>CAWUFW010003170.1:1200000-1910539 GCA_963921515.1 Calotriton arnoldi | reverse complement strand
CAATGACACAATGACAGAAGTGACCATCAGAATGCAGAACCACATATTTGCACCAATGGGCACACAAATGCAGATACCCTGTGGAGACAGCAGATGTGAGGTGAACAGATACCATACCATGGCAGCAATGGGACACACAAACCATGATCACTGTGCTGACCGATGACCTAGGAGTCCCAGGGACAGCAGGGGAAACACACCAAACAACATACAGCCAATGGCACACCCAAGATATGCCAATGCAGTGGTGCAGATGCACAAACACAAACAGGCAGACCAACACTGTCATCATACACAGCAGGTGAGGGGTGGGGGTGCCAGTGTCCCCAGGCAACAACACAACACATGAGGAGAGCTGAATACCAATCATACAGATGTGCATACACTGCCACACTAAGGTAACTCATGGATCCAAATCCCCTATGTGGGCAAGCAGGCATTGACAGGTGAGAGGGAGCACAAAACACACATGTCACACAGGCACGTAGGAACAACAACTGACACAGCAAGTCACAGACACACCACAGCACCACCCCCAGGGCCCCCACAATGTGGTGACCCTGGGCTGAATAAAAATACCACTGTGATGACAAAGCTAAATGTCGTTCACACTGTGAACCACAGTCAGGTGTCCTGAGCAACAAACTACCATCACACCTACACAAGCACAAATCAATCAGCATGGCCAGTAAGCCAAGGCCAACATGGAGGCAGGGGACTAGCCGGGCAACAACTCTCATCTGCACACACTCAAGACCACACCCCTCGACCTCCAACAATGTGCAGCAGTGAAGTACACATGCACTGGTGACATTGCACATGCACCCATGACTATTCCAGGGTGGTGGGTGGGAACCAAGGTGTAGAAACACATCACACATGGACACTCAACAAGACTCCTGAATGTCTGACACACTGCACACTACGCTGTACATGGACATGACGGCAATACCACACCGACCAATGGGATCCCAGCCACAGTCACACACCAATGAAGAAGCCAAGGTCACCCACAAAGAACACACATAGACAACAACCAACATTGCAGCCCGGACCCTAAGGAGTGCCAGCAGTCACACACACAACGTGTCACAATCACTGAAAGATAACACAAACTGGAAATCACATGACAGGGGCAAACAACAAGTGCCAAAGGGAAACCTGACTGTGACCCATCTGCGTCTGCACACAAACTCTGCCCTGACAGCAAACACACCTATGGGTGACACCCTGATGACCAGTAATGTGCCATGCACCCACATCACAGAGAACACAGGGAGAAGACTTTGGGGGAACATAGCTCAAGTCAGCAAGCATCACAAACAGGTACAACACTAGGGATCACAGCATGCGCAGATGAATGGAAGTGAACACACAGACATGCACATACAACACACACCTTGGGCGCAGGCAATGTCACACGTGTACACACTGCCATGAGGGGACTCCACTCCTGTGTGAGGAAAGCTGTGCCATATGTTGCCTCAGTAGGGCCCCATCATGTCAGCTGAGCACTTGGTCACACAATCAACAATTAGCACCAAATGAGGGCTCCCATCACATCAGCCTGGTCATGGATGTGCCAACGGAATCATCAGCACAGATCCAACACACTTGTATAGCAATGTTGCACTGACTACACGGATGAGTCCCTCCCCATTGATGCCCAAACCTGCATGTCCACTGGAGATGGCAACACGGTCAGGGAAGTAGACAAATGCAACGATGGCAGGCACAACAGATGTGCAGGGGTGGAAGCCACAGATATGAAATTGCCAATGTAAGTAGGAAACCCATTGCCAAATACTGAACACATGACACCCTCAGATGCTGCTATTGATGACATGGATACACCACATGATAGGACACATTCCCCCTGGACCACATGGGTTCCTGCACAGTAACACTTCATAATCATGAGACCAGATATCACCATCACTGCAGCAAGGGCATGGTTAGCTGCACCAACAACATGTACATCTGAAGCATGAGCACTAGAGAAAAGAAAGTTGCTTTATTCAGCATATGTGTTGTTTGATAACGACGTCCAGAAGAAATTAGAGCAAAGGCCAATGGCCAGTCCATTGTCAAAGTTCAAACAGGGTGACACTGGCAGATGTCACCCTACGCATGCCTGCACAATACCAGGGACAATCCACTAGGAGGGGCAACCGGGGGGCAGGCCAGGCACCGCAGGGACAGGATCAGGGCTCACCAGGGGGAGTCAGGGAAGGGGTGGTGGGTGCTGGAGAGCCACTGACAACTGCAGTGGAGGTGTCTGACATGGTGTGTGCCGGCACAACTGGGGGGCATGACACAGATGTCGTGGGTGCCGGCACAACTGCAGTGGACCCTGCAGATGGGGTGGACAGGTCCGCCACTGCAGTGCCCAAGTCAGACAGGGCGGTAGTGGACTCCACTGCAGTGCCTACCTCCAGGGGAGGAGAATGGGGAACAGGCAAGGTGGGTTGGACAGAGGGGGAGGACACCCTCACCACATCAGTGGCACAGACAAGCGCAGCGGGGGGTGTGGTGCTGGGAGAGCAAGTGGCAGGGGGAGAAGGCCGGAGCATCTTGGGGATGGTATATCTGTGGGTGGGGGAACCTGGGGCAGGGTGTGGTGGGGGCACCTGTGCAGTGGGGGCCTGAGGGATGGAGGACGGAGACCTTGTGCCTGAGCTGCAGGGCGGTGGCGGGGTCTTGCTCTTACCACTCCGGGGGGACTTGCGGGTGGGGGCCTCAGTCCGTCTGCGCCTGGGGGAGGGTGTCCGGGGGCGAGGGGCACTCTGCTCCGTGTGGGTGGGCTTCCTCTTCCCCCGGGATGCTGGAGCAGCTTCATCGGTGGGGAAGAGGCCGAGGTCACAGAGGAAGAGCTGCTGTGACTTTGGGGTTGCAGGTGAGGCAAGGGAGGGTGCTTTGGAGGGAGAGGGAACTGAGGACTGCGCAGTGCATGTGGATGCGTGTGTGTGTTCCAGGGCCCCATCCCCTGTGAGTCTGGCTTCAGTCCCCTGAATGTGCGTGCGTGTGCGTTTTGTCATTGGCGTGTGTGTCAGTGTGCTGGATGTGTGTGTGCTGGTGTGTGCCTGTGCCGGTGTGTGTGTGCCTGGGATGGGTAAGGTGCTGGGGAGTGTGGATGGAGCAGAGGCAGGAGGGGTGAGGGACCGTTTGAGGAGGGACACTGCTGCCGTCAGGGAGGAGTCCATGGACCTATTGCCCCTCTGTAGGTCAGACATGCCCGATGAGATGCCCTCCATGAACGACACCAGCTGAGTCAACAGCGCGGTGTGCGCATGGAGGACACTCAGCATGGCTGTCTGCCCTACATGGAGCTGGCGAAGGAGGTACACAGACTCCTCACTCAGGGCAGCAGGGGACACAGGGGCAGGGGGTGCGGTGCCTGGCCCAAAGGAGACACGCTCCCGGACATGGGAGCCTCCACGGACCTGGGGAATGGGAGCCGATGGGAGGGCGGTGGTGGTGCTGGTGGTGGCGGGGACAGCAACACTAGCTGGGGTGTGGTGGCTGCTGACACCCGCCTCCACAAGGGAGTCATCCTCCGAGTTGCTCTGGTCCTCAGCTGAGGTGGATGCTGCTGAGGACTCCTCGGTGTGGCTCCCCTCGCCCTCCGTGCCACTGGGTCCCTCCGACCACTCCTCGGCTGCTGACCCAGTCTGGCTCTCCGGCTCCTCCTGGTCCGTGGAGCTGTCCCCTTCCGTGGCCGTGGATGTATCTGCAAACAATGGGGAAACAGACAGACATCAGTCACCTGCACATAACGCACACACCACTGTGAGCACAGCACATCACAGAGCAAGCCCTGGCATCATTAGTTGTACATTGCTAAAAGTGCACTAATTGAACAGGAGAAGTCAATTGTCAGTCTGATGCCAAGCATGGCACTCACATCCCACATGGCCTTGCACCCATCTGTCTGGTGTCTGTTGGATTGCAACACCCCAGTGTTGACACATGCACCAAGTACACAGTAGTTGGACAGTGCAGAGGACACGGTGTGGACACATCACAGCTCTTGCCACTGAGTCAGTACAGGTTTCCGGATGTAAGGGATGCCCAGAGTCAAATAGGAAATGCATGTGATGCATACCAGCGACAGACACCATGATGCACCCATGTCCTGATAGCCAGCGCCACTATGGTGTGCATGTAGCACATGTCACTCCCCTGCAGGCTCACCAATCAGTAGACACATGCCATGGCGGAGGCATGACTGCAAAGTCATACATCACTGGCTCAGTGATGTATGACTTTGCAGCCAGACAACAACACTCTGCACTGTGTCACAATAGTAGGTCATGGGGAATGCAAGTCCTGGAGCTGCACAAGTGCACATGTACATCCCCCCACAACACATCCTCTTAACCCTCATCTGTCCAGGTCATACCTATTGGACATATGGGAGACCTGTGACACTACCCTCTGAACCTGAGCCCCTCACACTCTGCTGTGCATGGGGAACAGCTGCCTGAACTTCACATTTACATGCCCCAGTCTGCATGGGCAGCTGATCAGACACCTATGTGTCACACAAGTATCGTCTCCTATGGTCACATCTCCAGTGGCATGCTGAGCCCCTACCAAGAAACTCCACAGCAGTCCTGGCGACTAATCCACAGCACACTGACACAGAGGCAGACACCTGAGGGGTCAAATCACTGTGCACAATGTGTCCGCTGATACACGGGAGTGGGAGTACAGAGTGTATTGTATGGCCTGGAGTAGGCATGACTGTCCAGCCCCACATGAATGAGGGATGAGCCCTGGACTGTAGGCAGCTGGCTAAGTATGTGTGACACACGTCATATACATACTCCTGGGGCCCAAACATTGTTCCCACCCGCAGCATGGGTGTGTGCCAGGTACCCCAGCCACATGTGGTGGATCAGCTCAGCAATTGGACCACAGATCAAAGTAACACGCTGAATACATGTCAGAATACAGGCATTGTGTAAGCAATGGACCCACCCATGATGCCCACCACAGAGTCAGGGAAACAGATGCTGTCTCCCACCTTGAGTCAAGCAAACTGCAAGGACACAGTCCTAAGTGACAGAATTCCCTGCATGTAAGGGCCACACCTGGGTATCAGATGAGGAGTGGGCAGTGCACAATAGAGGGACATGGCTCCTGGACAACATGACTGCTGTACTGTGGCAGTTTAACCAGGCCCGAGGAGGGCACATAGCATGTTAGACAGAGTACACAGTGCAGTCTTTGACTCACCCCCTCCTTGCTGCTCTCTGGCCTTCAGCTGCCCATCCAGGTCTGGAAAGACCACCGCCAGGATCCTGAGCATGTGGGGGGTCAGGGTCCGTGTTCCGCCCCTCCTGCGAGGAGGCGACAGCTTCAGCTGGACCCGTGCAATCCTCCGGGTCCAGCCCCGAAGGTCCTGCCACCTCTTTTGGCAGTTGCGGATCCGGCGCTTGTAGACCCCCACGGACCGGACAGCCCGGACGATGTCCTTCCATATCTCATGCTTCCGATGGGCAGAAGCCTGTCAGGATGACAAAGTGATAAGGCCATTACTACACATGCAACATATCCGTGCATGACACAGTTGCATATACATGTCGCAATCACAGGGGCACATGGTGTACCCAGGCAGTGCACGGCTGCCCATGGACAGTTTTCCAGAAGTCACTACATGGTATCATTGCATGGGGAGTAAAACCCTGTTCAGAAGCACTGTCACTGCACCATACCTGTCCAGTGCAAGTCACTACACACTATGGGGGGTGACAACTACTCAGTGAGCCTGCTAGCCAGTGGTGTGCTGACTCTCAGCCTTGCTAGTCAGACAAAATGCACATTCAGAAAGGCAGTGCACAGAACACTCACCTGCTCCCCTGGTGTCCCATACAGCTTGCTGTACTGTGGAAGTAGGCTGTCCAGCAGGGCCTGGTTCTCCTCAAGGCTGAAGGCTGGGGCTCTCTCCACAGTACGTGCCATTGCAGGGTCCAGAGGGGCAGAGACAGCAGCAGTGCAGTGGCAGATGTCGTCCTGGAGCATGTAGTGCAGGCAAGTGGGCTCTCAGGGGAACAGGCAGCAATATATATGTGCTGGAGAGGCAGATACTGTCCCTTGTGTCCAAAGTGATAGGTCCAAGTCGTTTGCATCTTCTGAATCTGGCCAATCCATGGAATAGCAGCACCAAAACACGCCCACAGCATCCTTCAAAACTTCAACTTCATGACATACATGATTTTGCAACATTGTTGTGGGTGACCAACTGATTTTCCAGCAACCGACTCGTTCGAAATTCGAAAACGCGTCCGTTGCCAGGCAAGCCCATTGTCAATGGGTGCGCACCGATCGGTCCATTGAGGTACAACGCGCACAGGGGTACAACGCGTACCCGCACACATTGAAAGCAATGGGCCGGCCGGAGGCACCGATCGGTCCATTGCTGTTCAACGCGCACAGGGGTACAACGCGTACCCGCACACATTGAAAGCAATGGGCCGGCCGGAGGCACCGATCGGTCCATTGCTGTTCAACGCGCACAGGGGTACAACGCGTACCCGCACACATTGAAAGCAATGGGCCGGCCGGAGGCACCGATCGGTCCATTGCAGTTCAACGCGCACAGGGGTACAACGCGTACCCGCACACATTGAAAGCAATGGGCCGGCCGGAGGCACCGATCGGTCCATTGCAGTTCAACGCGCACAGGGGTACAACGCGTACCCGCACACATTGAAAGCAATGGGCCGGCCGGAGGCACCGATCGGTCCATTGCAGTTCAACGCGCACAGGGGTACAACGCGTACCCGCACACATTGAAAGCAATGGGCCGGCCGGAGGCACCGATCGGTCCATTGCAGTTCAACGCGCACAGGGGTACAACGCGTACCCGCACACATTGAAAGCAATGGGCCGGCCGGAGGCACCGATCGGTCCATTGCAGTTCAACGCGCACAGGGGTACAACGCGTACCCGCACACATTGAAAGCAATGGGCCGGCCGGAGGCACCGATCGGTCCATTGCAGTTCAACGCGCACAGGGGTACAACGCGTACCCGCACACATTGAAAGCAATGGGCCGGCCGGAGGCACCGATCGGTCCATTGCTGTTCAACGCGCACAGGGGTACAACGCGTACCCGCACACATTGAAAGCAATGGGCCGGCCGGAGGCACCGATCGGTCCATTGCTGTTCAACGCGCACAGGGGTACAACGCGTACCCGCACACATTGAAAGCAATGGGCCGGCCGGAGGCACCGATCGGTCCATTGCAGTTCAACGCGCACAGGGGTACAACGCGTACCCGCACACATTGAAAGCAATGGGCCGGCCGGAGGCACCGATCGGTCCATTGCAGTTCAACGCGCACAGGGGTACAACGCGTACCCGCACACATTGAAAGCAATGGGCCGGCCGGAGGCACCGATCGGTCCATTGCTGTTCAACGCATCACTGTATATGTGACTGGCATAGGTCAGCATGCCTGTCTCAGATGGACATATGCCAGCCACAGATAGCTCCCAGGGAGTGAGGGGCACACCTACATCACGACAGCCTGTCCAAACCTTATCATAAGGCATGTAAGGCTGCATTTCCTATTGTGTGTATGTTGGTGTACATGTTGTCCTGTGGGTGTCACCTGTGGGCAGCCACCCCCAGGCTGTGCACGTGTTCATGGGGACAGGATCCTGGGTGTTACGTGTACGTGACCACTGTGATGTGCAACTGTTCATATCTGTGCATGTGTCATGGTCACATTTCACAGTGGTGTTTGTGTATGTCATGTCACATACCCCGTGAGTCCCATGTGGGACGGTATGTTTGAGCCAGGGTGTCCCAGTGGCACAATAGTGATGGCCCTCCACAGTCTTTGTGCATGTAGTGTTTACAATGTCTCTGATTTCATGTGCACAATGGGAGACAGTCTCCACATCCACGTTGTGTGTGCATGGACTCTGATGTTGTGCGTGTGTGTCACAGACGTCCATGGCTCTCCTGCCATGGCAAGTGTGGCCACTACCTGTGGGGGTCATGTTTGTTTTGCTGTGGTGTACACATGATACTCCAGGTGATGCCAGTGTCCATGTGGCATTACAGGGTCCCTGGGAATGTGCCTGTCGTTGAGCTGTGGTGCCTGGGGCACATCTGTCCTCACATGTCACTGGGGGGTGACTTTGACACAGCATCATGATATCCAATGGGCCAACCTGGGACAAATTGATGCCACCTGTAGGACCGTGTTGACAGATGTTGGCCATGTATGTACCATACATGTCGTTCCGGTACTGCACACTTCATGTAGTTGTGCCTCATGATGATGTATGTTGGGAACTTGAGTGTGTTCAATGCCGCATATGTGGGGTGACTGACGATCTTGCTTACTTCTCCTCTGCACTGCAGGGCTCCTGCTGTCCATCGGCCATTCCCAGACCTGGCAACGATGGTGGAACGGGACAGCATCCGACGGTACCGCTTCACCAGGCAGCTGATTGAGGATTTGGCAGTGCAGTTGTCCCCACATTTGCAGCCTGGCCGGCCGTATCCTACAGCGCTGACCCCCAAGGTGAAGGTGATGGCAGCCCTACACTTCTTTGCCACCGGTACCTTCCAACATACTGTGGCGTCTGCTGGTGGGATGTCACAGACCATGTTCAGCCGTGTGCTCCGCGATTTCTTGGCGGCAATGTTGCTCTTCCTGAACCGGTACATATATTTCCCTAGACTGCGACGACTCACTGACGTGAAGAGTGACTTTTATGCCCTGGGGAGGATGCCGCATGTCATTGGCTCCATTGATGGGACACATGTGGCTTTGGTACCACCACAGGCCCAGGAGCAGGCCTACAGGAACCGCAAGCACTACCACTCGGTCAATGCACTGGTGGTGTGTCTTGCAGACATGACCATCACACACGTGTGTGCCCGTTTCCCTGGTTCAGCACACGATGCCTTTGTGATGAGGAGTAGTCGCATCCCCAGGTTGATGGCACAGATGCAGAACCAGCGTGCCTGGCTTGTCGGTGTGTACTGACTTTGTGCCATTGTGTGTGATCTGATCTGTAGTATTCCGCCCACTTTTCCAAGTCAGCTGATGTGCACTTGTCTGTCCGTAGGTGACTCGGGATACCCCAACATGCCGTGGTTGCTGACACCCCTCAGGAACCCTGTGACACCTGCCCAGATGCGCTACAATGAGGCACATGGTCGGACCAGGAGAGTGATTGAGCGGACCTTTGGTCTCCTGAAGAGCCGCTTCCGCTGCCTGGACAAGACCGGAGGGTCCCTCCCATATGCCCCTGCGAAAGTGTGCAAGATTATCATCGTCTGCTGCATGCTCCACAACCTGGCAGTGCGGAAGGAGTTGCCTCTCATCCAGGATGACGATGACCAACATCCGCCACCTGTGGAGGATCCTGGCCTGGACCACGATGCCAGTGACGATGATGATGATGATGATGGTGATGGTGATGTCCGCACACAGCTCATCACCAACTTCTTTAGCTGAATGTGAGTATCCTGAGGTGTCATGTCAATGATGTGAGTTGGCATGATGTGTGGGTGGTGCTCTGGTGCTGTTGGAGTGTGTCCATGGGCTACTTGACAGGATGTGTGTTGCGATGTGTGGTGACAGGTGGGCTGTACTCCCCAACAGTGTTGACATGCTAACTTGGTTCTGGGTGGGTATCTTGTAACATGTATTGTGCATGAGTTTTGCTGATCTGTCCTGTACTGCATTGCTTTTGACTGTGTGTCATTTCTGTCCTTCACAGGGTACTTTCAGATTCGTTTGGTCAACTGTGTCCACCGACGACGTGATTGCACATCCAGGCTGGTAGCTGTTGTGTCCCTACAGGTGATGTGCGCCACACCCATGGACTTCCTTCCGTCTACAGTTGTTGACTGTGTGCCCGCTACCAGGTGGGGTTACCTTGCATCTGTAGTGGTTACGGCATGTTGCTACTGTGTAATAAACCTGTGCTTCACTTAGTGATGTGCGTTGTCTGTGGTCACACATTTGACTGCCATTTGCTTACTGCACCTGTGGGCTACTTGACTACAACTGGGAATGGGTGTGGTGTCTGTGCATTGCACCGTCTTCCCTGGCAACATCAGTGTAGGCAATGAGTCAGATGGCCTAGGTGTGTATGTGTTGTGTAGCCCTGGTGGTGTGTCTCCCTCATATGTGTCACGTTGCCTGTACTCACATGCCTGTGTTGTCCTTGCTGTTGCAGTTCGCATACACAGTGTAATTTTGCAGTTCATCATCCCCATAACAGCACCCACGTTGGAATCACGACAGAGGCAAGTATGGTGTATTAGTGTGTTTATTGTGATACATCTGTGTTAATAGTGCATAGGATGGATTGTGCTGTACATGAATCTTGCAATCCCAAGTTCCTAGGTGAATTGAAAGTCCAGGTAGACAGGATCCCCAGTATCGGGGCCACAGTTGTCTGACACATTGTTCCAACTTGTACTCCCCATGCAATGTGTGGGAGTAGTGTTGCCATCAACAGGGTGAACAGTCTGTGCACAAAGGCGAAAATCCAGAACAGGTTCAGGCTTCCTGGGAGTTGCGCTTGGCCATCAGCCTCTCACTTTCCCCTCCTCGGACGACCCCTCTTCTTGGGGGGGGCCCTCAAGTGCAGGCTGCTGCGGTGCAGGGGACTCTCCGCCAGAGTCCTCCTCCCTCCCTGTGGCAGTTGCAGTTTGTTCGGTACCAGATGTTGTTGGCACACAGGGAGGTGTGGACTGGTTGCTGTTCATCTGGCGGAGGCATTGTAAAATGTCCCTGTGCACCGCCGTCATCTCATGTAGTACATCCCACTTGGACTCCACGCGGGACATGTGGGAGTCCACACGTGACATGTGTGACTCCACGTGGGACATGTGGGAGTCCAAGCGGGCATGATGGGCAGCCTGCTGCTGTTTGATGTCTCTGAGGAGCCCCACTACCTGGCTGAGCTCTCCGGTGCTGGACTGGTACGCATCAGCTATGCGTACCAGTTGTGGGTCTTCATGCACACCAGCAACGTCTGCAAGCAGCGACCTCTGTCTCCCACCCCTCCCACCACCCCTGCTGACATGTGCAGTGTGTGCAGTTGCACGCACAGATAACCCTGGTCCACCTTGGGGGTGGTGGTGGTGGTGGTGTCCATGGCCCCAGGTTGGTCCAGGGTCACTGCGCTGGTGTTGTTCCTTATTCTGTCCATGTCGGCAGGGATGGTATTCGTGGTGACAGTCGTTGGAGGGGTGGGTGCAGGGGGTGCAGCTGGTGGACCTGCTGGTGCTGCAGCTGGTGGTCCTGCTGGTGCAGCAAGTTGACTTGCACCGGATGTGCCAGGTTGTTCATCGTCCGAGGAGGACAGAGGCTGTACGACGCCAGTGAGCTCGGCATCCTCTTGAGCCTGGGACTGGGACTCCTCAGCGTCTGCTGCTGTGTCCCTATCATCACCTGTTTTTGGGAGACACAAACAATGTATTTCATGTTTCTGCAGGCATCAGTGGTTGACACACCTGACAGTTGTGACTGTGCCTCGGGGTGCGGGCCTGTACATTGTATTGTCCTAAGTCGTCACAGTCAGGGGTTGATATTGGTGTGGCACATTGTCCTGCATTATTTGGGCATTTCTATGTATTCTCTGGGGTGTGAACATGGTCTGCATTGATTGTGTTTGGTTGACAGCCAGACCTCCTTCCCACCCACCCACCCACCCAGTCAGTTATCCCACCATGGAACGTGCTTGCATTGCAGGGAGTGGAAGTTGTCTCTCAGGATGTCAGTCAGTGGTGTCCTGCTGTTTGTTGGTGCACAGTTGGCAGCAGGGCCTTGTGCTCCCCACAGCAGTAGCCAGTGTCAGCCATCTTGTGAGTCCTTC
Organism: Calotriton arnoldi; assembly: GCA_963921515.1. Lineage (NCBI taxonomy): Eukaryota > Metazoa > Chordata > Amphibia > Caudata > Salamandridae > Calotriton > Calotriton arnoldi. Next base: position 1,898,677 of record CAWUFW010003170.1, on the reverse strand, counting down.
TCCACTCCCTGTGATGTGAGCATGGTTCAGGGTGGTGTTGATGGGACAGTTGTGGGGGTGAGCAATGTCTGTGACTACGACTCCCATCATGCTATTGCCTCCACCCCCTTCCCAGCATGCCCATGCTTCCTTCCTTTTGACTCTGCTTCCCTGTGGGGTGGGCTGGCTGTGCTGACAGGATGGCTGGGAGTGTTGTCCTGGCAGTTGTTTGGCTAAGAGTCCCAAGAGTGTCCCTGTGCTTCACACAACATAACCCAGGGTGGTGGTGCTTTGTGGGATCTTGTGTTAGGATGGAGGGCATTGCATTCTACCAGGTGGGTACTGTGGAGTTTGTGTTGGGGGGGGGGGTGAGGGGAGGTGCTGGTGACTATAGTCAGTGCTGCAAGTCCCCCTTCCCACCCAGCCAGCCAGCCAGATATCCCACCATGGAACGTGCTTGCATTGCAGGGAGTGGAAGTTGTCTCTCAGGATGTCATTCAGTGGTGTCCTGCTGTTTGTTGGTGCACAGTTGCCAGCAGGGCCTTGTGCTCCCCACAGCAGTAGCCAGTGTCAGCCATCTTGTGAGTCCTTCTCCACTCCCTGTGATGTGAGCATGGTTCAGGGTGGTGTTGATGGGACAGTTGTGGGGGTGAGCAATGTCTGTGACTACGACTCCCATCATGCTATTGCCTCCACCCCCTTCCCAGCATGCCCATGCTTCCTTCCTTTTGACTCTGCTTCCCTGTGGGGTGGGCTGGCTGTGCTGACAGGATGGCTGGGAGTGTTGTCCTGGCAGTTGTTTGGCTAAGAGTCCCAAGAGTGTCCCTGTGCTTCACACAACATAACCCAGGGTGGTGGTGCTTTGTGGGATCTTGTGTTAGGATGGAGGGCATTGCATTCTACCAGGTGGGTACTGTGGAGTTTGTGTTGGGGGGGGGTGAGGGGAGGTGCTGGTGACTATAGTCAGTGCTGCAAGTCCCCCTTCCCACCCAGCCAGCCAGCCAGATATCCCACCATGGAACGTGCTTGCATTGCAGGGAGTGGAAGTTGTCTCTCAGGATGTCAGTCAGTGGTGTCCTGCTGTTTGTTGGTGCACAGTTGGCAGCAGGGCCTTGTGCTCCCCACAGCAGTAGCCAGTGTCAGCCATCTTGTGAGTCCTTCTCCACTCCCTGTGATGTGAGCATGGTTCAGGGTGGTGTTGATGGGACAGTTGTGGGGGTGAGCAATGTCTGTGACTACGACTCCCATCATGCTATTGCCTCCACCCCCTTCCCAGCATGCCCATGCTTCCTTCCTTTTGACTCTGCTTCCCTGTGGGGTGGGCTGGCTGTGCTGACAGGATGGCTGGGAGTGTTGTCCTGGCAGTTGTTTGGCTAAGAGTCCCAAGAGTGTCCCTGTGCTTCACACAACATAACCCAGGGTGGTGGTGCTTTGTGGGATCTTGTGTTAGGATGGAGGGCATTGCATTCTACCAGGTGGGTACTGTGGAGTTTGTGTTGGGGGGGTGAGGGGAGGTGCTGGTGACTATAGTCAGTGCTGCAAGTCCCCCTTCCCACCCAGCCAGCCAGCCAGATATCCCACCATGGAACGTGCTTGCATTGCAGGGAGTGGAAGTTGTCTCTCAGGATGTCAGTCAGTGGTGTCCTGCTGTTTGTTGGTGCACAGTTGCCAGCAGGGCCTTGTGCTCCCCACAGCAGTAGCCAGTGTCAGCCATCTTGTGAGTCCTTCTCCACTCCCTGTGATGTGAGCATGGTTCAGGGTGGTGTTGATGGGACAGTTGTGGGGGTGAGCAATGTCTGTGACTACGACTCCCATCATGCTATTGCCTCCACCCCCTTCCCAGCATGCCCATGCTTCCTTCCTTTTGACTCTGCTTCCCTGTGGGGTGGGCTGGCTGTGCTGACAGGATGGCTGGGAGTGTTGTCCTGGCAGTTGTTTGGCTAAGAGTCCCAAGAGTGTCCCTGTGCTTCACACAACATAACCCAGGGTGGTGGTGCTTTGTGGGATCTTGTGTTAGGATGGAGGGCATTGCATTCTACCAGGTGGGTACTGTGGAGTTTGTGTTGGGGGGGTGAGGGGAGGTGCTGGTGACTATAGTCAGTGCTGCAAGTCCCCCTTCCCACCCAGCCAGCCAGCCAGATATCCCACCATGGAACGTGCTTGCATTGCAGGGAGTGGAAGTTGTCTCTCAGGATGTCAGTCAGTGGTGTCCTGCTGTTTGTTGGTGCACAGTTGCCAGCAGGGCCTTGTGCTCCCCACAGCAGTAGCCAGTGTCAGCCATCTTGTGAGTCCTTCTCCACTCCCTGTGATGTGAGCATGGTTCAGGGTGGTGTTGATGGGACAGTTGTGGGGGTGAGCAATGTCTGTGACTACGACTCCCATCATGCTATTGCCTCCACCCCCTTCCCAGCATGCCCATGCTTCCTTCCTTTTGACTCTGCTTCCCTGTGGGGTGGGCTGGCTGTGCTGACAGGATGGCTGGGAGTGTTGTCCTGGCAGTTGTTTGGCTAAGAGTCCCAAGAGTGTCCCTGTGCTTCACACAACATAACCCAGGGTGGTGGTGCTTTGTGGGATCTTGTGTTAGGATGGAGGGCATTGCATTCTACCAGGTGGGTACTGTGGAGTTTGTGTTGGGGGGGGTGAGGGGAGGTGCTGGTGACTATAGTCAGTGCTGCAAGTCCCCCTTCCCACCCAGCCAGCCAGCCAGATATCCCACCATGGAACGTGCTTGCATTGCAGGGAGTGGAAGTTGTCTCTCAGGATGTCAGTCAGTGGTGTCCTGCTGTTTGTTGGTGCACAGTTGCCAGCAGGGCCTTGTGCTCCCCACAGCAGTAGCCAGTGTCAGCCATCTTGTGAGTCCTTCTCCACTCCCTGTGATGTGAGCATGGTTCAGGGTGGTGTTGATGGGACAGTTGTGGGGGGGCAATATGTGTGACTGCGACTCCCATGATGCTATTGGCTACACTGACTTGGCCAGCATACACAGAATTCCTTCCTTTGAGTGGTCTTCACTGTGTGTTGGTGTTGTTGTGGTGGCTACATGTGTGGATGTGTTTGTTAGTTCTATTTGTGCCACTGCCTAGCTGTAGTTGTGGTTGTGTTTGTACATGTGTTGGCACGGTTGGATGTGACTTTTTTGATGGCATGTGTTGTGTTTCTCTGACTGACATACACATTTTGGGATGATTCTGTTCTGGTTGCTGTGTGATTGCTATGAGTGCATGGTTTGACTCTCCCCTTGACAGTGATGTGTGTGTGTTTTGTGGCAGTATATTGTGTACATTTGTTGTGTACTCACCAGGCTCTGGGATGTCCTCTAGTCCATATATGCTCACTGGCGGTAGGATGGCCCGCACCTTCTCCTCCCAGGGCCTGAGGTATATTGGCTTGGCAGGAGGGCCACTGCCGGTGTGTTGGCTGTTGATGTAGTCTTGCTTCAGCAGTTTCCGTACCCTCCTGCGCACGTCATACCACCTGTTCTGGATGTCGGTCTTTGTGCGCCGACATGGTGATTGGGCGTTCACCCTGTTGATGATCCTCTCCCACATCTTGGTTTTCTGCGACATGGGGGTCTGTTGGACCAATGTGCCAAACAGCTGTGGCTCTACCCTGAGGATCTCGTCTACCAGGACTTCCAATTCACAATCTAGGAACTTGTGATTCTTCTTGGGGGGCATGGTGATGGGTGGTGATGGTGAGTGATGTGTGTGTTGGTGTGCAGGTGAGGGTGTGTGAGTGTGTGTTTTGCTGGGTGTATGTGAGGTAGGTATTTGTTGGTGTGCTGATGGTGTGTGGCTTGTGTGAGGGATGAGCTGTGGGTGTGTGGTTGCTTTCTCTTGGGTGCTGGCAGTGGAATGGCATTTGCAAAGGCTCATGGTTGTGATTTGTGTCCTTTATATAGGTGGAGTTGTGGGTGTGTCTTTGTTCTCTGTCCCCACCCCCCAGTATTTATTGGCTTGGTAATTGCTTGTTTGGCCTTTTTTTGGTTGATTTTTCCTTTGTGCTGTTTGTGTATGTTGGAAACGTTCTTGTGACCGAGTCGGACCCTGCATTGGTCTCGTACGGTGTTTTCCGTTTCGTTCACGCTGTGTTTGTGCAGTTTTGTATGCTGCGTACGCGTCGGTCGCGGTGTATTGTGTTGCTTCGGCTCGGTTTTGTATGCGTGTCGGTCGTACGGCTTGTCCTCCGTCCGACTCGGTCGTGTTTTTCGCGCCTTGCATCGTACTTTGCGGTTTGGAGTTGGCGGGTACGATTCGGTCGGATTTGTTCCGGGTGCGTGTCGGTCGGTTGGATTAGCGTGTTTTTCCGGCCGGATTGCTATTTTCCGAGCGGCTCGGTCGGTCGGCTTGGTTTCCTAACGTGTCGGTCGGATTTATCGCGGCTTGCATCGTACTTGGCGTGTCGGGCGCCACTGGTACGTGTCGGTCGGTAATTTTTCCGGCTCCGAGTCGGTCGGTGCTTTTTCCGGCCCGAATCGGAATCGACCCCTAAGTAGGATGCAGCACAATATAGGGTTTTATTTAAACACCTTTTAACAACTTCAAGCTTGAAAGAACCTATAAAAACGTCAATATAGGAGGTATCGCCCTCACACACGCCTCCGGAAGCGTCTGTGAAGGGTGTTGCGGACAAGCACAAGAACTACTCAAGCGTCTCGCAGATAAGCAGCCCACTTCGTTGGTGGCGCCATGTTGTAGAGATTCTGCACATACACAGAGCTATGCACAGGATAATAGGACCTCGGAATATAGTGGTGAGCCAACCATACCCCTTAGCACCTAACACCCCAATCCGACTAGCTTTAGCGTCTCATTAGCAACAATATTACCAATGATTAGACAACCCAGAACACGGTCTCTCTCTCTCTGGACTCGCGGGAGCAAGAACACCCTTTCATAAATCACTCATACCTGTCCACAACGTGCGTAATAAGAGACACTGTGTAGTTTAAAGCATTTATTTCAACTACCGTGCTCTAAGATACAGTACAAGTGCCAGTACTATCAGCATAATGCATAAGGATAATATAAGCAGCATTGTTACAACTCCATAGAATACAAACGGGGAAAGCATTTCATAAAGCAGTGGATGTATGGGTAAATGACAATACCACCCTCCCCGTGCTAGTTGCTAGTTTATTATAAAAACAGAAAACCTCTGGGCTTTGTCTAGCGAACCCCCATACCTCAGTATCTAGATACAAAGTTCTACATCATCAGACAAGCACAGCTCTTCTCTCTGGAAAGGTTTGTCTCCAAGTGTGTTTAACCGTGAAAATCACAATATTAAAAGCACACGAATTTCTCCAGGGCAGCTGTACGTAGTGTTATGTCTAAGTGCGAGGGACTGGCCAAATCAGCAGGAACAAGGGACGTTGTTTTTCGACCTTGTACATGGTGTTCAGACGTAGCCCAAAAAGGGAACAGGAGAAAAGGTGAAAGATAGAAATGCAGACAGTGCTAAAATAGCCAGGCAGAGGCAAAGACTGGAAAAACAACGGCACAAAGTAACGTGTGCAAAAAGGCCCCATGGCAGCCAGGCCTAAGTCAACGTAGCAAGGCAGATCAGGAGGCCACAAACCACACGACAAGCTCTCTCGGGTACTCACAAATCTTGTTCACCCCAATCATTGTGGCTTTATGCCAGGACGAACCCACCTGCCATTGTATCAGTCATCTCCATCTCGCATTGGCACATAGGTCGAAAATACCAGACGCGTGTGCTCTACTGCTCGTAGACTTTGAAAAAGCATTTGACTCCACCCATTGGTCCTTCATGGATGCTGTCCTGGAGCAATGGACTTTGGCCCAAGATTCCGTGGATACGTCAGCCTTTTTTACTCTAGATCAGAGGTGCAGGTTCACATCAAAGGAACACTTTCAGATCCATTCCAATCAGACGGGGCACCAGACAGTATTGCCCCTATCACCCCTTCTCTTTGCACCAGCGATTGAACCTTCAGCCTGACTCATTTGCTGCGATGCTCAAGTACAGGCATGGGGTGGGGCCCAGATGTGAAGAATTACATCTTGCTTTTTGCAGATGATGTGCTTCTCTCCATCTGTAATACCTCAGTTACAGGGCCTCTGTTATTGTTACTTCTGTCGCTTTATGAAAAGCCTCTGATTTGCACACCAACTAGGCTAAATTCTTTTTGGACCCCATATCAGGAAATGTGGACACAGGGCATGGCAGGTGCAGATTCCAACCCGTTGGCTCAGTTTTAAATATCTTGGCATATATATTCCAGAACTCATAGAACTCTCTTGGTCCCCTAAAATAACGCCCTTGGAAGTAAGCATGAAGCAGGACTTCCAAAATTGGAGAGCTCTGCCTCTGAATATCCTAGGTAAAGTGTCAGTGTTTAAAATGATGATCCTACTGCATCCTTCAATTTTCTATCCATAATTCCTGCATAGTGGTTCCGCACTCACACGTCACACATCTGATCCTTCTTAGGCAAGCCTCCCCCAAAGCAGTTCACAAATGCTGCCAACAAACCTATGATGGCGGGATGGGCATGGTGGGATGGGCATCCTCGTGATCAACGAATGGATGAGGGGAGGCTGGGGAGACCCAACATATGAACTAGAACTGAACTAACTAGGTCTGGACAATGTCCTGCATGTCCTCTACGAGGGCCTACTTCACCGGGGCCTTGCAGAGCCCATCATAGTGGTTGTCCAGACGTGGCGGGCTGCACTGTAAAAGATGAGCTGGTACAGAAAACTTACACAGCAGACCCCACTGTGGTCTGGCTGCTGGCTTAGCCAGGTTTCACAACTAGAAGTCTTCGCCACTTGGGACAAAATAGGGATCACACTTTTGGGAGATGTCTGGTGAGATTCAACCTTGAAGTCATTTCCTCCACCCAATTTCATAAATATTTACAGTTGAGGCATGCACTCTTGTGTTACCAAGGAAACATGGAAGACCTCCCAGAATCTAGCCCACTTGAAGCCAAGATCCTCCAAGGCCTACTGGGGATCCCAAATCTACAAAACACGTACAATTAATTCTCCCACTGCCTTTGACTTGCTTAAAACAAATGGGAGTCCTGGGTAGGTACCCTTGAAGAGGCTGACAGGAGTGCTGACTGGAGGGATGCTTGTACTGCCCCCTGCACCCTAGAAATTCTGGCCTGCCTATAATTGATTCAACTTAATTATCTACATATATTTTACATCACACCCCTGGAGCTCTGGAGTGCTGGCAAACAAACTTCCCTCAACTGTCCCCGATGCCTTTCACCGAAAGCGGATTTCTTCCATATGGTGTGATCTTGTCCCACGATAGAGACATATTGGGACAACATAGCGGCGAGAATGACTGACCCTGTGGGATGGCCAGTGGAATTTACCCTGAGGGTGGAGGTGTTAGATATACTGGAGGGTCTGGATCTCCCACGCCACAAATGGACACTAGTTGGTATCGCCATACTCCTGGCCAAACGAGGCATAGCACATTACTGGGCCACAGCTCCTAGTGTGGCAAAATGTGCCTCTGCTATGGACTGATGTGCTAAGCTTGAAGAACCCATATATAGAGCCAGAGAGTCTCAGAAGAAACATGATAAGATAAGGGGGAAATGGTGGATCTATTTGGGTATAGCAAACAAGCGCTGAAGAGAGGGAGGGAAGGGTGGGCTTGTCATGGAGGGCCAGGGCGAGAGCTGGGGTGAGCGAGAGAAAAAAATATATAAATGTTTTACTTTGCATTAAAAAGTATTACATTAAAGTTGACTTTTTCCATAAATTAAGTCATATATATATTACAAAAATGAAAATAATTAAAAGAATGTTTGTAAAAATTACAAATATAAAACATATATATATAAAAAAATACATGAGATGTTTAGAAAATGAATGTAATATGTTATATAAATGAATAATTCCAATATAAAAAAATGTAAAATCATTGAACCCTTAAAAAATTTAATTTTCCATAATGGGTAAATTGTTGGACTTTAAGAGGGTGAAATATACTATTCTCACTCCAAACTAAGACATATTTGGGAAAATGAGGTAATCCTATATTGTTCAAGGTTTTCGCATTTTTAAAAATATATTGTGAACTAATTCTGACTGATATGTTGTTTTTACATTCATATTTTACAGGATTACATTTTTTCATGTTGGTATGTATGTTGGGATTTTATTCGTTTGAAGGCCTAATGTGCTTTAGAAAAAGTATTATTTAAGCTGACACACAGTTTTAATATGAAGTACTGTATGTCATAATTGTACTTTGAAGTGTGTTTTTGTATTAATCTTTATTACTATTGTGATTGATTCATGAATGAAGTTGTGTTTACATAGGCTCATTACTGTGTGTCAAACAAAAAAAAAATGGAACTTCGGAAAATAGTGGACTTTATGGGAGTAAGATCTACTATTCCCACTCCAAACTAAGCCACCAGAGAAAGCTTTGGACTCTAAAGGGGCTGCACTTACTGTTCTCACTCCAAATTTAATCACATTGGCGAAGTGTTGGACTATAAAGGGATCACATTTACGATTACCACTCCAATCTTAACCACATTGGGGGCATGTTGGGCTCTAAGAGGATCAGATATACTATTACCACTCCTAACGTTACCACCTGGGGGGAGTGTTGGACTCTAAAAGGGTGGCATTTACTATTCCCACTCCAAACTATTACAGAGTTTGGAAAACGTTGGACTCTGAAGGAGGCAGAATTAATATTCCCACTTCAAATTAAACAACAATAAGGAAAGTGATAGACTCTAAAGGGGTCAGATTTACTATTTCCACTCCAAATTAAGCCTCATTGTGGTTAATGCCACACTCTAAAGGGGTCATATGTACTATTCCCTCTTCAGACTTAGCCACATTGGAGAAAATGTTGGGCTCTAAAGGTGTCAAATTTATTGTTCCCACCTTAAGCTTAACCAAATTGAGGAACCTGTTTATCTCAAAATTTTTCAGTTTTAATAGGCCAACTCCAAACTTAGCCACATTGGGAAAACATTTGGACTCAAAAGGGGCCAGCTTTCCTTTTCCTACTCCAAACCGAACCACATTGGGGAAGATGTTGGGCTATGAAGGGTTCATTTATTTTAAAGGTTTTATATAGCGCTAGCTAGACCTAGGGTATCAGAGCGCTTTACAGAATCAAGAGCAAGGCAATAATCAATTGTAACAATGGTTACATACACTTAACAATAAGGGAAGTGAAAGTCTAATCAGAATCAAGAGCAAGGCAATAACCATTGGATCAATGGTTACATACGTTTCAAAATGAGGGAACTGAAAGTGTAACAGAGGAACACACATTAATATATGCAAAGAAACATTTGTAGGGACACGAAGGATGGAGTTACTGAAATGAGGCTCAAGATCAAATGTATAATTCCCTTTTGGTACACTTATACAGAACCATTCCACATATACTCAATTATTTCCCACTCAAATTCACAGACACAAAACTGAACCGGATACCATTTAATAAAAAAAGAATCTGATTCACATATATATCAAAACATTGTTAAAAACATGGATAATACACAATTCATATATTTAAAAAAAAAAGTATTTGTGAGTAAATACTCAAGCATTAGCAATAAAATAAAAAATATAGTAAATTCCAATTGGAAATTCCTAAATGATAATGAGGAAATCCAATTGGAAAAAACGATTTTTGCTTTTAAAACAAATGACAGCCTACGGAACTCACTAGTCCACACCTACAGAGAAACCAAACCTCTGCTACAGAGCTCATTGCAAATGGAAAAAGCTGTGGGCAACAATAAATGTGGGAGTTGTTCAATATGCGCACATTGCTTGGTAGGAAAGACCCTGAAGTATAATGGTCATAATATAACGACTAGAAGTTTAAATAACTGCAGAAGCACAAATGTAGTGTATTTACTGCTCTGACCTTGTCGATTGGCCTATATAGGTGAAACGGGGAGAGAACTAAGACTGAGATTGTTGGAACACAAGTCCGCATTAAAGACAATAAGGTCAATGCCCCGTTGGTAGAACACTATTCCAATTTGAACCATAAACACATGGATTTCCAATGGTTCATCCTGGAAAAGATAACAGGTAATAAGAGGGGAGTTAACATAGAGCTAAAACCGTAAAAACAGAGAACAATGGTACATATCCAAGTTTGATACGGTCCAAAAGGGTCTCAATACAAAAGAGGATTGGATGAGGTTAATTAAATAGACATCCACCTCAGATTTTACCCATAGTGAACATTGCTGATTGCCTATACTCTTTGAGATTAAGTTGAGACCAGGAAATTACATGCAAACTTGGTAACTAGATCAGTTCATATAAGATACCATTGCTAAAACTCTATACATATGTGAGAAATAGTTCCATATAGAGGAGGTGGGTGTATTATCACTAATATTATGGTACATCTGTACTTTAATTCGATGCTGCAACTCGAAATTGAGTTTGGAGATCTAGCTGTGGGGATATCGCCAAGATGGCGCCTATTCGAGTCATTCAAGGTAACTACAGGTGCAGTCTGTATGATTTTACATCCCAGAGAGTACCGGGACCAATACATAAGAAGAATGAGGGAATCAAATCACGATGTGAATATTCTCATACATTTAATTCAGGACGATATGAGATTGCCAAATGGGAGACAACCATTCATAACAAATTTAACCATCATTAGATCTACCCGAGGCATTACCATTGCACCATTCAAAGATGGCCAGTATGAGCACGGGACGTGACCTGAATCTTTCAGGATCACATGGTACAGCACATACTCACTTTACGCGGGAAACTAGGAAGTTGAAAAGAGGTCCGCGTACCAGAGGTCTGTTGGTTTCATTGAACTGAAGCAGACCCGGAATCGAATGTCTATTCTGAACAATTAACGGTAAGCCCCTAGGATTAACAAGATGGGGATTAAATTAAAGAGTAAAGTAGCACAAAAGTAAGAAGGGGAGGTAGATCTTAGTATTCTCTTTATTATTATTTTTTCAGGTCACGGCCACCTACCAAATTTTAAACGGACTGATTACGAGTGTGGGAAGTTGTTTAACTCCAGGATTAACCTAAAGCAGGCTGCATTCAACAGCAGGTAGATTCCGATATTTATCGCAATATCTAAAACATTATTCTTTCTTAAAGAAGGGGAGGTAGATCTTAGTATTCTCTTTATTATTATTTTTTCAGGTTACTGCCACCTACTAAATTTTAAACGGACTGTATACGAGTGGGGAAGTTATTTAACTCCCGTAATAACCCTAAGAAGGCTGCATCCAACAGCAGGTACATTTCGATATTTATCGCAACATCTAAAACAATATTCTTTATTAGGATAAGGAATACAATTATATTTTTAGATATGCTTGTTTGACAGGTTTGTCGTCAGAATAGAACATTGAACATGGCAGAACAAGAGGCGAATGTATTTTAACCCTTTTACACAGCGTACTTTATGACCGACTGGTTATCGTCCTGTAATTCGAGGAACAGGTATGCCCTTATAAAATGGATGAATATTGTAGAATGGATGAGGGGCAAAGTCGAGCGATTTAGGTTTATCATCCTTATATCTTTATATGCAGGTCATAGATGACTCTGCAGTCAAGCCGAGCCTGACTAAAATCGGCATGTTACTAAGCCAAAACCAGTGAGTGTATGACCGGGATGCTTCATGAGAAAATACAAATAAGAGTTGTGGACATGAGGAAGAATGAGAGGAATGATTGATGGTATTTGAGTTGATGGATAGAGGAACACTTATGGTAATCATGATGTGCAATTGGAATGATATAAACACAGTTTTTTTTAAATTGTACATTTTCTTAGAACTGTATGAACAAAGTGAACAAATTAGACTATATATGTTTTTCTTTCAAATAGGTCTGATGATTGATTAGAGGAGAGAAAAAATTGTTTTGGTCCTGAGGTAGGTGGTTCCATTATTTTAATCCACCGAAACGCGTCGACGCCCTGATTTTTATTGAATTTGTATTGCACTGAACACTGTTTGGATAAAGCATTGATGATTTACATGATGTTCAGTTGATATATGTTTACGAACTAATGTACTCAATGACAAATGTGATTGTCTTTTGGAAAGTCCTTTCCGTTTAAAAAAAAAATATATGAATTGTGTGTTATCCATGTTTTTAACAATGTTTTGATATATGTGTGAATCAGATCCTTTTTATTAAATGGTATTTATAAGTGTTTCGATATTCTGTTCAGTTTTCCGTCTGTGATTTAGAGTGGGAAATAATTGAGTATATGTGGAATGTTTTCGTATAGGTGTACCAAAAGGGAATTATACATTTGACCTTGAGTCACACTGGGTGCCTTGTCCTTTTTGAGATTTCTGAGGCCCCTCTCACTGTATCCTTGTTACTAAAATGAGGTCCAAACAATTAACAATCTAGGGAGCATAAAGTGCTGGCTAGGCTAGAGCCAGCGGTAACAGAGCACTGTACAGAAGCAAGAGCAAGGTAATAATCATAGGATATAGATAAAACATATAAATAGGGGAAGCAAAAATCTACAGAGGAGCACATGTTGCTGTTTACATAGAAACAATTTTAAGGTCGTGGGGGATGGAAAATTACAGAAATTAGGTTAAAACAAAAATAAATAAGGGACCATGGAGAGCAAGGCAACCGGAACAATAAAGTGTACACAAAGAAAAGAAAGGCCAGCAGATCAGCAGAGGAATGACCTGATCACAGGAGCCTAATAGAAATCAGGTATGGTTTGATTCATGGGCTCCAGTATTTATTGAGGAGATGGCGTTTCAGGTCTCTTTAGAAGCCTTGGTAGGAGGGGTTGCAGTGAAGGTCCCTCGGGAGGGCGTTCCAGATGTTGGGAGCATTACCTGAAAAAGAGCTAGTCTGGGTAGATTTATTTTTTAGTAACGGGGGTACAAGAAGAAGAGCGTTGGAGCTTCTCATCGGTCTGGCACTACCTGCTCTTGTGAGTTTGTTGTCTAAGTAGTATGGGGCTTGAGAGTGAAGTGCTTTGTGGGTGATGCAGGCGGTCTTGTAGATGCACCTTCCTTCGATGGGTAGCCAGTTAAGGGACTTGAGCGCAGGCGTGAGGTGTTCATACCATTTAAAGTCTGTTATAAGCCGGTCTGCCATGTTGAGTACTGATCTGAGGGGGCGAGGTGAGTTTTTGGGCTCCTGGTGAGTATAGCATTCCCGTAGTCAAGTTTATAGAGGACTAGCGATTGAACGACCCATTTACAGTCGTCAGATGGGATTAAAGGTTTATTTTTTTGAGGTGTTTAAGTGTGTAAAACGCTCCTTTGGCTGAGTTATTGATATGGTCCTTCAGTGACAGATCTTTGTCCAGGGTGAAACCTAGGGATTTAGGCATGGTGGATAGAGTGATCGGACGATTTAGGGCTTTGAGGTCAGTGATCCAGCCTTGGAGAGGGAGGTGGTTACTTTTGTGGGAGAATAGAATGATTTCCATTTTGTTGGGGTTCAATTTTAGATGGCTGGAGTAAAACCAGGATTGAATCTTACACAATGTGATGTTAAGATGAAGGATGTCGCTATGTGATTTGATTTTGTAGTAAAGTTGCGTGTCATCAGCGTAAAGGTGATAATTGATCCCAACTTGCTTCAAGATGGTAGTAAAGGACTCCATGAAGAGGTTGAAGAGAGAGGGGGAGAGTATTGAGCCCTGGGGACACCAAGAGAGACAGGAGTAGGATTTGAGAGGCAGGAGTTGATTTTGATTTGTTGTGTTCGGTGTTGGAGGTAAGAAGTGAACCAGTTTAGAACTGTGCCATTGAGGCCAGAACGTGTCTTCAGAGATTCCAGTAAGGATGAGTGGTTGACTGTATCGAAAGCCACTGAGAGGAACAGTAGGATGAGAAGACAGGCATCTCCATTCTCTAAGGAACGATGTATGACATCAGCAATGTTAAGCATGGCGGTTTCTGTGCTGCAGCCTTTCCTGAAACCAGATTGGAAGGAGTCAAGTAGGTTTTATTTGCCTATGTGTCTGTCGAGTTGTTGTAAGACGCATTTCTCCAAGGTTTTAGCTAGGAAAGGGAGGTTAGAGATAGGATGGAGGTTGTTGGGATCATTAGGGTCTGCCTTGTGGTTTTTGAGTACGGGTGTGATTTGCCCAAGTTGTAGGGAATCTTCACCCAGAGGCAAGGGAGGTATTAATGATTTTTGTCCAACACGGGGCGATGATGTGGTTTAGGTTATGTACTAGTTTTGCCGGGAGAGGATCTTTGGTGTGTGAGGTCAGCTTTAATTTCGCAATGATATTAAAGACTTCTAGCTCAGCCATGGGTTTGAAATTTGTCCAATTGGCGTTTTTCAATTGGGTGTTGAAAAGGTTGTCTTCTGTTCCAATTGGTGTTGATTGATTATTGAAAGGCTCAGGAGGTTGGGTTGTCGTGGAGAGAGGGGTAATGTTAAGAGAGATTGGCCGAGTAGGAAAGGCCATGACTTGAGGGAAGGATTGATCAATTTTAGCAATTTTGTCTGTGAAAAAGCTGGCAATTTCCTCACATCTTTCTTTGGAGGCAGTTAGGTCATGTGGGGCAGATCAGGTTTAACTTCTGACAATGTTAAAGAGTTCTCTGGGCCTATTTTTTGCATGATCAAGTTGGGTACAGAAGAAAGAGGCTTTTTCCTCTGAAAATGTGCTTCTTGTTAACCCTGGGCGTAGTGGGCGTATCAGGGCTACACGGAGGTCCACGGAGTTGGGAACAAACTCCATGGAACTCCGCTATGCTACGCCTCCCGCCTCCACCCGCCTATATTAACAATTAATATTTCACTCGCTGCCACCAGTTTCTTGCCAGTTACCTGCCTCTGCTGTTTCCGTGTCCTAGACGCCCGGAGGGGGACGCGGCTTCGCTACGGGAGGGAGGCACTACATCTCCCTGCACCATTAGCGGCGCGCACGCCGCCGTCGACATCAAGCGCACCTGGAGGTGCACAAAAGGAGGCCAGGGCTACCGCAGCGCGGGACGCGCGCGGGCGTGCCCAGGCCAAGGGCGGACCCGTCCACGCCCGTCTGAGCCCGAAGGAGGCTGGGCCTACCCTTTAACAACAGGCCCTTCGTCACCACTCTCAAACTCAACCAACTCCAGGTACAGCAGTGTTTATTTTTCCCGCTGCCTGTGTGATCTGTGTGTTCTGAGATTTGTACTTATTCTCCTGGTGGTGACGTATATTGCTAACCCAATCATGAGTAATCCAGCAATGAGCAAATGTAAGGGAGCTAAGGGGACATTGGATGGCTTCATCATGAGGGCAGAAACATTACTTTGCCATGAGATTGAATTAATGGAGAGGCGGCTTTCTCTAGATCCTTCATCTTTGCAGAGGCGATCCTCACTAGGAATGCACACTTTGGGTTGTATACCTCAACATCAAATTTGCTTACTTCCCATCATTTCAGGGACGGCACCGGTTACCGGCACCGGTTACCCCGGATACTCCGGTCCCCGTACTTGATGAATTGATAGTACCACATACGGATACTCCCAATGGGTTCAGTATAGCCTCTAGGACCCGGACTTCCAATCTCCCCTTAGCGGGCACAAAGGCAAAGGCACCTGTGAATCGCAAGAAGGGCGTGGGTCCCCAGAAGCCAAAACAACAAAAGGGGCCTCGTGCAACCATGTGGTGGCGACCTGTTCCATTGGTACACAGACTATGGATGTCCCCCCCTCAACTCCATTTTGTATTCTGGAGGATAAAACTGCTACCATTGCTGCTGGTGTGACTGCCCTGGACACTGCTCTCGAACGGATCAAAGAATCGATAGACAAAAACTTTGCTCTATTGCATGGTCGTCTAGCGCACTTGGACGGTGCATTGATCAATTTGTCTGGACACATTAAGTTCCTTACTACCCCTGAGAACCCCCAGGCCCTGAGGGGGGGCCCGGGACCTGACAATCCCCCTGATCATCAGAAGTCAGCCTTGGTTCCTCTAGAGAAATTGCTGGCTATGACATCTGTTATTGAGGACTTGTTGAGTAAAGTACAGGGCGTAAGCTCTAATAACATCTTGTAAAATTTCTCAACAAGTGTATTGAATGATGGTAGGGTAGCTCAGTCCTCTCTGGCTGATATTTCACAACCGGTTTCTGGGGTATGTGTTGGTTCCAAGAGCATTCCTAATTTAAATCATAATAAAGCACCAGCCCAAATAGGGCCTAGAGATTTTTTACAGTTGCCTAATCCCCGTGTAATTCCAAAGGAGAGGGAAAATGGGGAGGAGGTGCTTTTAAACTTGCCGCCAGAGGCTACTCCCTACACAATAATATTGATGAATGTACCGCAACTCACTTTAAAGTCAACCGAATCCTGGCAGTCCTTAAGAAATAAGGCTCTCTGTTGGCTTGGATCTAAATCTGGCCTAACAGACACCTTATTCAGGGAGTTTAAAATGGTAAGAAGAGTGGGATGGGTGGGGAAAAGAGAAAAAACGTTTTCTGGAGCCTGCGTTGTTCTTACATTTAGAACGCCAAGTTTAACACAAGAGATTTTGCGCAGACAAGGCTCCAATTATGTGACTAATCATGGAATAAATGTACTGCTTCTGGGCTATTTTTATCCTCCAATAAACCACATCTCTAACGTAACACAGCAGCGTTATACTCACCCCATGAACCACTCCCAATTCAGTCTACCTCTGTTTAACAGATTTGATATGCTTTCTTCTTTGGAGGATATTGATTGACTCATAAATAGAAGTAGCTATGTGGCCCAAACTCAAACCTCCAGAAATAACTCACCTAGACTAACTTTGCCATGTATAGTGCCTTTGGCTAATGTCCAAGTTGATGCTGAGGTGGGAGATATTCCTGTTGATTCCAATACTCAGAATGGAATAACCCAATAAATCATAAATACCTCCCACGTATGTCCATCAAATAGTTATGGTCATCTTCTTAATGTTTCTTCTGCTGTCCTTCCCCACAACGATCGTGTATTTCGGTCTGTGCCTAGGACTAACCAAATGGAAATTCTTTTTTGGAACGTGGCGGGCCTTAAGGCCAAATTGACCAACCCTGCCTGGCTGAAATTTATTCACAAATTTGATACCATATGTATTCAAGAAACCTGGGTAGACAATATACAACACATTAATGGGTACAAAACCTTCTTTACCCCGGCAGTTCCCTCCAGTCAGGGGAGGAAAAAGGGTGGCTTATGTACCTATATCTCCTATAGGTTGAATGCATGTAAGATAGATCTTGTGGAGTCCAAAACTTATTACCAGGTGCTTAAAATGTATATAGATAACTCCCACTGTACAGTATTAATACATTTTTATAACAATATACCTGTCGTGTACATTGAACAAATCCTAAAGCATTTACAGAAAGACCTGGATAACATTCAAAAGAGCACTAATAAAGATCTTTGCATAATCTGGGGAGGGGATTTTAATTCTGAACCTTGTTTACACGCCGCAGGAGATGTCTGTGGTATAGCATTAGATGATGATAATGACTCGTCCCATTTCTTGCATTCTGCTCTTGGTGATCACCTTAACCTGCTTAAATATACCTTGGACTTGGGTTTTGTAAATAACCTATGTTTACCACCAGTCCCGTTTAGCAGTACTTTTAATGGCCGTGGTCTGTCTTCAGTTATAAACCACATATTAGTATCAAATAGATACGCAGAGAGAATACATTATTTTAAAACACATCCTGTTGCTTTTAGTGACCATTACCCTATTAGTGTTTTTATAGATCTTCCTGCTAAGGTGATAACTAGTAAAAAATTGGCTACTCAACCTGCGGAAGATATCGTTATTAATAGATTGAACGGCTGTACAGTTAAGTGGGCAGGCGTTGACTCGTTACAACTATGTAAGTCTCTTCTAACCAGTTGTAAAGATGACTTCTTGGTTTGTCTCAATGAAACTGCCAACAAGTCTGATGTTCTTAGCTCTTTTAGAAACATATCTCAGTCCATACAAAACAAATTATTATCAAAAAGCAAAAATCGTGTAGATAGTAAGAAAGGCTGGTTCGACTCTAAATGTTCAAAAGCACATGCAGCCCTGATAACTGCCTTACATAAGCCCATAAAAGACACAGGAGCTATAAAAAGGGCATGAGCAGCATATAAGCTATCTCTTTTAAAGAACGTAAGATTGCCATAAATTTGGAATTATGGCAAAATCTTAAGCAAGCCTCAGATCTGAAAGATATGAAAGGCTTCTGGAAGGCGGTGAATGCTCCATTTCTTGACTCTTGGAAACTGCCCACCATTGAAATAACAATAGGGGTGGATCAATGGGTGACTCATTTTTCTAGTCTCTATTGCAATTTGGTAGATTTCCAAAACGAAGAGGCTTCTAGAATAAACCCTTCAAGCTATCTTCCAATTGAGATTGATTTTAACGTCAATGAGGGGATTTTAGCTATAAATGCGAGCATGGGTGGGAAAGCCCCTGGCCCGGACAGCATACCTGTGGATTTATTTAAATCTTGCCCCGCGCTTTGGGGACCACTGTTAGCTATGGTTCTAAAGGCTTGTTGTACCCAGGGATTTACAGCTACTTGGACGGAGTCCATACTTGTTCCCATTTATAAGAAAGGCAATCATGACGACCCGGCCTTTTACAGACCAATATCACTCCTGGATTCTCTCGTAAAGGTGGCCGGGCGTGTTGTCTTATATCGACTGCAGCTCTGGGTGGAGGAAAATGGTATAATTTCAGAGTTACAGTATGGATTTCGCCAAGGTTTGGGTACTGTTGAACAGAGCCTGAACTTGAACCTCCTGCTGGGAAAATATCTACAGGCCAAAAGGGGGAGTTTATATTTGTGTTTTATTGACTTGAGTTCAGCTTTTGACTGCGTCAATCACCAGAAGCTATGGAGTATATTAGAGACCATGGGGGTGGATCCACCAATCTTAAATTTCCTAAAGCAGTCCTATTTAGATGCCAGGGCCCGGGTGCGTTACGGAAGAAGTGGCGAACTCAGCCACAGTTTCCCTATTAAGAAGTGGGTGCGGCAGGGGTGTGTGCTAGCCCCCCTTCTGTTTACCCTTTATATTAATAGCCTGGGAGCAACATTGAGAAGCGAATGTCAGGATCTACCATGTATTGATAAACGGCCAATTGGAGCATTGTTATATGCGGACGATGCTGTCCTATTGGCTCGTACTCCCCTTGGTCTACAAAAAGTTATCTCTAGCTTCTCTGCCTACATGTCAAATCTTGACCTTAATGTAAATATTAACAAAACATTTACAATGAAATGTTGTAAGCCCATTGTCAAGTGCAGAGATTTCTATATTAACAACAGGAAACTCGATTTTACGAATCATTTTTCTTATTTGGGCATTGTATTCGAAAGAAGGGGTCTATGGGCAAAAGCTATTGAGTCAAGAAAATTGCTATTTTGCAAAGCAATCAGTGCATTGATACATTTTGCTAGAAAGTTAGGAAAGCATCCAATTGCTGATCTACTAATAATCTAGAAAGCCAAATGCATACCGATTGCCATGTACGGAGCTGGCATCTGGGGCTATGCTAATGTTGAGTGTTTGCAGCTAGTAGAAAATAGATTTCTAAGATATCGTCTAGCGGTACCGAATAGCATAGCCACATTTATTTGCCATGCCGAGTTGGGTTTGTCATACTTGTCCAACCAGATTAAAATGCAGCCTATCCTGCTATGGCATAAGGTCTGGACTGTCACTTCCACTAGCTTGAATCGGGATGTGATTAATGACTGTCTGTCTCTTTATGGGGTAGACCGTATTCCCTGGATTATATATGTTAAAAAATGTTTAAATGACCTAGGACATCCCAAGTACTTTGCTAATCCTGACAGTTTGAATCATGTCACCAGGAATGAATTAAAACTGTTATGTACTGATTATTTGGAGTCCATCAAATTAGCTACAAATATTATGAAACCATCAGTAAGAGCACATCAATTACTTTTGACCCATACCAGGAACGCAACCCTATCTGATAAATACCTTAGGAATTTATGATAGGTTATTATTGACCTGTCTACGTCTTGGAATTTTTCATATTAGGGTCACTTTCCCAAATACAAACGACTGGTCTCGTTCTTTATGCTTATGTCCGTGCGACAATACGTCTGCACAGTCGACAATTCATGTCATGTTCTTTTGTAAGTTTTATACTTTGCCTAGGAAAAAATGGATTCTGCCTATTTTAAAAGTGTATGGCCTGAGACAATGTCGACCTGCTTTTTTAAAGTTGCAATGTTTAAATGATGGAACTGTGATTGATCATATAGCCAAATACCTGAAAGGGGTGGTTAGATTTAGGATGACAATGGATGGCCCTTCTCTCTTTTAAACTGTTTGCAATTTCTTTTTTTACTTAAATTATTTTGATGTAATTTATGTTTTTTAAATGTATTGTGCTTTTATGGTTTAATACTTCTTAAATCGAATAAAGCGTATTCTGTCTGTCTGTCTTAAAATTAAATTAAAACCACTTACCTGGCATGCGGCATCCAGGGCTGCCCTCCTCCTCTTCCTCGCCGTCTGGGTAATTCTTTGAGAAAACTGCGCATGCGCGCGCGCATGTGCATTTCTTGCGAGAAATATGCATGCGCAGGCGCGCATGTGCAGTTTTCTCAAAGAATTACCCAGTCGGCGAGGAAGAGAAGGAGGGCAGCCCGAGGACGCCGCATGCCAGGTAAGAGATTTTAATTTAATTTTAAGTCATGCAATATTAATTGTTAATATAGGGGGGTGGAAGCGGGGGCTGGCCAACTCCGCTCCGATGCGGAGTGTGCGGAGATTTGACTTCTCCGCGTTCTCTGCGGAACGCGGATGAGACAAATCTACGCACACTCCGCGGACGGAGTGGAGGTCTCCGCCCAGGGTTACTTCTTGTAAGCTAACATTGCAGTTCTAAGGATAGTTAGGTGTAATGACGTGGGGTTTTGTCTCTAAGTCCCTTCAGCTAGTCTAAGTTGTCTTCTTTTATTATTGAGATCAGAGTTAAACCAAGATTTAGATTGGATTACTCTTTGTTGTTTTAGTTTGAGCGGTGCAACTTGGTCGAGAACTCCAGTTATCGCCTTATTGAAGTGGTCAGTGAGCTTGTTTGCGTTTTGAGAGTGCGGGAGACATTGAATTTGTACATGAACCTTTTACTCAAGTTCAGTTGGAGGGACTTGTTTAAAGTTTCTGGTCCACAGCTTTGCTTTGTTAATTAGGACTGAGGGAGGATAGACAATGGTCATGATGTTGAACAGTATGAGATAGTGGTCAGACCAGTCAATGGGAACGATATCATTAAGGGAGACCAGTTCATTGCTTGTGATGATGGCGTCAAGTGTAGCGCCTTTGATGTGGGTAGGTTTATTGCAGAGTTGCTTTAGGTCATTCATCTCAAGAAGGTTTGCGAGGCGCCTGACTGTGGAATCTTCTGCATTCTTCCAATGAATGTTATAGTCGCCCAAAAACACATCCTTCGAGTCAGAAAGGGAGAACTTAGTAAGTAGGTCAGATAGCTCTTCAGTGAAGAGTAGGCGCTCACCAGGAGGGTGGTAGATAGTATGCAGTTTGATAGGCGGGGAGTCTTTGACATTGAGTTCAACTCTGAGGTATTCAAAGGTTGAGTATTCAGCATTCTTTAGAAGGGAGAGTTGGATTTCTGTTTTGTGGATTATGGCTAGACCTCCACCTGTTCTATCAGGCCTGTCATGTCTAATGATGGAGTACCCAGGAGGAGTAAGTAAGTCAAGAATGGCCATCGAGTGGTCATTGAGCCAGGTTTCTGTGAGGAAAGCAATATCAATTTCCTCACTGAGGATGGTTTCAGCGATCTCCAAAGCATGTAGTGCTGCCGATCTGCAGTTGACGAGCATGCAAGATAGAGGGCTGGGATTATCCTTAGCAGATTTGAGGGTGTGGATGGTGGTATATTGCGCCAGAGGTCTGGGCGAGTAATGAGTTGCAGGGGTTCGATTTAGGCCCACTATTACTGGGATGGTGGAGGAGGGGAAATGGTCAGTCACCTGGATCTTAGGAAGGTAGGATTTGCTGAGGTCATTTAATTCCAGAACGGAGAGAGTGCAATGAGCACGATAAGGCCTGTGGGCTTGCCGGCAAAGGGGAATGTTAGGCCAAGGGGAGCGTTGAGAGGAGGTATTAGAACTTGTAGGTGGAGTATCGTAAGTGTAGGGGCGGGCCAGGGTGTTCTGGTTAGAGAGATCCTGTCTAAAATGTGTTAATTCTGTAGGAAGAGAGTTGAGTTTCAGTTCCATTCAGTTCAGAATCTGTGCAAGAGAATTGGAGGTGCATCCCGCAGTGAGGGTGGGGGGAGATGCAGGAAGATCTGTGTAGAAGGGGTAGGGGATCACCACATTAAGAAGATGGTCCGTGTCATTAGGACTAGGATTTGAGATACTCTGGGTGAGATGCTTAGAGTCAGCCTTTTGATAGAGGGTAGGTGTTGGAAGAGTAAATATTCGACGATGTTCTCAGGATAAGTGCCTCATTGCACAGATTGCAGTGGACTTCATTAGTTGCAGTGTCATGTTTATTATTCTCCTCCAAACTTAACCACATTGGTGAAAGTGGTGGAGTATAAAGCTGTCATATTTACTATTCCTACTCCAAACTAAGCCCAACTCGGGAAAGTGTTGGACTCTATAAGTCACATTTACTAAGCTCCCACAAAGTTACACACAATAGGGAACGTGTTGGAATCACAAACATTATATATAATTAAAACAAAATAACCATAGCAAAAGCCAAAATATCAAAAATAATAACTACATATAAATAAAAAGCCATTTATAAACATAAAATGTGTAGTCTTATAAATAATAACAATAAATATATGAAAGGTAAAATAATGAAAAAATATGTAAATATTCATTAAAACATGAATCATCAATGAAAATTAAGATCACAATGGAAAGCATTTAAAATCAATAAAATATATACAATTATAATAATGTTAATAAAAAGTCATTAATATTGTCAGCAACATTTCTAACAAAAAAATCAAATATACATTTTTAATTGTTTAATAAACATAAAATGTAAAATAATTAAATGTTAACTCTATAATTCACTTTTATTTTTTGTTATAAATAGTATTACATTTTAATTTGTATTTAAAATATAACATTACAAGAACTAAGTTTATTAAATAGTCTATTGAAAAAATAAATACAAATCCTTAAGAATAATTTTAAAGAAATACATTCTAAAAACATCCACTATAAAACCAAGACAAAAACTAAATAATCTTACAAAATACAACAAAATTCAACAACATTAAAAAGAAATTGTTCTTGCTCCATAACTATTAAGTTTGCTTTTAAAATACGCAGAAAATTACTCGTGCAAATGTAACTCCGCGGCACCTAAGTTATGGAAAAAAAAAACAACTATACTAGTTTTTGCAGATGAAGCTCTTTTGCTATTTTATATTTATTCAAAGTTTTATTATATATTACGCAAACAGGACCCTTTCATTTGTCAGAGCGCTTTACTGCTATTGTGCAAAATGTGGGATTTAACAGGAGGAAATATAGAGGCATATATAAAAGTACACTATATACAAATATAGATGAATATGTATAGAACAGCGATTTTCACATATGGTAAACAGAGAGATAGGAGCATATAGTCTAGCACATGGGTACTCACAAACTTTCTCTCAGGGCCAAATTTACAGTGTGGTTTGTGGCTGAGGGGCGCACCAGTGGGGGCGGGGTCAGTGGGGGGGTGCAGGGTCAGTCGTAGTGGGGCTAGAGAAAAAAACATCACTGTTTCAAAATAAATCAAAATGGTACTGTTACCTTGTGTGTCTCTATAATAACTGCATGGACCCCTGTTTATTGGTACAGGCACGGTAACCTTGTGGGTCCATATAATAACTGCACAATCCCCTGATTACTGGTATTTCATTACTATAGACCAGGAAATAATGCAGCTTTGGGTATTCAGATGGTAGGATTGTGCTACGCCCTCTTTGCCTCTGGATGTGGAGTACGTAGTACAGTCAGAGGCTGTGATTGTGCCCTAAGCCTCCGTTCAGTCCCTGGGAAGGCACATGATTCTTTTCCATAGTGCATGCAGTTGTGTAATATTCCATACCTCATTGCTTGAGTTCGTGGAGTATTTCTACCCCTAGTTTGGGCATTATTCAACATGTTTCACTATCAGTGACTGGGACTTTATCACATGCTGGTTTGAAGTAATGTTTACATCATATTAAATGTCTGTGCAATAATTCTATACTTATTACCCTGGATTGTACAGTTTTTAATACAATCAGAACAGCCAATTGTGTCACCGGCCACAGTTCAGTCGCTGTAATTGTGCATTATTCATTTCATCGGTGTGTACATTTGTCCAATATTCAATACCTCGTTTGTGCAGTGTTTATTAACATAGTGCCTTGGAATTCGAAGTATTCCTACCAACAGTTTGTGATTATGAAGTAATACTTACCTTTTATTTTCTAGTATTTTTTTTATCTTCATCACTTACTATTATACAGAAACCAAATTTTCCTGGGCTGTGGGGTTGTGCACATTTCATTACCAAGGCACATGCCATTGGAAAGCATTTACCACCCTCAGATCCTGTATTTTGCCACTATTCTGACCCTCTGTGCCCAAGATAGTGCAGTAGGAAATAAATTAGTTCACCAATTGCACAGTATTTATTGCAGGTACTAAGTGAACGGAGAAGTATTCCTTAATTTACCACCTTGGTGTGGATCCCTTTTGTTACTCTCATTCCCTACGATTTGTGGTACTCGAAAACAGCGGGCCCGATTCACAAAATAATCTGAGACAAAATCCTAACTTTACGACTTTCAGCATTCACAGAAGGCATTTAGGAGTACTAAAGTTAGGATTGTGTCTCAGTTAAACTTAAGTTTTGGTCTTAAGTTTAACTTAAGACCAAAACTTAAGTTTAACTGAGACAAAATCCTAGTCGTAAAGTTAGGATTTTGTCTCAGTTAAACTTAAGTTTGTCTTAAGTTTAACTTAAGACCAAAACTTAAGATTGACTGAGACAAAATCCTAACTTTAGTACTCCTAAATGCCTTCTATGAATACCGAAAGTCGTAAAGTTACAATTTTGTCTCAGATTACTTTTGTGAATCGGGCCCAACATCATTAATTCTGCACCAGGAATGTCGCAATTGTGGAGAACTAACTCTTCAGAGCTGGGATTTTGCAGCAATAAGGCGAAGCCCCTTCTGCCACAGCAACGTCAGAAAATGTGATGTTCCTGTGGCGATAGGGGCTGGTAAGTATGCCCCGTAGTGTTTATAAATCACTTTATACAATTCATACCGATTTTAATACAGAAATCCTAGTCCATGAAGAACCAATTTTGCATTATTTCTGTTGCATATAACGCAAAAACCAAAGAAACCGATTATGACTCAACACAGGCGCATATTTGCTTTTTGGAATGTATTTTATCCATTCCCCTTGCCTATTTTGGTAAACAGCAGAAACAGTGTAATATTGTTCGGCTACATGTTACGTCATACATAGATCAAATACCATCTACTCAATTATCCCTGTGGAGGTGCTCCTCGTCCTAGTCATAACCTATCACACAGACTGCCATCAGGACAGATGTTCTCACAAAATCGTTTCTGTTTCTATCAAACTAAACCAAGTCTTGTGTTTTTTCCAGTGAACAGTAAAATGGTTCCCTCCTTTCACCCTGGCAGCCTGACGATTTTCTGTCCGCAGGGTGGACTTCTCGCAAAGTTAGTAAAATATCTTTTCCTTTTAGGAAGTGTATTGTACTCAGTAATTTGCTGTTTTTTCTGATAGATACTTTTAGTAATTGGGTCTATAATTGACAGAGGTATGCACTCTGTTCAAATAGGGACCGCAATTTTAGTCAGGGTAAGTGTTTACACACTTATAATAAACCTGTGCTCACCCTCTGGTAGCTTGTTGCTGAGCAGTCAGGCTAAACATAACAATCAATATGTAAAGTTTTTATGGACACCCAAGCAGTAACTCAGTGAAGAACACCACAAAAAGACTCCTTACTGATTTATAAATATAGGGTATCTTTATCTAAATCAATCAAGACGAAAACGACAAAAATCCAATATGTACAAATCACAATATGAGAATTAAAAAAAAGTATACAGTAGGTTTAGTACCTATCTGGCACACACGATTTCCTAACACTGGCAGGCACGTAAAGGAAAGTAGTACGAACTCAGGGAGATATGTACAAGAACTGCCGCTAACTAACGCTAATGTTAGCTAGCTGCAATTTTCTTACCGCCGCGCCCCACCGAAAACTATCGCCATGGTACCGACGTATTTACAATAAGTCACAACATGGCGATAGTGTCTCATCGCGGCTGGAATTGTCCACGTTAACACCTGCGTTATGGCGATAAAAATCTTGCCGCCAACGTGAAAAAAAGTGATGGCTGGCCAGTCAGCGATCAGAAAATGCACGCTAATCAGCGTGACGCCACTTTTTTCACGTTTTGCGGGAAAATTAACTACAAAAAAAGAAGAAGAGTCATGGAGTAAGCTGGACCCAGTAATGCAGGCGAGAACAACCTCCCTAACCCCTCAAACAGCCAGGAGGACCAGCCAGAGACCCAGGGGAAGAGGAAATAGGACCTGGTTTTCCAGGTTCAGCCATGAGGAAAATGAGATCCTGATTGCGGAGTTGACAGACAAAAAACACCTGCTGTTTGTTATCTCCACGGTGTCATTGGGGACCAAAAATGCAATATGGCAGTCAATTGTAGCCAAGGTGAATGTTGTAGCAGAGGTCAAGAGGACAGTGGCCGACAGCAAGAAGCGCTGGCATGATGCTAAGCGCAAGACCATGAAGAAACTGGCCAACAATCGCCAGGAAGCACTGCAGACCAGAGGTGGAAGTCCAGCGCCACAGGAGGAGCTGGATGCCTTGGAGGAACAGGTGTCCGTGGTCATCTGCGAGGAGTCGGTGGTTGAAGTCCAGGGACAGGATAGGGCTGAACATGACCAGCTACATCAGCAACAGGGTGTGTAACAACCAGGGTCTGGGGGGAGGTGGTGTGGGCACTAATGTCACTTATGTCCTATTAAATATCCCTCAGTGTGCACCAAGACTGTCTGCAGATCAATTTCCACACACATTGGTCCCCGGGGAGATAGAGGCATGTCACTGTAGTCGTTGAATACATATAAAGATACATAATGGTGGTGTCACTGACATGTAATTCTGCCTTAAAAAACATTCTAAGATAGAACCAAAATCATATGCTTTAGTCTAACAAATAAGGGTAACATGAACACGCAAAGGGGAAAATTGCCTGGAGAGTTTGCAGAGTGTGGCATTGGCCTCCTAGGCACAACACCACGCTCAGCCAAATTGTCAACACAGGGCAGCATATCATTGACAACAATGAAGTGCAGCCCTGTGAAATTCCTATCTCTGTGGCCCAACTTCACAGGCCCACACTGATGCCAGCACACATGCAGTATTGTGCTGGGGTGCCTGTGTTGTGTGGAAGATTGTGCATGTGCAGTAAGGTCCCCCTACATGCACATGTAAAATCTTCAACTCTACTCAGACACCCCTGCACAATACTGCATGTGTGCCGGCATCAGTGTGGGCCTGTGAAGTTCAAACTATCTACAAGTGTCATGTAGTAAACCGTATTGTACAGAAATCACAGTCCTGGTTTGAGATGGCCATTAGACATTGACATCCTTGGGAAAAGTCAACAGTAGCAGTGAACAAATGCATAGCCAGTCATGAGTGCAAGCATCCTTGCACATACAAAGGCATCCAAGCAGCCTGAGCAGAATTACATGTATCATCCATTTGTCCATCAGTGGTGCATATTTCTAAGCACCCATCCACATGCCAAGATCACTTGCTGTGATGTTGTGGTGGTGATATTGGCATACCATCACTTACAAGCCACTGTAAATCACAGCCATGTAACCAAGGCACACATCCACATTTTACGTGGTGGGAGAGGTGAGGGTAATGGGTGTTGTGTTGGGTGTCCACACTCCAACACCCATAGAAAAACACGCTGCCCTACACTCAGAAGGGTGAAGACAATAGGAGGCTAGTAAGAAATGTATGCAAGGAAAAACCTGATCCCTAACATGCAAATATATATGAAATTTAATTTTCCCAACACGTACAACAGCATCTCCCCTTTACATTGCAGAGGAAGAAACATCACCTCTTTGTGCAGCAGCCTGTCTTACTCTTCAATGATGAAGATGAAGACATCTCAACCATCGACAAGGACACCCTCCAAGACCTGCTCAACTCCATTGGCAGCCCATCTCCGGAAGCAGGGACATCCAGCAGCGTTGTGGAAGCTCCACCCCCTGCCCAAAACACACAGCAGCAAGCACCTACCACCACAGCTGTCTCCCAGGACCTTGAGGACCCACTTCTTACATTTCATCGTTGTGCGGTAGGGGTCCAGCAGGAGATGGCTGGTCAGGTGTGGGTGGGGTTTGACAGCCTGCCAGCCAAACTAGATGGGGTCCGTGGGTGTCTCAGTCCCATTAGGGACCACCTAAAGTCCATCACAGGCACCCACAGTCTGCTCCATGCTCTCCAGCATTCCATGGCTGACATCGCTGGAGTACTGACTCAGAGACAAGAACAACTGTCTAGTCAAAGTGGCTCCAGCGATGTCACCAAGGAGTTGCGTGAAATGAGAAAGATCATGGAGAATATGGAGCTGATGAAGACCTCACACTTGTCAGCCATGGCTGCATACCACAGAGACGTTGCTGTAATCTTGCAAGCCCTGCAGCTCATCATCACTGCAGTGCCGCCTCATCATATGGAACAGATGAATGCTGCTGCTACTTCCACATCCACCTCTCACCCCCCTGATGTGTCACTGTCCATGCAAGTTTCCTGCACACAAATCAACTGGATCCTGACACTATCCGTCCAGCTTAATTACATGTCATGACCACACGTACCCATTCAAATGATTTTTGTGTGATTGAATAAGTTGTACACAAGGTAAAAAGTACCACTCTACCAATTTACTTCTGACATAAGTGCAACCACAATTCAAAACCAGTAACCATTTATTACTATTTCACAAAATTACCTACACTAAACTAACACTAATCAATACAACTAACATAATCTTGACTAACTGAATGCTACTCTAAACTATCTACCTTAACTAATACTAAACTCGCAACAACATATCTGAGACATCAACCCCCTCCCACCCTTAAAGCACATCAGCAGACAGGACAAATAAATCTTAGCTAAACATGAACTAACTACACATATCCTACACAAATATATATATATATATATATATTTTTTTTTCATATAACAACAAATACATCAACCCCCCACCCAAAGGAAAAGGAAACTTAGCCCAGAATACTACATTAAGAGAATAAAAAATCTAAAACATTTATAAAATATTACACTAACTATTCCTACACTACAAATACACTGCCTAACACTTAAAAACCTACACTAATACAAAATGTTTAGAAAAATAAACATCGGGGGACTGGCGAAAAGGGGGAAGGGTCACAACTTGTCCAACTCATTATGGGAGACCCAGGGAAGCCTTGATGTGCTGGAGGTGGGTGCTCTGGTCCGACAATTCTCTTTCTATTTGGGCCAGTCGTACATTTGTGTCCATCATGCACCGACAGTCCCTGTTTGTGAACCCTACAGCATGTGTCCGTGCTGCAGATGGCAGTGTGGCAGTCCCTTGTACGCGTGGCCGAGAGGGGGCACCTGCTTGTGTGCCTGATCCTGTAGCACCATGTTGGCTGTGTGGTGTCTGAATTTGGGGGGCAGATCTTTGGGCATGTCTGGACTCACAACTGATGTTAGAAGGGCCAGGTATGGCCTGTGTGTCCCTCACCAATCTTTGCAGTCCAACTTCAGGCAGAGACTTCCATCTCCCAGCTGCCCGGTCATGTCTGTACCTCTTAGCCATACTACGATATCCCTTGGCCACCAGGCGTATGTGCTGGTCTTTACGGACCAGGAATGTGTGTGGCTCCTCTGGCGATATGTTGTCTGTAAAATAAGACCAATGACAATATGTGAGTCCAGATAACTATGTCAATGTTCTCCATTAAACTCAGAAACACAAGTGCAGGAAAACATGGGACCCTACACTCTAATGAAAGATTGTGAAGTTCAAAAGTGACATGGACAATGCAATGTTGAATTAAGGATCAGTTACAACATGATGGTGACACTGACATGATAGTGCATGGCAATGAGACATGTAGTGTCACAACACAATGAGATTGTCAGTGTCAAATGATGGTGCTGTCACATACCCTGACTGGGGGGGATATGTACAAGGAAGTGGAAGAGAGAGGCATTATCCTTCCAGGGGTAATGCCTCGCTCCTCCACTTCTGAAACACAAGACTGCACCATATGTACAATAATGTGGTGCAGCCTGTGTGTCCCCCTGCGATGGCGCTAAGTTCATCAACTCAGTGCCAACGCAGGCACCCTTGCACAAGAGTGCAACGGTGTCTGCGTGCAGGGGAGGATTGTTTATGTGTAGGAAGGTGTCCCTTCCTGCACATGAACAATCATAGAAATGCCCTTCTGTCACTTTCATGCATGCTGCTTCATGCAGCACACATGGAAGCGACAAAATGGCATTTTGTTCTTTATTTGAACATGCACAGGAAGGGACACCTTCCTGTACAGAAACAAAAAATGCAATTGGGCTTTTTCAATGTGTGCTGCACAAGGCAGCACACATGGAAAAATAACGTTAGGTGGCTAAATGCTGACTTGTACAGAAGGCGCAGCCCCTCTCGCCACCACAACTTCACAATAGGTGACGTTGTGGTGGCGAGAGGGGCTTGTACATTTGCCCATGATTCTATAAGGGGAATGAGCCCAAGGAGACAACTTGACAACACCATTGCAGAGCCAAAACATGCCAATTAAATACATAGGGCCATCTTTGCACGGTGGTTGGGGAGCGTGCCATTGGTATCCTTGGCTTAACGCTATGCCCTGCAACTTCAGGAAAACTGGTATGCAGCATACCTACAATAGTACTGTGCAGACCTGTGTCTGACCCCGCACTGCCTGAAAAATGCTGCCTCCTTGGGCATATTCTGGCCCACTTGCACAATGCTGCAAATCTCTCTGCGTTGCTGTGGAAGATGAGAATGTGCCACAGAGTGACCCTTCCTGCACATGACCATTCCTTACAATATGTACAGACAAATCAATGTCGGCTGCTTCATGCAGCACATATTGAAGTCACATGATGACATTCTTAGCACTGATTGTTCATGTGATGTAAGGTGCACCTTCATACACTTGAACAATCAATGGTGTCCTGTTGTTTCCATGTGTACCGCACAATGCAGAACACATTCGAACAGCATGTTTGTGAACCAATTCAACAAATCTCACCACTGTGCATATTCAGATACAATATGCCAAGGGTATCACACATTACGCACTCCAACACATTCTAGCTGGCCTTGGAGAGAGTGTCCAGACCTCTAAAGATTTGTTTGTGCATGTATTTAGCTCCCAACCTTGGCACACAAGATATGATGTGAAAAGGTGGTTTTGAGCCCTTTTGTGCTTCATTCTCAGGTAGCCAGCTAAATGCAGCATTGTGACTCAGGCTAAGGCAATCGTGCTCTCACAATGCTGTACAATGTAACGTTGATGATTAAATGGTGTGCTTGTGATATGCACCAACATGTCAAAGATATGACATATCAGATGAAAGATAATCACTATTGGCAGAAATCCAAGGTTGTGACCTAACTTTACATTACAGTGATGTTGGCACATACAAAGGAGGTGTGACTCTGGATCCTGCAGCAAAAAATTTGTAATCACGGAAACAAGCTTACATATTGTGGATGTGACTGACTCTTTGTACTGGTTTCTGTGAATGACACCTGGTGCAACAAAGATTTGAACATCATTGACAGTCATCTAAGTCAAGGATGTACACGCATTCCATATCTGGTCATAGTCATCACCAACATCACTCACCTGGCTCCTCTCCTGTCTGTACGCTGTGTAATCCACATGCATCTGCTGGAGTGACATAACCCATTGATATTTCTTGCATGGGTATCACTGACTGGGGATGTGCAAAGGTAAATCCAGAAGACATATGCATTGCTCAATCTTTACTTACTTATTTGTTCATACTTCACAGTTTTTTAAAACATCATCACACTGGAGGCAAGGTACATGTGATACACACCTAGACTGCATACTACTACATACAGGATTTTACCCAGATATTCATCACATCTCACAATGACAATATTTAATGAATGAACTCACTAGTGGCGTGTGGGTCCCTGAAGGCGTCGATGTCCCCCTGAGTGATCAGTGGTCGGCCAGCTGTGAGACATGAAAAGAAACATGTATTGGTATCAGACGTGAATTCCCACATGTGTCCTACTCATCCTCAGATTCATCAACATCAATGACAATGCCCTGTAACTGTACTGTTGCAGTTCAGGTTGCATACATGATTGTGTCTACTTTGCCTGTTCTTCTCACTAGACATGACCAATACTCAGTTTGGCAACACAAGACAATCCTGCTAGTAAATTTGCACATTTTTCACACACTACTTGTGTGACACATTCCCAATGCCATGTTTCTCCCAACAACATCATGTTCTCCATGGTCTGTAGACAATATCATTGCTGCAGATCTCACAAGGGTGTGTTACGACAATTGATGTTGTATGATCACACCTTTTGTATGTGGCAGACTGACACTCCGGACATGGCCTATTTTGTAAAAAACAATTTTTCTTATCTCATCATACATTTCACAAAATTAGCCACATGATAGTGTTATTGTGATTGTGAGACAGTGTTGCAGTGATGTGATACTTCACATATATTGTGAAATGTCATCATGTGATTAGACCCTTGCACAATGGTGCCAGACATGTTTGTACATGAGGCAGTGTGTTATGTCATGTATGCTGCATTGTGCAGCTCAAATGGCCATACCATTCACATTAAGGGTACACACACATATCGCCTCATACACTATCTTCATAGGATGCACTGCACAGCCCACCTTGTACCTTGACACAGCACTTCATTTTATGTGTGCAGGAGTGTACCCATTCCTGAACATGGTCATACCTCATCATGAACACTGTCTCACTTGCACAATGGTACAAGTGTGATTGTGTGGAAGCTGGCATCTTCATTCTACATGACTGACTGACATCATCCTGTAGCACTTCTCACATTGTGTTCCAGACTGCATTTTTGACTTTGTTACAAAAGTGTTCATTTATTATTTTAGAGGTTGTACTTACCACCTTGTAGGGCAATGATGACTCCCAGGTCGTCCAACATGTCACCCTCATGGCCCACGCAATCCTGCCATCGGTGCTTCCATTGTCGAACAGTCCTGTCCACCACAAAGATCCTCAGCATTTGACTGCGTACATGCTCCCACCGCACCTTCCATACACGTATGGAATATCCCTGCAGGATCCTTCCCCCACTCTCAACCATCAAGGGCAGGTAGAATTTTACAAGCCAGAGGAAGCCCCCAATACCCCGTCTGACATCCTGCCCTCCCTACCCATACCCAACATCTTATAAAACACACCTAAACCCACTAGTAATAAAGTAAAGCCCAAATATATACCGCAATATATACCGCAGAAACTATTAATAATGTTAAATTACCCCTTAGACAGACACCCGACAAGAATTAGTACAAGACGCTAAAAACACGGAAGGACAAGTACACAAGACTTCACAGAGACACTAGGGAGAATTCACAGTGCACAACAACACTCTCTACTCCCAAAAACACAAGCACACAACTCCAAACACCTCCAACACTCTCCACATTCACTAACAGTGAGCTCAAAAGAGAAAGTGATGTTACATGTATTTTGCGATTATTTTCTATAGCGGTTATGAAACAATTATCGCTTTTGCGTTAAAGCGGCAAATATTTGGATGCTAAGTGCAAGTTGTTCATCACATGAACAGGATTTCATGGAATTGCATGACTGCTGACACCATTTGTTTGTGTGATGTGATCTGTGTTGGATATGTGACTTAACTCAATCTGAAATGTCTAGATTACAGTTATACATAGCTGTCTACATGCACTTGGATCACACATTGCAGACTATCCACATTGATTCATGTGTGATTATACATGCATGCATCAGTGGTCGTCATTGTGTTTGACATAGTTGGTATGTGTGACAACATAAGTGACTGTCAATTTACTCATTCCTGTGATCTCTGCTACTGTTTGACAAGCTTGCAACACACATGTAAATGAACATCAGGCACCCAGTACTTGTAAAACATATTTTGGATGCTTAAAAGAATGTGTATGCTTGACCACAGATACATACTTGGGATTATTCAGCCTAGATTAGCAGATGTGCACAATTTATACGCACAGCTGCATAGTCAGTCATGTGCATGAATCAAGGTGGTTGTGGAACACGATGGTGAGCTACATTATCTGATGATGTGAGCAAATTGTGTATATTTGGAATTTTATTTGTGATTTATGCTACATATGTGAGATGCATTCTTACATCTCATACTGCACAGTTTGTGTCTGGCACAAAATCACATCAGTTTAGTGTGACAGCGCTACACAGCTTGTAGCTAAGTTGATACCAATATGATGCCTGGACAGGTGACACGCCAAGCATTTTATGTGTGTCTACAGTTTGTCATGTTTCAGACTCTGTACGCTTCATGAGCTTGTGGTATCAACACTGATGTTGTTGGCAGAAATCTATGCACCATAATGCAGAATGTGTCAGCCGTGTGCAAATCATGTAGAGGACAACAAAGCACACAAAGCCATCTATTCGAATGTTGTGGAGCCAGTGTCCAATGTGGACAGGACATTGTTGGATGCCCACAACAAAGCAGCATTTTACATTGTGCACTACTTACAACAGCATGACGTTCAATGCCAGTAAGCACATACAGTCCACATGGAATTGAATCAACACTATATCATTTCTATTTGACCCATAGGGCCTGATTCACAGAACTAACTTACTTTTTGGTATTCACAGAATACACTTACTCATTTTGGTATTCACAGAATGCACTTACTCATTTTAGTATTCACAGAATGCACATACTCATTTTGGTATTCACAGAATGCACTTACTCATACTAACTTTATGTCCGCACTCGGGCCGGAGATTCCGGCCCGGTGGTTAGTTAGTATGAGTAAGTGCATTCTGTGAATACCAAAATGAGTAAGTGCATTCTGTGAATACCAAAATGAGTAAGTGTATTCTGTGAATACCAAAAAGTACTAACTTTACGTTTTTGACGTAAGTTAGTTCTGTGAATCGGGCCCATAGTGTCAGACACAGGTACCGCAGTGTTTAAGCAAAATGTCTTTGACAGATAGGCCTGCATCTTCCACAGATCTGTGTGCACTAGCAGTGGACATTGATGCAGCATCAACAACGCTTAGCTGTTGGCAAACTCTGGCATGCCAGATGTAGACCCATTGCAGACCAGAGATTCAGGAATGCAACACAGAGTACACTATGTATATGATCATGTGGACCTTGATTGTTCAACCATACACAGTGCACCATTTCTGAATCTCTGGTCTGCAATGGGTCTACATCTGGCATGCCAGAGTGTGCCAACAGCTAAGCATTGTTGATGCTGCATCAATGTCCAGAATAATGTAAATATTTAGTCCTGAGGGACCCGTGGAGCACTTTCTGCAAGCACCACTTGAACATCACTGTTGTTGGGCATGCCACTACCGGAAGGTTTCCAAAATCTACCTCATCCACTTGAACTGAGGGGCATATGTACAAAGAGTTAACGCCGCCGTAGCGTCAGTTTTTTGACGTTACAGCAGCTTTTTTTTCATCACCTTATTTACAAGTTGCCAGTAACCTCAGTTACCAGCAGTTTACTGGCAAAAACGTTCATTTTAAAGATCGCCACTTCTGTTAGCGGGACTTAACGAAACTGAGATGCAAGGTAGGCGTTCACGTGCAAAAACAGCTGCTAACTAAACTTTGTGATATTTACAATGATTTACCGCTCCAGCGATACTTCCCAAAAACTGCCGCTAAGGCCAGTTAGCGGCTAGCTTTTAAGATAAAAAAAATGGGGCAAAAACACCTGCATATAAGGGAGACCAACCCAGACCCTCATTTGCTTAACAAATGACGCCATGGAGGTACTACTCCTGAAGCTTGGAGCTCCAAGAAGACCACAACCACCACCACCGCCACCAGCACCACCACAGAGGCTGCGCCAAAGAAGAGAGCGGGTCTACTGCCAACGCATCACCCTAGTAGACCTCATGCCAGAGGATGTGATAGCCCACTACAGGCTGAAAAGGACCTCCATCCTACGCATACTGACCCAGATAGCCCCCAGGCTGCATGCACCATCACAGCGTTGCATGAACATCCCTCCGCAGACAAAGCTACTTGCAGTGCTGCACATGTTGGCCTCCAGTACCTTCCAACCAACCACTGCCAGAGTGGCTGGAGTCTCATAGTTAGCCTTCTCAAGGTTCCTCCCAAATGTCTTGGATGCCATCATTACCTTGACGCCGCACCACCTACGCTTCCCCAACACTGCGCAAGAGCAACTTGACAACAAGCAAGACATTTATGACATTGCTGGCTTTCCTCTTGTGTTGGGGGCAATTGACTGCACCCATGCCCTACTTGTGCCCCCTGCAGACACTGCACACATATACAGGAACAGGAAGCACACACTCAATGAATGTGCCTGCAGCTCGCGTTAAAGTGATCTCAGCCTCAATTATGAGCGCTGGGCTAGGCTTATTGCACAGTACCTGGTTCAGTAGGAGCCAGGAGGGTCACAGCCTTGGGGTTTGGGACCTTGTCACTGAGGCTCCCTAATCAAGAAGGCGCTGCGTCAATGGACCAGCCAAGCCGGTCTCTGGTAGTTACGGCAATTTCTCTCGGGGGCACCAGCAGGTTAACTCTGGTCACGTGGTCGGCTGATGTCGTCATTCGGTGAAAGCTCCGGTCACTATGGCAACACAGCGGGACCCTGCTGAAAGGGCTTCCCTTCGGTGCAGCGGCTTAATTGTCGAGTGAAGCACAAAGCGCCCAACATGCGCTGATTTCGGGGGAAATGTAAAGATCTCAACACGCGCTGGTGAAACTCAAAGTTCCCCACACAAGCTGGCCTCTATATTTGGATGAATAGAAAGCGCTCAACATGCGCTGATCTTGGTAACTTGTAGAGTGAGAGAGCGATCGATCACTGCTTTCAGTCAGGATGCCCATGCTGTATTCACGAGTGACAGAGGACCACGACAGCGGTGCGTCGGTGAAATATTTGATGGCACAGAGATTTCAAAACAGGGGGCAAGCCAACAAGCCCTTGGAGAACACTCAAAGTCAGTCAATGCGCAGAAGTAGCAGGCAGCAGACCAACACAGCAAGGAAGATAGCAAAGTGGCAGTCCCTCCTGCATCACAACAAGCAGCAGGCCAAAACAGCAGAGCAGTTAGTAAAGTGGCAGTCCCTCCTGGCAGCGCAACAGCTCTTTCTGGCAATCTGCAGATGTGGAGCCAGCGATGTCTGGTTACAGGTCTAAAAAGTGTCTGATTAGAAGGGGCAGAGACCCAGTACTTTGAAGTGGAGGTGACTTCAAAGCAAAGTCTTTGAAGTGCACAGGTCCCCTTTCAGCCCAGTCCTGTCTGCCGGGCTAGCCCTGGGTTTTGTTGATCAGTGCTTTGTGTGAGGGCAGAACACTACCTATTGAAGAGTATCTGTCAGTCCCTCCCCTTCCCTCTGCCCTGGAAGATGTATCAGTATGCAGATGAATGCAGATGCAGCTGAGTGTCATGTGTTTGTGGCTGTCTAGAGGGAATGCACAAAGTGTAGCTGTCACCCAAACCTAGACGTGTATTGGAGACAGGCTGTCACACACAAAGAGCAATAAGTACAGAGAAGTGTACTTTTCTAAAACAGTAATGTTAAATCCAACTTCACCATTGAGGATGATTTATCATTACCATTCCAAACATATCAAATATGAAAAAGCTACACCTCTCTGATCAGAAATTACAGCTTAAAAGTATATTAAGCAATTCCCAATGCTGGACTATGATAGGGGGTAGGCGTCACAGTAGTGAAAAGTGTCACTACTAGGGCATGCAAAACATAACAGTACATGTCCTACCTTTTACTTACATAGCACCCTGCCCTTTAGGTTACTTAGGGCCTACCTTAGGGGTGACTTATATGTAATAAAAGGGGAGTTTAAACTTGGAAAGTAGTTGTAAATACAAAGTCAAAGTGGCAGTAAATTGCATGCACAGGCACTGCAGTGGCAGGCCTGAGACAAGTTTGAAAAGCTACTTCTGTGGGTGGCACAATCAATCAATCAATCAGGGAATTTAGAAGCACTCTACTCACCCGTGAGGGTCTTAAGGCGCTGGGAGGGGAGTCGAAGAGCCAGGTCTTGAGAGTCTTCCTGAAGACATGCAGGGTGGGGGCGCATTTGAGGTTGATCGGGAGCTCGTTCCAGGCCTTGGCCGCGATGTAGGAGAAGGTTCTTCCACCCGTTCTTGCTCTGCAGATGCGTGGAGGTTCGGTGAGGTTGGCAGATCGGAGGTTTCCCTTGGGTACGTGGAAGGAGATTCTATCATTGAGATATTGGGGTCCGGTGTTGTGGAGGAATTTGCAGGCGTGGGTGAGTATCTTGAAGGTTACTCTCTTCTCGACGGGAAGCCAGTGGAGGTTTTGCAGGTGTTGGGTGATGTGTTTGTGTCAATGGATGCCAAGGACGAGTCTGGCTGCGGTGTTGGTGAGGGAGAGGATGAGCTAGGTGTCGTCGGCATAGGATACTATCCTGAGTCAGTGATGTCTGACGATTGCGGCGAGGGGGGCCATGTAGATGTTGAAGAGCGTAGGGCTGAGTGACGATCCTTGGGGTACGCCGTAGTTGATCTTTGTGGGTTCGGAGAGGAAGGGTGGAAGTCTGATTCTTTGGGTTCTGCCAGTGAGGAAGGAGCGGAGACAGTCGAGGGCGATTCCCTGTATGTCTGTGTCATGGAGTCTGGCGGTGAGTGTGCAGTGGGAGACGGTGTCAGAGGATGCAGGGAGGTTGAGTAGGATCAGGGCCTCGGTGTGGCCTTGGTCGAGGAGGGTGCGTATGTTGTCTGTAGTGGTGAATAGAGCGGTCTCAGTGCTGTGGTTGCTGCGGTATCTGAATTGGGAGGGGTTGAGGATGGAGTTCTGTTCAATGAATTTCGTTAGTTGGGCGTTGACGGTCTTCTCAGTGACTTTAGCCACAAAGGGGAGGAGGGAGATGGGTCGGTAGTTCTTAAGGTCCGTAGTATCTGCTGAGGGCGTCTTGAGTAGGGGCCTGACGTCTGCGTGTTTCCAGTCATCGGGGAAAGTGCCGGTTTCGAAGGTGGCGTTGATGGTGCGTCGTAGGTCCGGTGCGATGGCTGCGGTGGCTCTGTGGAAGATGTGCGGAGGGCAGGGGTCCGTGGGGGCTCCTGAGTGAATG
The DNA here is from genome assembly GCA_963921515.1 of Calotriton arnoldi. Lineage (NCBI taxonomy): Eukaryota > Metazoa > Chordata > Amphibia > Caudata > Salamandridae > Calotriton > Calotriton arnoldi. The sequence continues at coordinate 1,859,175 of CAWUFW010003170.1, read as the reverse complement.
CCTTTCATGGTCGATGCAGTGTCTTCGGAGTTGACTGGGGTCCAGGAGGAGATGGTGGGCTGGCTGGCGTTGCAGGAGGAGGGTGTGGTTTCGGAGTCAGGTGTCTGGTCGTTGAGGTTGTCGTAGAGGCACTTGATTTTCAGATGGAAGTAGGAGCTGAGCTTGTTGCAGAGGGGATGATGTTCGTGGTGTCACTGGGGGGTTTGGTGAAGTCCTGGATGATGCTGAAGAGTTCCTTTGAGTTGCTGGAGTTGGTGAGGATCTTGTTCTGGATGAAAGTCCTTTTGGTGGATCTGATGCTTTGGTGGTATTCTGTCATGGCATTCTTGTAGGTGGTGCAGTCTTCCAAAGATTTGCTGTTTCTCCAATTCTTCTCAAGACATCTGCAGGTGCATTTGGAATCTAGGAGGTCGGCGGTGAACTAGGTGGCCTTTCTGGGGCGCTGTCTGTCGGGGTTACGTAGGTGTCCAAGCTCATCTGCGCAGTTGGTGTTCCATCTGTGAAGTTCTTTGGCTGCTTGGTTGGCGTCGGTCGAGGTGGGGGGGCAATCGCGGTTGAGGGTGGCGTTGAGCTGGTCCTCGGTGACCTTGCTCCAGTTCCTTTGCGGAGGGGGGGTGCAGGTTTGGGGGCGGTGGGTTTGTTGACGTGGAAGTGTACGCAGTGGTGGTTCATCCAGGGGAGTTGCGTGGTGTGGCTGAAGTGGATGTTGTTCCCTCCTGAGAAGATTGGTCGAGGGTGTGTCCTGCCTTGTGGGTGGGGGTGGTGAACAGTTGTTTCAGTCCGAGGTTGGCGAGGTTGTCCAGGAGGGTGGCGGAGTTGGGGTCGCAGAGGTTGTTGAGGTGGAAGTTGAGGTCCTTGATGAGCATTTAGTCCATAGAGGCGATGGCGTGGGGCGCGGTGAGGTCGGCGATGGTGGTGGTGAACGCAGTTCGAGGCCTGGGAGGTCTGTAGGCGAGAGTGCCTCGTAGGGTCGTTTTGGGGCTTGTCTGGATCTGGAAATGGAGGTGTTCGATGGTGGGTGGGCTGTCGCTCGAGCTGGAGGTGGTGAGTCAGAGGGAGCTCTTGTGTGCGATGGCAAGTCCTCCTCCTGGGTGGTTGGGGCAGTCCTTCCTCTGGATCTTGTATCCGTCGGGGATGGCAGTGGCGATGTCAGGGCCAGAGCTGTTGTTGGTCCATGTTTCCATGAAGAAAGCGACGACTGGCACAATGGTGTCGATGAGGTCTCAGATCTCTACGGCGTGCCTTTGTAGGGAGCGCACGTTGAGGAGGATGCATCTCAGGGCTTCGGGGGTGCTGGCGTCCAGTGTGGGGGCGGTGGCCGGGGGGGGGTGTGGCGGGTGGAGAAGGTTTAGCAGCAGTGACAGCAGGAGAACTGGCCATGGGTGGTGTTCAGCATAGCCAGCTGGCAGTTGTGGCAGGCCCACTAGTAGCATTTGTAGTGCAGGCCCTGGGTACTTGGTATAGCACTTTACAAGGGACTTACCAATAAAACAAATATGCCAATCAGGCATTCACCAATTATACACATGTTTAAGAGAGAAGCGCATGCACTTTAACACTAGTCAGCATAGTAAAGTGCTCAGAGTCCCACAGCCAACAAAAAATAAAGTCAGAAAAAAAGGTGGAGGAAGGCAACCCTGCAAAAAGGTCAATTTTCAACAGGTACTGAGGCTGCAGAGGTCCTGTTTGTGCTCCCCATTCATGTGCTAAGCTGGTGAGGGCAGCTTTGCAGTAAGCAGGACCACGCCATATAGATGTCTTCTCTATTCGGCACTACTGATTCCTTGGAGCGCACTTGTGTGTGCAGGATGCTGCGGCACACATAGAAAGAGCAATAAGCCTCTAAGGATTGTTTTAATGCAGGAAGGTGTTGTGCACAAAAACAATCCTGTATGTAACCCAGGCACCCTTGCACTATGGTGCAAGGGTGCCTGCATTGGTGCTAAGCAGTACACAGTGTGCCAGTGCAAGGAGAGTGCAGAAATGCTTAATATCTTTGTAAATGTAAGGAATTTCTGCTCTCTCCCTTTCACACAACGTAGCAGAGCAAGCTCCCTTGCTGCGCTGTGTTGCATGAAATAATAGTAAATGTTCACCCTGGATTTTTTGTCAATCAGCTGCCCTTTTCATATCTTACGGATCAGGAAACTTCAACTCTAAGTAGATGGATCCGCAAATGGATCACTGAAGTTTATCTGTCAGCAGGTCAAGAATTTCTACCAGATTTGGAAGGTCCTCAACCAGAGCCGTCTCAACTTCCTGGTAGAGGTGGATGGGCGTCCTTGGCAGAGATATGCAGGGGTGCAACGTAATCCTCACCAAATACATGTATAAGACACTATAGATTAGTATTGCGTATTGATGAGGTATTGAATTTTGCTTCTGGGGTGTCTCAAACTGAAAGAAAGTAATTGCATTTTCATTTTGGATATATAATTAGTATCAGTAACATAGTCGGGTCCAGTGTGTTTATTCTTTTGTACATCCTCACTAAGTTATGACAGGGACGAGGATCACCTCCAAAGGGGGAGTGAAGACTTGTAATTAATAGGTTCATTTTATACTGTACAACCAGTCAAAATGGTCCCAATGAAATTTGGCTAGTTTTGCATTTATGAAACCTTTCTGTGATAGGGATCCATGTACAGAAACCTTATAACGTGTTTTGGGCATCCTGTTGTTTTGCGTTTGCTGTTCATCTTATGATTTTTTCAGATTTTAATGGGTGAAAGATAATATATATTGATGCTAAGAATGTCCTATGTCTTTTGTCAGACTTGCTCAAACTACCCTACAGTTATTTGTATGAAAATGAGGGGGAAGGGCAAAGCATCAAATTCTAACTTTTAATAATTTTCATAACTTTCGAATTCTAAACCTAGATTTAGTTGGAAGTATTTTCCTTTATTAATTAAATCTGTCATTATTGTTGTAAATTAATGTATGAAGGGTGTTTTAAGCTAAATCCAACTCTGAGACATATGTTTGAATGCCATTTGTAGTCTGTATTTTTATTTGAAATGGCAATATTAAGCAGTCCATTTAACGAATTAATGAATTAATGATCTAACACATGCGTAAAACATTAAAGTAATCGAAACACACCATTACCTCATAAATTTACCACCAAATAGTACAAATTTAAAAGCGAGGGTGAGCATAATCAGACTGACAAGACAAAAATATTTGCAAAACTACATTTCACTTGAGCGTGCAAAAAATATGATTTGCTTTCAGATAGAACAAATTCGCTTTAACAGAACCGGGATTTGTAGATTTTCACAAATGCAAATCCTCTTAGTCACGTGGAAAAGCAAAACGACATTTAGGCCTCAGGAAGTCTGCTGCATAATGGTATGGAAGAGCAAAGATGCTTTACAGTGAGAGGGGAATAGATATTATGAGAAATTTGGCTATTGGGCAATGGTCCACCGTCCATTGCACAGAAGTAAACACGTTTTTCCAAGGACTCCTGGCTCAAATCAATTCCATCCAATTCAATGCAATTAATCTTCCTTTAGCAAAAAAGCCATAAAAGATACATTATTAAATGCATCACATCATTGAAAATATCATAGCATTATAAATTGAATTGATAGCTATAATGCATTTCAAGAATTGAAATGCCAATCAGTGTCCAATGTTATAATTAATGAAAACCTTAAAACAAACCTTACTAAATTCACAGACCATATAAAATGCTAGTAATTAAAATCAATAAAATATTAATCACCACAATTGTACAAGGCATGATCAAAAACAGAGTTCTTTTTTCACATTTGGTCGCTAGGCCATAGCATCAAAGCACTTCCCAGAGGTGTGAGGTGTTATATCTCTGCTCTCTCCTTCTCAGCACCTCTTGGAACAGTCTGGAATGATTGCAGGATAGGGGAGTCCCCTGGCTATAGAGGACCAGTCAGCTCTCAGCTCACGATTCCAAGTGCAAGTCCCCTCCAGCAGGCTGGATTCATAGGTCTTTTCTGCCTTTCTGATTCCATCAGCTGCCCCGGCAGAGACAGGGCCAAACATTCCAGTTGACCAGGTCAAGAAACTGGCTACACCAGATCCAGTACCAAATTCATGCACAGAGATTCCTGCTACTAGTAGAGACTAGCTCTCAATGCCCCCTGGCAGGCAATAGAAAGCCTTATTGAAGCAGACAGGATTACTTTTTCTTCTTGTTTCTTAACAAGTTCTGAGGTGCCGGTGGGACAAACAAGGGTTTTCCAAAGTCGAATTAACATTCCATTGCTAGGTGAAGAGAAACCAAGTTGTACAAAAGTCCCACAATTCTCACTATCATTGCAAAAGCCCCAGTGCCCAACATCACAACCAGTTGCTAGGAGGTGCCTGTATCTTTGGGCTGCACATGGTAGCAGTGTATACAGTTTGATTGTGGGAAAGAATGTCATATGTCTAGTTCTGTTGTCAGCCATCTTGTCACGTCTGACCTTTTGTACAATGTCTGCCTTTTTAACCACCACCACAGTAAATTCAAGCGTGTGTTGCTTCTACGGTAACATTGTAAGTATAGTGTTAAAAAACCCAGCAGGAAAAGTGTTGTCTATGAACCAGGGAAGGCTGAAGGTGTTACACATGTATTTGACCCCTGGGCAACAATGCTGTTCTTGGATCAGACTAGCCTATAGTACACCGGTAGATGTCACAGTTGTGTCGGCAAGTGGCACCATGTTGTGTGACATCATTATTCACTTGTGGCTTTTATTCCAAAACTTTGCACTCTGCAACTTTTAAGGCTACACATATGGATACGAAATACAGAGCTGTGGTCCAAACGCAGAAGCCGATATTAGTTTAAAAGCCATGGCTTGTTGATGACATCACACAGGAATGAGTCCATGTGCAGCTTCGGGATGTCTGGTGTCTTTGCCTATCGTTCTGAATGGTGCAGAGTGAGTACAATGACAGACCTGCCTGATGCTGCTCAGACCCCTCACGACATAGCATCCTCAAAGACGGTAGTGTAGAGTGCAGGGAAATATTTCTCCTTATCTCTCTGTAGTTTAAAATTAATACCTTTCATTATTGTACCTTACCACACTTCCGCCTACAATCGCAGCCAGATTGAATCCAGCAGGGACAGAGTTGCTTACTCCTGTTCATTTACATAGTATCACGGTTCAATTACACGTTGCTGTAAAAATACATATTACTATATGCTCATTGTGTTCTCAGGCACTCATAAGTGACGAAAAGTGTCTTTGTGGCACTTTAAAGAAAAGAACAAATGAAATGAATGAACAAATAGTAAGTGATTTAAGAGTTGGATGCTTAGATCTGTGAGTTATTTGCATGCCCAGAATCATAACTGTAAAAAATGTCATTAATATTTGGGGCGGTCAACTGCCCACCTCAAGGAATAATGACCCCTTGTGTGGGTGAACCCTTAAAGTCACTAAATTTAGCTGACCTCAATCCCCTGGTAGCTATGGTGTTACACGGTATTCAATAAAAAAAGTAGGACTGCGTATTAGGACAACAGTACTTCAGAATGGAGCGATTGAGTCCATATACACCATCTGCGAATTCCGGCCCAGTGCCTAGCTAGCTCACAGCGCCTCACCCCTAATCTTCCTGGGGTGGCAGGTGATTTTGGCAACAGGTCCGGCTTTAGAGCTGTTGGCGCCAGGTGAAACAATCATTTTGGGTGCCCCCCCAAAACCCCCCCTCCCCCCATGACCACCTCTCGGATTCCCTGACGACCACCAGGCAAGGACCCCTTATCTCTCCTTAGCCCCTCTCTCGCATACATTTCATTTGTTTTGGAGCACCAGTAAAGGCTTGCTTTATTAATAGGAATGTATATCTACCCAAACAAACCCTTTTCAGCAGCATTAGGAATAGATAATGAAAGACTGGGCGAAAAAAACAGCACGTTCTAACCTTTTTCATGCAATTTGCATGCAGATCTTTGATGACAGTACATAACAGTCACTGTTCTATATTAGGGTTGTATCTTATGAACTGCGGTAACAAAAGGAACTCTGTGACAAAAGCAGTAATCCACTCAGCTATCCACATAAAATACAGATCTGTGATATGCACGGTGCACGGTGCGCATTCTTTGCAGCAGGCATTTTAACCCTCTGCACTACTTTATGGCGAGTCAAAACTACCCCTAGAAAAAGTTCTGGGGGTTATGTACTAGGAAGTGGAGGAGAGAGGCGTTAGCCTTCCTGGCTTAACGCCTCTCTCCAGCCACTTCTGAAATGCAAGGATGCACCATATTTACAAGAATGTGGTGCAGCCTTGCATTTCCCCCTGTGATGGCGCTAAGTTTAGCAACTTAGCCCCAACGCAGGCACTCTTGCACCAGAGTGAAAGTGTGTCTGCGTGCAGGGGAAGATTGTTTATGTGTAGGAAGGTGTCCCTTCCTACACATAAACAAAACTAAAATGCCATTCTGTCACTTTCATGCGTGCTGCTGCATGCACAAGGCAGCACACATGGAAAAAGCAAAAACAAGGAGAAATAATGCATTTTTCCTCGTTTCGCCATCTTAAGACCAGTTTTTACCTGGTCTTAATTTTGGAGCTGCCTCCTATGTACGCCATCCTTGTACATATGGGGCAGCGTCAAAATGAATGGGTGTTTCGGTGGAATGCCCACCGCAACACCCACTGCCCACCCTTTCACGTTAACCATAGCGTGAAAGGGGGCCTTATGTACAAGGCAGCCCCTATCGCCATGACAGCGTCACTGAAAGTGACGTTATGGTGGCGATAGGGGCTTGTACATATGCCCCTCTGTTCTCTCTCTCTAACAGGAACATTAATCACAAGAGAAATTTTGACATTTTTAATGGTGCCTGAAAACTGGACGACCAAGGAACTCTGCTGGAGTTTTTTTTAAACCGTAAGGTATTGCTAAACACAGCGCATCCTCCCCCCCCCCCCGAGATCAGCGCCCCCTCCCCAGGTCAGCACCCAGTGCGGCCCACCTGTCGCTCTGCCCTAAAGCTGAACCTGTTTGGAAACCTTGAACATGAGAATCGGATCCCCAAGGGAATTGAGGAAAAGAATCTTACCCCTTTCGTTGTTTACTTATGCATGCCAAGGGTATACACAAGAAAGATACGAATACCTGTATCAATACATTTATTGAAACAATCGTAGTCTTTTATAGAAGGAATGAGCTGTGAAAATTAGGCAGATAAAACAAAGCAATGTAACCAGCATGATGAACATGGTGAAAAGAATAAACAATCCAACCATGGCAATCTGTATATTTCTACCTATCACTACCCCAACTCTGAAAGCATAGTGGGTGTGCCCTCTGCCCGATCTCTTAGGTTAGCCTGAGCCCCCCTACATGGATAACTTGGCCAGTTTATCGAACTGAAGTGGAAATGGCAATCTTTCTCTGCAGGATAGAAGATCAGCATCAGCAGAGCTGCATGTCGAACACAGGATTCATTCCAAGACAGTTGTGACCGGAGTGCTCCTTTGACCCGTAAAAGGGCAGTGCACCATTTAGACAATAAAAACCACTTTGTGTTAGAGGTACAGCTCTGATGCAATGATATGTCTAGATGTTAGAAGCTGACTCCAAATGGGCAATGCAAGCACCAGAATATCTTGTTCTATGTTCCTTGCCTTGAAAGGATTGTACTGATTGCATAGCGAGAAAGGCTTTCTGAAAACAAGCAACATGTACAGCGTCTTCTCAAAATAATATTGTGCAAGCAAAGCATGTAAAAATAAAATTGCTAAAGTGATGACAGCCTAAAATGTCTAAAATATAAAACAAAAAAGGAGAACCAAAGTGGGCCCAAGAAGACCTCACAACAATGGCACAGAAGAGACAGGCTTAACCTATGGCAATGTGAAAATATTTATGCAGTAACAAAGTAGAAAAATATAGAAAATGATAGCAAACAAAATGACATCAAAACAGAAAACATCTAGTAAGGGGAATCAGAGATGTGAACTCTTAACGATTTAAGTGAAAGGAGCACAAAAAAGCACCAAGGGTAGTAAATGGTCATGGTAAACCAGCACCTAGGTATGATTTGAAGCCAACTGAAATGGAGTCCTGCCCAGATGCTCAAAGTAGATAGGTCCCTGTGAAAGTTTGGAAGTTGAAAAGTTTGAAACAGTTTCAAAGACCTCATTCGAAAGGCTCTTTGTCTTTTTTTTAAACAGAAAATCATGTCTGAGATGGAGATGGCTGAAATTGTTTCTGCCGCTGTCAAACTGTAGGTCGGATACAAGAAGACGGTTGGTCCCACTAACTCACTGGAGCCTTTGAGATTTCAGGTGGAAAACGTTTTTAAGTCCTAATGCAGAATGGTACTCATGCTGTGAAACATACAGTTGCGTACTTTTCGTGGTAGGTGCCCTTTGCTGTGGAGCAAGAGTTTTCAAAACTCTCTGTTAGATCAGATACACAGTGTGGTATACACCCAAAGTTTTTGTCTTCCCCCTCTTACTTGCTGAACTCATTTTTGTTGCCATTCAGACTCTGTGAACCTTACCCCTGCTAACCAGTGCCAAAGTGCTTGAGCTCTCTCCTTAAAACATGGGGAAATTGCCTTACACCTAATTGGCACATTTAATTTACTTGTAAATCAGTATTAAATTGCACCACCGGACCTAGGGCCTGTAAATAAAATCCTACTAGTCCGCAGCAACACGCACAGAGTAGCCCTGTGAAACCTGTCTCAGGCTTTCCACTGCACCCTGTAGTGCAGTTTTAAAATGCCATTTCGACCTGACAAAGTAAACCCTGCCTGGCCTAAACCTTCCTTTTTGAAACCTATAACCTATAGCAGGGTGTATTTTATTTCAAAAGTAGGACATGTGTGTTTAAATTTTACATGTCCTGACAGTAGAAAACTCCTAAAGTAGTTTTTCACTGGTGTAAAGGCCTAGCTCTCCCATAAATAAACACTAGGTTACCTTATTACATTTAATAAGTGCTAAACTTCAGATTAGGAGGAGATATAGATATGCTATATAGTCTCTCAGAACCTGGCTGTTCTGAGTCCTCCTTTTTCCTAGTCAGTCCCCCTCTTCTCTCCCTTCCCTATTTTCCTGTGATAGGCTAGCGCTTTGAGACCTTTGGGTGAATTGTGCGCTCAATAAAAAAATCCATACATAACATACATACATATACCCTCAAATGAATTGCACTTTAAAATCCTCTTTAATGGAGAAGTCAGAATTTAAGTTACACGTTTGAAAGTGCCACTTTTAGGAGGTTAATTATACAAAAAAAGTGAATGATGGAATGCTTGAATTAATCTCATCCCTTGGTAATTACTTTGGGCCGCATCCCAATCCATTGTTATTTTTTAAACCATGTCACCTCAGTTTGGACCCAGCTATATGCAAATCAGTATTGACCCTGCCCCAATCGGAACAGTCCAGCCCGAACTGCCAAGCCAGGTCCTCTGTGAACCAGAACACAAACACCTCAGGACCGGTTTTGACTTAGCTATGGACTCATCAGTCTGGTACAACTTGATCCCAATGACACAGTGTGCACGGGATCCACATCTGGGCATACCCATCCCACTCCGGGCAACACACTGAAGTATACAAAAAAAAGATGGATGGAATGCTTGAAATAATCTCAGTTACTGGTGATAACTCTGGGCAGCATCCTAATCCATCCATTATTTTGCACACCACGTCACCTCAGTTTGGACCCAGCTGTATGTAAATCAATCTTGACCCTGCTCCAATCGGAACAGTCCAGCTAGAACTGCCAAGCCAGGTCCTCCGTGAACCGGAGCATAAACAACCCAGGACCAGTTTTGCCCTAGTTATGGGCTCAACAGCTGGGTACAGCTTGGTTCCAGTGTCACAGTGTGCACGGGAACCACGTTTGGCAATACCCATCCCACTTAGGGCAACACACTGAAGTATACAAAAAAGGTGATGGATGGAATCCTCGAATTAATCTCAGCCACTGGTAATTACTCTGGACAGCATCCCAATCCATCATTATTTTGCACACCATGTCACCTCCGTTTAGACCCTACTATTTGCAAATCAGTCTGGCATTTTCTTGTCCCAACAAACTGTACCTTTCTGCCAATGTCCTTGATGACATGACTGTCTTGTTTATTGCTTCTGACAGAGAGACAAAGGAAATCTAGGTGTGAGGGGAGAGGGTTTTCCTGATAGCATGGCTGAGGAGGAGCTGCCCCTGCCCTGATTACATTTGAAAGAGCCCTGCTTGCAGAACACACAAAGAAACCTAACATCAGGCCTACTATGTCTTTTGTCACCCAAGACAGTTTGGATCCAGGACCAGGGGAAGGGGAAGAACTGGCCAGAAGTAGTTTTGGGGGTAGGTTAGGGAATGCTCCAACACATAGGCTGGCACCAGGTATAAAAAATGGTCCTTCAAAACCACTCATTACAAGACCTGTGTATAACTGAGAAGAAGGGCTGCCCTGCTGCTGGAACGATTTCCTGGCGGTCTGAAGAATGTAGATTGGAACTTCTTGCCTTGATGCCTTGATCCCAGGCTATCCAGACTAACACCAAGGGTAAGATGGCTGACCTCCTGCATGAGCTACAGGGACACAATAAGCTACCAGAAGCCTCCCTGCAACTGCCCAGCTGGCTAGCACCAACTAGACCTGCCTGGCCTAGCCTGAGCTCTGCTGCAGTCCTTATCCCTAAGAGGTGCCTCCATATCCTGGACCCTTGGCTGGCATCAGTAAAGGTGAAAATCCCGAAGTTGGGCTCCTTGCGACCACAAAGTGACCTCTTCATGCCAAGAATCGACTGCACGCATCGACTGCCAACACAAAGCTCCAGTAAGACATGCTCTTAGGACTGATAGCGACCGTCTGCGACAACCAGCAACCCCAGGCTTGCACTTCCCCCAGTATAGCGCGACCAGGTAACTGTGAGTGAAGCTTTGTTCTTCTTGGTGCTGTTTTCACTAAAAACTTTTAAATTCAGTATATCTGGTTCTACTGATTGGATTTGTGCCATTCTGGTATCATTTTATTTATGAAATTTTGTTCTATTGTTTCTTAAATGATTTTTCATGTGTTATGTTTTCACTTTATTACTATTTGTGTGCTACATTAATACTTAATGCACAGGTTAATTTAATGATGTTTGTGGTTCACCCTGACAAAGATTGGGGTTGTTCTTGAGTGAGGCAATAACCCAATTTTTTACAGTTCACAAACTTTTTCTTGGTGTTCAAACAACCAAAGGAGTATACTTCTAGGTCCCCCAAGTCCTCAGGGGAGGGCATTTAGAGACCATCAGACAGAGGCAACAGGAAAAGTTCAGTCCAAGTCCAGCAACCACTGGTCATCTGGGCAGTTTAGGAAAAAGGCCTCTTGAAGCTTGTTGTTGAAGCCAACATGGAGGTCAGCTAACTAACCCTTGGAGTCCACTTCTTTGTCCTGGGTACAGGAGAGAGCAGGTTCTTTTAAAAAAATTATTTTTATTAATAATCAAAACAACAGGCTTCACAAATCATTCTCTAGTGGTGTAATGAGGGTATTGCACATGAATATTGGCCATTGTACCTCCCCCCTTTTGTTACAGGGACAAGACGTATTAGCTTGGCGCTTTTATGGCCATTAGAATTGATTTGCATTGTACATCTTGACTTTTGTTACCATACTGCTACCCATGTGTTTGTCCCATATGCTCTAACCCCAATAGGCTCTCCAATCACCCCACACTTTTCCCCATTTCTTGGGGCTACCTCTTGCTGCATAGAATACCAATTTCGCCCTCAGCACCAGTCGAGGCCCTCCTTCCAGTCCTCAACCACTGGTATGGCCACGGCCCCCCATGTTCTTGCAATGTTTTGCTTTGCCACCCCGCAACGATCCTCAGCCAGATTTCTTTTGACCTGGCCCAATCTTGCTCCCCTTTTATTCCCAGGAGCAGCTATTTGGGTTCTACAGGGATCACTAGAGTCGTTGCCCTCTCCATTACTGCCGTGATCTGGGCCCAGTAAAGTTGGATCTGCCGGAAACCCCAAAGGATATGAAAGAAGGACCCTTCACTCCCACAACCCCTTCTACATAGTTGGTAGTTTGCCATACCTATTTTGTATAGGAGGGTTTGTCCATAGTATGTTCTGTGGAGTACCTTAAGATGGACCAATCTGAGTCACACTCTGATAGATAGCTCTCAGGGGGCCTGGAGGGCCTCCGTCCAGCCTTCATCGTCCAGTGTCCCTCCCAGATCGTCCTCCCATGCCGATCTCAGGGAGCCCAGTAGGTCAGGGGAGTTATTTATTAGCTTCTTATAGATTAGCAATATTCCTTTCTTTGTCAGTGGTGCCGTCAGTATTCGGTCCTGTAATGGTGAGGTGTCAGGCAATTGCTCCCCTGCCGGCAAGTGACAGTGCAACGCGTGTCCCAGCTGGTATGCTGAAAACGTTCCGATTCCACCAAGTTGAACTCTTTTTGTAAGTCAGTAAACATTATATAAGTCTGATTTCTCCAGACGTCACCCAAGTGTTCTACACCAATGAGTATCCTTCTTTGGAATCCGTGTAGCCCTCCCACCTCTGACAAGAGTTCGCTTCACCAGAGTGGTGTCTGGGCCGTCAGTTTCCCTTTGCAACTCAAAAACTTGGTAGCTTTATGCCATACGTCTATTACCACCTGTGTGTGCTGGGACCGGTCTCCTCTGGCCGTTTTATCATACAGTAATCTCTCATACCCTCCCGGGCCCACGCACCCTCTTTCCACCCTGTAGGCTGGGTCTTGTTGATTCCTGAAGGCCCAGTCAATAATTACAAGCAATTGCAAAGCCCAGTAATATTTTTGAACGTCTGGGACCGCCAGTCCCCCGTCATATACCCCCTTTTGTAACTTGGCTAGGGGAATTCTCGAAGCAGCTCTTTTCCAGAGCAGTCTACGAACTGCTTGTGCTTGGTCAATGCCCTTAAAGACCACCTGCGGAATCTTGTAGGGTGTATTCTGCATCACATGAAGTAGCCGTAGGAGGGTCATCATTTTGTGGAGGGGCGCTCCTACAAATGTCAGTGACAAGAATTCCCAGTGTGACACATCTATTTTGAGTCGTTCAAACTGCGAACCCAGGTTTCGTCTGAGAAAGTCCTGTGGGTCTCGAGTGACATATATGCCTAGGTATTTAGACTATCTTCCTACCGCTTCTACCCGAGCAGCAGCTCACACTCCCCAACTTACGTTTGGCAAGCACAATTGGGGAAAAAACTCTGTTCTGCTATGCGGAACGGAGTTTACTACACCTCGCGAGCCGCAGAAAACTACCAAAACTCAACGAACGGAGCAGAGTTCACCGCCCAGGCCTAATTTGAACCAATCCGGGCTCATCTGAGCCAAACAGTCAAGGGGCAGAAAGGGAATTTCACTCGATAGGGGGTATATTACTGATCTAGCCCAGTTAATTGTATAGCCCGAGTGCTCCCCAAATATTCGGAGTACTTGCATTACTCTAACTATCGAGTTCTGGGGTCGACCTATGTATAATAGCACATCATCGGCATATAGGGAGATTCTTTCCTCCCACCCTTCCAGCGTGGGTATGCCCCAGATTAGGGGATCTCGACTGATCCATGCCGCTTGTTGTTCTAGAGCCAGAGCGAACATCATAAGGGATAGCGGGCACCCCTGTCGGGTGCCTCTATTGAGCTCATAGCTGCGGGAGGTAGTGCCGTTCACCCTGACGCTTGAACGGGCCTGGTAGAGTAATTTGACCTATGCTCTGAATTTATGGCCATAACCAAGTCTTTCCAACACCGCAAACATATAGTTCCACTCTACCGAGTCGAACGCCATTCTGGTGTCTAAAGCCATCGCCATCGTTGTATTTCTCCACAGGATTTAGATAGGTGGAATACCCCATATGGGCGTCTCAGGTGTAGTCGCGTGCTCCTACCGGGAATAAATACCTATTGATCAGGGTGTATAATAGAAGAAAGAACCACCCGCAGTCTCTTGCCAAGATTTTGCCAGTTCTTTGACTTCTACATTAAGTAAGGAAATTGGTGTGTACGAGCTACACTTGGTCGGGGGCTTCCCTTCTTTTTGTATAGTCACTATAATTGCCATCCTCTGATCTGGAGGAAGACAGCCAGTGGAGAGAGCTTCTCAATACATTGCTAGCATTGGTTTTATCACCACCCCGCTAGGCCTTTATATAGCTCGATCGGTATCCCGTTGGATGCCTGCGTATTGCACGGCTGCAACTCCCTCAGCGTACTTCGCAGATCTTCCTCAGTCAGGTTGGCCTCTAGAGCCTCCCGCTCTTCCCTGGTTAGCATCCGGAGGGTTACATCTTTTAGGAAGTCAGTGCAGTCCGCATCAGTCATAGAGGTTTGGAAGCATACAGGGCCTCATAGTAAGAGGCAAAGGTTTCGGCAATTCCGGCGATGGTTATATGGATGGTTCCTTTTTCGTCTGCTACCTCAAGCACCAATGACATTTCTTTATCACGTGTTTCCAGCCATGCTAGGAGTTTAGCTCAACACAGTCTTAAAGGCTTCCCATAAAGTCAGTGCTGAGTCGACAGATCGCTAATTTTCTTTAAAGTATGGGTCAACCTCTTTACGTATTTTGTCTTGAATATCTTTGTCTTTTAGATGCCAGGGGTTCAACCTAGCGATACCAAAGGGGATGATGGACGGAGCGTTTGAGCTAATCAAACACTCACCCCCAGTCAACTGATCTGGGTTTAATCCATCATCATTCTTTAGCTCACTCCACCACCCCAGTTCAGACATGGCCATATGCAAATCAGTCTGACCCTGTGCCTCATGGGAACAGTCCAGCCCGAACTGCCAAGCCATGTCTTCCCTGGACTGGAAACAAGCATCCTGGGACCGGTTTCTGGCCATTCAGCCGTCATCAGCCAGGCTAGCTTGAATCCAGTGGCAAAGTGAGCAAGGGACCCACGTCTGGGCATACCCTGCCAACTTAGGGCGAACAAAGCGATACCAAAGGGGTTTAACCTAGGGGGGCTTTGATAGTCCGTCAACGGGCCCAATAAGTGGACCTCCATCGGAGAGTGGTCTGATATTCTTCTTGCTATTTGTACAGCTGCTGTGAATTGCGACAGCTGAGATCGGGGGGGTTAGTAAATAATCGATTCTGGAAAAACTGCTATGCGGTGCCAAAAAGTATGTGTACTGTTGAGTGTTATAGGGTTTATTCCCTCCAAAGGTCTGCCAGGCCCATTGCCGAAGCGAACTGGGAGAGCGGGGACTCCCCTCCATTCCCCCCGGTTCTAGCACCAGTTCTGTCCATGCTCGGGTCATAGACCGTGTTAAAGTCTCCCCCTACCAGTAGTGTCCCCGTGGGTAGCCCCAGTAGTAGGTCCCCCAGTTCCTGGAGGGTCACTGCAAAGAGTCGGGGTAGGGCATAGACTGGGCAGATGTTGAGATCAATCCCATTCCAGGTCCCATGAAGGGCCACATATCGACCAAGATCATCTCTCCATACCTTCTGGGAAACAAAGGGTAGCTCCTTTTTAATCAGGATTCCCAATCCCCTTGAGTCTGGTGAGTATCCCGCATGGACTCTCCAAACATATCCCATTCTTTATAATGGTGTCCCTTCAAATGTGTCTCTTGCATAAGTATGACATCTGGGCTGTGGCGTTTTAAGTGTTGTAGGATCAATGTACGTTTAATGCCACCTCCCAGCCCATTAACATTCCAGGACCATATTTTTAGTCTCTGTGTGGTCTCACATGCAGTTACCATCTTCTCGGTCTAAGGGATGTCCCTCTGATAGTTGTTGGGCAGCTGTGCTCCCCCCCTGGGAACACCCTTGTGTTTGACCCCCTCCAACCCTTGCTAAGGCACTTGCAACAGGCAGAGTGCAGTGAAGCCTCAATAACTGTTAATGTAAACCATAATACCCCATACTCTCCCACCCCACTACCCTGCTAAGTTGAATTTGGACTACCCACTTCCCGAACTTGCAAAGTGCCTGTCGCCCCGAACTTAGCATCTAATGGCGGGACGTGATGCAGCCGCCCAGGTAGTAGCCTGACGGATAACTATTGTATCTATTATGGGAAAGCATCCCCTTTAACCTAGGAATTAATTACAGATCATATCTGTACCTGCTCGGTGAAGCCCCCACACTCATATTGGTTATTCCGTTTGTCTCATGATCCCTACCCCCCTAACGGAACCCCCACACCCAAGCACCTCAGCGCCAAGTCCCAGTCAATCAGTCTCCCATTATACTCCCACTTCAGGTGCTCATGTACTCCTCTCAGGTGAATGCGGATCTCAAAGGCTGTCCAAGGGGGCAACTCTCCTCTTGCCAGGACCCTTAACCATGTCCCTTCATCTGTCTCTGGTGGCTCCTTTGCCGACCACTCTCCACCCTTCGAGCCAGTCCCATACTTCTTCTGGAGTGGCAAAGTGTAGCGTCTTTCCCTCTGCAATTACTTTTAGCTTAGATGGGTAGAGCATCATGTATTTCAGTTCCTTGGCACGCAGGGCTTTCTTGACTTCATCAAAACTTCTGCGCTGGTGCTGGACCTGTAGGGTGAGGTCCAGGAAGAAAAGGATCACTGCATTGTCCACGTGTAAATAGCAATGTGTGCGTGTAGTCTATAGGTTTGCATCCTGATATCTGAAGTTGAATATTCGGGCAATGATAGTGAGCGGGGGCCCCTGGTTTTGGCGGTGGGCCTATCACCCTGTGGGCCCCCTCCACTGAGCAGAAGATCGACAGGCGCCCAGGTTTTAGCTTGTTAAGAATCAAGTCCTCCCCACTGGGGACCTCAGAGACCTCCGGGACCCCCATCACCCTAATGTTGTTGCGCCTCACCCTTCCCTCTTGGTCTTCCAGTCTGGCAGACATGATCATACTTTGCTTTGTTAGGTTCCGCTCTTCCAGGCGTTTGGTTGTGGAGAGCAGTCCATATATTTGTGTTTCAGTCACTGCCGCCTTTTCTGAAATTTTGTGAAAGTCTGCGTGGAGCAAGTTAACTTCCACCGTTACTGCATCCAACTTAGGCTCAATCGGGACTATGGAGCCCCTAAGATCCTGAATTGCGGCCATTATTGTTTGTAGGGAGGTCTCCCCGTCTGGGTGTTGATCCACCTGTGAGGCTGGGGCCCCAGTCTCCTGGACCGCCAATCCAGGCATTGACATCCTCACCGTGTACCTGTCCAGGTTATTTTGTTGTGCAGATTTCTGGGGGCGACCATTCATCATCACAGGGATCTCCACTCTCCCAATTGCCTATCTCTCCCCCTTTATTGTGACTCCTACTTGGCTTTCCTTTAATTCCTGGGGGCTCGGTATTCTAGGCCCCATTCCACTTGAGAGTGGCCGCAACCCTCTTAGCCACTACCTAGGCCATCAATTTCAATGAAAGAGAGAGCAGGTTCAATCATTCAGGGCTCCTCTTAAGTCACAGACAACCGATTCAGCCCTCTTAGGCTCTTCCACAGGGCCAGAAAGTATTCTGATGGGGTTCCTTGATGTACCATATTTATACCTGCCACTAGCTATTCAGGGTGGGGTGCCCGAGCACTCCCTAACCACTGGGGAAAAAGTTCCTGAAGGCAACCCTACCCACTTTTTCAGTAGTTCCTGTGTGTTGTACTGCAAACAGGCCCAAAATGCCAAGTGTCAGGGCATTTTCAAGATGGTAAAATTCTTCAGTCACACTAAACTTGAGCTTTGAGAGTTGTGGGTGTGTAAGGGAAGTAATTACTAATGTCCTCCAGTTTGAAGCAGGCCCTATATCCACAACAAACTAGGAGACAGAAGTCTAGTAGGACAAAGGTAGGGTCCTACAGTACCCAGACATGGGATACACAAAAATTGTGCTGGCATCTTGTTCTCTCCCTTTCAAGTGCTTCTAAGTGTTACATGTGGCTCAAACAGACCCATCAGGCAGGATTTGACACTGTAATGCCAGACGTAGACAACAGGGCAGTTCAGTCCAAGTCCAGCTACCACTGGTCAGCAGGCCAGTTTAGGAAAAAGGCCTCTTGAAGCTTGTTGTGTCACTGAAGCCAACATGGAGGTCAGCCAACTAACCCTTGGAGTTAACTTCTTTGTCCTGGGTATAAGAGAGTACAGGTAAAATCATTCAGGGCTCCTGTTAGATCACAAACAACAGGTTCAGTCCTCTTAGGCTCTTCCACAGGTCCAGAAAGTATTCTGATGGGGTTCCACGAGGTGCCATATTTATACCTGGCACTAGCTAGTGGGAGGGGGGTGAGCACTCTCTAACCACTGGGGAAAAAGTTCCTGCGGGCAACCTTACCCCCCTTTTCAGTAGTTCCTGTTTGTTGTACTGCAAACAGGCCCTAAATGTCAAGTGTCATGACATTTTCAAGATGGTAAAAGTCTTCAGTCACACTAAACTTGGGCTTTGAGAGTTGTGGATGTGTAAGGGAAGAAATTACTAATGTCCTCCAGTTTGAAGCAGGCCCTGTACCCACAACAAACTAGGAGACAGACGTCTCGTATCGTAGGACAAAGGCAGTGTCGTACAGCACCCAGAAATGGGATACACACAAATTCTGCTGGCATCTTGTTCTCTCCCTTCCAAGTGCTTCAAAGTGTTACATGTGGCTCTAACAGACCCATCGGGCAGGATTTGACACTGTAATGTCAACAGATTGCCCAGAGCATCACTCTGCATATTCCAATGAGCTCAGATGTAGGCCTTGGCGAAGTTCGAGGAGTTCTGCTACACGGAACTCCACAAAGTGACCAAAAAACTCTACCACGCTACTCAGAGTTCCGCAAGTGGCAGAGTGCGTTAGGTCACACCGTTTGTGCCGATTTTACCGTGCTGGAAAATGAGCGCATATGGCACTGTGCACAACGCAAGAGGGCGCTGCTGCTATCTGCCGCTCGAGTAGATTTACTACTTGAGCAACAGCTTCCTCAATGCAAACAGATGTTTTCTCAATGTGACTACCCGCGATGAGTAATCTCGCTTGAAGGTGGTCTAGCACTGGATTTTCCTTGCTCGCGCTCACCAACTTAACATTGGCGAGCGAGGAAAAAACTTTGCTCTGCGCATTTTTCGGAACTCTGAGTGCTCCGTGGAGTGTGGAAAACTCTGTAAACTACACGAACGGAGCGGAGTTCACCACCCAAGCCTACTCAGAAGATTCATCCCTGCCTATTCAGGTCAGCCCATCGCTCATCCCTTTGGGAGGAATTTTCCTCTCTCACACTTCATTCAGGGCTTAACACAAATTGGGGGTTGGCAGAGGCTAATGCTAATTAGCCTTCTGAAAGTTTATGCAGGTAAAGGATAACTTTCTAAAAGATAATTTTCCTTAATATTTACTAACACTCAAACCTCACAAATGAATTGGATTTTTAATAACTACTAAAAATAGTGGTTCAATTATTTTTGTAGGTGGTCCATTTTCTGAGTTATCTGTAATAGTATTTTAATCTGCAATTCCAGTCCCTGAAGCCTTATCGATCTCGTCATGGGGTAAAATCAGAGTTGCCCACTACTGGTGTCACATGCGAGGGCTGTGTAGTGTAACCTCTGTGTCTGGTCAGATGGTCCCAAGTAATTAGGGTGACTCTAAGTATGGGTGAGAGATATAAATGTCAACATTGTTTAGGGAGCCATAATACTTCTCAAATGGGCATGTCGTAAGGATTTGGATGTGTGCACCAAACTTTCTCTGACATTTCCTTTAGCCATTCTACTATGAATCACAGGTGAGCTGCATATATTTGGTATCCCTAAACTCCCTTGTTGTGGACGTGCTCTGCAGATATGTTTGTGAAGCTGTCGTGTAGTTCCTATATAACCTATACAGGATCTGCGCCGTTTGGATAACATAAACTGTGGGATTGGTGGCGGACTGATTCTGTGCACCCCCACCGGATACGTTAGCCTATCTGTATTAGCTAGCTCACAGTGCCACTATAATCTCCTCTTACCAAGGCGAGAATAACAGAAAAACAGGCATGGGAGGACAGGTAAGATGCAGTCCATCCAGACTGGTCGAAATGACAGGAACCAAGATGCACTTAGTTCTCTTAGGCAAGGCGTGCCCAGATGTTGTACCATGGGATTACGGTATTTACGCTCCAGGAGTACTTTTTCCATCTCCTTGGTGACTGGGACGTCCATTGCGTAGCAAATATAAAACAATCCGGATACCTGCTGCTAAGAACAGGATGAGCGGCAGTCCTCAAAAGATGCTTCCAAACACGGAGTGTATGAAGTTTGGGATAACTCCAAGTACCGTCTGAAAGGTGCTCAGAAGTCCAGAACCTATGGTCTTAAATAGGTGGACAATGCCTGTCGTATCAGACATGTTAAAGATACGATTTACCATTTCTGCGAAATGGAAAGGGCAGTTTGTATGAATGAGCGCCTGTATCTCTGCCGAAGACCTTACGATCTGGAGATCAAAAGTCTCTCGAGCGGAGGTTAAGGGCACAGACTTCTGTAGAAGCATGGCTTTCATTCTGCTTAGAGTATCAAATCGTATTAAAGAAACATTCAGTGAAGGCCATAACGGCGCCTCCCTGACTGTATGTGTCGGTGGAAACAATACTTGCATACAACAAGTAACCCTGGAGCTCACGGTTACCAGATATGCGATGCCCGGGAGCATTCCGCAGCACCCTTGACTGTTCAGCATCAAGTAACTCCCATTTGAAAGTAGCCTGAATGCTGGAGTAATCACTGCAGCTGGGGCACCCCTCAAATGGCAGGATAGGTTCGCTACAGAACCATTACAAGCCCCATGCAGCATTATATCCTGCATATGAGTGATCTACTTAAAGCGTTCTCACAGTTTGTACCGCTCAGAAACACTTCTCGATCCCCACTCCGGCATCGAAATCTGTATGGTAATACCCATGATTTCTTAATGTATTCCTTACCCATTTCATCATATCTGCCTACTTGCTTTTGTTCAAGGCAATACTGAAACTGAAAAGTAGTGACCGGTAGAGTTATGTGGCCATGGATTAGCCATTCTGTGGACGGTAATTCTGCCACTGTGAATGCTAATCTATCCAGTTTTTCGATACGCAGCATTGTATATTTTGCTCCCCTTTGTGCCATTTCTATCTGTTTGTCTGTTAGATTGTATTCAGAAAACAGAGACGTACTGTTGATATAAAGCCAAGACACGTAGCCTGCACGCAAAGATTGCAGCGTCCAGCTTAATAACATAATAGAACGTAATTGAGATTGCCCGTGTTGTAATATGGCCAAATCTTGTTCTAGTATGTCTATCGCAGAAGATACAATGCTGCCTAAGGAATATATCCTGGAGGTCAATGTAGTTAACCCAATGTCTACCACTGCTAGAGATTTTTCTAGATTTATACTGTCTATTTCACGTAACCTCTCTGAGGCCTCTTGTTGTGATATTTTCCATATTTCATTGTAGACAGCATAATAGAAACGTTTCTGACGTGGTTGCCTGGGACCCAATAAAAATTCCCTGAGATCCACATCCTGTGATAGTAAGGATTAGTGTTGTTTCACCTTTGTGAGTGTTGAGGTTTTTAGCCAATCAAGGCACAACTTCCCAACACTGTAGGATGTCACTACCCCTGGATGTTGTCTCTGTACATAACGTGGATCTGACCCATGGATACTAAACCCTTCGGTTTTAGCCATGAATCTTGCCTGACAACTATTAGTGTCTGCAGGCCAAATCAACCATTTTTTCCAATAGGGGTCTGATCTGTTGTGTTTTATGATGTCATCTACTGTAATCTCTTCTTGCAATGTTGTGTTACCCTCGGTGTGTGATGGAGTCGGCAGCCGAGGTGTGTTCAAGTCTTTGTTCTTGGCTAGTCCAAGGCAAGACGTCTATTGCACTGTCTCGTTCAAAAACATGATTTGTTGAGGGATGAGGCATGCTCTAAACAAAGCTTCTGTTCCCTGAACTTGCCATTCTCTAGTACCCCAGACTGATTTTAAGTCTATGGTGTCTTTCCATGAGTCGAAACCTTGTTCAGACAACTGGGAAATAAAGGTAGCAGAGGAAATCTGTTTGGTGTAAGTCAACATATTTTTCTGTGCTGAGGCTGGTGCAACCCTATAGTAATATGAGGCTGGGTCAGACATATTAAATCCTGAAAAATATGGACATTTTTGTGTAAATGTTTTTGAACTGCCTTTCGGCGGTGTTGGACAATGTTCCCACTGGTGGTATGTGAACACAGGTCTAGAATTTGCAGATTTATGCAGAAAGTGATGACCATAGTGTTGATAACAATACATACTTTCGAAATCTGATGTGCTTTCCAATGTTTCACTTTTAGAAAATGCAGCAGATTTTTCCAAATCAGACAACATGTTATTAACAGTTTCAAAATCCCAATCATCGGAAAATGTACTTGAGGTAATGATATTACTCAACGATATTTTAAATAAATGAGGAATTCTTAAAATTTCGGTCGGACCAAATATATCGAAATCAACCTTTTCTCAAACTATACCATCAGGTATAGGAACTGCTGTAATGTTCACTGATGACAAGTCTCTTTGTTCTCGATGAGATGATAGGTGTGGTTTTAAAAGTAAGTTCACCTTTTGGGCTGCAGAGCTTTGTCGAAGGTATCTTCCATTAACAAGCATGCTAAAAACTATTTCTAAGCCTACCCAGAAAAGAAAGAAAAGTATCCCGGTGATTATCCATAGTTCTACCCAGGGTGACACCAGGTAAGTCTTTTTAAGAAAGTTCAGAAAGTCTTTTACTTGCTGTTTGCGTGATTTTTTGGCTGGGGTCGTTTCCGGTTCGCTTGGATCCAAAGAAAACATATCAATGTTTATGAAGTAGCCAGAAGCAGTTCGATCAATTGCTGGTATTGCATCAGGATTTGTTGAAATCGTAGTTTGCTCTTGTCGAGGCATGTTGACGTAGACATCTGTATTTGGTCGAATAGCAATTTGTCTGTCATTTTGAGTTTGATTTTGAAGTTGAACTTCGGGTTCAAGAGGAACGAGTTCCATAGCATTGTTGCATAGTCCATCATTCTGTGCAGGGGACTCTTCGAACGTGATGAGTCTTTCCGTTTGAACTTCTTGAATTGAGCGAGAGGAGGGCGTCTGTTACTTTTGAGTCCACGTGGCCTACTACTCAGTATCGGCTACATAGTGTGGTTTGATTAGGTCTATTGAGACAAATCTTTTCTCCTTTCTTCCGGCAAGAGGCGGCAGTAGTACAGTTCTTGTTCCTTCAACTGCTAGGACCTGTACAGGCTTCCTGTATGATGGCCCAAATTCTTTCTTGTCCGCAATTTTTTCTCTGACCAGATCTCTGACTTTTGGGATCCAGACAGGTCTTGCCGTGACTGATTTGACTTCCCCAGTGGCGGTCTGCTTCAGGTGGACATTACTTTGTTGTGTTTCGGATTCATTTAGATCCTGTAAAACAGCCAAACGATCATGGATGTCAAAAGGTTTTTCATCCGCCACTGTGCCTTCACAATCAAGATCAGGTACCCCTATTCTTGTCCCAAATAGGACCTCATATGGAGTGACCCCCCCAGAGAACTTCTTGGCATGCTGTTCAAAGCTCGCTGGACTGCATACAGATGTTTTACCCAACTTTCACCCGTGCCTAATACTCTAGCTGTTAAAGATTGCTTTAAGTCCCGTTTTTTTCTCTCCACAACCAAATTTCCCTTGGGATGGTACAGAGATGAGTACCGCAATGCTACACCCAATCCTCGCATGGCCTCCTTGTAAGCCCGAGAGCTAAACGCAGGGCCCTGGTCAGAATGTAATGTGCCAATTGCGTATGTCTCTATAAAGACTCGCAAATCTTTGAACAGGTCGAGCGTCAGCCAAGCGTTGTGGCCACACCCATAGGAATCTTGAGCAGGAATCCACTGCAACCATGATATACCTGTAAGCCCCATCTCTTTGTAAGGGGCCGCAGTGGTCCAAACAAACACACGCTAGTGGTTTGTCAGATATTAACAGCGGTGTCTGCGCTGGACGTGTTACGGTGGAACCTTTCATCTGCTGGCAGATGTGTCATTTCAAGACATAGTCTTTAGTCTCCTTCATTAGTCCAGGCCACCAGTAGCGTTGTTTCAACAAAGAAACAGTCGCCATAACTCCCGCATGTGCAGAACCTATCCCTTCGTGTGCTGCTAGAATTAAACCTAACCTATGATCCATGTTTGGAATTACTCTATCCCCACTCCAGTAATCTGAGCAAATGGAATATTATTGGCATCTAACTTGTAGGAGTACTTGAGTGGAAACCTTTTTGGTACTGCTCCGCTGTTTTTGCGACAAGCATTGATAGCTACCATAATCTCACAGTCTATTCTCGTTTTAGAACGAGTGATTGCAGCTACGGAAGCCATGCGTACAGCCCCCTTTGCGGCTTCATCAGCCAATGAATTCCCTTCAACGTGAACCCCATCACGCTGATGGCTCAGTGTATGTATCACGTGAGCTCTCGATAATTCGGTTTTCAACTCCACTACCTGTTCCCATAGCATTTTAAGCTTAATTGTGCCTCCTTTTGCGTCTTTGAACCCGATTTGGACCCAGTGCTGCAAATATTCATTACATAAATGCACACAGTAAAAGGAATCGCACACAATAAGTGTGGGGAATTCTCGATACGTATTTACCAGTGTCAGTATCAGCGCTTTTAACTCTGCCAGCTGTGCCGTGCAGTCTCCTAGAGACTGCGTTTTTGTGCAACTTGGGTGGAATTTTCCATCCCGCATGCGACCTTTAACGATTGCGCATGCTGCGCTATATTGTTGCTTACTTCCTATGGCCGGTTGAGCAGATCCGTCAGTGTAAATTATAAATTCATACTGATATAGAGGCATTATTTTGTTTGCCAGAGGATATTCTTGTTCGTATTGCAGGAATGCTTGTGTCTTTAAATTTGGGTCGTACCTATATTCTACATCTGTTGCAGTGAGTGAATTAGCCCATTGTATCCATTTTGGATGTAAAGCTTTAGCATTAGGAACGATTGCCTTTGTCGCAGCCTCTAAGGCTGGAACCGGAGTCACTACTATTATTCTTTTCCCCTGAGCCAGTGCTCTTTCTCTCACTACAGCAGTCTGTTCTGCTGTCAGAATCTTTTCTGTAGATGCGAAGCACATCTCAGCATTTGTGTACAAATGTGATTTGTATGCAATTGGTACTGTCTCATCTTCATTATATGTTAGATAGGTATACCCAGATTGACCCGCAACTATACGGATCACCAGGTTGCGTATGTTTACGCGTGTCTGTAAGTGTTTGGAAGCTATCATGTCAGCTTGTAAGGAACGAAGTGTATCTGTATGTTCCTGTGTCCATTGTTTTACTGAAAATTCAGGTTTTATTAAATCGTAAAAAGGTTTTACTCTTTCTGCGTAATCTAAAATGTATGTTCTACCAAAATTTAGGAATACCAGAATTGACTGTAAATTTTTCAATGATTTTGGAGGTTGGAGCAGCGCGCATTTTTAAAAAAAATTGGCTGGCAGGCTTTTTTCTTCACTTGAAAGCTTCATATCCTAAAAACAGGACACTGAGGTGGGCAATTTTTGATTTTTTAAAGTTGAATTTGTAGCCCTCAGATGCAAATCCCAAAATTATGGTATTCACTCTGTTCAAGTGCTCCTCTAGGTCATCGTCCGTTAGATAAATATCATCCACATAGGACAATGCCTCTTCATCCAAATTTTGAAGTAACTCAGTTACTCTGGCCGAAAACAACCCCGGGCTGTTCTTATACCCTTGGGGGAGTCGACAAAATTTACGCTGGGAACCTAGCACTGAGAACGCTGTTAGATATCTGCTTTCAGGCGCTATATTTTGGCAGAAAAATCCATTTGTGATATCAAATGTTGTTTTATATTTTTTCCGCACAATGTTATTCATTAATGCGGCACTGTGTGCCTTTTGGACTGCAAATGTCTTAGTGCAAGTGTTTAAATGTCTATAATCTAAAACTAGACGATATGAATTGTCAGGTTTCATGACCAGGAACAAAGGATTGTTCATTGATGAGGTGCAATTTTCGATCACCCCTTGGTATTCAAGTTGATCTAAGATCTCCCTGACCTATTTTTTAGCTTCTTGCTTTATTGTATACTGCCTCTGTGCAGTCGGAGTATTTTTTAAGGGAATTATGTGGTTGGTTGAATCCTCATCCCATCCAACATGTTTTTTGTATAATGCGGGTGCTTGGGCTACCGCCCACTCCTGCGCATATGTGTGTTGTAGGTGCCTGGGATTATGGTCTGAGAATGCCGGTAAAATTACTGCTTCTCCTTTACGGCAATCCATGACGAATGCTGGCGGCCAATCTTGTTCAGCTAATGAAATATCATAGCCAAACGTCAGGTTCTCCCAAAAGAAACCTCTCACTGTTCTACATTTGTCCCCCTCCGTTTGGAGCGTTATTTCATATACTTTATGTGGGACACTTACCCTAGTATCTGGTGTTTTTACCGTGATATAATCATTCAAGTCCGCTGTCGCCAGAAATTCCATCAGGTTCTGGCGAACTATTGTTATTTCTGCCGCACTGTCTAGCATCGTCAGAGCCCATTCCCTGTTCAGTAGTTGAGTCCTCAGAATTCTGGGCATATCTGACCTTTAGACCTGCAACTTTCTTCTTTTTAAACTGTGGCTTTTGCTTTGGCCTCTCTTCTTTTTTAGAAGTGTAATCTTGAGCGTGTTGCTTGTCTCTGGACTTTGTACGCTCTTCTTGTCTTTCTGACCGTCCTTCCCTCTCTGAGTTTTTCGATGAACCCTGAAAGGAACGAGAGGAACGTGTATCAGTATCCTGATACCTGTCAGGTTTCCTAATATTAACCCTATTCCTAAGGTTGTACCTCTTTTCGGAGGGCTCCTGTGGAGGAGATCTACCTAGGGATTGAGATCTATGTCCTTTAAAGTTTTGTAGTTTTTTATTGTCCCACTTCTTCTTTGTTGAAGTAGGTGTCTGCTTTGAAGTGTCCTTTTCAGGACTGCCCATTAGTTGTGGTTTTATAGCTTTCCCACCCAAACTGTCTCTGCCTAATTCTGCATATGCAGCTTCAATTATTTTGGGTAGTTAGTGTTGTTCTAAAGGACTGAACTCCCTTAGGCGTTGGCGGATAGCCACTGAAGCTGCTTCCCCTTTAATATTAGCTAATATTATGGCTGATACCTTGGCATAGTTACCTAGTAACTTCATCTCTAAGTTTAGGGCAGGCTCTGCTCCGTACTCATTTTGTATTTGTCTCAAAACGTCAGGTACTACTGCTAATGACGGGATAGCATGAGTTCTGGTATAAATGGCAGCAAAGACTGTACCCCAAGTGGTACAATCCTCTACTTGTGGAGTTATCCCTATGGACAAGCAGATTGTTAGCATTCTGTGTTTTTCATACGGGGTAGTATCCGGGAATACTGCCTCTAGCTGAGTTATTTTCTGAGCTACCCAGAATGGCATTTGTTTATGTTTTGTGGGCATTTTACCCATCACTGCGTGTAATGTTTGTGGTGTGATTTTAGTTGCTGTACCCTGAATTTGAGTTTCATTTGTTGCAACTATTGCTGGTTGGACTGTAAGTGTCCTCATGATGAGTTGCGTCATGTTTCTGTATATTTTTATTAAATCTTTGTGTTGTGTGAGTAAGTCTTCTGGTGGCATTGTTTCAATGTCAGGATGTGGTGTGTAGGCTGCTAATATCGGCCATGTTGCCCCTTCTCTTCCGAGTGGGCCGAGTCTTAGTCTTCTTTTTATGTGGGGTAGGGCGCCTTTAAACCAGTATAAGTGTTCCTGGTTCGTGAGCGGAACCTCTATGTCCTCAAACGGACATTATTCCGCTGGTGCATCTCCTTCTGTGTAGGAGTGAAATGTTTTTGTTCTTGCATTTGCTGCTGGGAATGTAACCCAGGAATAAAATACCTCTGTTCTATTTGATACGTGTGCCTCAATCACAAAAACTACTATGCCACCCCTCGATGATAAACCATGCTCTAGCAGTTTCAGGGTGACTGTATTTCTAAAAATTGGTGCATTTTGTATTGCGTCTGCATCTTCCTCGTCTGTGAGGGGCAGTTCTTGTTGAAGTGGATCGAAGACCTGGTTAGTCATTGTTCTTAGAACACTGAAAAAAATTGTTTTTCAAGGGAACCAAGATAAGGTGTTATGCACAATTTTAGGAACACTGTGTCCTTCAAGCTTGATTAACCGAGAGCCAATAAATAGGATGTTGTAGCCTACTCAGCTGTGGCGGAGTTTGTGCCCACCCACTCCAGACGTCTCTGGTGTTTTGTGAGTAGGGGTCTCTGAGAATAACACGACTGAACTACTCAGACTCTACTGTTAAATAAGTACCCAACCAACGTTGGCGGCGCCATGTCATGTAGTTCCTATATAACCTATACAGGATCTGCGCGTTTTGGATAACATAAACTGTGGGATTGGTGGCGGACTGATTCCGTGCACCCCCACCGGATACGTTAGCCTATCTGTATTAGCTAGCTCACAGTGCCACTATAATCTCCTCTTACCAAGGAGAGAATAGATTCTGGCAACCTCAGAACATGACAACCCTGATCCCTCAGAATCGTAGAAACAATATGCTACCTTTCGCTCAGTCACTCGTGCTTACTTATTTCGTCTCAGAGAGATACACAGAATAAACAGTCTGGGCATTTTCAATAAGTATTTATTGAACAGTTGTTATTCTAGTGTAGAATAGATGAGCTGTAACAACCATTAGACAGTAGCAGAGATATATTATTAGCAGTACTACGAAAGTAAAGGGATGGTACAGTACTACCATCTTGCAGAAATCATGAATATATTCAAGTACATAAAACACATGATAAAAAGTGCGTACTCCTACGATGTCTCCCTAACTAGATGTAGCTAAATGTACCTAGCATTTGTGTAGGTGATATGCTAAGAATCCCTCTAGGATCTAGTCAACCCCATTCCCTGAGAATGAGAAAATATGGGACCCCGTCCTGGTCTCGAGTTGGACACCCCGCGAGGGATGTTAGACCACTGCTAGCTGGAGCGTCTGCATGCAGGAACCTAGGCGTCTCTGGTCAGTGTGTCAGCCGGGAAGTCTCGGTCTCCTCTCCCTTCCTAAGCAAGATGTGCTGTATATATACCCATAGGTCTCCCCAGGGGTCCTACCTTGCTGTGTTACTGTGTCGGCCTAAAGGATGACGTTGGGCCTGAACTTTATACAGAGATATTATATAGGAGATGGTAATCCTACTGTTTGTCCTGCTGTGCTTCCAAGAAGCCTCATGCATAATGTATGAGAATCGAATAAGGGAAAAACCTGCGTTCTGAATGTAGTGTCATATCTAGGTAAAAGGTTAGTACCCAAGAACCGTTATGTGTGTAATGTAGGGAAGAATATAGGTGAAAGGTAACAATGTTACCGGCGCCTATATAGGGTACCTATATGGAATACAACAAAGCCTTGTTTTTTCTCTTTCCAAATAAAACCATCACAACAAGTCTGTAGATGGGCCAGGTTGTGTGAGTGGGAGATTTTGAAACATATGGAGAATTTTTGGAAGTATAGTCATATTAAAAGAGTCAATTTTGTTGAGCCATGAGAGAGCATGAGTACATCAAGATGAGGTGAGGGACTCAATAATTTTGAAAAGAAACGTGAAATTAGTTCTAGCACACTTCTGGACGTCTGGCGTTATGAAGATCCCCAGCTGGTAATCCCCTGAAGGGTTCAAGCAGTCACCCTCTGACGTGAGTTAGCTAGTGATTGACTTCCCACTAATATAAGGCCCAGAGACTTGCTTAAATTAATTTTGAGGCATGCTCCCTGATAATATTCCTCCAGCAGTGAAGTAAATTCTCTTACAAATTGTCTGAGGGTCATAAATGAGAGCAAATTGTCATCTGCAAAGACTGAAATTTAATATGTAGTTTCTCTAAATGAGATGCCTTGGATGGCCTCCGTTCACCAAAACTTTTACAGTAAGGGTTCCAGGTAGAGGGCAAACAGCATGGGCAATAATGATCAACGCTACCTTGTGCCTCTTTGTATCTCTATTCTTGGTGTGCCCAAACCAAAGGAACCAAAATACTAGTCACAGAGATTGTAGAATAAGAGGGACTCCAACGCATCATAAAGGTGGTGTAGTCTTCGCATTTAGGCATCCAGCTCCACAAGTCCTCTCGTGCAGGTGGCAATAAAAGGGGTTATGCATTCCTGTCTGCTGTCAGAGGGCCCACATTCTCTGTAGCCTGCCAACAGCTATCAATAAGATTGACTTCAGGAGGCTTGAAGTTCTCATACCAGTGAGCCAAGCGTATCAATAAAAGCTAAGCATGTTCCAAGGATGAGGATCACGGGGAGGGGCAATCTCGCCCATTGGTGATAGGGATAGGTGCATCAGGCTGATTTCCCTGCCTGCCAAAAATTCCCTGGCATGTGGTATCAGGGTGAAATTCTTTAATGTGCCTCACTTGCCTTTCATCTCAGCATCAGGTCTCAGGGCTGATTCAGGACCCTCATATGGGAGCCCCCGCACTCTATTGGGGATATTCTCAAGAACGGGCGATAATTATCGCCAACCTAGGATAACGCAATTTTACATAACGCCGTCTATCGCGGGAAACTAATGCCATGTTAACAGCGTATTCTCAACACGCCGGCAACAGGCGATAGTTTCCCGATAACGCGTCAAATGTCTGCGTTAAAATTACCGGGACGCCGATAAAAAAGGAAACTCGAACGTGAAAAAAGTGGCGATAAAAATATGAGCGATAAGCAGCGCCAGGCTTGCTATTCCCACGTCAGGCGGGAAAAATCACCATAAAAGCTGCAACAAAAAAAAAAAAACCCAAACAACTGAGAAGCACCATGGAGGAAGCTGGAGCAACTACAGAGACCAACCAGAACCCCACAAACCCCCCCGAGGACCAGCCAGGGACCTCGGGGAAGGAGAAGGGCAAGGAGAAGAAGAAGAGGAACCCGCGATTCAGTCCGCAGGAAAACAAGATCCTGATTACCGAGGTGATAGAACACCACCAACAACTGTTCATCACCTCCACTGTGTCATTGGCAACTAAAAATGCAATATGGCAGTCCATCTTGGCCAAGGTGAATGCAGTCGGAATGAAGAGAAGGGAAGTGGATGACTGCAAGAAGCGGTGGAATGATGTGAAGCACAAAACCAAGCTGAAACTCGCTAACAACCGGAAAGCAGCAATGCAGGCTGGAGGTGGGAGTCCAGCGCCACAGCAGGAGCTGGATGAGATGGAGGAAATGGTGTCCACAGTCATCAGTGGGGAGACGGTGGCAGGAGTTGGGGGACCGGACACAGATCAACATGACCTGACCCAACAGCAACAGGGTGAGTAACGACCAGGGACTGGTGGGACGGGGGGAGATGGGCACAATGGCACACATGCACAATTAAGTATAGCACAGTGCACACCCACAATGACTCTGGATCATGTCCCTGATCTCCTTGGCATACTGCAGCACACATAGAAACAGCAAGTAGGCCCCCGTCGACAATGTGCCCAGAAGGGGCCCTCCCCACACATCACTAATTTCACAACAAACCCATGCACATGTGCTGAACCCAGCAAAGCTGCGGGTCTGTGAGCCATACTGACAATGCAAGTGACACTGCATGATGATTAGCATGGCTGTAGTCCAATTATCATGACATGGTGCACGCCACGACACTGAGGTGGCTGAGTGTGGACCACATCCGTAAAGGAGCAGGTCACACTCTGACACATCCACGTGCACAAACAACCCCTGACGTCAACAAGACATCTGCGGACAAACCATGCCCAAGAGTCCCAACTCCCACCAAGAGCCCAATTTACCCAAGTCTGCAACATCTCAGCACTGTATAGGCACAGAAGTGAAAGGCACACCGCCTGAAAGGGATAAGGGCCAGCAAAATCAGAGCTGCAGGGGCGACTCTCCCACAATGCAGCACACACACATAAGAATCAGAGCACATCAACATTGACAACAATGTGGTACAAACTGCAACACTTTCACAACAGAACAGAGGACACAACTGCTGCCGCTTGTGTGTAGAAACTGGCCAATAACATTTGGCATAGCAGGAAACTGTGAGATGATAATGTACAAGTACAACCCCACATCCCTGATGGTGTAGAAATGTCCACTGTCCCGCATCAAATAGGCATCTCCTCCCAAACAGTCACAATGTACATTGTCATGCAGTCTGTTTGTAAACTTGTCCAATGCGGGAACATACATGGAACACACTGTTAAACTGCATCTCCCCTTTACATTGCAGAGGGAGAATCAACACCTCCTGCAGAGCAGACCGTACATCTCTTCACTGATGATGAAGAGAACCTCCACACCATCGACACTGACGCCCTCCAACAGCTCATGGACACCCTCAGCACCCCACCCCCAGGAGCAGGGCAGCCCAGCTGCATCGAGGAGACCCCACCCCCTGCACAGACCACACAGCAGGAAGCACCCACCACCACGGCTGTCTCCCAGGACCCCCATGACAAACACATGGCATTCCAACGCCGTGTGTTAGAGGGCCAGAAGGAGATGGCTGATCAGGTGCGGGTGGTGTTCGACCTCATGGCAGGCAAACTAGTTGCCATACGTGGGTGTCTAAGTCCCATCAGGGACCACTTACAGTCCCTAAAGGACACCCACAGTCCGCTCCATGCTCTCCAACAAGCCATGGCTGACATCGCTGGAGTCATGACTCTGAGACAAGAACAACTGTCTAGTCAGAGTTGCTCCAGCGATGTCAGCCGGAAGTTGGGACACATGCGGAGGATCATGGAGAACATGGAGCGGATGCAGGCAGAAAGAATGGCTGCCACGGCTGCACACCAGCGAGATGTAGCTGGGATCTGCCATGCCCTGCAGATCTTCATCATGGCATTGCTGCCACAAGGCCTGGCGCAGATGAATGCTGCTGCTACTACACCATCCACATCTCCGCCCCCTGATGTGTCAGTGCCTCACAGTGCGGCAGACAATCCACCTCCGGCCCCTGATGTGTTACTGCCATACAGTGCGGCAGACATTCCACCTCCGGCCCCTGATGTGTCAGTGCCACACAGTGCTGCAGACAAAACACCACCACCTACATGTGAGGCACATCACACATCAGAGGACGATGATGTGGATGATTCTGCCTTTGTGGTAAGAAGGAAGCGGTAGCATTCATCTCCGCCATATTGCCTGTATCAGCTTGGTGCTGCCCTCTGCATCATGCCCTGGAATAACACGTTCCACTGTCCTCCGATACACTCTGCGACACTCACCTTGGCCCTCTACATGGACTGCCATATTTGGTTTGGTTACCAATGACACAGCAATCAGACTGCGGACTAAACTCTTTCTCTTCCGATGAACTTGTCAATCCCTAAAGGACTCTGGCTGGCCCTCCACGGGGCAACAATGTAAAGTGGGGTTTGCATGGCCATGTACTGGTCCAGCTTCAACACTCCACCTAATGTGATTAAAACATTCTAATTCACACAGATGTGTCATGTCTATGATCAAGCAAGTATGAAAGTATGGATGAATGTAGGGGCAGTGATTCCAAAAAAAGGTACTCACTGGGAACTGATATCAATGCGCATGTTTGACCGTGACCCAGATATGCAGTGAGATGACTGGGAATGTGTGAAGTAGCTTTGGCCTCATTGCTCCTAAACAACAATCTCGCAATTTCCCAACTTAGCCCCACGTCAATGTAGGAAATAGGGCTGTGTGTAAAAAAGTCAAAGTCAAAGTTATGTGGATGCTACAGCTCGGAGCAATGATTTGTTTGAGTGTGCAGCAGTTGGACTCCTGGGATGGTCTGTGCATAAGTGTGAAGGTCACTCCATGCAAGAGAACTGCGAGCAAGGACTTCTGTGTGTGGGGTGTGTATACGTTGGTCTTTGGTTAGCACTGTGCGTAGTGTGGGAGCCGTCATCAGCTGCTATGGTATCTCTCAGGGGGTGCTGGGTGCATGCAATTCCAAGGTCGGAGGTGCAGATGTGCTACCGCCTCCAAGTTCAGACAAAGGAGCTTTCATCCCTAATGTTAGTTTGTCATCTGCTTGCATTCTGGAAATGTGATGTGGATTTTTTTTGGGGGGGGATGTCACTGCTTCGCCTTCCGGCACGGTTGAACCCTTACCAGCCATGTACGTGCCCTCACTGTCAATTTTGCATGCTCTGATGTAGCAGTGGTGTTTTGCTGCAGTCTGACAGTGATGGGTACAGGTAGTTGTGAGGAGGCGCGTGACTTCTCACCTTGCACCTATTAGCTGACACTGTTCACTACTATTGATGGATGACGTCCATGTACACATGTGATCTGTACATGGCACATATGTCCAGGAGACACTTTGGTGTGTTCCACGCAAGGTATTCCTGCTGGCTTTTTGGCTGGTGTGCATCTCCCATGTTGCTGAGGTGTTCACTGTGCCCCCATCCCCCTTACGTCCATGTTGCTCATGTTGTGGGACTTGAGTCACAGGGTGCATCTCTGCATCAGGGCGGTTCATATTTGACCCCAAATGACACCCGCAATTTCATATTTGACCCCATAAGACACCTGAAATGTCATATTTGACCCCAAATGACACCCTGTTGTCTTTTTATGAACCTTGAAATCAAGGAGAGGGGGCTCTGGGATCCAAAGGGATGGAGCTCCCAATAACTGTAAAGTTAGAAAAAGGGGTTCCCTTTGGTCAAGACCTATATAGAGTAATTCACACCACAAATACAGCCACACTCATACCTTCAAACAGATACTGATTATCAAACCACTCAGAATGTATCAAAGCACTTAAATGTAAACAAATTAAGAAAAATATATTTTAATCAATATAAAACTGTACAGCTATTGAGTCCACACGGACCATTCATAAAATAGCTAAAAACACATAAGCTCAAAACACAATTTTTCATATATCCATAGAGCACAATTCATAAATTTAAAAAAAGGAGAATAAACACAGACAGTCTACTTTGTCATATACATGTTAATTTGGATCCACCATAGACAGCGAAGAGCATGGGTCTGGATTCCCTATCTCTAATTACCTGCTGACTTATCCAAATTTAACAACACAGAAAGCTGGGCGTCGACGCGTTTCAGTGGCACATTCACAATAGGACCACCTTCTTCAGGACATAAGTATTTTCTCCTTTATATAGTTTTTGTATCAGTCTTTAATCTCACCTAATATAAGGTAGAAATAAAGAAAATAGATATCACTAAAATGAGCTTCATTAGTAAGGCTCACTCACTTAAATCTATTTCAACATTTTATGCGTTCTCACAATTTAATCAAAATCCATACTAACTTTACATTTATAAGTGCTCCAATCATCCTAAATTATAAACTAATACAACATACATTACACTTGACTCTCTCTTGTTTCAGTCATACCAAGCAAGTGCCCAATGTTGGACACTCCTTTCATCTTTTGTTGTTACTCACCAGTGCCACAGCACTCCGGTGAGAAGTTCTCCCAATGTGGAGTAGATATACAACAATGGTACAAATGGATTCTAAAATGTTAAGAAAACCTCGTTATATTAGAATAATACTTTGTTTTAATCCTCAATCTTTAGGATAACCTTATAAACGTTGTTACTTTTTTCTTAAAAACAGTCAAATGGCTATAGGGGCATTTTCTTGGATTTATTGATAGTCCAATTTTCTAGCTCCCTGTATAGTGAAGGTAAATTGTAAATATTATTACCTTGGTTTTTTCATACACTAGAAAAACGAGGTATTTTATAAAGACCTCACCTTTACAAATCTCGCTAGGTTATCAGTCATCAGTTGGTAAAATTAAGAACTGGAACACGTCTTCAAGGCCTTAGATTAATGGACTTGAATTTAAAACCGGAATACGTCTCGGTCTTCTGAAATAAGCAAACCATTTTTACTGTCAAAACCATTATTATAAACAGTCTATTTAAGTTTCAAAGTGGCAAAGTTATAAACAATGTATCTCACCGTCTGTATCGTCAACAGCGAGTATCATGTGTCACGTCTTGCTGGCAGCTGAATAGCGTTTTCGTGGCTAAATGAAATTTAAATTCATGCATGAATAATATGTACTGAGATTTTTATGCATATTACCAATATGTGGTCGCGATCTCTAGTATATTTTCTAGTGGACTCGGACAGGAGAGGTATAATCCCAATAATTATTTTTAGAAATGTCCGGCCCATAAGTGCATTACACTATCATAGTCTCTGTCAACCTTTAGTAGGGCCATTAAGTTTACAACTATTTTACCTGCCTATTTAGAGATATATAGCGTTACGGCGTATGGAGAACGACTCAAAAGCCCTCACCTTTTCATTCCAACAAAAGTAGCTGTTCCCGGTGCCCTTCCTCGACCGCGATTCGTTCGAAATTAGGACGCACCGCGGCATACCCGCTATTTATTCAACCCTTGCGTCCTTACGCTATTGCGTGTGATCACATGGGTGGGATTGAAAAAATCTTTATTGGCATCGACACAAATACACAAAAACCCTATTAGTACCTTGCTAACGTCCATCCTTAATGTCCGGTTAAAAGACACCGCCATTCTAAAGGTCCACATTTTAAAGCGATAAAGAGATATTTTAAGCGATAAAAAAAGATTTTTTAACATTTGCGTTTGTTATCTATATGCGATCCGGTTTCTTAGATACCACAATACTAAGTTGCAAAAATGATCAAGGCATATTAAAAATATGTGAAAAAATGGCAAAAATGCTCCAACATATTTAGGCTCTTCGATAAACTTAACCGTATGGGGTAGGGCAGATAGTCGCGCCATACCTCACTTCTGTGTAATACCTGTGATGTCTGCTCTATTTGTAGTCTATTTTATTTCTTTTTATTTATATTTAGCCACAGGTCTTAATCAATATTATTTCTGCATATACCTAAATAGCAATATATTTCTTTCTTAGGCTACAGGCATTTGTTTGTGTGTATTGCCTAGATACGGAATACGACTAATAGTTCAAGATTCATACATATTGAACAGATGTCTGTGTTCAATTATCAAAATCCCCTATTTGCTAACAGGACTCAGTGAAAAAACTTTTTTTTTTGTTTTTCTTTACTATGGACAGATAGCTTCTCTGGATTTATGAGACAATTCTCATACAATCCTCCTTGGTATTCAATCCCTTTGATTTTGTATCTAAGGTAGAGATATACCATTGTTCCCTATTTTTCATCTTGGTTTCTACATTGCCACCTCTCCTAGATGAAGTTATTTTTTCAATGATGAACCAGTCAAACTCTGTATGTTTGTGTTTTAACGCCGTATAATGATCTACCAAAGGTGCATTCTGTTTGGTAGTTTTCAGAGCTGACCTGTGTTCCAACAATCTGAGTCTTAATTCTCTTCCAGTCTCACCTACATATGCTAGCCCACATGGGCAACGGAGGAGATACACTACATTGCTGCTCCTGCAGTTATTTAAACTCCTTGATGTAATGGTGTATCCATTATAGGTAAATGTCTTTGTGACCATGCAATTGTCGCATATGGAACAATTTCCACATTTGTTGTTGCCTAATGCTTTGTCTCCCTGGAGTGTACTCTGACTGTTCGGACCAACTTCCCTATATGTATGGACTAAGCTTTTTCGTATATTATCATTGCGCTTAAATGCAAATATAGGTTTCGGTAATTTTACCTCATTCCCCTCATTTAGGATGCTGCAGTTGGAATTAATCAAATTTTTTAATCTATTGCTTATGTTTGAAAATTGACTTACAAATACTAATTTATTCTCTGTAGTCTTTCCTTTTTTCTTACTGTCATTGGGATCAAGGTTCAACATGCTGTCACGATTATAAAAACGCGCACGTTTGAACGCGTGTTTAATAAGTTTTTTCGGATATCCCCTAACTAGTAATTTGTTATTCATTGATTCAGAATGTTTATAGAAATCATCGATAGTCGAACAGTTCCTCCTCAACCGGAGGAACTGTCCGAAGGGGATATTATCTCGTTGAGATTGAGGGTGATAGCTCCTGTAGTGAAGAAGTGTGTTTTTGTCAGTGGGCTTCGTGAAGAGTTCTACTTCCAGTGATCCCTCAACATTTTTGATTGTAATATCCAGAAAATGGACTGAACTGTTATTGTAGTCCGCCGTGAATTTAAGGTTAGGATCACCAAAGTTTATCCATTCCAAAAATTGCATCAATGTTGCTTCCTCTCCTTCCCAGATGAAAAAAATATCATCAATGAAGCGGCGCCACATCAAGATGTTCTCAAAGAAGGGCGCCGCCTCATTGAAGACATGTCTATCCTCAAATTTTCCCACATATAAACATGCTAAGCTAGGAGCACAGGTTGCTCCCATGCTGGTCCCTTTGCATTGAAGATATAGATCTTCCTTAAATAAAAACATATTGTTTTAAGTACTAAAGTAATGCACTCCAAGATAAACTCCTTACTTGCACCTCTAAGATCATCTTCACTTAAGGTGTCATAGATGACCTCATTTGTATCGTCCTGAGGGATATTCGTATATAACGCCTCTATGTCGAGGGTTACCAGTATCTAATTGTAGGCATTAAAAGGGATACCCTCGATCATGGAGATGATATGTGCTGAATCACGTACATATGGTCTCTGTTTAAGGACCAAAGGTTTTAGAAAAGTGTCAGCATATTGACTAAGGGGTACTAGTAGGGATCCTATGCAACTCACAATGGGTCTCATCAGTGGATTTTGCTCATTCTTATGTATCTTGGGGAGACCGTATATTGCTGGAATCCTAGCGTTCTTATTATTTAGGAATTTATATTCTGCTTGACATATCCAGCCCCTATCTAATGCTCCTTTGGTGATATGTTCTACATAACTGTTTAGTCTCTCCATTTTAGAGATGGGAACTCTGGTGTAGTGTTCTCTAACTTCCAGAAGTTTCAGCATTCTTTTGTCGTAATCCTCGGTATCAAAGACCACGACCCCTCTGCCTTTATCTGCGGGTTTGATAGTTAAACTCAAATAATTTTTTAATGCAGTCATGGCTGCCCTATGGTCTTTGGACATGTTATTGACATCTGGGTGTGCCTCTCTGACAATTTGTCTTACCGTTGTTTCCACAACCCGTTCAAATATTTCTACATTCTTGCATACCTGGGTGATAGCTGGTGTGAAAGTGGATTTATCTTTTAGACCTGAAATATTATCTGGTGCTGTGTATTCTTTATCCTCAAAAAATCTATTGAGTCTCACCTTACGGAAAAATGCTTTCAAATCTTTTTCTAGCATAAATTTATTGACCTTAGCTGTTAGAGCAAATGTAAACCCTTTTTCTAAAACCGCAATTTCTAATCTTGTAAGTGAGCGTGATGATAGATTTATTATTGGGAATTTATTATTTTCTGATTCGGTTACCGCCAATATCTCTGGTTTCTCGTTTTGAGATACTCCTGCGGTTGGCTCCTCTGGTATTGGCCTCTGCCCTGATTTTGATTTGAAATCTGGTTGGGTCTCATACCACGTCTTTGGCGGTGGTCTAAAAAACTACTTTTATAAGTGCCATTTTGTGCAGGTCCACAGTTTTTGCTGCTGGACGGTCCTTCATCTTCGCTACTTGACCCTGAGGTCTCGGAAAAGGTTACTCCCTTCCTTCCTCCCCTTGTGTATATTGGTCTCTGGTCATATGTCCTATCCCCTCTTTGGTCTCTGGGTTGCTGAAAGTAGTCTTTGGTAGTGTAAGGATAAACCAATTCTAAACTAAACTTATTGACATCCTTCTTGAGTTTGATTGTCTTTTTATTTATTAGGTATTCCCTGTATCCATTTACTTCCTGGTTTAATTCGTCTAATCGTTTTTTGCATCTTCCAATGCTGACATTTCTTTTAGGGCCTGTTCTAACTCTTCGATTTCCTGTTTCTCTACAATGACCATTTCCTGTGCAGTCTCGATAATTAGTAAAATCAAATCTCTACTGCACCTATTTGCAATATGGGTCCATAATTCTAAGAATTTTTTATTTTCAACGAATAAGCCTGGTTCGTTACGGACCTGTAGTCCAATGGGGATTACCCCAGATTTTACATATTCTATTAAAAACTCAGCGTGTAG
This sequence comes from Calotriton arnoldi, assembly GCA_963921515.1. Taxonomy (NCBI): domain Eukaryota; kingdom Metazoa; phylum Chordata; class Amphibia; order Caudata; family Salamandridae; genus Calotriton; species Calotriton arnoldi. The sequence goes on along the minus strand of CAWUFW010003170.1, from coordinate 1,819,141 downwards.
CTCAGTACGGATTAGTTTTTTCTTCAAATTAAGTGCTTTCCCCCATTTATCATTATTGACTGTCACTACCACAATCTTACTTCCTGTTTTAGAGGAGGTACCAATAATTTTATTAAATTGGTCCTCTGTGAATCCGAATGTTTTGAATGGATCCATTATACAATGTTCTTATATTTGTATATTATTATTAAGCCGTTAAATAACGGTCTATATTAAGTATGCTCTCCAGCCAACAGGCGGTACTCAACCACCTTGAAATCAAGGAGAGGGGGCTCTGGGATCCAAAGGGATGGAGCTCCCAATAACTGTAAAGTTAGAAAAAGGGGTTCCCTTTGGTCAAGACCTATATAGAGTAATTCACACCACAAATACAGCCACACTCATACCTTCAAACAGATACTGATTATCAAACCACTCAGAATGTATCAACGCACTTAAATGTAAACAAATTAAGAAAAATATATTTTAATCAATATACAACTGTACAGATATTTAGTCCACACGGACCATTCATAAAATAGCTAAAAACACATAAGCTCAGAACACAATTTTTCATATATCCATAGAGCACAATTCATAAATTAAAAAAAAGGAGAATAAACACAGACAGTCTACTTTGTCATATACATGTTAATTTGGATCCACCATAGACAGCGAAGAGCATGGGTCTGGATTCCCTATCTCTAATTAACTGCTGACTTATCCAAATTTAACAACACAGAAAGCTGGGCGTCGATGCGTTTCAGTGGCACATTCACAATAGGACCACCTTCTTCAGGACATAAGTATTTTCTCCTTTATATAGTTTTTGTATCAGTCTTTAATCTCACCTAATATAAGGTAGAAATAAAGAAAATAGATATCACTCAAATGAGCTTCATTAGTAAGGCTCACTCACTTAAATCTATTTCAACATTTTATGCGCTCTCACAATTTAATCAAAATCCATACTAACTTTACATTTATAAGTGCTCCAATCATCCTAAGTTATAAACTAATACAACATACATTACACTTGACTCTCTCTTGTTTCAGTCATACCAAGCAAGTGCCCAATGTTGGACACTCCTTTCATCTTTTGTTGTTACTCACCAGTGCCACAGCACTCCGGTGAGAAGTTCTCCCAATGTGGAGTAGATATACAACGATGGTACAAATGGATTCTAAAATGTTAAGAAAACCTCGTTATTTTAGAATAATACTTTGTTTTAATCCTCAATCCTTAGGATAACCTTATAAATGTTGTTACCTTTTTCTTTAAAACAGTCAAATGGCTATCGGGGCATTTTCTTGGATTTATTGATAGTCCAATTTTCTAGCTCCCTGTATAGTGAAGGTAAATTGTAAATATTATTTCCTTGGTTTTTTCATACACTAAAAAAATGAGGTATTTTATAAAGACCTCACCTTTACAAATCTCGCTAGGTTATCAGTCATCAGTTGGTAAAATTAAGAACCGGAACACGTCTCGGTCTCTTCAAGGGCTTAGATAAATGGACTTGAATTTAAAACCGGAATACGTCTCTGTCTTCTGAAATAAGCAAACCATTTTTACTGTCAATACCATTATTATAAACAGTCTATTTAAGTTTCAAAGTGGCAAAGTTATAAACAATGTAACTCACCGTCTGTATCGTCAACAGCGAGTATCATGTGTCACGTCTTGCTGGCAGCGAAATAGCGTTTTCGTGGCTAAATGAAATTTAAATTCATGCATGAATAATATGTACTGAGATTTTTATGCATATTACCAATAGTTATTTTTAGAAATGTCCGGCCGATAAGTGCATAACACTATCATAGTCTCTGTCAACTATTAGTAGGGCCATTAAGTTTACAACTATTTTACATGCCTATTTAGAGCCTCTCCACACCTCTGCACAGCTCATGGGGGATGATTAGCACTGTTGTTTCTGCTGGTTGGGTCCTAGAATGCTGTGTTTACCCACAGGGCTTCACAGCAGGGATAGCTCACCCAACTGTTCTCCCCATATGCCCTCAGCGAGCACACAAGATCAGCATGAACTTCGGCAGAAATCTAAGACTTAAAGCTGCCATGCCCCGCCCCCCCAATGAGATTGTCTCTCGGTCAGTGTCCACCTCTAGTTCCAGGCGGGTCATGCCATGCCGTCATCTCCAGCATGCCGCAGGCTTCGGGTCCGTCAACTCCAGTTATGAGGGCCCTCTCCAAGTTGGAGGTGCCAGTAAGCATTCAAATCCATCCTCCTCCGTGTTGGCTAGCAGTTCTCTTGCCTCTTCTTGGCTACCATTGCTGCGGATGCGGCCCCCAGAGCGGAGCTTCTCAACGAGCGTCCGCCATCATCAGTGTCTCATCATGCCTTCGTCTGTCCACTTTTAAATACCATGCACTCTGCCCGGCCTACATATAGGTGATTTACAAATAATTAAAAAAGAGGTCTTTACCTGTCAAAAAGGGTAATTTTGGCAGTTCGCACTGCAGGTTTTGCACTGCAGCACTCAGGCTACACAGGGTAGGCCTGTATCTATGTTTGCACAACCACTGTAGTGGATTGCACAATAGGTGCTTCAGTCCACGTGTGGCATTTAATTTCCAGGTCCTGGGCGTATTTTCTACATCATATACTAGAACTTACAGGCAAGTTAAATGTGCTAATAAGGAATAAGCCAATTTAACCATGTTCAAAGAGGGAGTGCAGACACTTTACTCCTGGTTAGAAGAGGTAAAGTGCAAGCCAGCAAAAAATAGGGTCCAGCAAAAGGTGCAAAATCTGGGGTAACCACGCAGAAAAGGGTGGTCTTCCTACAGTAACACCAATGGGCCAACTAAGCATTTTGTTGCAAGGAAGAATGATATGTAGGCCGAGTTATGTAAAACAGGATAGTTGATTTATTCATAAGATTACTTCCTTGTTGGTTGGTTAAAGGAAACAAGTTAGATCCATGTTAAGCCCCACCAGGAGCAGCCTCCTTGCTGCTCAGCCCTTCCACACCAACTGATTCCTTCTTACACTCAAACACTCTCAACATTCTGATGACATCACATAGACTGAGAAGCAAGGCATAAGGGCAACAACAGAGAGGATGCATCATTCCCTTACTAGATTACAACACATTTCATCTTTTCCCTTCTGGGTGGATTAAAGGCTGATGAAATGTGCTAGAGCTGGCGAAAATGCCATCCATTTGTTTAGTACTCCGAAGTGACCAGAAGACAATGTACCAGCTCTTCAGAAGAATCCACAAATCAATCAAATAAAACGGTATCAATTTAAAAGGATTCAAAGTATGTGGATGAACAACTGTTACATTGAAAACTCTGCAAATAAAAGTGTTCTATACGTCCGAACCAGCGCTCTTTAGAGGGGCCATCTGGTGAATGTCACAATACAATACAAAACCCAAGCTGACATCATCAAGCAAAGCAATATTCTAGAATATTTCCTGGTGATTGTTAGAGATGCAGGACTGCTGCTCTCTGCACCGCGTGGCCCCTTTATGGCCAGTGTTTTCTGTCCCATTGATACCGTGTGCCCTTTAAACGTTCTCCGAAACATCCAGCGCCGTTCAAAAGCAGCAAAGGATTCTCGAGAGGGGAGTCTGTCATCTTCGGTCCCTCTCCCCTCCCCCTGCTGCCCGTTGCTAGCCTCTCAGGAGGGGGGTGACGGCGGCGGAGGGGTCCCGAGGGCAGAGAGTGCTGGTGGAGGATGGTGTGATGTCTCTTTTCCTAGCTGCCTGCCATCTCAGAGGACCAGCAACACCCATCACATGATCTGCAATTTCCTCGTATTCTCTTTCCCTCGAACAGAGAGCGCGCGGTCTCTCTGCGCTTGACCCAGATCCTTCGGCCTCCTTCTGAGACCAGGGGACTAGCCAGAACCGCTGCCACGAAAGCGATCACTGCGGCAACTTCCACCTGGCATCTGTGGGTATAGTGGACTCCTGGATTTAAGTACTTGGCATCAAACAGTGCCCAGCAGGCGTGGCCCGGGGGCCTGTTTCTTTATTTCTGCTGCATACCAGTGGTAATGAGGCTGACTTGCTAGCCCGACACTGCACGTGTGTCTGCCTGCGCGCAGAGGACATCGCGTTGCTAGGAAACCAACTGTACGCTAATTTATCAATACACCTGGGACCACTTGGGATGAATATTGGACATTGAGAAGCACGCACGTCAAATGAGGCAATCCGGTTTGATAGTGATGTTGTGCTTGTAGCAGGTCCTTTGTGGTAAACCGCGAAGCGCACTGAAGATATTGTTGACAATTGTACACGTTGCGTCACTCCAGGGAAGAAAACATCAGAGTGAGTTAACAACGCCAGTTTATCTATTTTGGGCCTCATTACAAAACTCACGTCAACCCGGAAGGTAATATGACACCTAGAAGTGAACTCGCAGAGCCTTGCGGAGCGCAAGGCTCTGATGCTATTGCAAGTTCCAAGGATGCGCAGGGGGGAATGTGTGGGGGGTAGATCTTTTGTTTTCTTAACTACTAAACTCTGGAACACCCTTCCTACTGCGCTACGTGTTTACCCTCTGAATCAATAGGGTTTTTTTAACAGCTAAGGGGCATATTATCAAGGGCCTTATCTCCGCTTTTTTGGCTTTAAAAGCCAAAAAAGCGGAGATAATGTTTTCGCCCTATTAACAAGAGGGTGATAACATGCATTAGTGCATGTTAGCACCCTTTTACCCGACGCCTCCCTCTGCATCTCTAATGAGATGCAAAGTGGGCGTCACTGGGCAGAACAACCTTGTAAATATCGCTGATGTGCACATCGCGATATTTACAAGGAGGCTCAGGCATTTTGCAGACGTTAGTTTTGGCGAAAACCGCGGTTTTCGCTAAAAACTAACGTCTGCAAAAATGCTGACTTACCTATACTTTATATTGGAGGTGGATTATGCTAATACGACCACAGGGTCGTATCAGCAAGGTTATCGCCGTTTTACATGGAACATCGCTGGAAAACCAGCGATGTTCCATGGAAAACAAGCTATCGCAGGAATAATTATCGCCATTGCGCTATGCGTTGTTAATACAGCGCTAGCATGGCGATAATTATCAGCGATAGCCGGCGATGACAATTCTCACGCTGAGAACGGCCAGCGATAATTATCGCTGGCCGTTGATAATATGCCCCTAAAGTCTTTCCTCGTTGCAGCTCGCCTCGAGATTCTTTGATTCTCGAGAGTTTGGGTCTTTCTGCCTTTCTGCTGCCAGCGTCGGGAGGCCTCCTTGGAAGCAGCTGTGCGCTTTAAAAAAAATCATATTATTATTTGTACTTATACCACCAAGACCAGTGGTTACTGGATGTGGCATTACTACACCATCCTGATTTTTTTGCATTTATGAATGGGGGATGATATATATTTTTTTAGATTTATATAGCGCGAACTAGACCCGAGAAATCGGGTATCAGAGCGATTTACATGAGCACCAGTTTCGTTACAGAAGGGCACATTCATTTTTGTTCGGCACAGGGAGACTAAGGGCCAGATGTATCAAGTGTTTTTCCCGTTCGCAAACAGGCCGATTCGCAGAATCGGCCCGTTTGCGAACGGGAAAAAGCCTTTTGGGATGTATCATCCCAAAAGGCATTAGCAAAATAGGGAATCGCAAAAATTGCGATTCCCTAATTTGCGAATGCATTTAAGGAATCACAATTTGCGATTCCTTAAGTGAAATGCAGGAAGCAAAAAAAATTTGCGACCTGCCTTTAAGGAATCGCAAATTACCACCAACTTCAAGTTGGTGGTAATATGCGAATTCCATGAAAAATGCACTTTTTTGCATTTTTCAAGGTGCCATGTGGCGTACATACATGCCCTTAGGGCATGTATGTGCGCCACATGTGCACAAATGCATATTCCACTGGTGCAACAGGGTGTCCATTTGGCACCCTTGAAATTGCATGCGCAATTTGCGAGTACCTATTGGGTACTCGCAAATTGCGCATGCAATTCCTATTCATTCCTATGGGCCTCTAGTTGTAGGCCCATAGGAATGAATGGGAAGCCATTCCTTATTTGCGACTCGCAATTTGCGAGTCGCAAATAAGGAATATGTAGGAATCGCAATTATTATTGCGAAACCTACATACATTGCATTTGCGATTCCATAATAGCGAATCGGTAAAATTCGCTATTATGGAATCGCAAAATCCAATATTGATACATCTGGCCCTAAGTGATTTGCCCAGAATCACAGGATGTTGGGCGTCGTTGCCGAGACTCGAACCCAGTTCCCCAGCTTCGAGTTCGACCCCTCTAGCTGTAAGGCTACATCCTCTCCCCGATGTGGTTCAACCATGTGCTTTTCGAGGTGTGAAGATTCGGAATAGTGTTTGTTCTTCCAACATGGACTCCTCCTGCTGGGGAAAAACGCAATTGTGCCTAATTACAGCAAAACTCGGAATTGGGATTCCGGCAGTTTGGGCCAGATGTATCGAGCCTTTTTGCATTCACAAACGGCCCAAAAGCAAAACGGCATTTTGGTAAGTATGAAAACCAAATTGCGATTGGGAAATACGTTACAGAATTTCAATTTGGATTTGCGACTACATACCGATTCAGTATTTTCAAAGAGGCATGTTTATGGCGTCCCTTCCAAATCCCGAATCGCAGTGGGATAGGATGGGACTTTGCCAACTACTGAAACGTAGTGATAAGTCATCCACTAATAGGAAAGAGTCCCTAGGGATCTCCTTCCAGGGCCGGACTGGCTGTAGCGGACACCGGGCGTTTCCCCGGTGGTCCTCCAGGGTGGGGGTCGGTTTTGGGCCCCTGGGGGCTGTTTTTGTAACCGTGAGCTGGCAATATCGGCCCCCCAGTAACAAAATCGGCCCAAAATCGGCCCTAGCAAACAGCTCGGCCGCACCGCAAAACCTCTGGGGCCGGCCGAGCAGTTTGCCAGGGCCGGTTTCGGTTCTCAGTTCGGCCCTGCCCCCTTCCCATTTCAGTTGTTGGGAAAAACATTTTTTAACTGTAGGCAGTAGTCTTAACCCCAGTTCTTACCAGGAGCAGTATCCTCAAGAGCTTCACTCAGTGCTTGTTTATTTGCACTTGAGCTGTCTAACGTTCATCCATATAATTCACAGTTTCTCCAAGTTAATGCATGAACTTTAGATAAGTCAAGATAGAATCTCTGCTCACTTTTTCCGACTTGTGCTGTCTTCCTTTCATGCATTAATTCAGAGAAATTCAGATTTATATGTGTTAAATTTAGACACCTCAAAAGCAAAAAAACAGTCACTGGGTGATCATATTACAAACATTTTGTAGTAGTGAAAAAACAAGCAAAATCCCTTTGCACGATTTCCAGCTTGTGCAATATGTAATGGAAAAAATATTTTATCCCATTCTATATTACAGGACGGTTTTCATACCAGGCCAAAAATGAGAAAACTGAATGTGGCACCACTGCTAAAAATATATACCATGCTTTTTTGCTTGTACATCATTTTACTTATATAATAGTGAATTTAATAGAGAAAACTATTCCTTCAATACCACTTAAACATTCAGCCATGTGGTTTTGCATTATTGAATGAACTAATTTAGCCTCCAATATAATTCCATCTTTCACTATTGAAGAGGTGAAAAATGTATTATATCCACTTACATTTATGAACACATACTAAAAATAATGTGTAATTAGTTTTGTTTCCCCTGGTGCTTGTGTGACCTCACACAAGCACACAAGTACCAGGGTAAACAGAACTAATTCCAGCCAAGTGAAATTAGTGCACACTAATGTCCCGATTAATTAGCTCTTCTTCATTACTGTTAGTCCTGCTCAGACTCGGCAGTCATTACGCCCCACCCGCCTTCCATCACTATTAATGCCTTCAACACTTCTTTGTTGTGACGAAAGGATGCTATGAATGCCCACCCCTCTTATGGTGCACAGGGAAAGTGTGCAGGGCTTGTGGTTTCAGCAGTCCTGGAGTTTTTGTGTCTCGCAAGGTGAGAATCACCTCATTAGTAATGTCTGTTATAAGGACGAGTTGGAATAAGATTAATGAAAATTACCAGTAATAAGGAATGTTACCTATATCTAACTTGTCTAATTAATTTCTAATGAGGTAAATTGAAGTTTAGGCCTTAGTCAAAATGTTAAAACAAGAGTCACCAAAGCAATTGAATAAATCTATAGTATATCAGGTGACTCAAACCACACGGCAAAACAAAAATAAATCACAATTTACAAGTCTTAGAACACATGATCAAACATATTTAAGGACTCCTGAACAAAAGTTTGCCTCAATATTCAGAAGTCCCTACACCTTACAATCGATAATGCTCAAAACATGTATGCTGTGACGTCCATGATCCTGCTCTGCATATTTTTATGAAACTCATCCCAAGGGGAAGTCATACCTCTGGGAGAGGAGGTACCTTGGATTGTATCAGATTGAGGACCATCCTGTTAAAATAAGCTAAAAAATAGTCAATTTAATCCATCTTCTTATGGTCAAAGATGATGCCTACTTACCTTGACCTGATAAACCAAAAGTGACAAGCAGGTGATCTGACTTCCTGAAAGAGCTTGATCGGTCAAGATAAATTTGTAAAGCTCTTTTAACATCAAGCAACTGAAGTAACTCCTCCTTAAGAGAAGAAGGAGAAGAACTGAAAACTGGCAATGTCACTTAATGGGAAGTATGAAATGAAGAAGACATTTTAGGGAGAAAGACTGAGCCACGTCTTAGATTAGCACCATCTTCACAGAATCCTAAAACATGTGGAAGACATAACAAGGGGAGCAATTTTCAAATTTTAGAGGCCTATATAACATTTGCCAAGAATGCTATCCTTAGCATCAAGAATTTCAGCAATAGACATCAGTGATTCAAATGGGTAGTATTAGCAGAACTTTTAAAACTAAAGGTAAATCCCAAGGGGGAGGCTCGGAATGAACTGTAAATCTAGAAAGGCAAAAAGTCTTCAAAAATCTTCCAACCAATAATTCACTTTCCTTAGGTTTTCCCAGGGTTCCATAAAATCCTTAACAGCCACCCATTGGGTTTAAGGGTAAAGAGAGAAAGATTAAGTTGGAAGCTGTTAGACCTAGCATCCTTGGCATGGTTTCCCTCTAACTTTTTGCCTTCAGACCTCCTGTTTTTGCTAACTTAGTTTTTGCTGGCCTAAGAACTCTGCACACTTTACCACTGCTAACCAGTGCTAAAGTGCTAGTGCTCAAAACATGGTAACATTCCCTTATGCCCAATTGGTATATTTAGTTTACTTGGTAGTCCCTAGTAAAGTGGTACTACATGTACCCATGGCCTCTTAAATTAAATGCTATTAGTGGTCCTGCAGCACTGATTGTAACACCCACTTAAGTAGCCCTTTGAACATGTCTCAGGCCACTGCCGCTGCAGCGCCTGTGTGTGTAGTTTAAACTGCCATTTCGACCTGGCAAAATCAATCTTTTTTCAGGCCCAAACCCTCCTTTTTAATACATATAAGTCACCCCTACGGTAGGTCCTGGACAACTCAAAGGGCAGGGCGCAATGTATTTAAAAATTGCGATATTTACTTTTAAGTTTTGCATGTCCTGGTAGAGAAAAACTCTTAAATTAATTTTTCACTACCGCAAGGTCTATCTCTCCCATAGGATAACTTTGGAGTTGCCTTATTACATTTTATATGTGTAAATTTCCAAATAGGAAGAGATGATTGGTTCATGTTTGGTGCCTCTGGAATCCTAATTAAAATCCTAACTTATGGTGTAGTTGGATTGTAAATTACAATTCTGAGAATGCTGCTTATAGAAAGTTGGCACTTTCTTACCTTAGCCATTTGGTGCCTGCAGCCTGTCTCTGGTTACATGACTGGGTGTAGTTGGCAGTTGGGCTTTGTGTATTCCTCCTATATAGCCACACATAATGGGAGCTTAGGTGTGACTGGAGGGGCCATCACTGGCAGGATGGGAGGGAGGAGCTGGGCCCAGTCTCACTTAAACCTGAATGGGCTGTGTCCTGTCTCCACACACAGTCTGAAGCCAGGGGAGGCAGGGCATCTGTGCACTTCAAAGGCATGTCTGTAGAAGTTTCTCTCCACCTCAAAAGCACAACTGTGTTTAAAAGAAGCACATCAGACACCACCACTTCAGTACACTTCTGGGCCCGTGGATACTCTGCCAGGAAGAAGGACTGCTGTGCTGCTACAAGGACTGCACTCTGCTGGACTGCTGCTCCAAAGGAACTGCTGCCCTGCTGTGCTGAACTGCTGACTCCTGCCCTCTTGCCTGGGGAGGAAGAACTGGACCTGCAATCCATCGTGAATCCAGAACCTCAGAGTGACTCAAAGGGCTAGTCTGCTGACTCCTGATCTGAGCCCCTCAGTGACCTAAAAGGCTTTCCAAAAGCTCCTGGATCTGTCTTTAGTGAGTTCCTAACCCCCACAAGTGACAAGTAGTGCTCTACACCCCTTGATGTAGGTCCGCGGGCTCCTAATTCAAGCTTTTGGGCTCTTCGTGACAGCGAATGGGCCCATTCACACCTCAACCACACCGTTCTCTCCGAAAATCAGCACAATCCGCTCCTAGCCCGTCTCTTAGCACAGCAGCATCTACAGCCCGCGGGGGTCCGCCAACATGAAGCTCCAGCCCACCCATCTGCAAAGCCCAGCCTACTCTTCACACCACTCCAACAGTCACTTTCAAAGCTCTCCCTGCTCCTCGCGACCTTCTCCAATGCGAACGAGAGTCTTGGCACAAAACTTGAGAAGGTAAACCTTCAGCGTGACTAATCTCGGACTGCATCTGACCCACGCTCCATCGCGGTCGGCCTGAACTTTTGACTTTGACTCGGTCCAGCGCGACCAGATAGCCACGGTTGGCGGTTTATGCTTTTAGGCGCTATATTGTAGTTTATTCTTTAAAAATTCATAACTCCTTGTTCTACTGATTGAATATTTTTGTCATTTTGGTCTTGTTTTACTTATAAAATCTTGCTCTGTATTTCTAATCTTGTGTGGGGCACCGTTTAATGTGGTGTTTTCACTGTTTTACTGTTTGAAGTGTTGAACAAATGCTTTACTCATTGCCTCTAAGTTAAGCCTGACTGCTCTGTGCCAAGCTACCAGGGGGCGAGCACAGGTTAATTTGGGGTTTGCTTGCGCCTTATAGTGAATAGGATTGTGGTTGCTGCTTGACCAGGGCTCGCACCCCAGTCAACCAGTAACCCAGTTTCTAACAGAAGCCATCCCAAAGAAATTGAACAACAGGAGCAAGAGAATTGTCAAATTGAGAAAACAGAGTCAGTTGGTTAGTCTGGGCTAAATACACCCGATAACCTTTGCCCTATAAAACTTCCCTCTCAACCTCCTGATTAGTACAGTGAGTCGAACCGGGTGAGGAAGAATTAAAGGATGTTGAGGAGATGTGAACAGTGAAAGAAGCCAAAGAGAGCAAAGAAACTAAACATTTTAGATGAGGAAACCATGGGGCATATTATCAAGAACGGCGATAACATTATCGCCACTTTAGCGGCAGGAAACTGCCGCTAAAGCGGCGATAAGGGGTTTGATAATATGCCCCATAGAATTCCAATAGAAGCCCAGGTTCTGGTGTGAAGGACATCAAACCTGGGCTTCTATTGGAATTCTATAGGGCATATTATCAAGCCCCTTATCGCCGCTTTAGCGGCAGTTTCCTGCCGCTAAAGCGGCGATAATGTTATCACCGTTCTTGATAATATGGCCCCATGTTCTTTGAGGCCAGTGAGGAGGTACTGTTATGACTTAAGCTTCCTTCTCATAAATTCTAGATGGAAGTAAGGGGATCAAGGAAAATGCAGGGAATTTATATAACAAGCTCCTGATTCATCACACTGGTAGAACATGTTATGTTATGTTATGTTAGGAAGTCTTGTAGAGCGCGCAGCTGCCCCAGCAAAGGGGCGTCCCAGCGCTAAAATCAGTAATAGCAGCTAACAGCAAGAAACCCATCATGACGAGAGAAAGAAAAAAGGCCAATGGGTGATTAAGAGCCACAGAGGTAGACAGAAGTGCGTGGACTTCAAAAAAACCTGAAGGGAAAAGGTGTGTCTTCAGTGCTTTCCGAAATGCCAGATAGTTACCATACTCCGGATGTGTACAGGAAGGGCATTCCAAAGTTTAGCCGCCAGGTTGCGAAAGGATGCCCACCGGCGCGAGCCCTCCTGACCCGGGGGACAACTACCAGGTGTTGACCTACTGAGCGAAGTCCTGTGATACAAAAAGATCCAGACTTAGGGGCATATTTATCAAAGTTTTTCATTGCCCTTGTGGTACATAAGGTAACTGAAGGGCAACGCAAAACCTAGATGAGATTTACGAAGCCAAAGAAGGCCACCTAGTGTGGCCCTGTGATGCTGGGTAAATCTGGAGCAACGCAAGGCAGCGCTAGTCGCTGCCTTGCATTACTTTGCTCCCGGGAAGCATTCCCTGGCTGGACCGTGGGTGTTCCCACACATCCACCCATGGATTTTGGTGCATTCCCAGATTTACCATGAGTGGTAGAGTTGGGAATGCATCAAAATGCTATGTCTTCCCAGGGAGGGCAAAATGAGGAGAAATATCTTTATTTCTCCTCATATTTTCCTCTTTCTACGTGTGCTGCATAAAAACAATCCTGCCTGCAATGCAGTCACCCTTGCACCATCGTGAAAGGATGCCTGCTTTGGCGCTAGGCAGCCAAAAGTGTGCCAGAGGAAGGAGACAGCAGGAATGCACCATATCTTGATCGGTATGGCACATTCCTGCCCTCTCTCTTTCACGTAGCACAGTACAGCACTGAAAGGTGTCCTGCTGCGTTGAGTGAAAAAATGATAAATGTGCCCGTTGTGTGTCAAACATCCTGCATGCCTTCTGGAAAACCACTGGAGACAAGGTCTGGGATTAAAGAAGCATTCTATTCAACTGGTATGTCCAAACATTGTTCTGGCCACTGATATGGACTGCTGACAGGTTTGGAAGATGAATTTTGGCTCTGGAACTCATCTGATTTGCTACTTTTTCCAAAGTTTTGGAATAAGTCATTCCTTTGTGATTTATGTAAGCTACAATAACTATATTGTCTGATCATACCAGAACACTCTGCTGTAAAACCTAAGATTGGGAGTGTTGCAGAGCACACAGATCTGCTACTAACTCTCACCAGTTTGATGATCAATTGAATGAATGAATGAAGTAACATTTCTAGAGCGCATGGTTACCCGAAGGCATCCCAGCGCTGCGACATCAGTAATGCTGTCAGACAATCAAAGAAAAAGAGAGGTTTTCAAAAGTTTCCTGAACTTAAAGTGATTAGGTTCAGACCGTAGGTGGAGGGGAAGACTATTCCATAGTCTGGCGGCATTGTATGTAAACAGTCGGCCTCCACTCCGGGAGCGTTTAATCTTGGGGACTACAATAAGGCCTTTATTCGCCGATCTCAGGGGTCTGTTAGGACAGTAGGGTTGAATCCATGAGCGAATCAAAAGGGAGCCGTTCTCAGAAAGTGCTTTGTGTACGATGCACATAGCCTTGAATTGAATTCTCCGACAGACCGGAAGCCAGTGCAGAGAGGTGAGAGCGGGTTTAGCCGAGATGCATCTCGGAATATTTAGCAGCATGCGCGCCGCACAGTTCTGCACTGTTTGAAGTCTTTTAGTAGTAGATTGCGGGGCTCCCAAATAGATAGCATTAGCATAGTCCAGCCGTGAGAGGATGAGAGCTTGGACCAGCAGTCGTCTGGCAATGAAAGGTAGTAAAGGAAGAATCCTCCGAACCATTCTTAAAAGGCCGTAGCAACACGCCGCTACTTTACGTGATTGTTCATTGAAGTTTAGATTTGAATCAAGCCAAACTCCTTGGCTTTTAATTTGCCGCTTAGGAACAGGAGGAGGGCCTAGGCAGCTGGGCCAAAAGGAATCAATGTTTAGGGGGGCAGACTTCCCCAACAGCATAAGTTCAGTCTTTGCTCCATTGAGTTTTAAAAATGAGTTGTTCATCCAATAAAAAACCTTCTCAAGGCAGGCAGCTAGATTGTGGCCTTGTTGGAATTGTTGAGTCAGAGAAACAATCAGTTGAGTATCGTCAGCGTATGTGACAATCTGTATACCAAAAGGGTATACTGTTTCTGCTAATGACCGCAGGTATATGTTAAACATGGTGGGGCTAAGGGAAGAGCCCTGAGGAACCCCACATGTCAAAGATATTTGTTTAGAGGAGGATTCTTCTTCAAAGACTGTAAAGACCCTATTTTGAAGGAAGGATTGTAGCCATTTTAGAGCTAATCCGGCCACTCCAGCTTCCCTAAGTCTTTGAATCATCAAATGATGGTTTACCGTGTCGAAGGCTGCACTAAGATCTAATAAAATCAAAGCAGCGCAGCCTCCGGCATCAAGAATCTTCCTAGTTTCTTCCACCACGGCAATGAGGGCAGTTTCCGTGCCCTGTCGAGGTCTAAAGCCAGTTTGGATAGGGTGGAGACGATTATTGTTTTCTAAAAAAGTCGATAGGATAGAGTTCGTATATTTCTCTGCAAGTTTACTTAGTCCGGGTAGTAAAGAGATGGGTCGATAGTTGGCCCAGTCTTCAGGGTCAAGGTTGGGCTTCTTCAAAAGTGCTTTGACCCTAGCATGTTTCCAAGAAGACGGCACTATACCCGATTTGAGAGAGATATTAATCACCTCAAGAATAACTGGTGAGACGACCTCACAAATCTGATGAAGGATAGCGGGCGGGGCGGGATCTAAGGGCGAGCCTGATTTTAAATCTCTTAGAAGCCCTGGCAGGGTAGGAAGATCTAACGGCGGGAAATCCTCCAACAAGGTTTGACCTTCCGAAGTGACTACATTTCCTGATAAAGAAGAATGTTGGTCTACAATTAAAGGGAACGATTTATATATAGCTTGAATTTTCTCAAAGAAAAAATCCGCTATTTGATTGCATCGCAATTGGGCTTTATCCAAAGCAATAGGAGGAGCCGGAGGTGTAAGGAGAGCTTTAGCGATTTTAAATATTTCTCGTGGTGAATTTGCCGCTCTTGTAATTTTTTCTTGAAAGTAGAGGGCTTGGGAATTTTTTACTTCAGTTTTGTAAGTTCTGATAGCTTCTCTATATATGACTTTCCTAGATATAGAAAAGTCCTTTCTCCAGCTTCTTTCCAGTTTCTTACATTGCTGTTTCAGTTCCCTTAGTTTATGTGAGTACCAGGGATTATTTTTCCCTCCAGCCTTTTCTGGAATCGCTACTTTGGGGAGGATACGGTTGAGTGATAACTCAAGCCAGTTATTAAAATTCTCATTAGCCATGTTAGGGTTTAAATGAGGTGATGGGATGGTATTGTTTAAATTATCTATCCATGCCTCTAAGGGGAGTTTCGACCACTTGCGCGCAAATTTCCTAGTTCGCACAGAAGGCGAAATAAGATCAGCTAAAGTCCAACTAAAGGGAATTAAAAAATGGTCGGACCAGGGTAGAGGAACTGTATTGCCCAGCTGTAAATTTTGTATATTAGAAAAAATGGGGTCAAGCATGTGACCTTTAGTATGAGTTGGGCCGTGTCCTTTTAAAAACAGTTGAACGGTTGAAAGCTCCTCAATCAGTTCTAAGGAAGATGCAGATTCCGCATCATCGAAATGCATATTGAAATCTCCCAAGATAGTAAAATTGGGAGAAGAGCTGGCAAAATGTGCTGCACATTCAGGTAGATCTTTGTTAAAAAGACTAAGAGGACCCGGAGGTCGATAAACTAAAATCCCTGAGAAAGTGAAACTAGGGGAAAGGTTGATTATAAAAAGCATACTTTCACAATCAGGAATAGGGTTAATCGTGATCCGGCATACAAGGTTGTCCTTATAAATAATAGCTAATCCGCCTCCACGTCCTAAATTTCGATCAAGTCTCTGGATGGAATAGTTAGGAGGGAGTGTTTGAACAATATCGGCGTCTGCCTCCTTATTAAGCCAGGTCTCTGTTAAAAACAGAACATCTGGCTTACTCTCCTCTAGAAGTAGAAAAATTTCAGCCGAATGTTTAGGGAGTGAACGGCAATTCAGTAGAAGCATCGTAATCAGTTTTATATTGCCAGTGCCTGTTCCTGAATGAAATATAGTTTGAAATCTAAAGTCGCAGTGTGCGCAATATGTGCTGAGACTATCTACCCGTAAGTTATGTTGACACTTACAATCTAGTTCTCCTTTCAAATGGTAGAGTTCTTCAGAGGTATATACGATCCTCTCTTTCCCAATCTCAGCAGGGGTTCCTGCCCCTGGCCACGGTTGGGCGCGGACGGGCGCAGACAGGCTTGCCTTAGGCGCGCCTTCGGCGCACCAGCGGCGCGCACGCTGCGCGGTCGCGTCATCGGCCGTATTAAGGGCCGGTGCTATTACGTCGATGTCAGCAACTAGAGCGCTGACTTACAACTAAATCTACCCCCCTGAGCTTTAACACAGCTCGAGAAACAGTACAGTGATGGTTGTGCAAAGTCGCAGGTCAAATATACACAATTATTTAAAAAGGCTGAATTTACATCTAAATTTTAAAAGCTACTAAAACACAGTGCGAGAAATCCGTTCTGTCTTCAATTGTGATCGCAAAGCATCAAAGGCGCCGCTGCGCGGTCGCGTCATCGGCCGTTTTAAGGGCCGGTGCTATTACGTCGATGTCAGCAACTAGAGCGCTGACTTACAACTAAATCTACCCCCCTGAGCTTTAACACAGCTCGAGAAACAGTACAGTGATGGTTGTGCAAAGTCGCAGGTCAAATATACACAATTATTTAAAAAGGCTGAATTTACATCTAAATTTTAAAAGCTACTAAAACACAGTGCGAGAAATCCGTTCTGTCTTCAATTGTGATCGCAAAGCATCAAAGGCGCCGTTGCGCGGTCGCGTCATCGGCCGTTTTAAGGGCCGGTGCTATTACGTCGATGTCAGCAACTAGAGCGCTGACTTACAACTAAATCTACCCCCCTGAGCTTTAACACAGCTCGAGAAACAGTACAGTGATGGTTGTGCAAAGTCGCAGGTCAAATATACACAATTATTTAAAAAGGCTGAATTTACATCTAAATTTTAAAAGCTACTAAAACACAGTGCGAGAAATCCGTTCTGTCTTCAATTGTGATCGCAAAGCATCAAAGGCGCCGCTGCGCGGGCGCGTCATCGGCCGTTTTAAGGGCCGGTGCTATTACGTCGATGTCAGCAACTAGAGCTCTGACTTACAACTAAATCTACCCCCCTGAGCTTTAACACAGCTCGAGAAACAGTACAGTGATGGTTGTGCAAAGTCGCAGGTCAAATATACACAATTATTTAAAAAGGCTGAATTTACATCTAAATTTTAAAAGCTACTAAAACACAGTGCGAGAAATCCGTTCTGTCTTCAATTGTGATCGCAGAGCATCAAAGGCGCCGCTGCGCGGTCGCGTCATCGGCCGTTTTAAGGGCCGGTGCTATTACGTCGATGTCAGCAACTAGAGCGCTGACTTACAACTAAATCTACCCCCCTGAGCTTTAACACAGCTCGAGAAACAGTACAGTGATGGTTGTGCAAAGTCGCAGGTCAAATATCCACAATTATTTAAAAAGGCTGAATTTACATCTAAATTTTAAAAGCTACTAAAACACAGTGCGAGAAATCCGTTCTGTCTTCATTTGTGATCGCAAAGCATCAAAGGCGCCCAACATGGCTCATCTGGTTTGGCATGACAGAGCTGCCAAGATGGATCCCCATCCCTGAGAGCTTGCATCCATTGTCAATAGCAACGGTGCACTTGGATGCATCACAGTTCCTTGGAAAGCACCAGTGGATCCAATCACCATTGAAAGGCCATGCTCAAGGCTGGTTTTATTCAAACCTTTGTCATAGAACTGCTGGAAGCGGATGTCTTTCAGAATGGGAAAACAGTAGCCAAAGATGAAGTCAAGTCCATTGAACCACAAATACACATGATGCTTTGTGCCCTTGAACTTCCAACCATTTCCTTGCTGTGACCTCATGAAATTTCAACAACGTTGTTAGCAAAGTTTGCTGGTGGAATATCTTGTCTAGATCGGTCCATAATTTGGACCCTAAGAGAATAAGGTCCTAGGTCGGCCTCAGTTGGTACTTTGGTAAATTGAAGCTGAAGCTATGTAGTTATAGACAATTCTTTATTATCTTCAGGTCCTGCAATGCCTTGTATACTGATAGAGCTTGTATCAACCAGTCATTGAGTTACAGACAAAACTGAAATCCCTCGGAGATACAATAGGTGCTTACATTTGCTGAATACTCTTGGAGCTAATCTGAGACCAAACAGAAGAACTCTGAACTGAAAATGTTGATCATGTAGACAAAAGACATATTTCTGATGAGATTTTACAATTGGAATGTGAAAATAAGCATCAATCAATTCCCTTGTTAAAATGAAATTACATTATGAGAACACATAGCTCTGCACAAGGGAAGAAGGAATTCACCATCTTGAATTTAAGCAGAGAAGGGTACTATGGTATTGTTTTTAGCAGGTCATACAGGAAATGCTGCAAAAGTGGGTAGGGCAACTCCTGGGAACTTTAATCCCATTGGTTAGGGAGGAGTCAGGAGTCAGTCCCACCGAAAAACTGGTGCCAGGCACATATTTGGTATACCTAATATCCTTCTCAGAACACTTTCTGTACCTGAGGAAGAACAGAGACTGAACTGATGTCTGTGACCTGAGAACTGTGACCCACCATTTTCAGTTCAAGGTCCATTTGTAATTAGCCTGTAAAGCAGGAGTCTTTGATACCTTTACTGTATACTGTGAGAAATTGGGTTATTGTTGGTTGAGGGGATGAGACCCTACTCAAGCAACATCCACAATCCTTGTCAGGCGAACCACAAAAGTGACTAAATTAACCTGTTCTTAACCCTCCGGTAGCTTGGCACAAAAGCAGTCATGCTTCACTTAGAGGTAATGTGTACTTTATTTATTCAGCACGCAAACAGCAATCAAGTGAAAACACAGCACAAGAAAAATCCCACACTGATTTAGCAAAATAAAGTAAAATGTATTAAATAAATTGATTCCAAAATGACAAAAACCCAATCAGTAGATCAGGAGATATGCAATTTCAAAGACATAAGGTAAGTACTGCGCCTAAAAGCACAAAGCGCCACTCGCGTTATCTGGTCATACAAGACTGAGTGAAAGCCACAAGTTCAGGCTAACCATGATGAAGTGTGGGCCAGAAATACTGGCCAGGTTAGTCCCACTGAAAGAGTTACCTTCTAAAGTCTAGAGCGAAGAGTCCAGTTTGCGGTGGAGGAGGCTGCGAGGAGCAGGGATAGTGTAGCAGATGGTAGTCGCTGTTGCGTGAAGGGCGGATCAGGTGTCATAGATGGTCGTCGTTGTAGCGCTAAGAACCTGTTGGGCTTCACGGACGGTCACTGCGGGCAATTCACATTGGCGGTCACCGCAAGCTGTCAATGCTGTAGCGCAGTGCAGATTTTGCACTGGCGGTCGCAGTAGAGCGAAGAGTGGTGTTCACAGGAGCTTCGTGTTGGCGGGTGGTGGGGGCAGCAAGATCTGGGCATGAACGGGACAGTTCACAGTCGCAAAAAGCCTAAAACATCAGGATTTCTTACTTTCTACAAGGAGGAGCTCAACTGATGCCACTTCAATGGTCCATGACCTGAGTGACACCTTTTGGGGATCAGGATGCACTCCAGGAGAGGCCAATAGAACTCACACAGTTCCAAGTTCCAGTTGAAGTTGGAGGTCCAGGCAGCAGGTCAATTGGAAGATGGGGGAGGCCTATGGAGCTTGCTATATCCCTGTAGCTTAGGGACATAACAGGTACCCTTGAAGTCACTTCAGCCTGGAATGAAGGGTGCAGGTCCAGTCTTCCTTCTCAGCAATCAGGGCAGGCCTCAAGCAGTATGGCAGAAGGGCATCCTTCTTTTGCAGTATCCACAGGTCCAGGAGTGTACTGTCTGTAGCATGTGTCATTTAAAAATGGTAGCCTGCAAATGGCTAATGGTGGGTGCATGTCCCACCTTTTCTAAGAAGTTTACTCCCATGGAGTATTGCCGCGGGTATGAGCAGCGGCGCTCACGCAATGCTGACCTGGGAGTGCAGCCGAAGAGTGCTTGTTTAACCTCCCACTCATTAGTTCCATCCCCCCCGGCCTCTCTCCCATCCGTCACTTTCCGCTCTCGTTGCTCTACGAGAGAAAGTGAAAGCAAGCGTGCCTGGGATACTTCATTTCCAGGACACAGGGCGCACAGCACTGCTCTGGTCACTTAGTCCGCATGTCCACTGCACGCACACGGACACACATGCTCTACAGATTTTTATGACACAAATGGTTTGGTCCTATGAGAAGGAGAAGGCTTGGAGGGGGTGTCAGCCCTCACACCCATCCCCGTTGAAGGATACTGGTTTGACCGTCTCACGAGGTTGGTTGAAAACGAACTGCTTTATCTGAGAGGACCTCTGGTATATGATTTCACGTCTGTATTTTCCTTTGGGGAGTAGGGGGTTTAAGTCATGAGAGACATTCCAGACTTTGGATGGCGCTTGGAGCTCCCATTGATGTAGGCCCCGCTTACTAAGGATCAGGGGTCAGGCAGCAGGTTATCGTTCCAGGAGCGCAGTGTACTTAGGTTTCCTAGTGGCGCCGTGGGTCAGTTGCTGAATCTCTCGACATCTCTTGTGCTGTGGAGGCCAGTTCTCTGGAGAGCAAGTTTACCTGGAGCTTCCCACCCGTTGTTCATACTTCCTGTACTTTCAGTACTGCTCGGGTACGTGTCGTTGTCCATGGCTCAAACCACAAACTTTCATTTTGGGTGTAAAAAATGACACCATAAGCTCAGGGCTGTTATTTGTAAACATTTACTGCCTTTTGGAATTTCTGCAAACATTCCAGAAAAATACTATTTCCGGGCGTTTTAAAGTGCACCAGCATTTATGCATCCAGAAGTGTGGCCAGCCTACATTACACGTGCCTGATTGTAACTATTTGCACACACATACCCTCCTCCATGTGGATATTATTTTAATCTGTGGAGAGATACTGCCCCCATCCCCTCCCCCCGAGCCACTTATTTAGTGGGGTTAATCCTATATTCCCTTGAAGGAGAGGGCTGGACCTTGTACTGAGTGATAGGTTTTTGGGAACATTATGTAAACACGAGTTGGTAGATCCGTCTTATCTCTTTGCCAAGAACAGGTCTGAATCAACTACATTATTCTGAACGGAAGGAACAGACACGTTTTGATGCACATATCCTGATTCAGCTTACCTTGAGATAATGCTTATCGGGCACATAACATGACAAACTGTCAAACATATTTATTTATTGTTGTTGTAAGTTCTAGCAGCCTTTACCCACAAGGGTGTACGCAAGAAATCCACAATTACATTTTTAAAAGGCTTTATTTCAAGCCATGTTTAGTGCAGAACAGGGTTTTAAGTGGGCCGGGTCTTGCTGTGCTTAGCACCGGCAGTTTTAACAAGCATTTGCAATGCAATAGGTCTCGCATTTGTGAGAATTTGAGCTATTGGCATTGTAAATGACAATGCCTTTTATTTACATGTTGGTTTTTAAAACATAAATAAAAGGCATTGTAATTTACAATGACAATAGCTTAAACTCTCGCAAATGCGAGACTATTGCATTGCAAATGCTTGTTATACCTGGTACCCCCTTTGAAGTGGGAGGGCCATCTGGAGATTCTCTTTAGAGAGGGCTGTCTGGAATTTCCTGCTTCCATGAGCTGGTCCCAGTCTGTCTAGGGCACAATAGGCTAGTGTGTAGTCCTTTGCGTGTGAGCTGGGCCAGTGCCTTTGAAGTGCAAGTGTGGTAGTTGGCAGCCCTGCCCCCCCCCATTAAACCGGGATCTCCCATCCTGCCAAAACTCAGCCCCTCTATTGTGATTCTCTCTGGGAGGGATACACAAAGGCCAACTGCCAACTACACCTATTAATGTGACCCAGGAACAGGCTGCAGGCACCAAATGGTTAGGACAAGAAAATGCCAAGTTTCTAAAAGTGTCATTTTCAGAATTGCTACATAAAATCCAACTTTACCATCAAAGAGGGTTTTAAATTACAATTCCTCAGACAACAAACATGACATTCCTATCTACTCCCCCACAAAAGTTATCGCTTATTAAATGTAATAAGGTAACCTAATGTTATCCTATGTGAGAGACAGGCCTTGCAGTTGTGAAAAACAAATGTAGCAGCTTTTCACCACCAGGACATGTGAAACTAAAAAAGTACATGTCCGACGTTTTCGATACAATATATTCTGCCCTGTGGGCTGCTTACGGCACACCCTAGTGGTGACTTATATGTATTAAAAAGGAAGGTTTAGGCCTGGCAAAAGGTTTATTTTGCCAGGTCAAAATGGCAATTTAAAACTATATACACAGGCTGCAATGGTAGGCCTGAGACATGTTTAGAAGGCTACTTATGTGGGTGGCACAAAAAGTGCTTCAGGCCAACTAGTAGCATTTAATTTACACACCCTCTGCACCTGTAGTACCACATTACCAGGGAAGTACAAGTAAATTAAATGTGCCAATTGGGTGTAAGCCAATTTCACCATGTTTAAAGAAGAAAATACAAGTATTTTAGCACAGGTTAGCAGGGGTAAAGTGCATAGAGTCCTAAAAGCCAACAAAAACTGGTTCAGAGAACAGGAGGAGTGAGGCAAAAGGTTTGGGGGTGACCCTGCAGAGAGGGCCAATGTAGGAAGGTGGAATCTGACTATATGGTTGCCCCCACTTTTTTTATGGTGTTTTGCTGGTTTATGACTTAGTTGGACAGGGATCCTGCTATTCAGGGCCCCAGTCTATCTGCTTTCTCTGTAAAAAGGTTTCCATGTGCCTTAGGCACATCTCTGATTGGAATCTGGAGTGCCCTTATAAGTCCCTAGTATATGGTATACTATGTACCAAGGGCATAGGTACCTCAGAGGCCTACCACCGGGCTGCAGCATGTATTATGCCACCCCTGGAAGGCGATCCAAACTGACACCACAGGTTTGCTACTGCAGCCTGGGTAAGGTGGTGCCTGCACCCCTTACTGTGATATAGGTTACCTATATCACTAAATACATACACACATATAAACCTATAAGTCACTCCTAAGGCAGGCCTTATCAATCCTAAAGGCAGAGTGCATGGTTCCTATGTGAGAGGGTGCCCCTGCCGGAGCAGGGCCCCTCTGCAGCGTTCGGAGACCATCTCTGATGCTGTTTGTAGTGCAGCCTGACCATATACTCTTAAGCGCATTATAACCTCGCGGTAAAATGCTAACTTTGGAATGGCTGCACCTAAACATGTCGTGTTTGGTGTCAAACATCTTGGAATACTACCCCCCCCGCCAATTCTGGCGGCGGGGGTAGCATTCCACCCTTCTAGAGGGAAAGACATGTTAACTCTGACTAACCCGGTAACTTCTTTCCAAAGCCCTGGCATCACAAAATGGATGCTGCTGCCACAGACACGAGTCTGGCCTCCTGCTGCTGGACGAAACTCCGGCAGGGGAGGCCTGGACAATAGGTTTCCTGTCCCAGGGAGGTGTGACCACCTCCCCAGACAGGACAATGTGTATTGGGGCTGGGCGGGAGCACCATCTGTGTGCTTTGAAGTCCTGCACTGGGGGCACATTTGGTGTCCCTGTGCATACCCCAGTTCAAACCGGATCAGGGGCTTGCAGCCCCTGCTTTGGCGTGAACTGGACAAAGTGAAAGGGGTGTAGCCACCCCTCTGCCCTGACCCACCCATAGGTGGGGCCACAGAGTAGTCCAACCCCTATCTTTAGTATAAAGATAGGAACCCAGTCCTTGAGATTTTAGATTATCCCTGGACGAAACTCTGAAACAGAATCCTGGACCTTCGACGCTCTACTCACGATTAGAGGACAGAAGAATCTCCCTTGGGGTCAAGGAGTGACTCCCCTGCTTGGCAGGCACCAAAGAAGCATCTGTCCGGTTCGCATTTCTGAAGCTCCCGTCGGACGCCGAAGACATCGCATCACCAGAGGTAGATTCTCAGACTTCCCCGAGGCTACCCTGAGTCCCCAGCAAAGTTGAGGCCCGTGGCTATCGTGGGTGACTTGAGACCGTGACCCCTGGACACCGAGCACATTTGCAAGTGCATCCTCTTCTGGGTCTCCCAAGAAGTCGTACTTTGGGCTCCGAGTAGCCCTAGCCTCCAGCACTACCTGCACCGAAGATCACTGGCCCCCACTCCACGAGTGTCCTGTAAGCCAGCTCCACGTGCGGCGTCATGAGGCTCCTTTGCGGTCGCTAGCCCATTGGCTAGTAGCCCTTAACGAAGGCCAATATTTTCCTAACTTGGCATCCTGGTTGCTCCAGGCCTGCCCTCACTTACCCTTGCTGGGTGAGTTCCTCAGACCTTGCTGGTCTGCACCATCGACAATCTTCCTCTGCATTGAGACTTGCCGTTGCCAAGGCTTGTTGGGTCCAATCTGGTCGCCGACACCTCAGCACTCGACAGACATTGTGTACCAGCCCGAATCCTGCTCCTGGTCACCGACAACGCCTCCTGGACCTCGTGGCTGAAGAGTCAAGACGACCATCAATGCACCTGAAGCACTCGACATCGGTGGGCATCTGTCCATCGCCTTCCTGGTCACTGACTAGTGACCCAGACTCTGTCCCCTCTGCTTTCAGGTTCTTCAGAACTCCGATCCACTCTTGGATCCACCCGGACACTTTTCACTTGGTCGCCAGCAGCACTTTGCAGCAGATCGCCATTCAAATCGACGACGAAACCCGACCCCGAAAGGCACCTATGCACCCGGCTTCCCTGGGTGAGGTAACACGAGTACTCCGGTGCTCCCGTGGGTAGAGACTCTTCAAAGTCCTAGATCTCAAAGGGTTTGCTCCAAGTCCTCCTTTAAGTGTCCCTTTTCTTTAATTTCCCGATCACGACTTTCTCCATAGAAGTCAACGGCGTATCGCGGTTGTGTATTTACACTGCACGCGTCTCCCGTGGGTCCCCTGTGTCACTACCTTGGGTGGTTCCTTGTGGTCCAAGCACTTCTAGAGGCTCTAGGCCTAGTGTCTAGTTCAGTCGTGGTTCGCATACCACTTTATTGGTATATGGTTTGGTACGCCCCTAGGGCCCAAACGTGTATTTGTGCTATTACTGTGTTTAAATAACTTCTAACTTATGTACTTCGAACTCTAGCCTCATAAAGAGACTAGAGGGGTGTGTTTAGCAATAAATACATATATTTTGAATATATACCTGGTGTGGTGCTCTTTCATTTGGTCACTCAAGAGATTATAGACTGGTAAAACAAGCTGCTTTACATTCCTTCAAGACTTAACCTGAAGGCTGCTCTCTATAGCTACCACTAGGATAGCTTTCAATAAGGTTGTCTTTAACCTATCTCCAATAAGGGGTTGTTTGGACTGGTGCAAGGTGCCCACTATAATTAGTGGACAGCATATGCCAGGCCAACTTCTCACATTGGTGTGCAGCGTGTGGGATTCCAGCTTGCTATTGTTTTACCAGATAATCTCAATTGAATTGATCAACTGAAAACCACTAAAGGTACCTAAGGTACATATAATTTAAGCTTAGAATACAGTAAGTTCTACTGAACTTAGAGTTGTGTGTTAAGGGATAGCACAACCCTTTCTACAACTCAAGAGAGTTTAGTAGGCCACACTAGAGTAGGTAGTGCATACACCACACCACACTAGTAATGTCTTTAAGGGTAGGATCTAAAGAATCCTTGCAGGAAGCCACTGAGCTTCCACCCTCCAAGTATGATACACTCCCATTCTTGGAATTGAGAGCTTTATGCAACTTGAGAAAAATAAGGACAGGCCAAAGCCCCACCACCCAACACCTCAAGGAGTTGTTGGTGGCTTATGACCTTAGTAGGCCCTTGGGGACTGAAGGGGCAGGAGCTGAGGGTGGGGCAGATGATGAGGATGGGACCAGGGGTCCAGTACCCCCAGCCCCCCCTCTGAAACTGGCCAGGAGGGCGACAATGGCCCTGACCTGGATAATCCAACCCCTCCTGAGGAAGAGGAAGAGGAGGATCAGAATGATGCTCCCTTTGTCCCCCAGGAAGGATTGTGAGTGTGCCCAGAAGGTCTAGATCTTCTTCTCAGGAGTCTAACCACTCTGGCACCTCAATAGGGAGCTCTGTCTCATCTCATAGGAGGGAATCCTCTCATGAGAGAAGAAAGAGGCTGATTCAATATGAGGAAGCTCAGCTTGAACTCAAAAAGAAGCAACTAGCCATAGACAGGGAGTCCCTAGATCTCTTTAGAGAGAGAAGAAAGTTGGGACTAGAGTCCCATGGTGGCAGCAATATCCCTAGAGATAGGGACAGGTCTTATGACCATAGAAACCTAAACAAGATTGTCCCTCCCTACCAGAGTGGGGATGACATCCACAAATGGATAACTGCACTGGAGAGGGCCTGTAAAGTTCAGAAGGTCCCCCAGAGGCAGTGGGCAGCAATCTTGTGGCTCTCCTTTGCAGACAAAGGTAGAGACAAGCTCCTCACTGTAAGAGAAGAGGATGCTGACAATTACACAGTCTTGAAGAGTGCTCTGATAGATGGGTTTGGCCTAACCACTGAACAGTATAGGTTGAAGTTCAGAGACACCCAAAAAGCTCAGACTCAAGACTGGGTTGATTTTGTAGATTGTGCTACAAAGGCTCTGGAAGGTTGGATACATGGCAACAAAGTGCATGACTTTTTAGGATTGTACAATTTGATTATGAGGGAGCAGATCCTTAATAATTGTCAAAACCAGCTTTTGCACCAGTATCTGGTGGACTCTGATCTGACCTCTCCCCAAGAATTGGGAAAAAAGGCAGACAAATGGGTCAGAACCAGAGTAAAAACTAGAAATCAGGGTGGTGACCAGAAGAAAGATTCTACTAAGTCCCAAGAGAAAGGTGGGGATAAATCTAAGGATAAGTCCCCTACAGGGCCCCAAAATTCCTCTTCTGGGGGTGGGTCCCAAACTCCTTCCTCTCCTGAAAAGAAACCATATTGCCATGTCTGTAAAAAGCCTGGGCACTGGAAAACTGATCCCAGTTGCCCCAGGATTGGCAATAAAGAAAATGTTCCTCCCACAACTACTACCACCCCTCCTGGTACTACCAGTAGTAATCCTCCAGTTGGGAGTAGTGCACTCAAAAAGTTAGGTGCTTTTGCAAGAGGAACAGAGGTGGGCCCTAGTTTAGACAGGGACCCCTCAACAGACTCCTCTGACTCTGATGGTGGTATAGGATTTGCCACCTTTACGATGGGTCCCATAGCATTGGGCAGGTACAGATTGGAGCCAATAATTAATGGTCAGAAAGCTGTGGCATTTAGGGACACAGGGGCTAGTGTCACCATGGTGGCAGGGAAACTAGTCCCCCTCACCAGCTTTTACCTGAGTTTAAATACCAGGTGACCAACATTGATGGTGTCAGAACAGATCACCCCATGGCCATAGTCAATCTCAGCTGGGAGGGGGTCACAGGCCCAAAAAGAGTGGCAGTGTCCCCAACCCTACCTGTAGATTGCCTGATGGGCAATGATCTGGAAATTTCAGCCTGGGCTGAAGTTGAACACCAAACCCATCTCAGGATGCTGGGCGTCCCTGTAAAGGTTAGTGGGGCTGTAATGGCCACAGCCCCAGCCCAAGAATTTGGAGAGATGGAGCCTGAAAGAATGGCCCACTCTCCCCCAAAATAGAGCACAAGGGTTGAAGGAAAGTCTTCTTCCCTCCAGACAGTAGGTAAGGGTCAGCCTCCTCAGGGAACTGACCCTACCCCTAGTGAAGGAACTGCCCCAGAGGTAGTCAGGCCTGGCCTGGCCACACCCCTGATGGCAGAGGACCCTTCCAAGGTGGTACCCAGTCTGGAGCAGGTAACCTGCCCCTCTCTACCCTGCCTCAGCCAGCCCAGGGCTGCAGAGGTCAGGGAGGTCAGTGGACCCCCAGGGCCCCCTGTCCAGAGGAACCCCCCATCAGCAGATTAGGGGCACCCAGTCTAGTAGCCCTAGCCAGGTGAAAACTCCTCTACACACCGAGGGATCCCCCATGCCTTTATGTAGGGACCTCCCCCAGAAGGACTCTGGTAGGCAAGGGCAAACCTGGGACCTGAAGGTTCCAAACCTGCCCTGTCCCTCCAGTAGTCCATCCAAAGGGACCCAACCCCCAGCTGTAGGCAGCCAAAGGTTGACCCTTAGAGCAAAGTGCAACTCAGTCATGGAAAGACAGGCATACATGGTGACCAGTGATCTGAGGAAGCTGAGGCCAACATTCCTAGGGCCTCACTTCCCTACTTAGGCACCTCACCAGCCTTGTACTTTACCTAAGCACACCACAGGTAGTGATTCCCCATGGTGGAGACCCTCTCATACCCTTAGGGTGAGGGATTGCTTAGTGGACCATAAGACAGGGGGCAACCATGCTAGTGCAGGTGCTTCCTTATATGACCACTTAGTCAATGAAGGCTCAACTGGCCAAGGTTAGCCTTATCTCCTTTCGTTTGGGGGGGGGGGTTATGTAGGAAGGTGGAATCTGACTATATGGTTGCCCCCACTTTTTTATGGTGTTTTGCTGGTTTATGACTTAGTTGGACTGGGATCCTGCTATTCAGGGCCCCAGTCTATCTGCTTTCTCTGTAAAAGGTTTCCATGTGCCTTAGGCACATCTCTGATTGGAATCTGGAGTGCCCTTATAAGTCCCTAGTATATGGTATACTATGTACCAAGGGCATAGGTACCTCAGAGGCCTACCAGGGGCTGCAGCATGTATTATGCCACCCCTGGAAGGCGATCCAAACTGACACCACAGGTCTGCTATTGCAGCCTGGGTAAGGTGGTGCCTGCACCCCTTACTGTGATATAGGTTACCTATATCACTAAATACATACACACATATAAACCTATAAGTCACTCCTAAGGCAGGCCTTATCAATCCTAAAGGCAGAGTGCATGGTTCCTATGTGAGAGGGTGCCCCTGCCGGAGCAGGGCCCCTCTGCAGCGTTCGGAGACCATCTCTGATGCTGTTTGTAGTGCAGCCTGACCATATACTCTTAAGCGCATTATAACCTCGCGGTAAAATGCCAACTTTGGAATGGCTGCACCTAAACATGTCGTGTTTGGTGTCAAACATCTTGGAATACTACCCCCCCGCCAATTCTGGCGGCGGGGGTAGCATTCCACGCTTCTAGAGGGAAAGACATGTTAACTCTGACTAACCCGGTAACTTCTTTCCAAAGCCCTGGCATCACAAAATGGATGCTGCTGCCACAGACACGAGTCTGGCCTCCTGCTGCTGGACAAAACTCCGGCAGGGGAGGCCTGGACAATAGGTTTCCTGTCCCAGGGAGGAGTGACCACCTCCCCAGACAGGACAATGTGTATTGGGGCTGGGCGGGAGCACCATCTGTGTGCTTTGAAGTCCTGCACTGGGGGCACATTTGGTGTCCCTAGTGCATACCCCAGTTCAAACCGGATCAGGGGCTTGCAGCCCCTGCTTTGGCGCGAACTGGACAAAGGGAAAGGGTGTAGCCACCCTCTGCCCTGACCCACCCATAGGTGGGGCCACAGAGTAGTCCAACCCCTATCTTTAGTATAAAGATAGGAACCCAGTCCTTGAGATTTTAGATTATCCCTGGACGAAACTCTGAAACAGAATCCTGGACCTTCGACGCTCTACTCACGATTAGAGGACAGAAGAATCTCCCTTGGGGTCAAGGAGTGACTCCCTGCTTGGCAGGCACCAAAGAAGCATCTGTCCGGTTCGCATTTCTGAAGCTCCCGTCGGACGCCAAAGACATCGCATCACCAGAGGTGGATTCTCAGACTTCCCCGAGGCTACCCTGAGTCCCCAGCAAAGCTGAGGCCCGTGGCTATCGTGGGTGACTTGAGACCGTGACCCCTAGACACCGAGCACATTTGCAAGTGCATCCTCTTCTGGGTCTCCCAAGAAGTCGTGCTTTGGGCTCCAAGTAGCCCTAGCCTCCAGCACTACCTTCACCGAAGATCACTGGCCCCCACTCCACGAGTGTCCTGTAAGCCAGCTCTACGTGCGGCGTCACGAGGCTCCTTTGCGGTCGCTAGCCCGTTGGCTAGTAGCCCTTAATGAAGGTCAATCTTTTCCTAACTTGACATCCTGGTTGCTCCAGGCCTGCCCTCACTTACCCTCGCTGGGTGAGTTCCCCAGACCTTGCTGGTCTGCACCATCGACGATCTTCCTCTGCATCGAGACTTGCCGTTACCAAGGCTTGTTGGGTCCAATCCGGTTGCCGACACGTCAGCACTCGACAGACATCGTGTACCAGCCCGAATCCTGCTCCTGGTTTCCGACAATGCCTCCTGGACCTCGTGGCTGAAGAGTCAAGACGACCGTCAACGCACCTGAAGCACTCAACATCGGTGGGCATCTGTCCATCGCCTTCCTGGTCACGGACTAGTGACCCAGACTCTGTCCCCTCTGCTTTCAGGTTCTTCAGAACTCCGATCCACTCTTGGATCCACCCGGACACTTTTCACTTGGTCGCCAGCAGCACTTTGCAGCAGATCGCCATTCAAATCGACGACGAAACCCGACCCCGAAAGGCACCTATGCACCCGGCTTCCCTGGGTGAGGTAACACGAGTACTCCGGTGCTCTCGTGGGTAGAGACTCTTCAAAGTCCTAGATCTCAAAGGGTTTGCTCCAAGTCTTCCTTTAAGTGTCCCTTTTCTTTAATTTCCCGATCACGACTTTCTCCATAGAAGTCAACGGCGTTTCGCGGTTGTGTATTTACACTGCACGCGTCTCCCGTGGGTCCCCTGTGTCACTACCTTGAGTGGTTCCTTGTGGTCCAAGCACTTCTAGAGGCTCTAGGCCTAGTGTCTAGTTCAGTCGTGGTTCGCATACCACTTTATTGGTATATGGTTTGGTACGCCCCTAGGGCCCAAACGTGTATTTGTGCTATTACTGTGTTTAAATAACTTCTAACTTATGTACTTCGAACTCTAGCCTCATAAAGAGACTAGAGGGGTGTGTTTAGCAATAAATACATATATTTTGAATATATACCTGGTGTGGTGCTCTTTCATTTGGTCACTCAAGAGATTATAGACTGGTAAAACAAGCTGCTTTACATTCCTTCAAGACTTAGCCTGAAGGCTGCTCTCCATAGCTACCACTAGGATAGCTTTCAATAAGGTTGTCTTTAACCTATCTCCAATAAGGGGTTGTTTGGACTGGTGCAAGGTGCCCACTATAATTAGTGGACAGCATATGCCAGGCCAACTTCTCACAGCCAAGTCCAACAATTACCATATAACAGAATCCTATCTCATCACCCTCTTTTGAGGTGATGATTACACTGAAGATCAGGTGACCTAAATAATTAAGTAGGGTAAGGCAAGTTAATGGTGGTTACGGGCGAGTGTTGTGACATGTATCAACGCATGCTAGAGTGAAATAAAATGTACAGGTACTGCACCAGTAATATGCATTAATCTGAAGCCATCTGCCTTGTCCCAGTTGGTGCTTTTCAGGTCTCATGTGGGTTTGTCATTTGGATTTCTATAGTGCACTATCACCCGTGATAGCAGGTGTGTGATGTTAGCCTTGAGGAGGCTTAATTGTAGAGCCAAGTCTTGCCTGCACTGTCCATTCTAACATGTTTTTGTTTTTTTCAAAAACAAAATCCCAAAGTGGGAATGCATTTTTGTAAAAACAAAAAAGTAATGATCCCCACAGCATGGGAGTTTTCCCACATTGGGGTGGGGGTCATTTAAATGTTTCCACTGTCCTTTAATGCCAAGTGTTTAAAGGGAGAGTAAAAACGTGGCATTTGACTTCCCACTCTAAATCAGACAGGTAGGCAAATAGTCAAACCTCTGATGGCTCTTACTCTGTCAGGTCTTTGGAGGAGTATGTTACAGACGGAAACAGAGTAATCTTTATCGCTGACATACTTAAGGTCCACCCTTCTGTAAATCAGGCTGGTTGGACCTTCAGTTTGGTGGACAGGGTGCTCCTCTCCGCCAAGCTCTAAATCAGCCCCTAAGTGCTTATCACCTTTTCAAGACACCTCGATCCATTCCCACCATCACAACTATTGCTTTAGCACACTGAGTGCGGATACATTTGCAGACCTTGTGAAAGTCAATTCCACTTCACCCTTCCCGGCAAACTCCAGCCCATAACTCATCATCAAAAACACTCTCCTCTGCACATCCATAACCTCTCCTTGCCCTGCAGCTTCTTCCAAAATAACATCAAGACATTTTACATCAAAAGCAAACTAAAAAGCTAAGTCTTGGCCCCTCAGACCGAACCAGCTTCAGACCGATTGGCAATGGATACTTCTATCGAAAGCTTATCAATAAAGGAGCATTCACATAACTTTCTGCTCTTCCCAAGGAAAAATTGCAGGTTATAACTACAGTAGATCTGACATGCGAAAAACTCTGTTCACTACCTCACAGATTGCATACGGCAATTACTTCATACATGAAACCAGTCTCCTAATAGTCACAAAGCCCTTAAAAAATGATTTTAACCGACAACACAAATCCAACCCCTGGTTTGATTTTTTTGGGCAGATAGCTTAAAAAAACAAGCATTTGCAATGCAATCGGTCTCACCTTTGGGACCTTATAAGTATTTAGCTATGCAGCACATTATTGTGGGTACAGCAACATTTACTGTTGTAATGTGCTCAAAGCAGTGAAAGGGTGCAGTACCACAAGCCACAAGTACCATTAAACGCCACCGAAAGAGATTAACTAGTGCAGTTGGTATGAAATAACTAACAAAATCTTCCTAAAACAACTACCAGAGGACAGCTGTAAATGTGCCAGGACTTTTTACATCAAAAGCAAACTAAAAAGCTAAGTCTTGGCCTCTCAGACCGAACCAGCTTCAGACCGATTGGCAATGGATACTTCTATCGAAAACTTGTCAAGAAAGGAGCTTTCACATAACTTTCTGCTCTTCCCAAGGAAAAATTGCAGGTTATAACTACAGTAGATCTGACATGCGAAAAACTCTGTTTACTACCTCCACTGACGAAAGAAGAGGCAATGAATAAAGTACGACAACGAGTCCAAAAATGATACAACAGGAGGGACAAATAAATTAATGCACAACTTAGAGGGAGAGAAGGGGAAGAGGCATATCCCACCGATGAGTTAAATGAAATCCAAAGAAACGTGGCCAGCCAGAGCCCTACAAAGTAAGGGAAGATGGAGCAGGTACGGCCAGGGGAAAAACGGCATGGGGGCACTCTGTCACGACTTACATGGTGCCTAGTGGGTTAGCGCAAGCTAGTAGCAGATAGGCAAAGGAACTGCTCTGAATTATTGAGCTATAGATGGTTTAGGGTCAGGGGTAGTTTGTATGAAGCCAGATCATGGAGAAAAAAAATGTCCGGTTCCACAAGCAGTACATATATACCAGCCTACCCGTTGCTGCAACACGTCCACTTTCAACGCGAATCAAACGACGTCAGCAGTTACAACAAAAAACACTGTATCCTTTCCTTTGCTGTACAACAACACACGCGCCCTTCGCAATGTCTTAAAGCAGTACAAAGTGGAGAGTGGGCGGGGCTGAGTGTCCACGAGCATGAGGCAGGGGTGGGCGCTCTCCAGAAGACCCCTGGGGGGGTTCACTCCCCCCACCTCACAAGGCTCCTATAGACCCGCTTCAGGCGGGAGACTCCCGATTTTAAGCCACAAATAGTGTTCTTGTGGCTGCCCCCCGCCTGAACGAGCCTCTGCCTCAACAGAGGTGAATGAGGGAAATACATTCTCCCGATGGTTTATTTAAAATCTCCCATTTTACTCTTTTAGCATTGTGAAGGAAGGACTCACCCACAGCAGGCGAGAATATCCTTGCAAAGGTTCATTCAACGAAGTCAAAGTTCCTTGTGCACAGAGAGCGACGCCAGCCAGCAGCGACCCAGCTGATGCCAAGGCTGGTACCCACACAGGGAGGTGTCCCTGCCAGCCTTTACCCAGCTCCACCCAAAGTCCCACGGACAGGGTAGCATGCGTGGCATTGTGCCTTTCCCACAAGCAATGCCAGGATTTCCCTCCAATGCAGCGCTTAGAAGCCCGTGCCGGCACACACCACGCACAAGGAGTGCTTTGAGACGTGCAGCTTTGGGCTGCGCTCCATGAGGTTTTAAAATCCGATTTTGTGGTCAGAGTTAGGTTTTTCCTTAGAGTCTTTTTGAAAAAAAACATTGACAGTTCCATTGCTTTATTTTGCACGTACTGTTTTGATTTTTTTCTAACCTGTTTTGGAAAGGAAGGAAAGCACATTTGTTTATTTAACATGCGGACATCAACGGTGCTCATTGCTGTCTTTCTGGATTTACAAGCCAGACCGAAAGAGTCAGCAGATGAAACGGGCCCCGTCCAGGGAGCAGTCCCACCCCAGAGCTCCCAGAGAGGAGTGTGGTTTATTGACACAGCCCAGCCCTCCAGACCCTAACATGGGGACACTCCTACAGAGCTTTGGGCCGCTCACTCTTAGGGCTGGCTGGAGGCCGCAGCCTTATCTTCCATGTAGCAGTGAGCACGATACCGCGCTCTTGTGTACTTCAGAGCTCTTCTGCCTTTTAGCTAAACCATCAAGGAGTGGTTTGCTGCTGAAACGTGTGTGCAGCCTGCGGATCAGGCTCCCGAGTCTCTGCAGACCCAATTCGGCTTTTTACATTTCAAAAGTCCAAAAAATGAAGTGGCCCATTTGGCAGTAGCAACAGCTTTATCTCTTTTTTACCTACAGTACGGGCAAAGCGCCGCCGAAGAGCGTTTTAGCACAGATACAGCAGATCCGTGTCTACGCAGGAACCTGTCGGCAGAAAGAGAAACTCAATAAATAAAAAGTACACGCCTCTGTAACAACCAAGTAAAGGGGCCAGTAGCCATGGGAGTATACAAATGAGGACATGGCCGTACTAAGGAGGGACTAACAAGCCTATTGATGAATCAGAAGACAGCATTTAGGATGGACAATGACACAAGCCAATGAAAAATAGGGGCGGGGGAGTGGGCATTGCTTCTCTCACCTAGTGAACTACAGTAGATCTTCACCAGAGCAGCGCTTGCGCGCTGACTCTAGGCTCGACCTAATAAAATAAATGCACATGAAAAATGCCATGTCATAAACCAATATATGCAAATGTGCAGCATGTAAAATGCTATTTATTACCATTGTTGAGGGAGGGGAGAAGGGGTCATGACCCACACAAGATTTTGCGTCTTGTAAGACATAACCCATCCCCCACTGCTACATATATTTTTGATTCTGGCAGTGACAGCGCAAGAGTAGTTATAGTTATGTCAGACTTTTCATAGGAAAGGTATTATTTTGTTTTCTTAACATTGATGACGTTCAACGAATCTGCATGAAACTTTTATCAAAATTAAGCTTGTGCACCTTGGCTCAATCTTGGAAAGTATTTTGCTGATCCATTAAGCTAGGGCCAAGAAAAAAGGGAGTATCCCAAAACATTAATTCCACATGTTAATTGTCATAAGAAAGTTTGCTGTCCAATACAAAAAAAAGCTAAACGGAATTACACCAAATCTGGCAGAAAGTTTGAACTTCACTCGAAAGCATGCTTTTCATTATTTCACGTAAATCCATTTAGTAGTTTTCAAGAAATTAGCATTCAGAAAGGTGCTCGGGGTGGGCATGAAGTTTTAACCACCAGAATTTAGGGATACCTGAACCACTAATGTACAGATATGCTCTGATTGGCCAATTAAAAAGGATTGGTCAGTCCTGATTTGCTGGTCACAACATGAACATTATGTTGTGGCAGCCATTACAAGTCTTGTGGACATGGTCAATGCATCCTGAAAATTAATTAAAAAACATATAAGGGGGCAGGGGACAGTGTGAGCACACCGCTATGTTGTAGCAGCACTATCATGCACTGTCTCTAACCCCACATATTACATTGCTCATGTCATGTTAAATAACATCATTGATGACATCACTCATGACATCTGAAATCACATTGCTGATGTTGTCATTGATCACTGAAATTTTCTTAAATTTAAGGGGGAAAACTCGAGGTGTTGCTGTTCCAGATGCAAACCTCAATTTGGAATTGTAATTGGTGGCCGAACACCTTAGGCACCCCCCCCAATTCCTTTTGAGAAGGCGAAAAATCTGGGGGTGACCCTGGACACTGGACTCTCTCTGAATGTACAGGCCAATCACACTGTTGAAACCTACTTTTGGATTATTAAGTTGCAGAAAATCTTTCCTTTTAGCCTCTTGGCAAAACTCCAGGTGGTTAAGAATGTGCTGGTAAGAATAATTCTTGACATTCCTAAGCACCAATCAGCTGCTGTCACGTTGTGTGAGTTGCATTGGCTTCCCATCAGAAAGCGCATTATGTTCAAAGCCATTTGTGAAGGAACTCTCCAAGCCCAGCTCCAACACCAACGACATCCCGCCGTCGCAAGCCCTGTGCGATTCCCTCGCCACGTTCTTCCACCGCAAGATCGCCGACATCCACGACAGCTTCAACACCCAGACAGCCCCAACTAAGATCGATGCACCAGACCCGCCGCACACCATCGACCACGACCCCTTGCCAGCCTGGGCCAGCGTGAACATTGATGACACCATCAAGACCATGAGCACAATACACTCCGGCTCCCCATCAGACCCTTTCCCGCACCACATCTTCAACAAGGCCAGCAGCTCCATCGCACCCCACCTGTGCAACGTTATCAATCTCTCCTTCGAGACCGCGACCTTCCCAGAGAGCTGGAAACACGCAGAGATCAACGCCCTACTCAAAAACCCAAGGTGGACCCGAGAGACCTCAAGAACTTCCGGCCCATCTCCCTGCTTCCGTTCCCAGCCAAGGTCATCGAGAAGATCGTCAACAAACAGCTAACCCGATACCTCGAAGAAAACAGCATCCTGGACCCATCCCAATCAGGGTTCCGCAGCAACCACAGCACTGAGACTGCCCTCATCGCCGCCACCGACGACATCAGGACCCTGCTGGACAACGGTGAGACCGCAGCCCTCATCCTGCTGGACCTCTCCGCCGCCTTCGACACTGTCTGCCACCGCACTCTACGCGCACGCCTCCACGACGCAGGGATCCGAGACAAGGCCCTGGAATGGGCCACCTCCTTCCTCGCCGGCAGAACCCAGAGAGTCCGCCTCCCACCATTCCGATCCGAAGCCTCCGAGATCATCTGCGGCGTACCCCAGGGATCATCCCTCAGCCCAACACTGTTCAACATCTACATGGCCCCGCTCGCACGCATCGCCAGACAGCACGGCCTCAACATAATCTCCTACGCCGACGACACTCAACTGATCCTTTCCCTCACCAAGGACCCCCTCGCCGCCAAATCCAACCTCCATGAAGGAATGAAGGCCGTCGCCGATTGGATGAAGATCAGCCGACTAAAGCTGAACACGGACAAGACAGAGGTCCTCATCCTCGGCTCCAACCCCTCAGCCTGGGACGACTCCTGGTGGCCAACGACTCTGGGAGCAGCCCCGACACCCACCAACCACGCACGCAACCTGGGAGTCATCCTCGACTCAACGCTCTCCATGGCCAAGCAAGTCAACGCAGACTCCTCCTCCTGCTTCAACACCCTCCGCATGCTTAGCAAGATCTACAGGTGGATCCCGACAGATACAAGAAGAACAGTCACCCAGGCCCTCGTCAGTAGCAGACTTGACTATGGGAACGCCCTCTACGCGGGAGCCCCGGCCAAGCTCATCAAGCGACTGCAACGCATACAAAACGCCTCCGCACGCCTGATCCTCGACATACCACGCCACAGCCACATCACCCCCACCTGAGGAACCTGCACTGGCTCCCCGTCGACAGGAGAATCTCCTTCAAACTCCTCATCCACGCACACAAGGCACTCCACAAGACTGGCCCAGCCTACCTCAACAGACGACTCTTCTTCTACGTCCCCAACCGCCAGCTCCGCTCCGCCGACCTCTCCCTCGCCACCGTCCCTTGCATTCGAAGAACAACCACCGGCGGCAGATCCTTCTCACACCTCGCCGCCAAGACCTGGAACACCCTTCCACTAAGCCTACGACAGACCCAAGACCTGCTGACCTTCAGGAGGCTACTCAAGACCTGGCTGTTCGACCAGTAGCAGCAACCCCCCCCCTTTTTTTCTCCCCAGCGCCTTGAGACCCTCGCGGGTAAGTAGTGCACTCTACAAATTCTGTGATTGATTGATTGATTGATTTGTATTGTACATAAGGCTTTCTATCTTCCAAGTCCAACTGGGATTAAAGATATGTCTCATCTGTACATCCCAGGCAGAAATCTTTGCTCAGCCCAGCACAAAATGGTCACTGTGCCCAGGGTTCGGAAGAAGAGTTGGGGGTAGAGCTTTCTCAGTCACTGCAGGCAGACTTTGGCACTCACTTCCTCAATCTCTGACGAAGATTATGGCGCATCTGCCTTTTAGAAAGGCACTTAAGACTTGGCTTTATACTATGTCCTCATGCCAGCTTCCCCTGCAACAGTTCTCCTGTCCAGCTTGCCAGCAGTCCGCTACCCTCTGCTGGCTGTCTACCTGCTGCCCTCTGTTTGCGCCTTCTCTGCTCGTTTCTTGCTCTATTTTGCCTTTTCTGCTAATTTTTCTGCCCTCTGGTTAGCCTTTTTCTGCTTATATTTCTGCTCTCTGTTTTGCCTTTTCTGCCCTCTGTTTTGCCTTTTCTGCTCTGATTTGCCTTCTCTGCTTGTTTTTCTGCCCTCTGCTTTGCCTTTTCTGCTCGTTTTTCTGCCCTCCACTTTGCCTTTCCTATTTGTTTTTCTGAACTCTTGTTAGGTTTTATAATCCCGTCCCTGCAATGTACTCCTTTCACGTTATATTAGGTTAGTAATGTGTGGCTAAATAGATGCCAGTTGTATTTACGTTATGCAACCCACTGAGTTATCCCCGTAATGTGCAGGCTTCAGTTAGCGAATGTGACTCCATTTTGTTTTTCGCAATCCTTATTAGGCTGCTTAGACTGTGCCAGAGTTAGACCTCATGGCCCGTAATGCTTGCCTCAGCAGAACACTGTATTTCGTTATTATTTTTTCCTTCCTGTTCAAGGCTGTATCCCGACCTGCTAATGAGGAGACAATTCAGCTCTCACATACCAATCTAAGTGTGTAGTTCTGCTCCCACGTTAGGAGATGCCGAGACCCGGCGCAGTGGCCTTGGGTTTCTGATAACATGTACCCATCTGGCAGGTGGTAGCTCATCTCCCTGTGCCTCCTTTGTTCGTGTCCGGCTCAGGCCGGTAGTTTTCCATGGTGGGCGGGGTTGGAGGCTCCAGGGGAAGAATGATTACTCACTGTAGATCGTTGGGGGGTCAGTCCCTCGGCAGACATCTTAGGGTGCAGGTCATGATGGACTCCTCTGCAGAGCACTTCTAATAAACATGTAAGTTGTATTCTCTACTGTCTGACCGACTCTTCATTCTTGGGAAGGCATAGCAGATGGTTGTGAGAAAACCTGAGTGGCCCTAGCGGGCCACTTCCTTCAGTTGGCGCCTGAACAGGGACCCCGCAAGGTGATCCGACTCGCCCGTAATCGGGTTGTAGGGTCGGGGGTGCGTTTGGACCGAGCTTGGTTCTCGCAGCTGCCCCGCCCGGCTGATCAGGCGCCCCCTCGTCTAGTGGTCACCAGCTGGGGTCCTGAGAAGGCAAAACCTTGGAGTTGACCGTTTGGTCCGAAGAGTCGGCAGTGGAGAATAGCTTGACTCGACCTGTGTGCACCAGGTGAGTGATTTGACTCTTGGAAAAAATGGCGCCATTCTTGGACAACACAAGCCTGCGGGCTGTGTCTTGATGCAGTCTCCGGACTGTCTTGTTTGCAGTTTTGAACTGCCTTGCTTGAACGACACGAGTCGACGGGCTGTGTCTTGGTACGGTCTCCGGACTGTCTTGTCTTGAACTTGGTGGGTCTGCTGACCCTTGAGAAAGACACCGAGTGTTTGGGAGCAGCTCACCGGACCACCTGGAAATTTGGCCTGCGCTTGAAAAGGCCCGGGACTGCCCGTGAACAATCTGCCAGACCAACTGGTAATTTGGCTAATGCTTGAAAAGGTCTGGGGCTAGAGCCTGTCTTCTTGAATTTGACACAGTCTCCGGACTGTAGGGAGTGGTCCCTGGACCGTTTTTGTTTGGCTCCGTGAATAATATTTGCTACTTTATTTTGTCTTGGTTTGTCGATTGTTGGTGTTATACTTGTCCGTTAGGGACAGTGCCTGTGTCTTATATTAAGATGCCTTGTTTCAGCAAATTGGGGTGTTTTGGATGTCGATGTTGTTCTACTGATGCTCGATTGGAAGAGAGCCAGCCTGCACCTCCGGAGGGTTCTCCAAATTTTGACATTTATGTTAAACATGGTATTGGCCCTGTTATGTTTAGCACATTGTGGCATAAATATACGAGGGACAATGCTGAGTTACAGTGGCCACTTACTGGCTCATTTGATGAGCAGAAATTGAATTTCTTGCAGGACAAGTTGTTCGCTAGGAGGAGCAGACAGTCGATGTTTGATTCTCTGAGAGTATGGCAGAAAGAAGCAAAGCAGCGACGCATGAGGGCAGAGAAAGAGGCCCGGAAGAGACAGACGCAAACGATAACACAGAAAGCAGTAGCTTATGAAAGAGGAAAGGTAGAGAAGGGTATAGAATGTGCAGATAGAAAGTTTCGGTTACAGACAAATAAGTGCTATGTTGCTAGGGAGGAGGGTGATGATTTCGTCGAAGAACTATTGGATTCTCGTCCTCCTCCTCCTTATGCCCCTAAACGGATATACCCGGCAGTCCCGACCTCTCAGTCCTTGGCCTCTAGTGCCGCCCCTTCTAGCATCCCCATTTCTGGTACTAAAGCTTCTGCCCCGGCCTCTCTTGCTTCTCTTCTATTCACACCAGCCACCGGGGCGGGTGCTGTTAGCTCCCCTGCCCAGTCTGTTAGTTCTGTATCGACTGCTACTCCCCCTTTCACCCTTACCACCCTGTCTCCCTACCTGATGGTACCTGTCTCTGCATCCGCTCCCTCTCCCGTGAGTGTGACACACCAGGCAAAGTTGAATGTGGAAACTCCTGCGCGTGGAGTGCATGATGTGAACTGGACAGCAGCGCGAGATCGAATGGATAAAGTGTTGGTGCGTTCTGCGGTGGGTGATGAGGAAAAGACAATGGTGGCGAATCAGGCAGCTCAGTGGGCTCGGCACCCGATCTATAGCGTGGAGGATGTGTGGAGTGTGATGAAAGATTACCAGCCGTTTATACAGCAGCATGCCCTTAAGCACATGTCGGCGATGCTTATAGAGTTGTGGGAACAGTGTTTTCAAGGTGTTGCACCGCAAATAATATATGACATACGGGATAGGGTTTATGCTGCAGGTATGGCTCCTAATGAGGTCTTTTGCAATATAACGACATTAGTGGGGTACCGAGGTAGATTGCTCCAGAAGATTCCGACAATGGGGACACAGCATCCCATGAGGGAAGTTCATCCCATTTACCACCCTGAAATTCCAGAACTGCGCGATTCCACCAATGCTGTGATTAGACAACGGTTCGACGCTCGGTTTCAGGAGCAATGGATTTATACTCCTTGGAAGTGGAGTGAGGTCCTATCCTTAAAGAGCCAGCTGCCGGACCCCCGGAAAAACCCTACTGCATATTATAAAGAATTGACGGAGGCGGCCTCCTCTACAGTAATGACGTTAGCTGACATAG
This sequence comes from Calotriton arnoldi, assembly GCA_963921515.1. Classification (NCBI taxonomy): domain Eukaryota; kingdom Metazoa; phylum Chordata; class Amphibia; order Caudata; family Salamandridae; genus Calotriton; species Calotriton arnoldi. Next base: position 1,777,433 of record CAWUFW010003170.1, on the reverse strand, counting down.
AGTTGTTTTTTGGCTTGTTGGTACCAGTGGACATATGGAGGCAAGTCCATACGCAGGATCATGCATTAGAGTTGGGAGGAACATGGGATGAGATCAGGGCTTGGGATAAGGAGCGTAAGCCCGGCGACTAGCCGAAAGCGGAGCTCCTCGCTTTGCCAGGGCGTATTATCACATACATGCACTCACTTATCCCGCCAAAGAGAGTGGATTGGTATAAGTTGACTGCGTGTCGCCAGAAGAAGGATGAAAGTGTGTCGGATTTCTTTACTAGATTTGAAGGAGTGTTCTTAGATTTTAGTGGACAGGACCTGTCGCAGGAGGGTGGTGTTTATTTATTTGTCAATAGATTTGTCACTAACTTGCTTCCCGAGATTGCAACGCGGTTGCAGGCTTCGGAAAGTACTTGGACGACATCATCCACGTCCGTGATATTAAGTATGGCACAATATTACGAACATAGAGAGAATGAGGACAAGGAAAGGGTGGAGAAAAAGTCAAAGGATTTGAAGACGAGGGTATTGATGCAGCAAGTTGCAAGGGGAAATGGACGAGGTAGAGGTTCGGGTTTGGCCCACTAGCGGCCTGGTAGAGGTGGCGCGTCAAACGCGCCCCTCGGGCTCAACCAATGTGCGTACTGCAAAAAGGAGGGACACTGGCGGAATGAGTGTCCAGAGTTGTTACAGAAGGGTGAGGCCCCAAGGGGTCGAGGTTTTCGAGGACGAGGGCGAGGAATAGGAGGAAGGGGGGAATGCAGTCGGAGGATTCATCACACAATAGGCAGAGCGGGAATTATTTTGATGATTCCCGAGGACGACAGTACTATCACGACGATTATGACATGGACGAAGTGACTGGGTTTTCTCACAGCTAGGACAGCCGAGGACAGGGCGAGGGACCAGTTCCTGTGCCTATAGATCAGAATGGACCTTATGTCACTGCTGATTTACAGGGTACTACTGACATTTTTTTAGTTGATACAGGGGCTATGAATAGCTCTGTTTCCCGTTCACTGGTCCCGGGGGCAGCTCTGTCTGGCCAAAACAATGTGTCGGTGGGTTTCTAAGGTGTGCTGGTCGTTAGCCCCATTTCCAAGCCTCTTGCTTTGACTATTGGCCCCTTTACGGTCGATTCACCATTTTTACTGACGTCAAATTGCGGGGAAAATTTGTTAGGACTCGATTTATTGAAACAGTTGCATGCGACAATTTTCTGTTCTCCAGACGGTGTTTACATGACTATTGGACCGCAGGTTGCTCGTGCCAAACAGTGCTTTGCAAAAGATGCCCCCCTTCCAGCTGAGTTTAAAGATGTACCACGTACGTTATGGGCTACAGGAGACACGGAGGTGGGGTTACTCCAGATCCCACCTGTTTCTATACAGATCAGAGACAATGCTAAATTGCCACGAATTCCCCAGTACAAGATATCCCAGGCAGGTGAAAAGGCCCTATTGCAAATAATACAGGATTTGATTGAGTCTGGTGTGGTTGAGGAGACTACGGCGAATGTGTGTAATAGCCCTATTCTTCCTATCCTTAAAAAGGCCCCCTTGGATTCTCCTGATGCCCACCCTGACGTCTACTGCTTTGTGATTGACCTCAGAGAGGTTAATAAGATTCCCCAATACCCTGTGGTTCCAGACATTACAGCGATCTTAACAATGATTCCCCCATCCGCAAAATGTTTCTCTGTAATTGACTTGAAAAATGCTTTCTTCAGCATACCAATTCATACAGATAGCCGATATCTGTTTGGATTCACAATAGCCGGTCGGAGCTTTAGATTCTGTCGTGCTCCACAAGGCTATACTGAAAGCCCTAGTATTTATAGCCAAGCCTTGAAAGCTCAATTGGATTCTTTGGAGCTTCCCCTGGTAATGTGCTGGTGCAGTATGTTCACGACCTCCTTATTGCTTCGGACAATGAGGATGGTTGCAAAGACGCCACAGTTAAATTGTTGTTGCATCTGGCGCACCATGGACACAAGGTGTCGCTTTCCAAATTTCAGTATTGTCAACAGGAGGTCACCTATTTTGGTCACCTACTGTCGAAGGAGGGTCGCAGACTAACACCTGAGCGCATAGCTGCCATTACTAACATGTCTGTCCCTAGAACCCAACACGAGGTACGCGTGTTTATAGGGATAAGATTGTATTGTCGGCATTGGATCCCTAATTACTCCCTACTAACAAAACCCCTTCTTTACCTGACCACAAAAGATGTGCATGAACCCCTGCCTTGGACACATGCATGCCAGCAAGCTTTTGAGCAACTAAAGACTGCGCTTTGCTCTGCTCCTGTGCTTGGTACTCCTGATTACCAGAAGCCTTTTGTACTCTATGTGCATGAGGTGGACGGTTGCGCGCTTTCTGTTCTAACACAGGGTTTTGGTGGTAAGCAGAGACCCTGCGCCTATTTTTCTGCCATGCTTGACAATGTCGCCAGAGCGCTCCCGAGCTGTCTGAGAGCTGCCGCGGCAGTGGCAGTTTCTATCAGACAATCGGCAGGGCTCGTCCTTGATACTGCTCTCACAGTAATGGTTCCCCATGCTGTGGATACACTATTGAATAAGACAAAGACGCAGCACCTTACTAGTGCGCGTCTGACTGGCTATGAACTGACCCTGTTTGCTCCGCACATTACCATCAAAAGATGTGCTACTCTGAACCCGACCACGTTACTACCCCTCCCTTCCAAAGAAAAGGACAATGATGTCCATGATTGTTTATTTCGGACTGAGGAAGAAACTAAGGGACGGGTAGACCTGACTGACGTTCCCTTATCTGAACCCCAAGGGGAACTATATGTCGATGGCTCTTGTTTCAAGTTACCAGATGGCACCACCACTGCAGCCTATGCAATAACAACATTACACACTGTAGTTGAGACATCCCGTATCCCACACCAATCGGGCCAAGCTGCAGAGTTGGTTGCCCTTCTCAGGGCTTGTGAGTTAAGTGAGGGACTGGCGGTTAATATCTACACCGGCAGCCAGTACGCCTTTGGGGTGGCCCATAATTTTGGGCGCCTCTGGGCGGAGAGAGGGTTCTTGACTTCGCATGGACTGCGGATTCAGAACGGGCCATTGATACATAGATTGCTGTCCGCATTGACACTTCCCAGTAAGTTAGCAATAGTGAAATGTAGCGCTCATAAGGCTATTACAGATGATGTGGGAGGGGAAATGCTTTCGCAGACCAGACAGCCAAGGAAACAGCTCGATCAAAGATGACACAGATGTTGGTGGCAGGTCCCGCTAGGTGGGTCCCAGACAATGGAATGTTCGAGGACACATTGGAGAATGTCAGGGAAATCCAGGGTAAGGCGACTATAGATGAGTTAGCAATGTGGGAGGAGAGAACAGGTCGCTTGGATGAGGATGGGTGTTCGACTGACTTGTCAGGTAAGCAGCGGTGGTTGCTGCCTAATTCATATGTGCTCCCTGTTGTGACTATGGCCCATGGCCCGGCGCACATTAGTGCCAAAGGAATATGCAAGTTGCTGGACCCAGTATGGCAGAATGATAATATCGCTAAGACAGCTACGCATTTAGTGAAGCATTGCATCATTTGTCTGAGACATAACCCTGGGAAAGGTACCCTACACCCGCTGGTAATTTTGCACCGCCTTCCTTCCCTTTCGAGGTTCTCCAGATGGATTTCATCGATATGGAACGGGTAAATAACCTGAAGTATGTGCTAGTAGTGATCTGCGCATTCAGTAAATGGATTGAGGCTTACCCCACTAAAGAGAATACAGCTATGACGACGGCAAAGGCACTTCTAAAAGAGTACTTCCCGCGCTATGGATTGCCACGCGTTATCTGGAGTGACAACGGAAGTCACTGTAATGCAAAAGTCATTGAATTGGTGTGCACAGGTTTGCATATTAAACAGAAGTTTCATGCAGCGAATCATCCCCAGTCGGCAGGTCTGGTTGAGAAGTACAATGGTACTCTCAAACTGAAGCTAGCGAAGATCCAAGAAAGCATGGGATTGCGATGGCCAGATGCATTACCCTTGGCTTTATTATCTACCAGAGCGACAGCGCATTCTAGAACAGGGTTGTCCCCTTACGAGGTGGTCTTCGGACGCCCTGCTAATGTTTGGGGCGTCCCCAAACCCAAGCGCTTTTCCGAGATAGAGTTCCCCTTGCTTGTAGACTGCCTGTATGAATTGTCTAAAGATTTTCGTTCTCTTCATCAACAGATACAAGCCACATTGCGGCCAGTACCAGAGGGGCCCGAGCATTGCATACAGCCCGGTGATCACGTGCTGATAAAGAAATTCCAATGAAGAGCAGCCTGGAGCCGAGGTGGAAGGGGCCAGTAATCGTACTCCTTGCCACTAGAACGGCTGTGAAGGTGGCTGCCAGAAAGCACTGGACTCATGCGTCTCATGTGAAAAGGGTGCCTCTCTCGCTTCCGTACGACCGTTGGGTCAACGAAGACATCGGTGATCAGGAGTGTGAGAAGGTGCCACGCTTCGTTCCCTTCTCTGACGCCCGAGTGAGGTGGGCGCAGACAGACGAAGAAAGTGATGCAGTTCTGTCTGAGGCGATCCCACCGGAGATAAGGGCTGCCTCGGATAACACCGTCTCTAACACACTGGAATATGAATCTCGATGCCCATCTGATCCTGAGTTTCTGCCCCTTTTTGTTGATGAAACAGTGCCTGGAGTTACCAATTATAATTTGAGGCCCCGGAAAAAGGACGGTGCACCAGCCGAACAGTCTAGGAGTTAGGGAAGGACTTGAGCTTAGGGCGCAGGTGCTGTGCCTAAGGTGCCTGTATTAGACTAGGGCGAACAACTCTGGTGCACTGCCTTGGACTCTGGACAGGATAGTTGAGGGTGTTTGCCCAGGAGGGAGGGTGCCCTATCCTGAAAGAAGAAGGATTTGTTTTGCTGCAAGGGCCGCGATCGCGCAGCTCCTCCGTGGGAGTGCTTCATAGCACCGGCGTTGATTAACAATAGGAGCCTACCGGCGAGGCTCTAAACGGACGCTGGGTGACTTGTGCCCCCTGGTACCGTGGTTGCAATAAGTGGCTCTAGCCTGTGGACTTTTCTTTCCCTCTTGACACCTATACGTTGCCCTTGAGGTTTCCCAAATGTATCCCTTTGGTCGTTCTATCCCTGATGAGGAGCAGCCCTTTGCGGCTCCGCGTCCCCCTCCAGATGGCCCCGTTTGGTCCTCTTGGTCTACTAAGAGTAAAATGGTGTTTGTTGTAATAATTTTGCTTTCTCTGATGATCGTATTTGGGGTGGTCTGGTACTTAGAGGAGCAACATCCTGTGCACACCTTGATAGGGATTACACCGGTTCCAGCGGAGCACTCATTTGTCACACTGGCCCCGCATAAGGGGAGACATAGACAGACTTATACACAAAATGCATTTGTTCAAATGCTTCATCAGGTACACAGTACTACTAATGTCACCAATTGTTGGGTGTGTGGGCAACTTCCCTCAGTTATGCATAAAAAAGATTTGCTGGTGTCATTGCCCCTGTCATATTTGGGTAGCTGTGAAGCCTGGTTCCAACTGCTCTCTATGGTATACATGCATTATCATGCTGACGCTATGAAAATGGTGCAAGCTGACTACGAGGCAGTATTGGAGTATATAGTGGTACATCAGGGATATACACCCGGAATAGATGGCAAAGAGGGTACCCTGCATCCAGAGGCTTGTATGAATGTGTTTGCAGTTCACAAAAATGTCACTTGGTTATGAAATGAAATGCTAGATTTCCAAGGATTTAATGTCACTGAATACTTTAAATGTTTCCAGGAGCGCAATATCACTGAAGACAAAGCCATTCCTGTCCCTGTGATTAATGCAACAGCTAGTTTCTGTGTTGAAGGAATAGGGAACATTTCAGTAGGACGGAGTCATTGTAACTACACATACCGATTGAACACTACTAGTAGCCCACCTTTGCTTACACCTCCGAATGTATACTTCATCTGTGGGGAACAGGCTTATACATGGCTTCCTAGGGGATGGTCTGGCCGGTGTTATGTTTCCTGCCTCTTACCTCCCGTTTACATTGCACCGTCCAATTACCACAAGGATCATAAGCTACAGGGTAGGGATCTTCAGTCGCATCGAGTTAAGAGAGTTGTCAATCCAGACGATATTGATCAAACAGATACATCCTTACAGCAATTTACTGACATAATGAAGGGCATTCTGCCATTCTGGGGTCCCATGTTCAATAGTCGTAGCATTTGTCACCTTGCTAGGGTAGTTGAAGGAGTTATCAATACAACTGCTGGTATACTGACTAACATTAAAGTAGAGCTTCAGGCTAGGAGGCTCGTTTCTCTTCAAAACTGGATGGTTTTAGACGTCATTCTGGCTGACAGGGGTGGAGCCTGTCGCGTCATCGGCAGCAGCTGCTGTGTGTATATTCCTGATAGTGCCCCTACTGTGTACTCCGCAATACAGAAATTACACAGACTTGCCTCAGATATCCATCAGGACAATGGTTCATGGTCCCTTACTGGGTGGCTCTGGGGTATAGTGACATCATGGGGTTGGAAGATATTACTTGTCCTAATAGCCATTGCAGGAGTCATCTTTACCTGTTGCTTATGCATTAAATGTCTCCAAGCCTGTTGCACCTATTGTATGAGTAAAATTACTCCTACTCCTACATTGCCAAGAAGTGACAACAAGATTCCTGTAATGATGATGCAGGAGATTCAGGATCTGATGCTCATTGATGAGGGCATCTTCGAATATTAAATGATTTCAATGATCATGTGTTGCTTGTTTTTCCCTTGTTACCCGAGGGACTATGTAATTCCATCCTCTCCCTTAGAATTGTAAAGACCCTACCGGATAGCAATAAAGCATTTGGCCACCCATGATAAAAGGAGGGTCTGTTAGGTTTTAAAATCCCGTCCCTGCAATGTACTCCTTTCACGTTATATTAGGTTAGCAATGTGTGGCTAAATAGATGCCAGTTGTATTTACGTTATGCAACCCACTGAGTTATCCCCGTAATGTGCAGGCTTCAGTTAGCGAGAGGTGTGGTGCCACGGCCAGGGCGACTGACGCTGGACGCTGGGGATCACGGTTCGATCCCTGGCTCCGGCGGCAGGGGTCTGCCCAGCACCATGCGACTCTGGGCAATAGCTCGCTTAATCTTCCCAACGGCCCCCAGCGCCAAGATACCCCTTCGGGGGTTATTTGTGCGCTATACAAGTACTGGATTTTACTCCATTTTGTTTTTCGCAATCCTTATTAGGCTGTTTAGACTGTGCCAGAGTTAGGCCTCATGGCCCGTAATGCTTGCCTCAGCAGAACACTGTATTTCGTTATTATTTTTTCCTTCCTGTTCAAGGCTGTTTCCCGACCTGCTAATGAGGAGACAATTCAGCTCTCACATACCAATCTAAGTGTGTAGTTCTGCTCCCACGTTAGGAGACGCTGAGACCCGGCGCAGTGGCCTTGGGTTTCTGATAACATGTACCCATCTGGCAGGTGGTAGCTCATCTCCCTGTGCCTCCTTTGTTCGTGTCCGGCTCAGGCCGGTAGTTTTCCATAGTGGGCGGGGTTGGAGGCTCCAGGGGAAGAATGATTACTCACTGTAGATTGTTGGGGGGTCAGTCCCTCGGCAGACATCTTAGGATGCAGGTCATGATGGACTCCTCTGCAGAGCACTTCTAATAAACATGTAAGTTTGTATTCTCTACTGGTGACCGACTCTTCATTGTTGGGAAGGCATAGCAGGTGGTTGTGAGAAAACCCGAGTGGCCCTAGTGGGCCACTTCCTTCACTCTGTATTGCCCTCTTCTGCTCTGTTTTGCCTTTTCTGCTCATTTTTCTGCCCTCTTTTTTGCCCTTTTCAGCTTGTCATTTTACCCTCTGTTTTACCTTTGCTGCTCATTTGTCTGTCCTCTATTTTGCCTTTTTCTGCTTGTTTCTTGTTTCTTCCTTCTTCCTACCATTTCCCTCATCCCTGCCGTTTCCCTCATCCTGCCGTTTCCCTCCTCCCACCTTTTCCCTCCTCCCACAACCCAGCCTCCCACCCCTCCCCCTGGACGTACATAATGGAGGCCTCAGCATGACCCAATTAAGTAGGTCCTTGTGCCAGCTCCCCCTGCAACAGGTCTCCTGTCCAGCATACACGCAGTCTGCTACACTCCCTCTACCTGTCGACCTGCTGCCCTCTGTTGTGCCTCCTCTACTCATTTCATGCTTTGTTTGACCTTTTCTGCTAATTTTTCTGCCCTCTGTTTTGTCTTTTTCTGCTTGTCTTTCTGCGCTACGTTTTCCCTTTCTGCTCATTTTTCTACCCTCAGTTATGCCCTCTTCTGCTCTGTTTTGCCTTTTCTTCTCGTTTTTCAGCGCTGTTTTGCCTTTTTCTGCTTGTTTACCTGCTCCCTGTTTTGCCTTTCTGCTCATTTTTCTTCCCTCTGTTTTGCCTTTCTGCTCAATTTTTCAGCCCTGTTTGCCCTTTTTCGCTCATTTTTCTGCCCTCTGTTTAGCCCACTTCTGCTCTGTTTTCCCTTTTCTGCTTGTTTATCTGCCCTCTTTATGCCTTTTATGCTCGTTTTTCTGCCCTTTGTTTTGCCTTTTTTGCTCATTCATTTTTCTGCCCTCTGTATTGCCTTCTACTGCTTGTTTCTTCACTTCTCCCTACTTTACCTCAGGGCATGTTGCAAGGGGAGCTGACACGACAGAGACCTCGCAGCCCAGTGTCCATATAGCCCTAGGGGCGACAGAGCCACACTCTAAAAATGCTGATTGATTGGTTGATATCTAGACAGCCCTTTAGAATGAAGTTGGGTGCAGGGCCAATCCACTGCTTTTTACTTCTGAAGGCTGTGTGCGGTAGGGGTGGTGTGGGGGCGTTGTCTGCCACTGGCCTGTGGCCAGCTCTACACTGCGCTCAGCCAAAGATTGTGTGCAATGGGTGTTAGCTATCTGTTTCAGTTGGGCGCAGGGCTGACCAGAAGCAACCCTTTGGAGGGGCTGCCTTGGGTAGTTGGCCGCAGTTGACTACAGGGTCTTCAAGAGGCTAAGCCCTGCAGCCAACCCCCTAATGAACACAGCTGAAGATAGGGCCTTGGTTGCTGGTTGTCCAAGGGGATTGATTGTGGGCAGCTGGAGTCAGATTCCTGCTGGGGGCGGTATTGAGCGCCCATGAGGGACTGGGTGCTGGTGGAGGTTGGGCCCTTTGGGCAATCGCCAGAATTTGCCCAAGGTGGGTTGGTATATGGTCAAATTTGGTCTGTTGTATGACCGAGGGCTGCATTGATGACTGCTGAGTATGGAGCTGGTGAAGTGGGTACTTATGTTTGCCGAAGGTGCGTTAGGTATGTATATTGTGTGGACTGTGAGTTATGGAGTTATTTTGAGGGTTTCATTCCATACTGCCCTCTAAATTAAGTCCATAGTCTCTAGAAGAGTGTTAGATATGATGGTATTGTGTTACTCTCTATCAGAGTTGCTATTCCTCTACTGCACCCTGGAGTAAGCCTTCTGTGCTTACTATCACTACCTTTGGAGAGACAAGTGTGCAAAGGAAGGAACTTGATAATTGAATTGGAATGAAATAGAATCTTAGGCCTTACAAACTCCTTGTGCCTTTGGTCTCTCATCTGTAAACAGAATACAAAATTGCCCCTAAAAACATTTTGAATTGATAAAAAACACTCATTGGCATATTTAACTTACCTATAAGTCCATAGCATATGGTGCCCTGTGTGCCCAGGGCCTGTAAGTTTAATGTCACTAGTGGACTTCAAAACATAGGGCCTCTTTTACAAAATGCTTGCGTCACCGCGGCATCACTTTTTTTTATGCAGGGGCTGCACAAACAGGGCGACACACCGCGCAATATCTACAAAATGTTGCATTAGGTCCAATGCATCAGTTTATATAGCCTTGCATCATATTATACCTGCAACAGGTATAATGTATGCCGGGTAGGCGTACCCACGCAAAAAAGCCATGTAGAAATGGCGCAGTGAAATTTACATTTCACTGGGCTACTCTACGACATCACTGCGTCAAAATCCTTACGCCTGCTCAGACCAGGCATAAGGAATGACACAGGGCTTTTACAATGGGACTTGTCTATGTGTTCTGACGCATTGCTGGAGTTGCATCAATTTTGCTACCATCTCCAGCAATGCCTCACTATTTCGCCAACTGATGTGTCAGAGTTTCTGATGCATCTGTTAATCCTTGTGCTGTGGAGCCCTATATTATAAATGCAGCACACCCATGGTGTCGCAAGGACACAATTGGGGCAGGTGCAAGGAAACTGATGCATCAATGTCAATGCGTCAGTTTCTTGTAAATGAGGCCCTGACTGTGCCACCACGAAAGTGACCCTGTACAACATGACCCTAGGCGGGCCACAGCAGCCAAAGGGTGCAGTTTTAAAACAGCCTATTCACCCTGGCAAAGTAAACCTTTTGCCAAGCCTTAATCTTCCTTTTTAATACTATTAAGTCACCCATAAAGAAGGCCCTACAAGCCCATTGGTCAGGGTGCATGTTAATTAAAAAGTACGACATGTGTACTTAAGTTTTAGATGTCCTGGCAGCGAAAAACCTCCAAAGTATTTTTTCACTGCTGCAAGACTAGCTCACACTGTGTTACATTATAACACCTTATATGCATAACTAGAGTTTGAGACTAGCTAGAAAAATGATTTAAGGACTTATTTTAAAAGTAATTTAAAATCCAACCTAATGGTCAAGTCAGAGTTTAAGTTATTATTTTGAAAAGGCCACTTTTAGAAAGTTGGCATTTTTCTGCATAAGCTGCCAATTCCCAGTGCTGTGCCTTTTCTGCCAGTGTCAGTTGACTCTTAATGGCTCTCCTGAGTTGAGATGTGTATTACACCCAGACAGTGGATATTGGGCTTGAGTGTGGGGAAATGCTTTCCCCCCTGACAGGGTGGACATCTGGTTCGAGCCCTGGAACTTAATTAAACTTCAAAAGGTGGCTACTATGTCTCAGGCAAATGTAGCTTTCACCTAGGCCTGTCCCTTTATTGTCCTGCTAGTCAGCAATCCCAGTGGGAGAGGAGCTTCCCGAGAACAGGTTTGAAGTGTCCACAAGGGAGGCTTTGCCCACTATCATAGCCATTCCTTTGGGTGGGCACGGGGAGCTCTTTACCAAGGAGGAAAGGTTCTGGCATGCTGCTTGTAGGTAATGTTTAGGTAGGCACTGTGGGATAGGTTACAGTAAAACACACAGGAAGTGCTGCACAGTGGGTGGGGCACTCCTGTGAACTTTTACCCCATTAGTTAGGGAGTGGCCAGGAGTTTCGCTCACTCACCGGCTGGAAGCAGGGTCTACCATACGCGGAACGGGCGCATCTAACTTTAGCAATGTGTTACACCTCACATCTTCTAGCAGCAAGTATGCAGGCTTTCAACAGAGTAATGTTTTAGAGGCCCCTGAGGAAGGGATAGGAATCCCGAAATGCATTGGGCATCTAATACCTCATTTTAGAGAATATCCAACATACCATCAGAAAATATATATTTTTAAATAGGCTATTAGTTTGATTTCTGAATGTTATTTTCATGTCATATTGTAAAATGTCAAATTTGTAAAATTTACGTTCGAATGAGTCTCTGACAGTCAATATCATCAAAAAGTATACAAGTTGATCAAAACAAAATATATTTGTTAAAAAAAACGTATTAACGTGTTTATTGTGTAAAACATTTGTGATAAATTCTTCAGTTGTGCGACCAGGTTACAAGTGACTAGTGACACTTGCAGTAAGGCAAATTATACCTTGTGCCAGATTTAAACCTTCCTTTTTAATACTTATAAGTCCCCGCTATTGTAATCACTAAACGCTCATAGGGCTGGGTAAAAAGTAGGACATGTGCATATAAGTTTTACATGTCCTGGCAGTGAAAAACTCCTAAAGTCTTTTTGACTGCTTTAAAGTTATCTGTTCCATGGATTAACAATGGGCTCTCTTATTACACTTAATAAGTGCTAACTTCTTATTTTGGACCAGAAAGAGACATGTTGTTTACACTCACAGGTATTATAATTTAAAATCCTCTTTAGGCTAAACTCACATTTTAAGTTACTATTCTGCAAAGGCCCCTTTAAGAAAGTTGGCATTTTTCTGTTCTTACCTGCCACTGTCCTGGGTCACATGACTGCGAATAGCTCTCCTTTTGTAGTGTTTTGTGTATTCATTCCAGAGATGGGGACAAAAGGAGCTTGGGTGTAGGGCAGGGTGTTGCTTACCTGAGCAGGAGTCTTGGGGGTTGTACTCACCCCTTCCCAAGCATAAAAGGATAGCCTCAGGGCTTGCCCACCCCCTTCCTGACTTCTGAGGGCTGCCTGCCATGCCACTGATAAATGCAGCTCACATCCAGGCCTGCCTGACATCTGCTACACTGGACAGTTCGGAGCCAAACCCAGGAAAGGGGGAGGTTAATCAAAGTGGGCATCCCCAACCCACAGGCTGGCCGGGGGCATAAAAGTGGCACCTCCAAAACCTCTCATCAGAACACCCCAGGACCTATAGAAAGTTCAGAAGAAGGACTGCCATGCTTTCTGAAGATGGAAGATTGTACATGCTTTCCTTGAACCCAGACTCCCCAGAAGTGACTCCAAGCGTCAGTTGGTTGACCTCTTGTTAGAGCTACAGAGGCAAAACAAGCTTCCAGGGGCATCTATGTAATTGCCCAGCTGAACAGCACCAACTGGACCTGCCTGGATCTGCCTGAGCCCTGCTGCTGGCCTCTGTTGGAGTGAATTCTGATCCCCAAAGGGGCCCCTAGGTCCTGGACTTTTGGCTGGCATCAGAGTGCACTCCTCCTGTGTACTCCTACAGAGGTTTTGTGCTCCTTGCAACTTTGGAGTGGTCTCCACGAAGCTTCGGTGGATCCTGCTCTTCATAACGACCACAACGAGCTGCAGCGACTGCCAACCAAAAGCTCCAGTGACGACCGGGGCAACAGCGACCGTCTGTGACATCCGACCTGCTTCTTGCACCAACAATGACCTCCTCACAGCTCCTGCCAATGTGAACAGCAGCTCTTCATGCGGACTTGAGAAGGTGATGCTTCAGAGGGATGAACCTGGTCCCTATATTCGACCAGTGCTCCATTCCAGTTGGCTTGAACTTGTAACTTTTCCCCGATCCAGCACAACTAGATAACCGCGAGTGACGCTTTGTGCGTTTTGGTGCTATTTTCTCCTACAACTTTGAAAAGTCATATGTCCAATTCCACTGATTGGATTTTTGTCATTTTGGTGTCATTTCATTTATTAAATTTTATTCCATTTTTCTAAATTGGTTTGCAATATTTCTTATGTTGTATTTTCACTTTGTTACTATTTAAATGTTGCATGAATGCTCTACACATTGCCTTTTAGTTAAGCCTGACTGCTTTGTGCCAAGCTACCAGAGGGTTAAAAGCAGGTTTATTTAGTTACTTTTGTGGTTCACCTTGACAAGGACTGAAGTTGTTCTCTTCTCAACTAATGACCCTAATGAATTAACATGAAACACTTACACATGATAAATAAATAAATTTTTATTTTATTTTGAAGAGAGTATTTTTACATGTTTGTTGCAAAATGTCTTTAAACATGAAGTTGTTCCTAAAGATATTTGGTGCATGGCACTTTCTTTGCTTCCTGTCCTTTACTTTAGGTAAGGTGTTATGTTATGTTTACTTGTAAAGCACACTCTCTCCAGTGAAGATATCTCTGAGTAGGAGGCCATTCCACACTTTAGGAGCAATGTAAGACAATGCCCGCCCTCCTGATCTGGTTGTGTTTGAGTAGGAGTCCTGCGGAGTGGAAGTGTCTGGGTGGTTGCTGGAAGGAGATGCAGCTGTTCAGGTAGGTGGGGTCTAAGTTGTGTAATGTCTTGAATGTGTCTCTGTCAAGTTTGAAATGAGAGTGTTTGTGTATGGGAGCCTGTTGAGCTCCCTGTGGTGTGATATGATGTGAGTTCTGTGTGGGAGGTTGAGGATAAGTCTGGTAAAAGGTTGGACATGTACATGTATGTTTTGCATGTCCTGGTAGTGACAAACAGCCTATTTTGATTTTCACTACTGCGAGGACTACCCCTCTCATAGGGTATTTATTTATTTATTTATCTATAGAGCGCACAGCTACCTCCCACGCAGATGTCCGGGCGGTAGCATTGGGAATTCCTTATTAATCTTTTAAGCTATAATTCCTGACCAGACAGGAGTAGACTTTTGATGTTTGATATGTTTGGAATGGTACTGAATAATCCTACTTACTGGTGAGGTTGGATTTAACTTTACTATTTTAGAAATACCACTTCATAGCATTTCTCTGCACTTACTGTTCTGTGAGCTTGACAGCCTGTCTCCAACACACGTCTGGGCTGGGATACAGCTACATTTGTGCATTCTCTCTAGACAGCGACAACACAGGACACTCAACTGCATCTGCATTCATATGCATACTGATGGGTCATCCTGGGCATGAGGGAGGAGAAGAGGTAACACTTCATTTGAATAGGTAGTGTCCTGTCTCCACTCAAGGGGCTGATTTACCCCCCCCCCCACCTCTATAGCTAGCTGGCAGACAGGACTGGGCTGAAAGGGGACCTGTGCACTTCAGAGAGTTCCTTTGAAGTCACCCCCCATATCAAAGGCACTTTTGGATATAAGTACTGGGTCTCTGACCCCATCTAGGCAGACACTTCGTGGGACTTGTAACCAGACACCACTGGCTCTTCATCTGCACATTTCCAGATTCTGCTGTGCTGCATGGAGGGACTGCCACTCTGCTAATTGCTTGTTGTGCTGGCCTGTTGCCTGCTGCCTTCTGCTGTGCTACCTGGAACATGTTCTCTAAGGGCTTCTTGGATTTCCCCCCTTTCGAGGTTCGAGGGCCATCAAAGGATGCACCCTTTCTGCCCCTGCCATGGGACTCTGTTCCTTGAGAGTCCGGCAGACAGGCTTTGACAGAGATCAGCACCTGGCTGATTGACCGTTTGTGTTAGAGTCGATCAAATGCTCCACTTTGTTCAAGACCAAGCACTTTAGGTGGTGCGGAAGCAAGCACTTCACTAGAAATCTGCATTTTCCTTTTAAACAGTGTGTGCGGAGAGAGCGAGCTGCATTTCCTCAAGACGCATCGACGATGCACACTCTGGTCCCGAGGGACCTATGCAGAATTGTTTAACGAGTACCCTTTAAGTACAATTTTACACAGGAGCTTGTTGTGGAGACCTAGTGAACCACCTCATGGATCAGGAACATTACACTAGCAACCTACGAATGCTTTAAGCACTGAGATCTATCTATAATTTTAAAACGCCTACAACCTGGTAAGTATATATAGGTTTTTTATCGTTTTGGTCTTGTTTTGTTCAGAATATAATAAGCTATGTTTCTAAATCTGTGTGGGGTCTTTTTGTGGTGTAATCATTGTGTTATTATGTGTGTGTGTGTGTTGCACAAAGACTTTACACATTGCCTGTTTTGATAAGCCTGCCTGCTCTGTGCCAAACTACCAGAGGGTGAGCACTGGTAATCTCAGTTGTGCATGTAGCTTACCCTGACTAGAGTGATGGGCTCTGCCTGGCTTGGGTGTATACCTTCACCAACCAGAAGCCCCATTTATAACACCAAGTTATGGATGATTTGTAGTTTTTAGTGAGTTGCTTGGTGATCTGGGCGGAGAGTCTATTCCCTTAGTCCAACTTGCTGTTGACTAGGGCGTGAGTGACAGTTTTTCTAGTATTGCTTGGGACCTATTTGAAGATCTTCCTCAATTTCTTCAGGATCTGGAAGAAGGATTCAGTGGTGGCATTGACTTGAGCGCTCATGTCCAGTTTGTTGTAGATGAGTATTCTGTGGTTCCTGGCGTGGGGTCAGGGTCCTAGTCAAGCCAACCTCCAGTTGCAGTCTCATGGTAAGGTGCTGTTGCTGAGCAGTACTTCTATCTTGTCGGTGTCAGCTTGAGACAGATGGCTTTCATCCAGTTAGTGACTTCAGTCATGCAGGCGGTGAACTTGTTTCTTTTGTTGGGGTCTTGCCTGAGAGGGAAAGTATGTGAGCATCTCTGACTCAGCAACATAGCTATTAAACGGGGGGAAAAAGTTTACTCAACCAGCTGTGTCATTTTATAGCTACGCACACTAGGCGTGCGAGTGCCTCTAAAATGACACAGGTGTTTTTTTCTTTTTGTTTACCAATCTGAGTTGAGTCAGTAACAAAAATAAAATATATAAAGTAACACGAGGGGGTAGGTGAAAGAATGCATTTGGGGAAAAGAATGCATATAGGGAAGCAACATAAAGGACTGAATCACAGAAGGTGTGGAAGCAACAGGATGGCATGCCGAAAGCAAAACAAAGGGTGGGCAGAAGCAACACACAGGTGCACGTGGGGGAAGCAACACAAAGGGCATGAGTGGGGAAAGCAACATGGTGGGTGGCTGGAGCAAACAGAGTCAGAGCAACGTGGAGGGGGGAGGAAGTGAATGAACAAGAGGAAGCACAACGTGGAATTAATAAGCACAGGAGAGCAGCCAGCTCAAAGAACAAAGTACAGGAGAGCAGCTCAAAAGTGAAAGCATATGTAAGAGTGGCTCAAAGGACAAATTTGTGAAAAATTACATTTTTATAATTTTATGAAAAGAGATGTGCTGAGAGACGCTGGCAAAAATGCTGAATGGCCAAAAATCATTCTTTCTCATGAAATGCTTAAGAAAAGCATTATTTATGATTTTTACATTATGATTAGTGTTAACTGTAAGAAATTAAATGTGCACGTAGAAGTATAAGGAAGGCCAAGTTGAAATGGTTTAAATCTGACAGTGTACAAGAGAGTAAGTGGAATGGCAAATCTGTATACAACTGTGAAGGCACTGAGAGCGGCATGAAGGAAAAAGGTGTTGAAAGTAGAACTTCTGTAATGTTATGAAAAGAAATGTGCTGGCAAAAGCGGAAAAACAGAGAAATGGGAAAACTTGTGCACTATCATGGAGTGTTTTTAAAAAGGAAGCAGAAAGTTCCTAAAAAGCAGTCATTTGCAGAAGGATAAAAATAGCCAATCAGGGAAATAGTATACAGTCTATGCTCCATGGGAGGGGCACAGACTGGATAGATGGGCTTAAACAAATAAAACCATCAAACAAAAAGCAAGAAAATAAGAGTGACAAAACACAAAGCTCATGGAAGTAAATGGGCGGAGTTGCTTTCCTGGTCAGCTATCAACGTCTCCCCTATCAATCTTTCGTAATCAGACAGCTGTGCTGTCTGCAGGCATCGACCTAAAAAGTACTAAGTTAATGGAAGGCAGGGCATTCTACTTTTTATATTTTGCTGTCACTGGCATCCCTTTATTTAACAAAGAGGCCTACATCAGTAGAGATTCCACTCCTCAGTAATGGCAATTGTAGGTAAAAGCAAAACTAAGGATTCTCCTGCAGAGTTAAAGGTCTACAAAGCAGCAAAGTGCAGAGCTCAGCCTCACACAAACGGAGGTTCAGATGAGTTGATCAGGCTTTTTACCCTAGTGATTACCTGCTGAGATGGGGTGGTGATTGATGGTCTGATCATGAAGAGGCTGTGAAATACAACATAATCATAGCACTTCATGGCATCTTCCTGATCTGTCCATCTGAATCCCTCCATGGCTTAATACAAATGCAGAAAAACGTCGGTGCATCATTTTTGGCTTGCACCTCATCTGCTACACAGATGGAGGGGTTCAGTTGGGCTTGGCTTGATTTGGGCTCAAGAGTCCAGGAGAACCTCGAGCTGAGGCAGAGCCAGGCTGCAGAGGCTTGACCGCCTCTAGTCTCTCTCATCAACCTGTAGCAGTGCTTAAGGATCCTACCAAAGTTATGGAGAGAAATGAAACCTTACCAAAATCAACCAGTCTTCTGCCCAAAGCAGAGCATTCTGCTGCTGCTCCATTTGTTGAAATAAAACTAAAGCCGTCACTTGTTCAGCTTATAGAAAATTAATGAGGCTAAAGGTTATCCTGGATTCCTGCCAATCTCAGCAGGTCAATAAAGTTGAAAATATTCTTTCCTTCTCAGACAAGGGTCGTGTTCATGGTTTCTCCTGTCTTATGCGCACCTTTAGAAATATGTGGAGTCGATGAAAAAGCAGCCAACATTAGTAATGTCGGACTTCAAAGCGCTTTACATGATACAGGTCAACGCTTAATATAAGTTCTAGGGGCATATGTACAAGCCCCTATCGCCACTACAACGTCACTTTTTACGACGTTGTGGTGGCGATAGGGGCATTGCTTTATTTACAAGGCAGCGTTAAGCCACTTAACGTGGCTTAATGCTGCCTTGTAAATAAGGCCCCCTTTCACGCTATGCTTAGCGTGAAAGGGGTGGGCAGTGGGTGTTGCCGTGGGCGTTCCACCGCAACACCCATTGATTTTGACGCAGCCCCCTATGTACAAGGCCAGCATATATAGGAGGCAGCACCAACATTAAGACCAGGGAAAACCTGGTCTTAAGTTGTCAAAACGAGGAGAAATGCATTATTTCTCCTCGTTTTTGCTTTTTCCATGTGTGCTGCAGGGCAGCACACATGGAAAAATCAAAATGCCTTGGATTGTTTATGTACAGGAAGGGGAACCTTCCTGTACATAAACAATCTTTCCACTGCACGCAGACACCCATGCACTAAGGTGCAAGGGTGCCTGCGCTGGCGCTACACTACTAAGTGTAGCGCCAGCGCAGGTGGAAACGCAACGCTGCACCATATCGTTGTAAATATGGTGCAGCCTTGCGTTTCTGAAGAGGCGGAGTGAGCCGTTAAGCCATGACGGCTAACGCCTCACTCCACCACTTCCTTGAACATATGCCCCTCAGTGTTTTTGGAGGCCCCCTGACCACTTGGAACATTAATATTGCCATGAGTTTCGTATCTAGCCTCTATCTGGACGATAAACCAGCGGAATAGTGTATAAATAGTTAGCAATATTTAGTTAGCAATGCTGTTTGTTACTTTAATTTGAAAAACATTTGGGTTGAAATAATTTATTTGGAAAAAAGTTTCAGACTGAAAGCGTGATCATAAGCACAGCTTACCAATGACACAATTTGGTTGCAGCACACAAAATCAGAGTGGTCTGCGCTGCTGAAGAAGTGACTTTCACCATGATCATGGCACTTCCCAAGTGTAGCCAAATGTCCTTCATAGGGATTAGCCTCGTAGCACTTGCACAGTGAATGCCCAAGCTACACCGCTGTAAGTGAAACTGCTGCTGCAAGGCACTTTACCACTGTGTGTTCGAGTGAGTATGCGGCTGCCCAAGGCGCTGATGGGAAATGCACCCTATCGAACTATGCCACTTACACTGAACTATGAATCACCTAGAAGCTGCCCAACTCACCATCCAGACCCAAGAGCGTCAATTCACTAAAATGTCAGGGTTAGCGGAAATGACATCACATGCCATTTAACCTTTACTTTCACTCACACGCTCATGCTTGAACATATGCACACATTCACACATTCACTTTCACAAAGCACACTCACCCGCAAGTATGCACACAACATGCATTTAAAAGCTTTTTAAGCTGCCAGAGAGAGTCCTATTCCAGGTAATCATAATTCATTCCATATTACACTAATAGTGAATAATTAAATATTATCCACTATAAGTGTAAAACAAAATTGACAGAAAACAAGGAGAGTGGAGCCCCAACTAACGTCCATAAAGAGGAGCTGCTCTTGAGTTCCAGGCACTAATTTTGCCACCTCTGAGGCCAAGGGTTGGAAAGGCAGTGCCAGGGGTCACAAGGGGCAAGCAAGGGATCACTGCACCCACCCCTGGTGACCCCTTAATGAAGTCCATGCCCAGACCTGAGATCAAAAGAGGCATATCATTGCATTAGCCCAGGTGGTGTACACTGCTGTGCCGTCCAACTCATTATTCAGCCAAGTGGAGGAGGCCCTGTGGCAACCCAAGGGACCTAGCCTCCCGCTCACTACCTTAAAACTGGACTAGGGCCATCGAGCTAAAGACAACTGCATTCCTTCCTCATACCTTGGTGGTCTGCATTGAGGCCTTGCGTTTCTTCTAAGGACCGGAGTAGATGGCTGGCACACATCCTTTCACCATGTTTTCTGATAGGAGAGATAGATGTGGATTGAATCACACAGAGGCCTAGTGAAGACCTCCCATGGACCTGCTATTGGTGTGATGACTAAGTGCACAGCACTGGCTAATTGAGGGGAGGGAAGCACCCCACCTGTGCCAGAACCCATACCAGAGTGCCGTAATGCTAAGAGAGAGTGAAATGAGGTGAGTGGAGACAAAGAATGGATATACTCACCCAAAGGACAGTGACCAAGCTCCAGACACTCTAAGTACCTGAGCTTTTTGTAGAGTGTCGTATTATGTTTTATAGTGTATTAAAATACTTCTCTTTAACAAAGATAACGACTTGGCTGGACGGTCAAGTTATTACACTGTTGGGTGTCGGCTGAGTTCTAAGCTTCTTGTACTCCCACACTAACCTCCCTGAGAAGTCTATGACTGCTATCCATCACTATCACTCAGACTCAAGTGCTGAAGGGGTTGTACTTGGCAGAGCCATAGTAGGACAGACCCCAGGACATCAGAGGCAAATGACCCAGTCCCTACGGTTGAGGCTCAGTAGCCCCTGCCTGTCTCCTAACCCCCACAAACACATTTGGATATATTAATCGTTGGAGGACAGGGAGAGATTACGGTCCAGTATATGTTCACCTAACTTGTATCAAATTCAATGGGGTAGACCGTTCCCAGGATAGTTCGAGGTAGTATATTAAATACCCAAAACCCACTCAGTCACTGGGAGCATCTGCTCTTAGGAGCACAAGCCCTCACAATTCATCATTGGGCTTTGCTACACATTGGGCTGGCACTGCAATGCCCTACAGGCATCTCGAGGGGTTGCGTTGCCAGAGAACAGTTGTTCTCAGGACTTTTACCTGAGAAAGAATTCCAGCGGTTATGCCTACCCCTCGTCCACATCCCAAAAGATACAGTCATTCTTCCACGTACCTCAAGGGGCTCATTCCTTAATGTGGGAGAGTCACTAGAACTTGATGTACAACCCACACATAGGGAGTGTAAGTCTGAGAGGCAACCAATTTATTGTTTTTTTTTCACATAGGTGGGGATCCCTTTTTCACATCACTGTGTGATGATCTTCAACTGCCAAGAAGATTAGTTACATTATACTAAGTCCTGATGAAATGCCATTGATCCTTAGAACAGAAAAGGCATGAAACATGTCAACCATAAACTCAGATTAGTTGATTTCCCATGTACCATGTGCCAAAGAATGGCTAAAAATAGTTATGAAACAGGCAGTCTTGAATCAATTTCAATGCAGTTTATTAAGGATGCAATAATAATAGTCTGATAAATCAAAATAGAGCAGTAGAATCAAACCCTTCACCCCCTGGTGCGTAATTTACCACAATGTCGGGAAGCCCGATCCAATCTCTCTAAGACCATCCCTGGGAATGGCATAACTGGGGGCAGCAGCTTTGGGCAATAGCATATCTGCACGATTCCATCTGTGAGCTTCACCAAGGGATCTGCAAACTTCCTTTTATACAGTAAAAGTTGGCTTACACAACATCATGTTCCTTTCCAATACCTGTTGTTCTTGTAGTGTTATCAGTGTTTCGCTCATCACGACTCCTCCTGACTCATACTAGTTGCATCCTACACCCTCCCTTCCCTGTTACCAATCAATCATCCACCCAGGGCCTTCAGGTACTCCCAGGCATGTCCAAGGTCACTTCAACCTTAACGGTATGTCTCTCACAGCCCACACACCACAGCCTGGTACCATAAGCACATCGCCATGGCACATCACCTTGGCAGATAGTTGCACCTATTGAAAATGGCAAAAACAAGTGTCACGAGATTCTCTGCTATCTCAGCGTGGGACATGGATTTTCTGCAAGCATTTTCGCTCATCAACACTGTCTAACCTAGTTGTTAACTCAATTGCGTCACAATGTCTTCCGCACACTATTCCCTATATACTACACACACCTAGGTTGCACATCAAAGACCGTATTTGGCAAAAAAAAGAGCTCTGGCAAAGTGCCCCCTTGGGCCAGCGGTAGCCCAGTGTGAAGCAAGGCCCAATGATGAAGCATGCCACCCATGGGTGGGTTAGGGCTTGTATTCCTAAAAGCAGACACTCCTAGTGACCGAGTCGGTTCTGGGTATTTAATATGCTACTGGAGGAGGGAAAGGCGGATATATGGACCAGGAGGATGGGGTTTCTTCTCAATGATGCATTCACCGACGCGCAGCGGACGCGCTAGAGGAGTCTAGAGAAATCAAGGTCACACTGTTTAGTGGAACGTCTGGTAAAGGGTTCCCGGTGTATTAGCACATCTTTTGATAAATACTTTTATAATATTGTTTTTACTTTATAATCAGTTCTCTACGGAACACCTGGCAAAGGGTTCCTAGCATACTCTGCACTCCTTTTATATCGCCGCCTTTTTAAAATTCACTTCTACTTCCAGTTTTAAAATTTGATCGGCTTACTGCGCACACTGCACTTTGCTCCCCGCACCTTCTCACAGTCTTCCCCGGTCCACCGCGGATTGTTCCGTTTGCGTGGAGGGAAGACTTGGCATACCGGAAGGGCTCTACTTCCGGGAGGGCACATCACGAAGGTTAGCAGTCTAGCTGCTCAACCGGAAGTATAAAACCCGATGCATTCACCGACGCGCAGCAGACGCGCGCAGCGGGCACGCGCAGCGGGCGCGCAAGCCCGTCTGCGCCCGTCCGTGCCCGACCGGGCCAAGGGGCTAGAACCCCTGCCCGCCTCTCCCCTGAGGGTATTAATTACACCAGTGACGAGCTGA
This sequence comes from Calotriton arnoldi, assembly GCA_963921515.1. Taxonomy (NCBI): domain Eukaryota; kingdom Metazoa; phylum Chordata; class Amphibia; order Caudata; family Salamandridae; genus Calotriton; species Calotriton arnoldi. Next base: position 1,754,574 of record CAWUFW010003170.1, on the reverse strand, counting down.
AACAATGGAACAAAAACCCCTGCACTCATTCCATCTCACTTACGGATCAGGATAAGTGCACACACTGTTCATACGCACCCCATTTGATTCCCCTCCATCATCCATGGGGAAATCTTTCAAACTATTTCTGCTCAACTGCAGATCCCTACCAAAGCATATAACAGAGATCTCAATACTCGTAAATGATCTAGAACCCGAAGTGCTATTCCTTACGGAGACCTGGCTTACCCCAAGCTCAGACCCTGATATAGTACAAGCTCTCCCCCCGGGTTATCAAATCAAACGCCTAGACAGAGCAACTGGCAAGGGGGGCGGGATCGCAATCGTCTATAAGGACCAGATGACTTGTCGGCTGTTAGGTAGTCCCATATTAGATTGTGAGAATGTTCATTTCTCAATTGAATTCTCCCCTACTCTTACCTTTTCAGGCATCCTCATATATCGGCCCCCTGGGGCTTTGAACTAGTTCAGTCAATCGATACTAGAAACAGCCACCAACCTTGCTAGCACTGCAGCTAATTTCACTATCCTCGGAGACCTTAATCTCCACTTTGATGACCCGCTGGATCGACCCGCAACTGACCTAGTTTTAGATCTCGCATCTTACCAACTACTTCAGAAGGTCCCGCAAGCAACACACACCAAAGGGCACCTTCTTGACCCGATCTTTTCAAATCTTGAGGAACTAAAAGGGATCACCCCTCCTCCCTCCCATGGTCAGACCACTTTTTAGTCCCCTTTCTCTGGCGCCCCTCAAAAAGGGGTCCCCTCACCCCGTCAACACTCATTAAAATACGCCCTTGGTCGAAACTCTCCGTAGAAGATTGGACTCTTGAATTAGATAACACCACACCCATCATTGATGCCAACCCAGCCGCAGCCTACAGAGACTTCTCCACCTGGATCGAAAACTCCTTAAACACGGTGCTTCCAAAAAAAAACATCCGGGAGAAAACCGGACCCAATAAACATGCATCGTTCACTCCCAAGCTCCGCCTCCTGAAACAGCACGCAAAAAAATTAGAGCGCATATGGAGTAAAGATTTCGCCCCCGATAAGAAAGCAGATTACAGGACAGCCATAGCAATCCATAAGGCTGAAATAAAAACTGCCCAAGCCTCATACTATGAACAAAAAAATCTCTCTTTCAGCCAACTCCCCCAGAGACTCGTTTCTCATTATCAAAAAACTACTCAAACTCCCTGATCCCCCGGTAGCGCCAGACCTCTCGGGATGGCGCTGCAATGAACTAGCAGACTTTTTTTCACTAAAGTTCAAAACATCCTGAAGCATATCCCCCCCCCCCCAGGCACCACGTCCACACCTCAATCTAGAGTTCCGGAACAGAATGAGAATAAGTCCTTCCTGGATACTTTTGCCCCTCTTACCCAGGAATCTCTCCTATCCATCTTGTCCTCTGTTAAAAGCGGGTCGCCTCTTGATCCTGCACCACTCAACATTCTTAAACGGGTACTACCCACAATCATCCCCCCCATTACCCACCTAATCAATGCATCCCTAACATCGGGATCAGTCACTCCTGAATGGAAAAAAGCAATGGTCAAAGCATTGCTAAAAAAACCTCACTTGGATCCGGCCGAATTGGGCAATTACCGCCCCATTTCGCTTCTCCCAGGTATTAGCAAACTGGCAGAAAAACATGTCAACAACTTACTGTTGGCATTCCTTGAATCCCATGACCATCTCCATTTTTCACAAACTGGTTTCCGGCCCCATCAAGGCACCGAAACAGCTCTGCTATCGGTGGTGGAAACATCAAGAAAGATCCTCGACCAGGGAGGGTCCTCCATCATAATCCTCCTCGACCTAAGCGCAGCCTTCGACACGGTGAACCATCATACCTTGGTTCACCGTCTCAAGAAGGTGGGAGTGTCAGGAACAGCCCTGTTATGGCTTTAATCGTTCCTTGAAAATAGACACTTTCAGGTATTCGAAGGAGACACCCTATCCAAATTCCTCTCTTTGCAGTGTGGAGTTCCTCAGGGCTTGTCCCTGAGTCCCACTCTTTTTAATGTGTATATGGCCCCGTTGGCGGATATTGTATCCCCCTTCGGTGTCCATATAGGTATATACGCTGATGACACCCAGCTGGTTGTAGAACTGAATCAGGCTGAGCAGTCACCCACAGATCTTCACTCCTGCCTTAAGGAAGTTACCAACTGGATGAGCCTATCCCATCTAAAGCTCAACGGTGACAAAACCGAGCTGATGGTGCTCGGTAACCAGTTAAGCTTCAAATCTAGCTCTATGTGGCCAGCCTGTATGGGCCCAGCTCCCATCCCAAAAACCGAAATAAAGAGCTTGGGAATCTGGTTGGACCAAGATCTCACATTTAAGACCCAAGCGCGAAAGACTGCCGCGGTGTGCTATGGCCTTCTTAGAATGATCCGAAAAATTCTCCCCCTGCTCCCCAGCCAAGCTCAAAAGCTCCTGATCCAGGCCCTGATCCTGTCCAGGATAGATCTTGGCAATATTCTCTATCTAGGTGCCCCTAAGTCAGTGATCGCTAGGCTGCAGGTCGTGCAGAACTCGGCAGCCAGATTACTCACAGGAACGAGTAACCGCTGCTCAGCTAAACCCGCTCTCCGCTCCCTTCACTGGCTCCCGGTACAGGAGAGAATTCACTTCAAGGCCCTATGCATCGCCCATAAATCCCTGAAGGGAAACGGCCCACCTCTCATTAAGGCCCTAGTTAGACCATACAAGGCCTCCAGAAGATTTCGCTCTGATGAGCTCCACCTGGCAGTTGTCCCAAGAATTATGAGGGCCAGATCAGGTGGTCGCCTCTTCTCATATAACTCAGCCAAGCTCTGGAACTCCCTCCCCCTCTCCCTCTGGAAAGAACCTAACCACCTGGCCTTCTGGAAACAACTGAAGACCTGGCTCTTCCCTTGAGGGCTCTCCCCTTCTTCCGCAGTCCTGCTACAGCGCTGGGATGCCTCCGGGTAGCCATGCGCTATACAAAAGTCTATTCCATTCCATTCCATGATGATTTATTGATAGTACAGAATGTCAAAAAAAGTGAAGGCTTCTGATATTTGTCCCGGGATGGTTTGGCCTTTTATTAAGGGGATCGATGTTTCTTCTCCTTTCCTCCTTTAGATTCCTTTTCCTACACGGTGCCGTCCTAGAGTTTTCAGGAAAGCAAAATAGTGGTAAGCATGTAGTTGGGTATTTTAATTAAAGTATACCATCACCACACCCTGTGTGTCTGTCTTTTATTTCCAGGACCTATATCCTGGGGTGATTTAACAATAACCCAAAAATATAATAGGGCTAGCTATCCGGTTAACTAGTCACCTAGATCAATCTGATGACCTTTACATATATGCCCTGTTTGCTTTTAGGAGGTACTTATAACCTATGTCCTCCAATCTAAGTACACTGTCCAGTTTGGACACTGGTTAAAGGATTTAGTTGGTTCCTGTAAGGTAAGCACGGTGGTTCTCATGCATTCACCAAAACACCTTTCTAACACCATACACTCCTGTGCGTCTTTTGTATCAGGGGTCCCACAGCGTCTTGTGATGCGTTTAAAAAAATGATCCCCTACGCATAGTATTTATAAGTGAACCAAAAGTAAGAAACCACTCTCTGTCTGCTTGATGACCACCCCTTCTTCTCCTCCTTGGGGCTTCCTGAATTGGCTCAATCCCCCGGCCGTCCTGCCTTAAAGAGACAGTGGGCAATTTTCTGATGGGTAGTTCTCTTTACCCTTCCTGGTTAAACCCTTTTCTTGTTTCTTTCACAGGTGTTGCGGTGGCTAAGGTCCACACAAAGCCATGTACACCGTTCTGTCATAGGCCTAGAAGTTAGGGGAAGATGGGCAGCTCAAGTCACTCTGCTTCCTCACAGCCAACCACCTTTTATCACTGGGCCTTCTCCAGGTAGTGATAAGAGCTCTTCCTTCCTTTAATATATTTAAGTACATATTTGAATATTGCATGTGACCACTGGTGGGTGTGAGCAGGGGAAGGTATATGACTTTGTGTGAGTTTTTCGCCATGCAGAAAACAATATGGATAAACTCCGATTGGTGTTGCTTTTGGATTGAATCGATCTTTTATCTATAGTAACTTTGTATATACATTTAATTTTCTTTTAAGGTAAATTTGTATGTGTCGTACGCCCTTGTTTCAAAGTTCTGGGAAAGACCAAAGGAAGAGTCGAAACAAGTCAACTATTTCTTTCTGTGGAGTACCGCAATTCATTTATGAGAATTTAACTTATGGATATCTTTAACTATGAATCTTTGAGACCAAATTTGATTCCTCAGAATGGTCGAGACTGCTACATTGTAGGAACTACTACTAGGTAGACTCTTTTCGGCAATTAATTAGGAGACCTTTAGCAAATCGCTCACAAGGACTTATTGTTACACAGGAGTTGTTTTGTTGGTATAAGGTACGTGGCACTCACATGTGAAGTCCATGAAAAAGAAAGGAGTTGGAATTATTCACAGTATCCATCAATTGAACTCAATACTCAGCAGTTTGTCTGCCACCCCCACACCCAGGGTTATAAATGCACTCTTCTTCCAGCCTTACAGTATAGTCATCATGCCTATCCAAGAGCCTTAGATTCTGTCTTGGAGCAAATCCAGCCTCAATGTGCTCGCCAGTCAAGACTAAGGGGCCGATTCCGATATCGGCCGGTAGGGCACTGAATCGGATTCGGCTTTACCGGATCCGATTCGGACGCCCTGTGTCCGACCGATTCGAACACCCGTCCGCGCGAACAAGTACGATGCGAGCGTACGCGAAATCCCCGACCGACTCGTTCCCGGCTCCGACTGACTCGTACGGACTCGACTCGCACCACGCAATGGAGACGTTCCCCAACCGGGCAAGTACGATGCGCGCATCGAACAGTCTGACCGACTCGCGCTGTCCGGCTCGAAAGAGCAGTCGGAGCCGGACTTCGGGGGTTTGTGTCGGAGCCCCCTGTACGCGTAGCCGCGCGAGTCGGACACAGGGGGGACCCTACACATGCATGTATGGCGCGAGTCGCACCGACGCGTACCCGCTGTAGGGGGCGCCCTTGTGCGCGACGCACCCATTGAGTCAATGGGAGCCCGTGTACGCGTCGTACGACCGGCTCCCATTGACTTCAATGGGAGTCCGACCGAATCGAGTTCGATAGCATGCGTCCGCATCGTACTCGTTCGGTCGAACTGCTAGAGTCCGGTTCGGTCGGATATCTCTCCGAATCCGACTCGGTCGGAGGGATTTCCGGCCCGAATCGGAATCGGCCCCTAAGACTGTAATTCGGTCTTATGAATCAAACTCTAGACTGTAAAGTCTCCCTATTAAAATATTACATCATTACAATGAAGGCCCCCACTAACTCACTAAAGGCTCACTTGAAATGTACCTTTGAGACTCTATATAATATGTGGTCCAACAACCTAAAAGGTGTTATCGCATCCCTTCAAATAGAGGAATCAGTTCTACAGATGGGGGATGTATCATATACAGCCTGGAAAAAAGTAATCAACAGGCAACTGAGAGAATCCTCAAAGGAGCAAGACCTAAGGTCACTAGACAACTCGGCTCTGGTTCAGAACTTGAACAACTCCTACATGGTGGGGAAGCTGCAACCATACCTCCTGGAAGCTATAAAAGCGCAGACATGTAAGAAGATCCTGTCCATGCAACCTTTAGATCTACCAGTAAGAGAGTTCAACCCAACTTGGGCTGGCCAAGGTGGAAAGGGGAAGTGTACGTTGTGCAGTAACATACACAAATCATGGCTGTACATGTTATGTTGCTGCCCCAAACTAGACACTCAACGGAGATCCCTGCTAAAACCAATTTTCCTTGCACAAAGGGTCCGCACGTGCCAGAATGCACCTTCGTTATGTTTCACGCATTCTGTTGGCGAGATGTGCAAAATCCGTTACTGAATTTAGGTCCCAGCTCTGCCCAGCAACCGCAGCTGTGCCCTGCCAAAAGAAAGTCCAAAAACTGCAAACACACTATTCCACCTGCGCTGGACTGGCCTGCAGCCCAGGGGCCGACAAAGCGATCTAAATAGAGAATGGCACCGGGCACAGTACTTTTAATCCAGGTCTGGGGGAGCAAAGGGAAAAAGCACATATTAAATCCGCGTAGGGATCTAATCCGTTAATGAGGATAATTGTGGTGTGGGCTACTAATCTAACATTTTAAGCTTTCTTTTTAATAACTCCTTGAATTGTATTAATGTTTTTAATATTAAGTCTCGCTAGAGCACGCAGAGGGAAATGTACCTGCCTTCTGAAAACAAAGATTCTCATTGAACAATGCACGAACGCACTTTAATGTCACATGGACATATATCAATAAAAGATGCTGTCTCACACGAAAAGAAAATGGGACAACAGAAATTTTACTTTTATTAATTGTATATTTAATTGCTTCTTGTACACAGTTGTTATGGTTTTTATTGGCCAGAAAGCAAATTAAGTTGCACAAACAAATTAGGGTTCCTTCCAATTGTGAGCAATCCGCTATTGTTGAACCCCTCTAGCGGCGTACAGAAAGGCTCCCTATAGAATATACCCCCACAGTTTACATGCACCTTATGCCCAGGGTCACACAGCGTTATTCTGACTGCCCCTGCACGAGCTGCTGTGGGGGCTCGTGGTCAGCGACTTGAAGGTGTCATTCTCTTTTCAATCACCTGGCAGGCAGGGGTGGAGATTCTTTATCTGTGGTGTTCTCTCCTTCACAGTGGCAGCACTGGTGGGAGGCTTCAGAGGGTGCTGCGGGCACAAGTAATTGTGGGAGGGAGCTGCTGGCCATCATATTTACGAGCTGCAGGCCTGGGATCCGTAGCCACGTGGTGCTAGGACTTCTCAGAGCTTGGGAGATGGGAAGTCGGTGGCTCAAGCCATGAGGAAGTTGAACACCACGGGGCAGATTTACAACTTCTGGCGCATCCCTGCAAATCAGCAGGGATGCGCCAGAATAGTTGCGACACGCAATTCTCTCCTTGCGCCACCACGGATGCGCCGCATTTACAATGCGGCGCACCGTGGCGCAAGGAAAGGCCGATGCGTGTCGCATCCTGTGGCGCAAGGGCGGCGCATTGCTGGAGTCGTGTCGCAAGCGCGACGCAACTCCAGCAATGCTTGTGGGCTGCCCATACCTAACGTGGTGCGCCACTCCTTACGCCTGCTTGAAGCAGGCGTAAGGATTCGTCGCAGCGCAGTCGGAAAAGTGACTCAGTGAAATCTTGTAGATTTCACTGCGTCACTTTTACGAGGCTTTCCTTAGACGGAACGCCCACCCTGCGGAGGAACGCCCACATGAAACCTGACGCAGGTTTCATGTGGCGCAGGGCTTTACAACGTGACGCATCTCCCTAGATGCGTCACGTTGTAAATAATGCGCAACGTGGCACATGGTTTACGTCGCCGCTGCGTCACAAAAGTGACGCAACGGCGGCGCAAAAGTGGCGCAAGGGGCTTGTAAATCTGCCCCCACATTTAGAATGACATGCGTTGTTGAGGTTTTGGGACTCAGGAGGAGGCAAGCTGGGCACGAGGAAGACAGCTATACAGGCAGCAGGGAGGTGCAGCAGGCCCCAATGGCAATCTTGCACTATTCAAGCCTGCCATTTCCCACTTTTCCTCTCATTGGCTCGCTGCTTGAAGGATCAGTCAATGAGAGATAGCAACAGGGATCTGGAGGCGTGCCTAAGCAGACATGAGCCCTCCCAGGCAAGCAACTGGCTCATCTGGAACTGCAAAAAGTATTTCTCTCGGAGGCACTTGTTTTTTTTCTAATCCATGCCTCTTAACTGCACACTGAGCATTCGAAAGCTGTGTGAAACTGCAGGTGCCTACCTTGCAGCCCCAGTAGCAGTAGAAGGTCAGCCGGTGCTCAGGTCTGGACGCTTACATGTTATCCGGGTCCAGGCGTTCCACTGTCCGATGTACGGGCATCTGTTTCTGGAAGCCACAATGTCACCTCACACTGGAATATGTGGTATGCAAGTGCTCTTGACACCATCTCAGGAAGAAAAATCCAAAAGCATAAAAACCCTCCTTGACGGACAAAGTCTTCAAAGGAATGAAGAAAACCATGAATCTGGAACCCAAAAGTGGGTTATTCAGGAGCAACGAGTTAGGATCAGTAAGTGGAGGGCACAAGGAAACAAGCACAGCAACTCAGCTTTGCTGCGACACACCCATCCAGACTGAAAATCTTCATTACCTCCTCGTAAGTCTTCCTCGCCACATGCTAAACGTAGTGAGATTCAGCTCCACACCAGAACCCTCCAAAGCAAAAGTTAGCCTCCCATGCCTCCCATCCCTTCCCAACATGGCCGACCCATATCACCCCTGACCTCTAAAAGAGGAGGGTCAGCCCAACCCCCAGCCTGTTTTTTTGGTTCTGCGCTGACTCTCCAAGTGCGCTGTCAGGTGAGTGTGGTCCTGCTTTAGCAGGAACATGGGTCCCTGGGTGGAGGCCCTGCTCTAGGGGGCCCGTGAGCATGGGGATCTTCCCCCATTTTCTCTTCTTGAGGCGGTTAGGCTCTGCTATAGCGAGTCAGGGGATAATAGGGGATGCCCGCGGGGGACTGGTGCTCTGCCTGCCGGTCCATCTTGACCCCTGCGGCCATGGTGGCATCCTGGTTATTTCCGGGTGTGCCTTGCCCAAGGGCCCCCGTTTGCGGGTTCTAGGGGGCCAGTGAGCATGGGAATCTTCCCCCATTTCCTCTTCTTGAGGCGGTTAGGCTCTGCTATAGCGAGCCAGGGGATAATAGGGGGTGCCCGCGGGGGACTGGGGCTCTGCCTGCCGATCCATCTTGACCCCTGCGGCCATGGTGGCATCCTGGTTATTTCCGGGTGTGCCTTGCCCAAGGGCCCCCGTTTGCAAGTTCTAGGGGGCCCGTGAGCATGGGGATCTTCCCCCATTTCCTCTTCTTGAGGCGGTTAGGCTCTGCTATAGCGAGCCAGGGGATAATAGGGGGTGCCCGCGGGGGGACTGGGGCTCTGCCTGCCGGTCCATCTTGACCCCTGCGGCCATGGTGGCATCCTGGTTATTTCCGGGTGTGCCTTGCCCAAGGGCCCCCCGTTTGCGGGTTCTCCTGGTGCGGGGCAGGTTCCTGTGAGGGCTTCCCACGGGTCACACACAACGGACCGTTCTCCCGGCCGGCCTCCAGGTCCGCTTTCCCGCATTTTTGATTGGGGTGGCTGTGGAGAACTCGCGGGCGGTTCATTGCGGCCTGCGTGCTGTATGCATGGGCTGCATACAGTCTCGCGCAGGTTGCTGCGATGGACCGCATTGTGTATTTGAGCCACTTCGCGCATAAGCTTACCTTAGACCGGCGTCCGGGATGATGAAAGTTCCCGGCGCCATCTCCTCGCTTGGCTTCCCTCATTCCGCCCTGCTCGTGATGGGTACAGCACGGACGGGTGACGATGCTCCACAGTTCTCCCTCAGGTCGCACACGGCGGACCAGCCTGGGTTTGACTACGGGGGGACGCGCTTTCCCGCATTTGTGACCGGCCTCCTGCGGGGCGGGTACGGGCGTGTTCGGCCTTCCCGCGCAGCCAGTTGCTTAGCAACTTGGTGCCGTGAGGCGATCGCGGTTCCCTGGGCATTTTTTATGGCGTTTTTGCCTATTTTAAGTCACAGGCTGTGACTGGGGTATTCTGGGACTGTTTGCTATCGACCTGAGAGGTTTTTCCAGTGTGTGGTGTTTCCAGCTGCCTTCCTCATGGAGCAGGGGGCGGATCCTCCAGTGGTGGCTAGCTCTCAGGTCCCCGCTGAGGCCCTATCTTTACAGTCCATCCAGGCTATGATCCAGGCTGCGGTGACGGCAGCATTTGATGAGCGCGAAGGGGGGCAGGGTCCCTCTTCCCCCAAACGTCCACGCCTGGACCCCCCCCCCGATCTCCGATGTCGATGGCGAGGATGAGAACCTCCGGGGTCAGTATGTCCAGGGGCAGGAACTGCGTGATGTCCTACAACACATTAAGGATAACATGGCGTTTCCTGCTCCCACAGTCGATTAACTTTCGAAGGATTTCTTCTTACAGTACCAGCGCAAGGAGCCTGAGTCCCTTCCTCTGCATTCTTCCATTAAGAAGGTTATTGAAAATGAGTGGCAGTATGCCATCCAAGACTTCGCTAAGGAGTTCCCTCCCTCCGTGAAGGTGGACTCTCTCATGGCTGGTCTGGCCACTCAGGGCTCCATCATCTCCGTGGATGCTTCTCCTTCGGACCCGGTTGACAAACGGGTGGAGGCCGTGGCCAAGCGGGCCTATGAGGCGGCCAACTTTTCCATCCGTGCTTCAACATACTTGTCATACACGGTCCAGTCTTTATTGAAGGACTTCCAATCTTTGGTGGAGTTGCTGGACCAGGAGGCTGATGTGGTGCCTACCTTGGCGCTGATGGAGAAACAGACTCGTCTTCTGTCGGATATCTCTTTTGATACCTTGGGGGCCGCGGCTGGTTGCGCTGCTATTCAAGCCCGGTGCCAAGTCTGGCTTCGCCACTGGATGGTTGATGCTGCCCAGAAGGCGATCCTAATGAAGATCCCTTTTTCGGGGTCGAAACTGTTCAGCGCGTCATTGGAGGACATGGTTAAGAAATCAGCGGAGGACAGGAAGCTGTTGGCGCACATCCGTTCATCCAGGGGCCGTTTTTTTGTCCCAAAAGGGCATTCTCTTCCACGCCTGCTGCTAGGGGCAGCGTGCCCTTTTGAGGAAGGGGTCGCAGCCGGGGCACCCCGTTCTTCCACAAATACCGGTCTCAGCCTGCGGCCTCTTCCTCCACCCATAAGTCCTGACTATCTTCTGGTTCCGCCAGTGGGTTGTTCGGTGGGTGGACGCCTGCGCCTTTTCATCTCGACTTGGGAGAGATCCGTCTTGGATTTGTGGGCTCTCCGAATTGTCCGGGATGGTTTTTCCATTGTATTCAGCTCCGCTCCTCCGGACGCTTTCTGCGCCACCCCGCTGCCTTCCTCTCCTGTGAAGCGGGTGGCCCTGCTGGCCGGCATTCAGGATCTTCTCAGCAAGGGGGCGATTCGGCCTGTTCCAGCGTCTCAGAGGGGAAGAGATGTCTATTCCATCCTGTTCTTGGTGAGGAAGGTGTCTGGGGACTTTCATCCTGTTCTAGACTTGAAGCGGGTTAATTCATTCATTCCCCATGTTAAACTCAAAATGCTCTCTCTGCAGGAGATTCTACCACTGCTGGTTCAGGGAAGGTGATTGCATCCCTGGATCTTCTGGATGCCTACCTCCATGTACCCGTCCACCCATCCTCTCAGCGTTTCCTTCGGTTCTGCGTAGGGAGTCTCCACTACCAGTTCCAGGTACTTTCCTTTGGTTTATCCTCTGCCCCGAGGGTTTTTACTAAGGTGCTGGCCCGTTTGGTGGGTATCCTCCACAGGGAGGGGATCAGGGTTTTTCCTTATCTCACTCTTCTTTTTCCAAGGGGACGCTTCACGTCAAGAGGGTCTGCGAGGTTCTGTCATCCCATGGTTTCCTGGTCAACCTCAAGAAGTCTCACCTGGTGCCAACCCAGGACTTGGTGTTCATTGGGGGTCGTCTGGACATTATCCAGGGGATGGTGTTCTTGCCTCTGGAACAGCGGAACACCTTGTGGCGGGATCTGGGTTCTCTCCTGGGTCTGGATTCCGCCCCGGTCCATCAATGGTTGAGGGTTCAGGGGTTGATGTCTGCTACCATCAATGTGCTGCCTTGGGCTCGCCTCCACTTGTACCCCTTGGTGAATCATCTCCTTGCCCATTGGGATCCCTGCTCAGGGGACTACGACGTTCCAGTGGTGGTGTCCCCGCAGATTCGTGCCGACCTGGGCTGGTGGTTAGTGGAGGCCCACCTCTCCAGAGGTCTCTCCTTCCTGGTCTCCCCGTCCCGGGTGGTCACGACCGACGCCAGTCACCTTGGCTGGGGGGCGACCCTGGGTTCCTGGTCTGTTCAGAGTCGATGGGATCAGCTTCAGGCGAGCTGCTCCTCCAACTTTCGGGAACTGAAGGCGGTTCTCATGGCGTGCCGGGAGTTTGCCCCTTCTCTCCAGGATCAGCACGTGTTGGTCCGGATGGACAATGAGGTGGTACGGGGGTACATCAATCATCAGGGGGGGTGCCGGGTACACTCCCTTTGGCTGCTGACCCAGGAGCTGTTGTCCTGGGCAGAGTCTTCGGTCTTGTCCCTCAGGGCGGTGTATCTCCCGGGGAAGGAGAATGTTGTGGCGGATCACCTGGGCCGGGTGTTTCCTCCTCTGTCTGCCCTCTCCCTGAGGTTCTCAGTGTTCCGGGTTCTGGTGGCTAGGTTTGGCCGTCCGCGGATCGACTTGTTCGCGGACTAGTTAAATGCTCTCCTGCCCTGTTTCTGCACTCTCCATCCGTGCCCAGGAGCTTGGCGGGTGGATGCGTTGTCATACCCTTGGTCGGCCGGCCTCCGGTATGCCTTACCCCCATTTCCCTTGATCCCGCGAGTCCTGTGCAAGATCCGCCTGGAGAAGGCATTTGTCCTGTTGGTGGTTCCCTGTTGGGTTCGCCATCCTTGGTTTCCTCTCCTGAGCGAGCTGGCTGTTCAGGAGTGCTGGCCTGTTCCGGATCTGCCTTACCCGCTGCGGGGGCCCCCCGCTCCCGATGGGTATGTTGCGCCAGCTCCATCTGCAGGCTTGGCTCTTGAGAGGGTGACCTTGCTGGCTCAGGGTTGTTCTGTGGGGGTGGTGGACTTGCTGCAGGGTTCCCGCAGGTCTTCTACTCTGCTGTCTTATTCCCGCCATTGGTCTTCCTTCTCTCGTTGGTGTGGGCTGAACGGGGTCGACCCAGTCTCGGTGGATCCATTGCGAGTCCTTGATTTCCTCGCTGAGGGGTTTTCCCTGGGTCTGGCTCCTTCCACTCTACGGGCTCAATGGGCTGCCTTGTGGGCTTTCTGCAGTCCGGGGCTGGACGGCCTCGATCCTCTGGTGGCTCGCTTGCTGCAGAGTTTTTTGCAGCAGCCTCGGGCTATTTGCCTGGCTCCGCCCTTTGATCGCCCCTTGGTTTTGAGGGCCCTCCAAGGGGTCCCCTTTGAGCCACTGCGCTCGGTGGATTTGCAGATTCTCACCTTCAAGTAGTGTTCTTGGGGTCTATTGTTTCAGCTGGTAGGATGGGCAAAGTGGGTTCTTTCCTTCAGTCTCCTCCATTCTTGCGGCTTCTCCCGGATCGTCTGGTGTTGCGCCCTGGCCCTCGGTTTCTTCCCAAGGTTCCTTCGGTTGTTAACCGCTCCCGCAAGGTGGTTTTGCCCTCTTTTCCTCCGGGGGTTGACTCGGGTTCTGATGCCTCTCTGTCCCTGCTGGATGTTCGGCGGGCGGTCATGGTGTATCTGGACCGCACGGCCGCCTTCTGTTGTCGTGACAATTTGTTTGTGACGTTTGGCCCGGACCGGTCTGGTCACAAGCCTTCCTTCTCCATGTTGAGTCGATAGATTAAGCAAGCTATCTTGCTGGCCTACAGGTCCCAGGGGTCTGAGCTTCCGGCCGGGGTCCAGTGTCGTTCCACCCGGGGCCTCTCTGTCTCTTTGGCCTAGTTTAAGGGGGTTTCTACGGAAGATATTTGCAGGGCTGCGACCTGGGCTTCCCCACACATGTTCCTGGAGCACTACCGGGTGGTTTTGGGTGGTTCTCCTCCTGGGGATTTTGCGGAGGTGGTTCTCGGTGCTGGGTCCTCCGTCCCTTGATTATGGCTCTTCTGTGTTGGGCCTGTGTGGTTTGTTCTGTGTATTTTTATACACTGGATTAAATCCTGTTTTGGTGTCATGTACTCCTTGTCATTGGTTTCTTGTTCACTACGTAGCCTCTTGGCTTGGGTATGTGCTCACTTCGTTTAGCATGTGGCGAGGAAGACTTACGAGGAGGTAATGCCCCGGTTACTTACTTACCGGTAATCTTCATTACTCTGAGTATTGTCTTCCTCGCCACATGAGTTCCCATCCCTCCCTCCCTGGGGTGCTATTGGCTTTATATTTGGGGCTTGGTAGTTCTTCAGGCTGGGGTTTGGCCGACCCTCCTCTTATAGAGGTCAGGGGTGATATGGGTCGGCCATGTTGGGAAGGGATGGGAGGCATGGGAGGCTAACTTTTGCTTTGGAGGGATCTGGTGTGGAGCTGAAGCTCACTTCGTTTAGCATGTGGCGAGGAAGACAATACTCGGAGTAATAAAGATTACCGGTAAGTAACCGGGGCATATATGAAAGGAAAAGGAAATGACATCAAAACATCACATGACAGGAAATATAAAGGATTGGGAAAATAAGGAAGGATTCAAGGAAAAAATAGCCATGATGGAAAAGGAAAAGTAAAGAGAACAAAAATCTGAAGTGAGCAGGCTACCGAGCAGCTTTAAAAGGCAGATTAATAGCTCAGACAGGTGATGGCTTTTTTATAGCTGGAGGATCAAGGAGCAGCAACTAGGAGCCTAGGAGCACGAGGGAAGGCATCCCCAGGTGCATGAAACTCATAGCCTGCAGCTGCAGACTTTATGCTGTGTCTTCTGAGTCATAGGACCCACAGGAAGACACAAGGTATTGGGGTCCGCGACAGGCGGGTTCGGGAGATGCCACAACCACAACAGCAGGCAAGCATGTCAGTCTCCTCCTCCATTCCTGATGGGGCATCACCCCCTGACTACTCCTGATCATGAGTTTGCTGCATTCCCTTTGCCACAAGACCTACAGTGAGAGAACGTTCATCAGGCTAGCGCCTCTCTCTGGACTGGTCAGTCCCAGAGGCTCTCAGCGCGCCCAGGGATATGTCTTTTGTGACTCCTTTTGCCTGATACACATGAACGGCTTGTTCCTTCTGTCCACACTAATCTCTCTCTCTCTCTCTCTCTCTCTCTCTCTCTCTCTCTCTCTCTCTCTCTCTCTCTCTCTCTCTCTCTCTCTCTCTCTCTGAATCAGTTTTGAGATTCTAAATCTTTGGTACACATTACAAAAGATCAAAATGCAAAAATATTTTCCTCCGCCCTTCTGTTCGTGATAAACATAGAAAAAAGGCAAGGGACTGTGATATGAAACCTTTCAGATATAATTTCTAGTTTTTCATAATTGGTGATAACCTTTTTTCTCAATTAAACCGAGCAAGCAATCAATGCAGAAGTCATTAAAATGAAACACTACAGATCATACGTATGTGAAAATGTAATCCTGTTCCTATCACTGTGAATCCCAAATTAACAATTTAATACATATAACCTGAGCGTCGAGGGTGTCGTGTACACTATCGGAGGAGATTGTGCGGCCTCTTGCCTTGATCTAATCTGTTAAATTAAATGTCTTCAGTGGAAACCCATAAGGAATCCCTCTTTGTCGAGAAAGGTTGGAATCAAAGGCTTCGACCAGTGAATGTTAAACATATTGTAACATGGGCTTCAGTACAGTGCGGGCATTTAAACCACAATAATAGGGCTACATTGATGTTAGGGAGTACTTTTATCAGAAGCATAGAGGACTATATCATAAGTAGGCTTTCCTGTTTTCAGTTTCTATTTTTGGTCAATTCTGGTGGGTATTTTTCAGTGTTTTCAATACCTTAAAAAAACAGTGGTTATCAGTGGTTACACATTTTCGTGCCATTAAAAACAACAGAAACAGTGTTTTTCCAGTGTTTATGAAATGTTAGTGCATGTGTATAGATAGCGTGTGTACAGGGTATATGAGGTCCAAATAAATTTTTACAAATCAAACTTATTGTAGTACACCATACAATATTTCTTTAGTGAGTCTTTGGTCATGCACACTCGCTCTTTCCTTCCTATGTAAACATTTATCTGTGTAAAGGCCCTCTCAACATTGGCACTTGAGACGGGCAACACCAAAACAGCCAGTACATAATTTGCTAACTCTGGCCAATGACATACCTTTCCATGCCAATACTGGAGCACCTGAATATTGTGATTCTCTAGGACATGTTCTGCAACATATGCGTTGAATTGGGTGTATGTGCCCTCAGTTATTGATGCAGTCAAAAATGAAGCAGTACTTTTCAAAGTCTGGAGAAGATTCAGAAGGAATCTAGAACTTGTGCAGAGTACCTCAGTGAGGCTTCATTAACTTCAAATGCCATGGTTGGTGAAGGGACATAGTAATGCATCATTGCAAGCCATTTCCCTCAGACTGTAACATAAAATTTCCTGAATTGCTCCTCAGCATGTCTTTGCTTACGAAGGTGCAAGAATTTTAACAAGGAGCATGTTGCAGTGCCAAAGTCACTAAAAGTGTCTCCCAGCCTACTCTCAAGGAGATGTTTCACATCTACACCAATTACGCAGAACACTTGGTAGACGAGGGCGTTTTCAGACTCTAGTATTTTGATTATGTCCACTACAGCAGTCATGTTTTTCTGAAAAAACCTAAGCATCCAGTAGACTGTATTTTTTTACATCACTATCAATATGTGACCAAAGATCATCACATTTCTTGCATTTGGCATCATCACTAAGCAAAGATTCTGTAAACGGTCGCCACACGGATACTATAGCATTCACAGCCTTTAGGACTGAGAACCACCGGCTGAATGACACAGTTAGGATGACTCTTTCTTTGATGCCACACAAAGCACAAAATGAGAAATATTTGCATTTTAGTTCCTGGGAATAACGAAACAGTGCGCCAGAATGGACTACAAAGTCTATAGCATTCTTCATTAACTCTGAAGATTGTAAAGATGCTTTCAGCATACCATCTAGAAAGTGACAAGGATCTCTTACAGGGAAGCACTTCAGCTCAGGTATCGATTTTGGTAGGTGATCATACAACTTTTTCATATACGTAGCTGAATTACTGCACATACAAACAATATCACTCCAATCTTTATTGAACTTAGTAGGAACTTTTTTGCAGCAGCATTCCAAGTGACACTGCATTCCTTGTTTTCCAAATGTCTGGTGTCATGTTTTCACCACTATCTCAGATGCTTGGTGACAACCCTCTTTTCACATATACTGTCACTACACCTTGCATTGAATGTTTAAAGCCTGGGGTGTTTGGCATTTCACCTACAATCAATACTGACTCGCTAGAACAGGGGGCTGATGTATCAAAGGATTTCAGCCATTCTCTGTCTGTGGGTAAATGTGATGGTACATATTGGGAAAGATTATTATGAAACCAGCCATTTAACCAATCAGTGAAATCAAATTTAGCCAAAATATCAAACATGATTTTGATATTTCCTGATCCTCTACAGTTTATAAAATAACTAAATAAGACCTAAAACATACTTCTAAACACTTCATCTTTAGAACAAAGACCACAAAACTGAAAAAAACAGAAGGAAGAAACAATATTTTAGTGACATCCCTAAACAACAAAACTCAAGCAGAATAATGTTAGCCCAGTATTTCTTGCTGCTGCCTTGTATAACAAAGTTATATTGCATTGGCCCCTTCCGGAAGAAATAAAAATGACTCTTTCACTCATCTTTTCCTTTCTTTGAATGGCACTTAGTTTCTGGTTGTAAATGTGTTTTTTCAGTGTTTATATGTTTACACTGGTGATGGCTATTTTCCTTTCGGTGGGGTTTTATCAGTTATTATAGGTTTAAACCTAAAACCAGATAGCCTAATCATAAGTGAAGGAATGATAAAGTCGCTAATTAATGGATTAGTGAATGGATAAACGAAGTAAGAACTGAATGGATGAATATATGAGTGAATAAATGAATGAAATAAATATGTGTGTGCCTGTATAATCAGTGCTTAATTTGAGCCGGTGGCTGCTTGGGGTGTGGGGAGGGGACCATCGGCACACATTTTTTGGGATCGGCTTTTAAGATCCCTCTTGATACATTTGCCGAAAGTGAAAACGCACAAAGCAGAAAGACCCAGGAAGAGAAAGACTGAAAGCAGAAAGGAGGGACCTGTAAAAGTGAGGTAAAGAGGCAGGGAGTGTCTGGCATTGATTAAAGATGTCTGGGGTGGATCCAGGGCTATGCAGCCTCAGTCCCCTGCGTGCGTTTGAACAGAGCTTTGGGCACCGGCAGTAGTCTGTTTCAAATTAAGCCCTGTTTATATCAAACAGTGGGATTGCAGAGCAAGGTGAGAGTGAGTGTTATTTTGAATTGACATGTGAATCTACCGATATGACAGGTAAACTTTGTACAATATAGTGCGGCCCCTCTACGGACAGACAAATGAGGCGAGCTCTTGACTTTTGTCTCACAGGTGCAAGAGTATCATGCAGGTCTTTTGACCCTGGATGCTTACATAGCTGTTGGGTATCATTTATTGGGTCATTATGTGATAAAGGGTACCTACTTAATCCTTCACCTGATGACACAACCCTACAGGACCTCAATCCTTTAAACGGCATTTGTGAGGGTGTATCCTCCTTCCCTGTCCTGATGCAGACCCAACTTCAAATTGTAACCTAACAAGTCGAAAGGTTGATGCCTACATAATCAATTGCTTAATTTAATGAGATTGCAATGAACATAACATTGAGTGGACTGTTTGCCAATGTACATTTAGGGCCTCATTTACAAACTTTTGGCGTAGGGCAGTGCCCCAAGCCTTCTTGCTGTGCGGCCCTGCATCAAAAGGAAAGGGCAGGAATGCACTGTATCTATGAGATATGGCGCAATCCTGTCCTCTTCCCCAGCACTGGCGCACAATTGGCTGCCATGCGCCAAGGCAGGCATCCTTGCAACATGGTGCAAGGTTGTCTGTGTTGAAGGAATGATTGATTTTGTGCAGGAAGGGACACATTCCTGCACAAAAGCAATCAATGTAGGCGATTTCCTCCTTTTATATGTGATGCTGATGCATCACACATAAAAAGAGGAAAAACGAGGAGAAATAAAGGTATTTCTCCTTGTTACGCCTGTCCTACGCCTCCCCTGGGAGGTGTAGGCTTTTGGCACATTCCCAGGTTTACAGAATGTTGTAAATCTGGGAATGTGTCAAATGCCATGGGTGTTACGTGGGAACACCCACAATAATGCCCATGGCCCGCTGCCCCATCGCAGTGTGAGGCAACGCAGCAACTGCGTTGCCTCATACCATATCTAAGAGGCCCTGACAAGCCACGCAGGGTGGCTTTATGTGGCCTTGTAGATATGGCACTGCACTGCGTGCCACCAGAACGTCGTTAAAAAACAAGACATTCTGGCAGCACACAGGGGCTTGCAAATAAGCCCCTTAGTTTGCAACATTCACTAACAAGCACCTGTTTGTTTGCCACTTATTTGTTTGAACGCTACTACGTCACCTTCACGTGCATTGCACTGTCACACCTCATCCTACTATGTCTTGTTTAAGAATGTAGCAGGTTCTTCTTTATCTTTATTAATTGGGCCTGGAGGAGACTAATTTTAGCCTCTTTATCAGTTGCAAATTCATGGTACAAAAAGTCTCCGACAGAATCATCATATGATATACCAATACCGTCAGAGAGACACCATGAACTGAGCTCTTGGGACCTTGGAATATCCATCAACAAGAGTTTAGAGAAATGGATGCAAATCAGTGGGAGGGAAGGAATACTCAGAGGTCAAATCATAGAAACCTATATACAACAGAACGCAGTCAAATGATCTCAGACCACCAGTGAGCTTTAAATAACAAACTGAGGGCCTGATTTACAATATTTTGATGCATGGCGTGCAGCAAGCCTTCTTGCTGCGCTGCTGTGTGTCAAAATAAAAGTGCAGGAATGCGCCGTATCCACAAGATACTGTGCATTCCTGTCCTTCTCCCCTGCGCCAGCGCACAAACAGCAGCCATGCGCCAATGCTAACACCATTGCGCCATATTGCAAGGGTGCCTGCATTGCGGGATGATGGCATTTTTCTCTTTCTATCCTGCAGCACGCATTTAAAAAGGAAAAGACGATGAGAAATAAAAAGTATCTCTCCTCATTGCACCACTCCCTGGGGAGGCATAGGATTCTGACGCATTCTCAGATTTACAAAATGTTGTAAATCTGGGAATGTGTCATGTTCCATGGATTTTCTTGGGTACACCCACAGCCACACCCATGGAACACCCCTTTCATGCAGAGTAATGCGTGAAAGGGGCCCATATTTACAAGCCCATGAAAAGTCATGCAAGGTGACTTTACGTGGGATTGTAAATATGGGCAAGCACATTGCTCTGCCGGTGCATCAAAAATATTTGAAGCATCAGCAGCACAATGGGCTTGTAAATGAGGCCCTGGCTTGTCCAGCAGGTTTTTTCCCCAGACCTTTTGCTTCTTGGCATTCTGTTTCTGACCTGTTTTTGTTGGTTTTATGACTCTGGGCACTTTACCACTGCTGATCAGTGCTAAAGTGCATATGCTTTCCCTGTAAGTTGTGTGTATGGATTGGTGATTCCATGATTGGCATATTTGATTTACTGGTAAGTCCCTAGTACAGTGCAGTGTGTGCACAGGGCCTGTAAATCAAATGCTGCTAATGGGCCTGCAGCACTGATTGTGCCACCCACATGAGCAGCCTGCAAATATAACTCAGACCTGCCACTGCAGTGTCTGTGCACAGTTTAGTACTGCCATGGCGACCTGGCAAGTGCACCCACTTGCCAGGCCCTAGCCTTCCCTTTTCTTACATGCAAGATACCTCTAAGGTAGGCCCAAGGTAACCCCATGGGCAGGGAGCAGTGTATGTGAAAGGTAGGACATGTACTGAGGTGTGTGACATGTCCTGATAGTGAAATACAGTGTACAAGGGGGCAGATTTACAAGGACTGGTGCATCTCTGCATATTAGCAGGGATGCGCCAGTACCGATGCGACACGCAATTCTACCCTTGCGCCACCACAGATGCGTCGCATTTACAATGCGGCGCACCGTGGCGCAGCGATAGACAGATGCGTGTCGCATCTGATGGCGTAAGGGCGGCGCATTGCTGGAGTCGTGTCGCAAGCGCGACGCAACTCCAGCAATGTTCAGGGACCGCCCATACCTAATGTGCTGCGCCACTCCTTACGCCTGCTTCAAGCAGGCGTAAGGTTTTGTCGCAGCGGCCTCTGAAAAGTGACTCAGTGAAATTTTGTAGATTTCACTGCGTCACTTTTACGAGGCTTTTTCCGACGGAACGCCCACCCTGCATACATTAAACCTGACGCAGGTTTAATGTGGCGCAGGGCTTTACAACGTGACGCATCTCCCTAGATGCGTCACGTTGTAAATAAGTCGCAACGTGGCGCATGGTTTACGCCGCCGCTGCGTCACAGAAGTGTCGCAACGGCGGTGCAAATGTGTCGCAAGGGGCTTGTAAATCTGCCCCTTCGTTTTTCACTATTGAAAGGATATCTGTCCCATAAGATAGAATGGGAGTTTATTTATAACATCTTATAAATATAACTTCCCATTGGGACAAGATAGAAAGATGGAGTTTAGTATGCCTGAACTCAGAATATAAAAATTCATCTTTTAGAAAGATGATTTTTATATTGTGTATCAATCATACAATTCAAGAAGCGGTGAGGGCTTAGAGAAGTGCACACTGGTGTATAATACTGGTAATTAATCACTATGCTTCAACCACGCTGTACTTTTTGTGGTCCCATCGCCACTGAGCCACTTATAATTAAATCACAACCTATGCATTAGTTAAATGCTTGACAATAGTTATTTGATAGTCCAATTCAAAGAAAGTCCATAGGGAGTCTTTATGAATTTCCAATTCGTTGTTTATTTCAAAACTTAATTATTTAATCCAGAAAACATCACAAAAAATAATCCAGCCAACGCGTTTCATCCAAACTGGATATCATCAGGGCTTAATATTTAATGCTGATTGCAGGTTACGTGCTGCCAGTTTTAGGCTTAGACCATCTGTCCCCGTGTTGAGGTGCTTGCCTGTGATACTGCACGTTCGCTTCCAATGCGTATCAGTATCCGGCCGGTTCGATAATTCCCGCCACAAGCATTTAACTTGTGTAGACTAGTGACAAATGCGCTCCTTTTGCATAGGTTGTAGTTTTTTATATTGTGTGTTTGAAAATACCACTTTTAGAAAGTGGGTATTTTCTTGCTTAGCCATCCTGTGTGCCTCTGCTGGTTTGTGGATTGACTGTCTGGCTTTGGAGTGACAGGGGCTGGGGAAGTGCATTCTCTCAGATGGCCACCGGAGGAGTTGATGTGTGTCCTGCCATTCCTGGATGAGTCAGGGCTGGGCTGAATAGACCTGGGCTGTATTTAGAGTAGGGGGAGGAGATTTCTGTAATACCTGAATAGGCCTGGTCTGCCTTGGACAATGCTGTCTCCACCTCCTGCCGGGCAGCTGCATCAGAGAGGACAGAACTGGTTTTGGCTGGGCAAAGAGCTTCTCTGCCACCAGAGAACAACGAAATTTGTGCTATAAAAAGTGGGGCCCAGACCCCTGAACTTTATATCACTGCTGAACTAAGGACCCTGCCAGGAAGAAGGACTGGGAATGCTTGAGGAAGAGTACAGCCCCTGTGCTGTGTGCTATTGGGGTTGGCCTGCAGTGGTTGCTTCTGTCTTGGGTAGGGAAAGGACTGGACTGTGCTTTCATCATCCTGCTGTTAGAGTTTTCTCCAAGGGCTTGACGTAGAGCTTGCCTCCTGTTGCAAGTCTCCGGGATAGAAAAGACTTCAAAGATTACTTCTGGGAATCTAGAGAAAACTTTACCAAGGAGAAGAGCTGGAGAAACTGAGGAGGAGTACTGCCCTTGTGCGGTTTGCTGTCTGGGGTTGGCCTGCAGTGACTGTTTCTGCCAAGCAAAGGACACAGACTTTGCTGTGTGCTGTGTCCCCTGCTTGAGGAAGATCTCCAAGGGCTTGAAAGAGAGCTTGTCTCCTGTTCTGAAGTCTCAGGGACACAAAGACTTCACCACCAGCTCCCCTGAACTCCCTTGCTGGGAGTTCTGACCTGCTAAGAGGTGCCTGCTGCTGTTGTGGGCCTCTGGAGGCCGTTTGCCACTGGAAGCTGGAAAAGTAACGCAACTTCGAGAAGCGTGACGCATCCGCACCTGTTTCCGATGCATTGTTGAAGAAATCATCGCAGCGCCTGCCGTGGCTCCAGAAGTCGCCGACGCTAAATCCTGTGCACCGATCTCCAACGTCCGAGATCACCGTACTGATTCCGGTGCAGGCCCTGCTGTGCGGCTGCAAGAAGCAACTCATCGTGGGACCGCGGCTGGGAAGAGCAACACAGAGTCGTCGCCGCATCGAGAACTGACGCATTCCCGATTTCACACATCGCATTTGTGCGCCACGCTGGCAAGAACACCGAGGTCACAGTAAGAAACCGATGCATCACCTCCCCTTACAGTAAGAAACCGATGCATCACCTCCCCTTCAGTAAGGAACCGACGCATCACCGCCCCTACGTGGCAGTAAGGCACCGATGCAACACCTCCCCCGAAGTAAGGAACCAATGCATCACCCTCCCTGGGCGTAAGGAACCGATGCATCACCATCCCTGCGACAGTTTTTGTTTGTGTGCATGACACATCAAAGGTACTTTGTGTGAAAAGTGTTGCATCCCACATTTTCTTGGAACAGAACTGTTTCTACCTTTTAAGAATCATATTTTTAGTACTGTATTGTGGATTTTTGTCATTTTGGTCTTGTTTTGGTTTAGATAAAGATTACCTCTTTTTCTAAACTGGTGTGGTGTCCATTTGTAGTGTTTTCACTTTATTACTGTATGCATTCAAACTATGCTTTACACACTGCCTCTGAGATAAGCGTGTCTGCTCGTGCCGAGCTACGAAGGGGGTGAGCAGGGGTTATTTAAAAAGTGTATCCCCCTTACCCTGACTAGGAAGAAGGGTCCCTTGTTGGACAAAGGTGCAAACCCTTGCCAACTAGAGAACCCCATTTCTAGCAGGCCCTAAATAGTGTCCTCCATCTTTCAAGTAGAAAATGTGGATCTGTGTTTGAGGCAAAAACAGTTTGTTCGGTTTCCATTCTATTAGTAGCAACAGAGAAAATCATCAGGTTGTTTTATGTTTTTATTTAGGAATGGCTCCAGGAATGATGCTAGTGGCATTCACCTACTAAGGTCTAATATAGGTAATGGGGTCTGTACTGAGAGAAGAGGGCTGTCTGGCTCCGCAATGGTGAGCAGCACGTGCTTCAGTAACAGAGTTTTCCTTTCACACAGTTTTGTCCTGTGGCAACTGATGCTTCCATCTTTAGGCTGTTATCAATTGATCTTCAATGAAATCATTCAAGGCGGGCTCTGCACTGCTTGTTCAACTAGCCTCTTACTTTTCGCACAGCACATCGCAGTGATTTATTGCACGGGTTGTTCTACATCTTGGAAATGAAAGCACTACCTACGAAAATGTTTGCGGCAAAAAAACAATTAGTCCCCGAAAAAACAAAGAAGATTTTAAAGCAAAAAAAGCTTAATTTTTCTTCATCATAAAGAGATGCTGGGACTCGTAGTTTTGTATTTCCCAATGGAAGACTATGTTAAAGATTGACAGCATAGATAATTAAACCGGTGTAAACCCAGGACTGGCTCAAGATGGCCTCATGACATCGATCTTGTCTGCTGTGATTTGTCAGCGTACTTAGGTGTCAGTGAAAAAGAAGACATTTCAAATAGGGCGTCTATAAACACTTTCTGATCCCTCTTAACGAACCTTTCAAATACATTGCAAACATATCTGAAATCCCTTTCTTTGGCTTTAAAAATGTTGAACATGACTAGTTTTTTAGGTCGAGCCTAGCGGCAGCGTGCATGCACTGCTCGCTCTGCGTGACTGCTGTAGTAGAGTATGGGAGAGAAGCCGCGCCCACTCTCCTCCCATATTTTTCATTGGTTTGTGTCATTGTCTTTCGTAAATGCTGCCTTCGGAATCGTTAATAGGCTTGTTAGTCCCTCCTTAGTACGGCCTTGTCTTCATTTGTAACCTCCCATGGCTACTGGCCCCTTTACTTTGGCTGTTTCACTGGACCTGTTATTTAGTCTGTAAGCACTATTTACTTTATTGAGTTTCTTACTGCAAGCAGCACATGCGCTGGTTCAGCTGAAACCGCTTGTGTTTTTTTAAGCAGTAGGGCCGCCCCGTAAAACGGGCGCCTGCTTTCAATCACTTTAACCCGGCATTATCTTGTGTCTGTTTCAAACCCCCTCCCCCCCAAGTAAAATGGATTTAGAAATGATTAGCGAATTAAGTCATGTGAATGCCACGTAGCACATAATCGTGTGCTAATAGGCTGAAGCTGACAACAGCACATCTGTGTTACATGTCATCTGTACTAAGCCACCTGACGGGTTGTTTTCAAAAGCCTGTTTTATTAACAACAACACCACCACCACCAATCCCACCACCAATACCACCACCACCATCAATACCACCACCTCCACCACCACCAATACCACCACCACCACCAATACCACCACCACCAACACCATCACCACCACCACCACCAATACCACCACCACCAATACCACCACCAATACCACCAATACCACCAATACCACCACCACCAACATCATCACCACCACCAATACCACCACCACCAATACCACCACCAATACCACCACCACCAATACCACCACCACCACCAATCCAATACCACCACCACCAATACCACCGCCAATACCAATACCACCACCACCAATACCACCACCAATACCACCACCAATACCAATACCACCAATACCAATATCACCACCACCAATACCACCACTACCACCATCAATACCACCACCAGTACCCCACCAATACCACCACCACCAATACCACCACCAATACCACCACCAATACCACCACCACCACTAATACCACCACCAATATCACCACCACCAATACCACCACCACCACCACCAATACCACCACCACCAATACCACCAATACCAATACCACCACCTCAGCGCCTCTCGCTCACTAGTAATAGCAGGGGCACTGTACGAGGCCGGAGCTGCAGCAGACACCATCCCTCCCTCCCTCCATGCCTGCCATAAAGCACAGCCCGCCCTGCACCAGGAGGTGAAGCCAGGACCCTACCACAGCTGGAGTGCTTTTATTAGGCCAAAGATAGAAATGACATCATGCAATGCCACACTGCACACTCAAATCACGGAGAGGGCAGGAAATAGTCCCCCCACTCTTCCTCCTGAGCCGTGAATATACATGTCCAAAATATCGATCACAATAATATAGACAGCATTATTATCGTTTTTTAAAAAATATTGGCAAGTAAAAAATAGATAAAACACACAAAATGTAATACCATAAATATAGTAAAATAAATAAACATACATTGCATATAAAATAAAATCAAAAACATATTTTTAAACCACAGTAAAACATATCTTAATACATTAAATAATAAATACACTATTAATAACCATTTTAATTTTATATTTACATTAACTACAAAGTTTATTTAACATCACATATAATATAATACACATTTAAATAATTCAACATATGAAAAGAAAAAAAAGAAAGTAACTCACTCTTAACACCTTGCCTGCGGCAGGAATTCCAGCCCGGTGCTGGACATTCCAATCGCGGGCGTGGTCGTGACGGAACCATGCCGTCATGAGCACAGCCCAACCGTGACTCATGACGGCATGGTTCCGTCACAAGCATCGAAGGGGTTAGTTAGCGTTTTCCATATATGGAAAACAACGACCAAAACAATTAAAACAATAAAGATCAACCAATAAAAATACACAATGTTAAAATACACCAATGAGGTTAAGCAAACAATTAAATAAACACTATGGGGTCGATTCCGATTCGGGCCGGAAAAAGCACCGACCGACTCGGATCCCGAAATAATACCGACCGACACGTACCCGTGGCGCCCGACACGCCAAGTACGATGCAAGGCGTGAAAACTCCGACCGACACGTACCGAAACCAAGTCGACCGACCGAGCCGCACGGAAAACAGCAATCCGGCCGGAAAAACACGCGAATCCAACCGACCGACACGCACCCGGAACAAATCCGACCGAAACGTACACGCGAACTCCAAAACGCAAAGTACGATGCAAGGCGCGAAAACCACGAGCGAGTCGGACGGAGGACAAGCCGTACGACCGACACGCATACAAAACCGAGCCGAAGCAACACAAAACACCGCGACCGACGCGTACGCAGCATAGAAAACTGCACAAACACAGCGCGAACGAAACGGAGAACACCGTACCAGACAAATGCAGGGTCCGACTCGGTCACAAGAACGTTTCCAACATACACAAACAGCACAAAGGAAAAAACACCCAAAAAAAGGCCAAACAAGCAATTACCAAGCCAATAAATACTGGGTGGGGTGGGGACAGAGAACAAAGACACACCCACAACTCCACCTATATAAAGGACACAAATCACAACCATGAGCCTTTGCAAATGCCATTCCACTGCCAGCACCCAAGAGAAAGCAACCACACACCCACAGCTCATCCCTCACACAAGCCACACACCATCAGCACACCAACAAATACCTACCTCACATACACCCAGCAAAACACACACCCACACACCCTCACCTGCACACCAACACACACATCACTCACCATCACCATGCCCCCCAAGAAGAATCCCAAGTTCCTAGATAGTGAATTGGAAGTCATGGTAGACGAGATCCTCAGGGTAGAGCCACAGCTGTTTGGCACACTGGTCCAACAGACCCCCATCTCCCAGAAAACCAAGATGTGGGAGAGGATCATCAACAGGGTGAACGCACAATCACCATGTCGGCGCACAAAGACCGACATCCAGAACAGGTGGTATGACGTGCGCAGGAGGGTACGGGACCTGCTGAAGAAAGACTACATCAACAGCCAACACACCGGCAGTGGCCCTCCTGCCAAGCCAATATACCTCAGGCCCTGGGAGGAGAAGTTGCGGGCCATCCTTCCGCCAATGAGCGTATATGGACTAGAGGACATCCCAGAGCCTGGTGAGTACACAACAAATGTACACAATATACTGCCACAAAACACACACATCACTGTCAAGGGGAGAGTCAAATCATGCACTCATAGCAATTACACAGCAACCAGAACAGAATCATCCCAAAATGTGTATGTCAGTCAGATAAACACAACACATGCCATCAAAAAAGTCACATCCAACTGTGCCAACACATGTACAAACACAACTACAACTACAGCTAGGCAGTGGCACAAATAGAAATAACAAACACATCCACACATGTAGCCACCACAACAACACCAACACACAGTGAAGACCACTCAAAGGAAGGAATCCTGTGTATGCTGGCCAAGTCAGTGTAGCCAATAGCATCATGGGAGTCGCAGTCACACATATTGCCCCCCACAACTGTCCCATCAACACCACCCTGAACCATGCTCACATCACAGGAAGTGGAGAAGGACTCACAAGATGGCTGACACTGGCTACTGCTGTGGGGAGCACAAGGCCCTGCTGGCAAATGTGCACCAACAAACAGCAGGACACCACTGAATGACATCCTGAGAGACAACTTACACTCCTTTGCAATGCAAGCACGTTCCATGGTGGGATATCTGGCTAGCTGGGTGGGAAGGGGGACTTGCAGCACTGACCATAGTCACAAGCACCTCCCTCACACACCCCCAACACAAACTCCACAGAACCCACCTGGTAGAATGCAATGCCCACCATCCTAACACAAGATCCCACAAAGAACCACCACCCTGGGTTATGTTGTGTGAAGCACAGGGACACTCTTGGGACTTTTAGCCAAACAACTGCCAGGACAACACTCCCAGCCATCCTGTCAGCACAGCCAGCCCACCCCACAGGGAAGCAGAGTCAAAAGGAAGGAAGCATGGGCATGCTGGGAAGGGGGTGGAGGCAATAGCATGATGGGAGTCGTAGTCACTGATATTGGTCACCCCCACAACTGTCCCATCAACACCACCCTGAACCATGCTCACATCACAGGAAGTGGAGAAGGACTCACAAGATGGCTGACACTGGCTACTGCTGTGGGGAGCACAAGGCCCTGCTGGCAACTTTGCACCAACAAACAGCAGGACACCACTGAATGCCATCCTGAGAGACAACTTACACTCCCTGCAATGCAAGCACGTTCCATGGTGGGATATCTGGCTAGCTGGGTGGGAAGGGGGACTTGCAGCACTGACCATAGTCACAAGCACCTCCCCTCACACACACCCCAACACAAACTCCACAGAACCCACCTGGTAGAATGCAATGCCCCCATCCTAACACAAGATCCCACAAAGAACAACCACCCTGGGTTATGTTGTGTGAAGCACAGGGACACTCTTGGGACCTCTAGCCAAACAACTGCCAGGACAACACTCCCAGCTATCCTGTCAGCACAGCCAGCCCACCCCACAGGGAAGCAGAGTCAAAAGGAAGGAAGCATGGGCATGCTGGGAAGGGGGGAGGAGGCAAGAGCATGATGGGAGTCGTAGTCACAGCTCTACATCCCCCACCACATGGCCCAGCAAGCTCACACTCACGCATGCACATCCCACAGAGAATGGAAAGGCCCATCAAAGATGTCTGACACTGTTGCTGTGTCGTGGGGAGCACAAGGGCATGCTGGGTACTGCACACCAACCAACAGCAGGACACCACTGTCAGCCATCTTGCCATTGCTCTCACACCCACACACACTGAACTCCCCACAAAAGCAAGTAAGTATGTGAATGCTGGGAAGTGGGGTGGAGGCAATAGCATGATGGGAGTCGTAGTCACAGACATAGCTCACCCCCACAACTGTCCCATCAACACCACCCTGAACCATGCTCACATCACAGGAAGTGGAGAAGGACTCACAAGATGGCTGACACTGGCTACTGCTGTGGGGAGCACAAGGCCCTGCTGGCAACTGTGCACCAACAAACAGCAGGACACCACTGAATGACATCCTGAGAGACAACTTACACTCCCTGCAATGCAAGCACGTTCCATGGTGGGACATCTGGCTAGCTGGGTGGGAAGGGGGACTTGCAGCACTGACCATAGTCACAAGCACCTCCCCTCACACACCCCCAACACAAACTCCACAGAACCCACCTGGTAGAATGCAATGCCCCCATCCTAACACAAGATCCCACAAAGAACCACCACCCTGGGTTATGTTGTGTGAAGCACAGGGACACTCTTGGGACTTTTAGCCAAACAACTGCCAGGACAACACTCCCAGCCATCCTGTCAGCACAGCCAGCCCACCCCACAGGGAAGCAGAGTCAAAAGGAAGGAAGCATGGGCATGCTGGGAAGGGGGTGGAGGCAATAGCATGATGGGAGTCGTAGTCACTGATATTGGTCACCCCCACAACTGTCCCATCAACACCACCCTGAACCATGCTCACATCACAGGAAGTGGAGAAGGACTCACAAGATGGCTGACACTGGCTACTGCTGTGGGGAGCACAAGGCCCTGCTGGCAAATGTGCACCAACAAACAGCAGGACACCACTGAGTGACATCCTGAGAGACAACTTACACTCCCTGCAACGCAAGCACGTTCCATGGTGGGATAACTGACTGGCTGGGTGGGTGGGAAGGAGGGCCGGCTGTCAACCAAACACAACCAATGCAGACCATGTTCACACCCCAGAAAATACATAGAAATGCCCAAATAATGCAGGACAATGTGCCACACCAATATCAACCCCTGACTGTGACGACTTAGGACAATGCAATGTACAGGCCCGCACCCAGAGGCACAGTCACAACTGTCATGTGTGTCAACCATTGATGCCTGCAGAAACATAACATACATTGTTTGTGTCTCCCAAAAACAGGTGATGATGGGGACACAGCAGCAGATGCTGAGGAGTCCCAGTCCCAGGCTCAAGAGGATGCCGAGCTCACTGGCGTCGTACAGCCTCTGTCCTCCTCGGACGATGAAGAACAACCTGGCACATCCGGTGCAAGTCAACATGCAGCACCAGCAGGACCACCAGCTGCAGCACCAGCAGGACCACCAGCTGCACCCCCTGCACCCACCCCTCCAACGACTGTCACCACGAATACCATCCCTGCCGACATGGACAGAACAAGGAGCAACACCAGCACAGGGACCCTGGACCAACCTTAGGCCATGGACACCACCACCACCACCAACCCCCAAGGTGGACCAGGGTTATCTGTGCGTGCCACTGCACACACTGCACATGTCAGCAGGGGTGGTGGGAGGGGTGGGAGACAGAGGTCGCTGCTTGCAGACGTTGCTGGTGTGCATGATGACCCACAACTGGTACGCATAGCTGATGCGTACCAGTCCAGCCCCGGAGAGCTCAGCCAGGTAGTGGGGCTCCTCAGAGACATGAAACAGCAGCAGGCTGCCCATCATGCCCGCTTGGACTCCCACATGTCCCACGTGGAGTCACACATGTCCCGTGTGGACTCACACATGTCCCGCGTGGAGTCCAAGTGCGATGCACTGCATGAGATGACGGCGGTGCACAGGGACATTTTACAATGCCTCCGCCAGATGAACAGCAACCAGTCCACACCTCCCTGTGTGCCAACAACATCTGGTGCCGAACAAACTGCAACTGCCACAGGGAGGGAGGAGGACTCTGGCGGAGAGTCCCCTGCACCGCAGCAGCCTGTACTTGAGGGGCCCCCCAAGAAGAGGGGTCGTCCGAGGAGGGAAAAGTGAGAGGCCGATGGCCAAGCGCAACTCCCAGGAAGCCTGAACCTGTTCTGGGTGTTCGCCTTTGTGCACAGACTGTTCACCCTGTTGACGGCAACACTACTCCCACACATTGCATGGGGAGTACAAGTTGGACCAATGTGTCAGACAACTGTGGCCCCGATACTGGGGATCCTGTCTACTAGGACTTTCAATTCACCTAGGAACTTGGGATTGCAAGATTTATGTACAGCACTACCCATCCTATGCACTATTAACACAAATGTATCACAATAAACACACTAATACACCATACTTGCCTCTGTCGTGATTCCAACGTGGGTGCTGTTATGGGGATGATGAACTGCAAAATTACACTGTGTATGCGAACTGCAACAGCAAGGACAACACAGGCATGTGAGTACAGGCAACGTGACACACATGAGGGAGACACACCACCAGGGCTACACAACACATACACACCTAGGCCATCTGACTCATTGCCTACACTGATGTTGCCAGGGAAGACGGTGCAATGCACAGACACCACACCCATTCCCAGTTGTAGTCAAGTAGCCCACAGGTGCAGTAAGCAAATGGCAGTCAAATGTGTGACCACAGACAACGCACATCACAAAGTGAAGCACAGGTTTATTACACAGTTGCAACATGTCGTAACCACTACAGATGCAAGGTAATCCCACCTGGCAGCGGGCACACAGTCAACAACTGTAGACGGAAGGAAGTCCATGGGTGTGGCGCACATCACCTGTAGGGACACAACAGCTACCAGCCTGGATGTGCAATCACGTCGTCGGTGGACACAGTTGACCAAACAAATCTGAAAGTACCCTGTGAAGGACAGAAATGACACACAGTCAAAAGCAATGGAGTACAGGACAGAACAGCAAAACTCATGCACAATACATGTTACAAGATACCCACCCAGAACCAAGTTAGCATGTCAACACTGTTGGGGAGTACAGCCCACCTGTTAGCACACATCGCAACACACATCCAGTCAAGTAGCCCATGGACACACTCCAACAGCACCAGAGCACCACCCACACATCATGCCAACTCACATCATTGACATGACACCTCAGGATACTCACATTCAGCTAAAGAAGTTGGTGATGAGCTGTGTGCGGACATCACCATCATCATCATCATCATCATCATCGTCACTGGCATCGTGGTCCAGGCCAGGATCCTCCACAGGTGGCGGATGTTGGTCATTGTCATCCTGGATGAGAGGCAACTCCTTCCGCACTGCCAGGTTGTGGAGCATGCAGCAGACGATGATAATCTTGCACACTTTCGCAGGGGCATATGGGAGGGACCCTCCGGTCTTGTCCAGGCAGCGGAAGCGGCTCTTCAGGAGACCAAATGTCCGCTCAATCACTCTCCTGGTCCGACCATGTGCCTCATTGTAGCGCATCTGGGCTGGTGTCACAGGGTTCCTGAGGGGTGTCAGCAACCACGGCATGTTGGGGTATCCCGAGTCACCTACGGACAGACAAGTGCACATTAGCTGACTTGGAAAAGTGGGCGGAATACTACAGATCAGATCACACACAATGGCACAAAGTCAGTACACACCGACAAGCCAGGCACGCTGGTTCTGCATCTGTGCCATCATCCTGGGGATGCGACTACTCCTCATCACAAAGGCATCGTGTGCTGAACCAGGGAAACGGGCACACACGTGTGTGATGGTCATGTCTGCAAGACACACCACCAGTGCATTGACCGAGTGGTAGTGCTTGCGGTTCCTGTAGGCCTGCTCCTGGGCCTGTGGTGGTACCAAAGCCACATGTGTACCATCAATGGAGCCAATGACATGCGGCATCCTCCCCAGGGCATAAAAGTCACTCTTCACGTCAGTGAGTCGTCGCAGTCTAGGGAAATAGATGTACCGGTTCAGGAAGAGCAACATTGCCGCCAAAACATCGCGGAGCACACGGCTCAACATGGTCTGTGACATCCCACCAGCAGTCGCCACAGTATGTTGGAAGGTACCAGTGGCAAAGAAGTGTAGGGCTGCCATCACCTTCACCTTGGGGGTCAGCGCTGTAGGATACGGCCGGCCAGGCTGCAAATGTGGGGACAACTGCACTGCCAAATCCTCAATCAGCTGCCTGGTGAAGTGGTACCGTCGGATGCTGTCCCGTTCCACCATTGTTGCCAGGTCTGGGAATTGTCGATGGACAGCAGGAGCCCGGCAGTGCAGAGGAGAAGTAAGCAAGATTGTCAGTCACCCCACATATGCGGCATTGAACACACTCAAGATCCCAACATACATCATTATGAGGCACAACTACATGAAGTGTGCAGTACCGGAAGGACATGTATGGTACATACATGGCCAACATCTGTCAACACGGTCCAACAGGTGGCATCAATTAGTCCCAAGTTGGCCCATTGGATATCATGAGGCCGTGTCACAGTTCCCATCTCCTGCTGCCGTGTCACAATAACCCCCCACAGTGACATGTGAGGACAGATGTGCCCCAGGCACCACAGCTCAACGACAGGTACATTCCCAGGGACCCTGTAATGCCACATGGACACTGGCATTAATGGAGTATCATGTATACACCACAGCAAAACAACCATGACCCCCACAGGTAGTGGCCCCACTTGCCACAGCAGGACAGACATGGACGTCTGTGACACACACACGCACAACATCAAAGTCCATGCACACACAACGTGGATGTGGAGACTGTCTCCCATTGTGCACATGAAATCAGAGACATTGTAAACACTACATGCACAAAGACTGTGGAGGACCATCACTATTGTGCCACTGGGACACCCTGGCTCAAACATACCGTCCCACATGGGACTCACGGGGTATGTGACATGACATACACATACACCACCGTGAAATGTGACCATGGCACATGCACAGATATGAACAGTTGCACATCACAGTGGTCATGTACACGTAACACCCAGGATCCTGTCCCCATGAACACGTGCACAGCCTGGGGGTGGCTGCCCACAGGTGACACCCACAGGACAACATGTACACCAACATACACACAATAGGAAATGCAGCCTTACATGCCTTATGATAAAGTTTGGACAGGCTGTCGTGATGTAGGTGTGCCCCTCACTCCCTGGGAGCCATCTGTGGCTGGCATATGTCCATCTGAGACAGGCATGCTGACATATGCCAGTCACATGTACAGTGATGCGTTGTACTGCAATGGACCGATCGGTGCCTCCGGCCGGCCCATTGCATTCAATGTGTGCGGGTACGCGTTGTACCCCTGTGTGCGTTGTACTGCAATGGACCGATCGGTGCCTCCGGCCGGCCCATTGCATTCAATGTGTGCGGGTACGCGTTTTACCCCTGTGCGCGTTGTACTGCAATGGACCGATCGGTGCCTCCGGCCGGCCCATTGCATTCAATGTGTGCGGGTACGCGTTGTACCCCTGTACGCGTTGTACCCCTGTGCGCGTTGTACTGCAATGGACCGATCGGTGCCTCCGGCCGGCCCATTGCATTCAATGTGTGCGGGTACGCGTTGTACCCCTGTGCGCGTTGTACTGCAATGGACCGATCGGTGCCTCCGGCCGGCCCATTGCATTCAATGTGTGCGGGTACGCGTTGTACCCCTGTGCGCGTTGTACTGCAATGGACCGATCGGTGCCTCCGGCCGGCCCATTGCATTCAATGTGCGCGGTACGCGTTGTACCCCTGTGCGGCGTTGTACTGCAATGGACCGATCGGTGCCTCCGGCCGGCCCATTGCATTCAATGTGTGCGGGTACGCGTTGTACCCCTGTGCAGCGTTGTACTGCAATGGACCGATCGGTGCCTCCGGCCGGCCCATTGCATTCAATGTGTGCGAGTACGCGTTGTACCCCTGTGCGCGTTGTACTGCAATGGACCGATCGGTGCCTCCGGCCGGCCCATTGCATTCAATGTGTGCGGGTACGCGTTGTACCCCTGTGCGCGTTGTACTGCAATGGACCGATCGGTGCCTCCGGCCGGCCCATTGCATTCAATGTGTGCGGGTATGCGTTGTACCCCTGTGCGCGTTGAACTGCAATGGACCGATCGGTGCCTCCGGCCGGCCCATTGCATTCAATGTGTGCGGGTACGCGTTGTACCCCTGTACGCGTTGTACCCCTGTGCGCGTTGAACTGCAATGGACCGATCGGTGCCTCCGGCCGGCCCATTGCATTCAATGTGTGCGGGTACGCGTTGTACCCCTGTACGCGTTGAACTGCAATGGACCGATCGGTGCCTCCGGCCGGCCCATTGCATTCAATGTGTGCGGGTACGCGTTGTACCCCTGTACGCGTTGAACTGCAATGGACCCATCGGTGCCTCCGGCCGGCCCATTGCATTCAATGTGTGCGGGTACGCGTTGTACCCCTGTGCGCGTTGTACTGCAATGGACCGATCGGTGCCTCCGGCCGGCCCATTGCATTCAATGTGTGCGGTACGCGTTGTACCCCTGTACGCGTTGTACCTCTGTGCGCGTTGTACTGCAATGGACCGATCGGTGCCTCCGGCCGGCCCATTGCATTCAATGTGTCGGGTACGCGTTGTACCCCTGTACGCGTTGAACTGCAATGGACCGATCGGTGCCTCCGGCCGGCCCATTGCATTCAATGTGTGCGGGTACGCGTTGTACCCCTGTGCGCGTTGTACTGCAATGGACCGATCGGTGCGTCTGGCCGGCCCATTGCATTCAATGTGTGCGGGTACGCGTTGTACCCCTGTGCGCGTTGTACTGCAATGGACCGATCGGTGCCTCCGGCCGGCCCATTGCATTCAATGTGTGCGGGTACGCGTTGTACCCCTGTGCGCGTTGTACTGCAATGGACCGATCGGTGCCTCCGGCCGGCCCATTGCATTCAATGTGTGCGGGTACGCGTTGTACTCCTGTGCGCATTGTACTGCAATGGACCGATCGGTGCCTCCGGCCGGCCCATTGCATTCAATGTGCGCGGTACGCGTTGTACCCTGTGCGGCGTTGTACTGCAATGGACCGATCGGTGCCTCCGGCCGGCCCATTGCATTCAATGTGTGCGGTACGCGTTGTACCCCTGTGCGCGTTGTACTGCAATGGACCGATCGGTGCCTCCGGCCGGCCCATTGCATTCAATGTGTGCGGGTACGCGTTGTACCCCTGTGCGCGTTGAACTGCAATGGACCGATCGGTGCCTCCGGCCGGCCCATTGCATTCAATGTGTGCGGGTACGCGTTGTACCCCTGTACGCGTTGTACCCCTGTGCATGTTGAACTGCAATGGACCGATCGGTGCCTCCGGCCGGCCCATTGCATTCAATGTGTGCGGGTCCGTGTTGTACCCCTGTACGCGTTGAACTGCAATGGACCGATCGGTGCCTCCGGCCGGCCCATTGCATTCAATGTGTGCGGGTACGCGTTGTACCCCTGTACGCGTTGAACTGCAATGGACCGATCGGTGCCTCCGGCCGGCCCATTGCATTCAATGTGTGCGGATACGCGTTGTACCCCTGTACGCGTTGTACCGCAATGGACCGATCGGTGCGCACCCATTGACAATGGGCTTCCCTGGCAACGGACGCGTTTTCGAATTTCGAACGAGTCGGTTGCTGTAAATTCAGTTGGTCACCCACAACAATGTTGCAAAATCATGTATGTCATGAAGTTGAAGATTTGAAGGATGCTGTGGGCGTGTTTTGGTGCTGCTATTCCATGGATTGGCCAGATTCAGAAGATGCAAACGACTTGGACCTATCACTTTGGACACAAGGGACAGTATCTGCCTCTCCAGCACATATATATTGCTGGCTGTTCCCCTGAGAGTTCACTTGCCTGCACTACATGCTCCAGGACGACATCTGCCACTGCACTGCTGCTGTCTCTGCCCCTCTGGACCCTGCAATGGCACGTACTGTGGAGAGAGCCCCAGCCTTCAGCCTTGAAGAGAACCAGGCCCTGCTGGACAGCCTACTTCCACAGTACAGCAAGCTGT
This sequence comes from Calotriton arnoldi, assembly GCA_963921515.1. Lineage (NCBI taxonomy): Eukaryota > Metazoa > Chordata > Amphibia > Caudata > Salamandridae > Calotriton > Calotriton arnoldi. The sequence goes on along the minus strand of CAWUFW010003170.1, from coordinate 1,717,052 downwards.
ATGGGACACCAGGGGAGCAGGTGAGTGTTCTGTGCACTGCCTTTCTGAATGTGCATTTTGTCTGACTAGCAAGGCTGAGAGTCTGCACGCCACTGGCTAGCAGGCTCACTGAGTAGTTGTCACCCCCATAGTGTGTAGTGACTTGCACTGGACAGGTATGGTGCAGTAACAGTGCATTTGAACATGGTTTTACTTCCCATGCAATGATACCATGTAGTGACGTCTGGCAAACTGTCCATGGGCAGCTTTGCACTGCCTGTGTACATCATGTGCCCCTGTGATTGAGACATGTATATACAACTGTGTCATGCACGGATATGTTGCATGTGTGGTAATGGCCTTTTCACTTTGTCATCCGGACAGGTTAATGCCCATCGGAAGTAGGAAATCTGGAAGGACATCGTCCGGGCCGTCCGGTCCGTGGGGGTCTACAAGCGCCGGATCCGCAACTGCCAGAAGAGGTGGCAGGACCTTCGGGGCTGGACCCGGAGGATTGCACGGGTCCAGCTGAAGCTGTCGCCTCCTCGCAGGAGGGGCGGAACACGGACCCTGACCCCCCACATGCTCCAGATCCTGGCGGTGGTGTTTCCAGACCTGGATGGGCAGCTGAAGGCCAGACAGCAGCAAGGAGGGGTGAGTCAAAGACTGCACTGTGAACTCTGTATTACATGCTTTGTGCCCTCCTCTGGCCTGGTTCAACTGCCACAGTGCAGCAGTCATGTTGTCCAGGAGCCATGTCCCTCTATTGTGCACTGCCCACTGCTCATCTGATACCCAGGTGTGGCCCTTACATTCAGGGAATTGTGTCACTTGGGACTGTGTCCTTGCAGTTTGCTTCACTAAAGGTGGGGGACAGCATCTGTTTCCCTAACTCTGTTGTGGGCATCATGGGTGGGTCCATTGTTCACACAACGCCTGGGTTTGGACATGTGATCTGCGTGTTGCTTTGATATGCGGTCCACTTGCTGAGCTGAGCCACCACATGTGCCTGGGGTATGTGGCACACGCCCATGCAGCGGGTGGGAACAATGTTTGGGCCCCAGGAGTGTGCAGATTACGTGTGTCACACATACATAGCCAGCTATCCACTGTCCAGGGCACATCCCTCATTCATGTGGAGCAGGACAGTCATGCCTACTCCAGGCCATGCAATGCACTCTGTACTCCCACTCCCGTGTATCAGCTGACACATTGTGCACAGTGATTTGACCCCTCAGGTGTCTGCCTCTGTGTCAGTGTGCTGTGGATTAGTTGCCAGGACTGCTGGGGTGTTTCTTGGTAGGGGCTCAGCATGCCCCTGGAGATGTGACCATAGGAGACGATACTTGTGTGTCACATAGGTGTTTGATCAGCTGCCCGTGCAGACTGGGGTATGCGAATGTGAAGTTCAGGCAGCTGTTCCCCATTCACAGCAAATTGTGAGGGGCTCAGGTTCAGAGGGTAGTGTCACAGGTCTCCCATATGTCCAATAGGTGTGACCTGGACAGATGAGGGTTAAGATGATGTGTTGTGTGGGGGATGTACATGTGCACTTGTGCAGCTCCAGGACTTGCATTCCCCATGACCTACTATTGTGACACAGTGCATAGTGTTGTTGTCTGGCTGCCAAGTCATACATCACTGAGACAGTGATGTATGACTTAGCAGTCATGCCTCTGCCATGGCATGTGTCAACTTATTGGTGGTCCTGCAGGGGAGTGACATGTGCTACATGCACACCATTGTGGCGCTGGCTATCAGGACATGGGTGCATCATGGTGTCTGTCGCTGGTATGCATCACATGCATTTCCTATTTGACTCTGGGCATCCCTTTCATCCGGAAACCTGTACTGACTCAGTGGCAAGAGCTGTGATGTGTGCATGTCCACATGCCACACCGTGTCCTCTGCACTGTCCAACTACTGTGTACTTGGTGCATGTGTCCACACTGGGGTGTTGCAATCCAACAGACACCAGACAGATGGGTGCAAGGCCATGTGGGATGTGAGTGCCATGCTTGGCATCAGACTGACAATTGGCTTCTCCTGTTCAGTTCGGGCACTTTTAGCAATGTACAACTAATGATGCCAGGGCTTGCTCTGTAATGTGCTGTGCTCACAGTGGTGTGTGCGTTTGGTGCAGGTGACTGATGTCTGTCTGTTTCCCCATTGTTTGCAGATACATCCACGGCCACGGAAGGGGACAGCTCCATGGACCAGGAGGAGCCAGAGAGCCAGACTGGGTCAGCAGCCGAGGAGTGGTCGGAGGGACCCAGTGGCACGGAGGGCGAGGGAGCCACACCGAGGAGTCCTCAGCACCATCCACCTCAGCTGAGGACCAGAGCAACTCGGAGGATGACTCCCTTGTGGAGGCGGGTGTCAGCAGCCACCACACCCCAGCTAGTGTTGCTGTCCCCGCCACCACCAGCACCACCACCGCCCTCCCATCGGCTCCCATTCCCCAGGTCCGTGGAGGCTCCCATGTTCGGGAGCGTGTCTCCTTTGGGCCAGGCACCGCACCCCCTGCCCCTGTGTCCCCTGCTGCCCTGAGTGAGGAGTCTGTGTACCTCCTTCACCAGCTCCATGTAGGGCAGACAGCCATGCTGAGTGTCCTCCATGCGCACACCGCACTGTTGACTCAGCTGGTGTCGTTCATGGAGGGCATCTCATCGGGCATGTCTGACCTACAGAGGGGCAACAGGTCCATGGACTCCTCCCTGACGGCAGCAGTGTCCCTCCTCAGACAGTCCCTCACCCCTCCTGCCTCTGCTCCATCCACACTCCCCAGCACCTTACCCGTCCCAAGCACACACACACCGGCACAGGCACACACCAGCACACACACGTCCAGCACACAGACACACACGCCACAAACTAAACGCACACGCACGCACAGTCAGGGGACTGAAACCAGACTCACAGGGGATGGGGCCCTGGTACACACACACGCATCCACGGGCACTGCGCAGTCCTCAGTTGCCTCTCCCTCCAAAGCACCCTCCCTTGCCTCACCTGCAACCCCAAAGACACAGCGCCTCTTCCTCAGTGACCTCGGCCTCTTCCCCTCCGATCCAGCTGCCCCAGCATCCAGGGGGAAGAGGAAGCCCCCACACAGAGCAGAGTGCCCCTCGCCCCCGGACACCCTCCCCCAGGCGCAGACAGACTGAGGCCCCCACCCGCAAGTCCCCCGGAGTGCTAAGAGCAAGACCCCGCCGCCGCCCTGCAGCTCAAGCACCAGGTCTCCTTCCTCCATCCCTCAGGCCCCCACTCCACAGGTGCCCCCACCACACCCTGCCCCAGGTTCCCCCACCCACAGATATACCATCCCCAAGAGGCTCCGGCCTTCTCCCCCTGCCACTTGCTCTCCCGGAACCACACCCCCCGCTGCGCTTGTCTGTGCCACTGATGTGGTGAGGGTGTCCTCCCCCTCTGTCCAGCCCACCTTGCCTGTTCCCCATTCTCCTCCCCTGGTGGTAGGCACTGCAGTGGAGTCCACTACCACCCTGTCTGACTTCGGCACTGCAGTGGCGGACCTGTCCACTCCATCTGCAGGGTCCACTGCAGTCGTGCCGGCACCCACAACATCTGAACCATGCCCCCAGTTGTGCCGGCACACACCATGTCAGACACCTCCACTGCAGTTGTCAGTGGCTCTCCAGCACCCACCACCCCTTCCCTGCTTCCTCCTGGTGAGCCCTGATCCTGTCCCTGCGGTGCCTGGCCTACCCCCCCAGTTGCCCCTACTAGTGGATTGTCCCTGGTTTTGTGCAGGCATGTGTAGGGTGGCATCTGCCACTGTCACCCACTTGTGACTTTGTTGATGGACTGGCCATTGGCCTTTGTTTATGTTCTACCGGACTTCTACTTTTAATGCCACATATGCTGAATAAAGCAACTTTCTGTTCTCTAGTGCTTTTGCTTCTGATGTACATGATGTTGATGATGCTAACCATGCCCTTGCTGCAGTGATGGTGATATTTGGTCTCATGATAATGAAGTGTTACTGTGCAGGAACCCATGTGGTCCAGGGGGAATGTGTCCTATCCTGTGGTGTATCCATGTCATCCATAGCAGCATCTGAGGGTGTCATGTGTTCAGTATTTGGCAATGGGATTTCCTACTTAGATTGGCAATTTCACATCTGTGGCTTCCACCCCTGCACATCTGTTGTGCCTGCCATTGTTCAATTCGTCTACTTCCCTGACCGTGTGGCCATCTCCACTGGACATGCAGGTTTGGGCATCAATGGGGAAGGACTCATCTGTGTTGTCAGTGCAACATTGCTATACAAGTGTGTTGGATCTGTGCTGATGATTCCGTTGGCACTTCCATGACCAGGCTGATGTGACGGGAGCCCTCATTTGGTGCTAATTGTTGATTGTGTGACCAAGTGCTCAGCTGACATGGTGGGGCCCTACTGAGGCAACATATGGCACAGCTTTCCTCACACAGGAGTGGAGTCCCCTCATGGCAGTGTGTACTCCTGTGACATTGCCTGCGCCCAAGGTGTGTGTTGTATGTGCATGTCTGTGTGTTCACTTCCATTTAGCTGTGCATGCTGTGATCCCTAGTGTTGTACCTGTTTGTGATGCTAGCTGAGTTGAGCTATGTTCCCCAAAGTCTTCTCCCTGGGTTCTCTGTGATGTGGGTGCATGGCACATTACTGGTCATCAGGGTGTCACCCATAGGTGTGCTTGCTGTCAGGGCTGAGTTTGTGTGCAGACGCAGCTGGGTCACAGTCAGGTTTCCCCTTGGCACTTGTTGTTTGCCCCTGTCATGTGATTTCCAGTTTGTGTTATCTTTCAGTGATTGTGACACGTTGTGTGTGTGACTGCTGGCACTCCTCAGGGTCCGGGCTGCAATGTTGGTTGTTGTCTATGTGTGTTCTTTGTGGGTGACCTTGGCTTCTTCATTGGTGTGTGACTGTGGCTGTGATCCCATTGGTTGGTGTGGTATTGCCGTCATGTCCATGTACGGCGTAGTGTGCAGTGTGTCAGACATTCAGGAGTCTTGTTGAGTGTCCATGTGTGATGTGTTTCTGCACCTTGGTTCCCACCCACCACCCTGGAATAGTCATGGGTGCATGTGCAATGTCACCAGTGCATGTGTGCTTCACTGCTGCACATTGTTGGAGGTCGAGGGTGTGGTGTTGAGTGTGTGCAGATGAGAGTTGTTGCCCGGCTAGGCCCCTGCCTCCATGTTGGCCTTGGCTCACTGGCCATGCTGTTTGATTTGTGCTTGTGTAGGTGTGATGGTAGTTAGTTGCTCAGTACACATGACTGTGGTTCACAGTGTGAACAACATTTAGCTTTGTCATCACAGTGGGATTGTAATGCATCCCAGGGTCACCACATTGTGGGGGCCCTGGGGGTGGTGCTGTGGTGTGTCTGTGTCTTGCTGTGTCAGTTGCTGTCCCTACGTGCCTGTGTGACATGTGTGATTTGTGCTCCCTCTCATCTGACAATGCCTGCTTGCCCACATAGGGAATTTGGATCCATGAGTTACCTTTGTGTGGCACTGTATGCACATCTGTATGATTGGTATTCATGTCTCCTCATGTGTTGTGTGGTTGCCTGGGGACACTGGCACCCCCACCCTCACCTGTTGTGTATGATGTGCAGGGTGGGTCTGTCTGTTTGTGTTTGTGCATCTGCACCACTGCATTGGCATATCTTGGGTGTGCCATTGGCTGTATGTAGTTTGGTGGGTTTCCCCTGCTGTCCCTGGGACTCCTAGGTCATCGGTCAGCACAATGATCATGGTTTGTGTGTCCCATTGCTGCCATGGTATGGTATCTGTTCACCTCACATCTGCAGTCTCCACAGGGTATCTGCATGTGTGTGCCCATTGGTGCAAATATGTGGGTCTGCATTCTGATGGTCACTTCTGTCATTGTGTCATTGATGATTGTTGACGGTGTCAGCCCCCATGGGTGTTGTTTGTCTGCACATGGCCAAAGTTATGTTTATTTGCACTGCAGGATTTGGCTCCCCCAATTTATGTTGCAATGGGACACATACACTACTTTGCCACTGATGTGTTTGTTGTTCTGTGACCAGGAATCATCCATGCAGTTTGGCAGTTGCACCTCTTTCTTTGTCAACACTTACCTTTTGGTCACTGTGATGATGGGGGTTTGGACCCCATTGCCACAATGTTCAAAATGTGCTTCAGCTATGGACCCCACACTTACCTTTTGGTCACTGTGATGATGGGGGTTTGGACCCCATTGCCACAATGTTCAAAATGTGCTGCAGCTATGGACCCCACACTTACATTTTGGTCACTGTGATGATGGGGGTTTGGACCCCATTGCCACAATGTTCAAAATGTGCTGCAGCTATGGACCCCACACTTACCTTTTGGTCACTGTGATGATGGGGGTTTGGACCCCATTGCCACAATGTTCAAAATGTGCTGCAGCTATGGACCCCACACTTACCTTTTGGTCACTGTGATGATGGGGGTTTGGACCCCATTGCCACAATGGTCATGGCCTGCTTGCATTGTGGGGGCCACACACATATATGTGTGGCACATGTGCTAGGGGGTCACATTGTATGTTCAAAGTCATGTTCGGTGTTGTAGGCATTTGACACAGTCTAAACACGCTTGTCATGGTGTTGGGGGATGTCTTCTTCTTGCATTCCCTAGGTTGTGGTGTGCTGGTTGTGTCATGCATTGTCCATCCTATGAGTGGGGGTGGTAGTAGTGGTAGGCATCCAGCCCCCTGGTTGAGGGTGGTAGTAGTGGTAGGCATCCAGCCCCCTGGCTAAGGGTGGTAGTAGTGGTAGGCATCCAGCCCCCCTGGGTGAGGGTGGTAGTGGTGGTAGGCATCCTGCCCCCCTGGCTAAGGGTGGTAGTAGTGGTAGGCATCCTGCCCCCCTGGGTGAGGGTGGTAGTAGTGGTAGGCATCCTGCCCCCCTGGGTGAGGTAGGCATCCTGCCCCCCTGGGTGAGGGTGGTAGTAGTGGTAGGCATCCTGCCCCCCTGGGTGAGGGTGGTAGTGGTGGTAGGCATCGTGCCCCCCTGGGTGAGGGTGGTAGTAGTGGTAGGCATCCTGCCCCCCTGGGTGAGGGTGGTAGTAGTGGTAGGCATCCAGCCCCCCTGGGTGAGGGTGGTAGTAGTGGTAGGCATCCAGCCCCCTGGTTGAGGGTGGTAGTAGTGGTAGGCATCCAGCCCCCTGGCTAAGGGTGGTAGTAGTGGTAGGCATCCAGCCCCCCTGGGTGAGGGTGGTAGTGGTGGTAGGCATCCTGCCCCCTGGCTAAGGGTGGTAGTAGTGGTAGGCATCCAGCCCACCCTGGGTGAGGGTGGTAGTAGTGGTAGGCATCCAGCCCCCTGGCTAAGGGTGGTGGTAGGCATCCAGCCCCCTGGGTGAGGGTGGTAGTAGTGGTAGGCATCCAGCCCCCTGGTTGAGGGTGGTAGTAGTGGTAGGCATCCAGCCCCCCTGGCTAAGGGTGGTAGTAGTGGTAGGCATCCAGCCCCCTGGGTGAGGGTGGTAGTGGTGGTAGGCATCCTGCCCCCCTGGCTAAGGGTGGTAGTAGTGGTAGGCATCCAGCCCCCCTGGGTGAGGGTGGTAGTGGTGGTAGGCATCCTGCCCCCCCTGGCTAAGGGTGGTAGTAGTGGTAGGCATCCAGCCCACCCTGGGTGAGGGTGGTAGTAGTGGTAGGCATCCAGCCCCCCCTGGCTAAGGGTGGTGGTAGGCATCCAGCCCCCCCTGGCTAAGGGTGGTAGTAGTGGTAGGCATCCTGCCCCCCCTGGGTGAGGGTGGTAGTAGTGGTAGGCATCCTGCCCCCCTGGGTGAGGGTGGTAGTAGTGGTAGGCATCCTGCCCCCCTGGGTGAGGGTGGTAGTGGTGGTAGGCATCCTGCCCCCCTGGCTAAGGGTGGTAGTAGTGGTAGGCATCCAGCCCCCCTGGGTGAGGGTGGTAGTGGTGGTAGGCATCCTGCCCCCTGGCTAAGGGTGGTAGTAGTGGTAGGCATCCAGCCCACCCTGGGTGAGGGTGGTAGTAGTGGTAGGCATCCAGCCCCCCTGGCTAAGGGTGGTGGTAGGCATCCAGCCCCCTGGCTAAGGGTGGTAGTAGTGGTAGGCATCCAGCCCCCCTGGGTGAGGGTGGTAATGGTGGTAGGCATCCTGCCCCCCCTGGCTAAGGGTGGTAGTAGTGGTAGGCATCCAGCCCAACCTGGGTGAGGGTGGTAGTAGTGGTAGGCATCCAGCCCCCCTGGCTAAGGGTGGTGGTAGGCATCCAGCCCCCTGGGTGAGGGTGGTAGTAGTGGTAGGCATCCAGCCCCCCTGGTTGAGGGTGGTAGTAGTGGTAGGCATCCAGCCCCCCTGGCTAAGGGTGGTAGTAGTGGTAGGCATCCAGCCCCCCTGGGTGAGGGTGGTAGTGGTGGTAGGCATCCTGCCCCCTGGCTAAGGGTGGTAGTAGTGGTAGGCATCCAGCCCACCCTGGGTGAGGGTGGTAGTAGTGGTAGGCATCCAGCCCCCTGGCTAAGGGTGGTGGTAGGCATCCAGCCCCCCTGGCTAAGGGTGGTAGTAGTGGTAGGCATCCTGCCCCCTGGGTGAGGGTGGTAGTAGTGGTAGGCATCCTGCCCCCTGGGTGAGGGTGGTAGTAGTGGTAGGCATCCTGCCCCCTGGGTGAGGGTGGTAGTAGTGGTAGGCATCCTGCCCCCCTGGGTGAGGGTGGTAGTGGTGGTAGGCATCCTGCCCCCCTGGGTGAGGGTGGTAGTGGTGGTAGGCATCCTGCCCCCCTGGCTAAGGGTGGTAGTAGTGGTAGGCATCCAGCCCACCCTGGGTGAGGGTGGTAGTAGTGGTAGGCATCCTGCCCCCTGGCTAAGGGTGGTAGTAGTGGTAGGCATCCTGCCCCCCTGGGTGAGGGTGGTAGTAGTGGTAGGCATCCTGCCCCCCTGGGTGAGGGTGGTAGTGGTGGTAGGCATCCTGCCCCCCTGGCTAAGGGTGGTAGTAGTGGTAGGCATCCAGCCCCCCTGGTTGAGGGTGGTAGTAGTGGTAGGCATCCAGCCCCCTGGGTGAGGGTGGTGGTGCGCATTCAGGCCCCTGTGTGCATATGTGGCATTGGTGATGGGCATCCCGCCCCTATGGTGCTGCTGTTGCTGGTGTAAGTATATTCTGCATCCCTCTGTGTGTGTGTGATGTGTCGTGTACGTGTTGTATGTGTTTTGTGGTTGGTGTCTGGCTTACCTTCTGCGCCGTACGCGTCCGTGCCTGTTCCGGTAGTAAATGTAGAATATTGGTATGATCGGGACGAAGGGATTCATGGTTGGTTCGTGTCGTTCGTCCTTCTCGTTGCTTCGCGTCGTCCTCGTCGCTTCGCCTCGTCGCTTCGCCTCGTCCTCGTCGCTGCCGTGTTCGTCTCGGAGCCGTGGATCGTGTTGTGGCGCGAATCGGAGCTTATGTGCGCCTCTCCCGGATGCTTTGACGTGCTGTGCGTAGCGATGGGTTCGGCGCGTACGGAAAGCGCATCATACTTGTCCGGCCGGACGGGGCTGCATTTTTCCTTCCGTGCGACTCGATTCGGCGTTTCCGGATTCGCCTCGGTCGGGGAACTGGACCTGGTTTGGGTGAGTACGGCTCGGCCGGATTCTTTGCTGTTGTGCGCATCGTACTTACTCGTTCGGTGTGCTGTACGGATCGGTCGGGAAACAGGCTTTCGCATGGCTTTTTTTCCGACCGAATGGTGTTGGGTACGCCTCCGACCGAGATCGGAATCGGCCCCTATATAAGGAAGGAAAACTTAGTCTTATTTAACACCTTGAACCAAAAACAATAAGGAAGCCGATACTCTGCCGGATTTCCACCAGAAGCAAGGACTTCATCAAAGAAGGAGCTATTTCATCCTTCAAAAAGTAAGTAAATTACAATCTATAAAATAACAATAATGCTAATCTTGAAAAACAACTATTTGTCTTACTCAAATAATTAATATATTTCTTTTTCTAATTTTTGTCTCCTCTACAGATTTTTCTCAAAGCATCAAAAAAGTACAGACCAGCTCCTAAAACCATCTTGCCAGGTAGGTCGCCAGGTAGGTCGCTCCCCCGCCACACAGCTCCGCCTGTGTTGTACTGCCCACTCCTGCTGCTGGTAAGCTCGCCCCTCTGCTGTTGCCTCGGTGCCTGTTTTGCTTCTGTTCCCCTCGTGCCCCCATTTCTTGTGTCCATTTTTTTGCCTTCTGTTTCCCCTCGTGCCCCCATTCCTTGTGTCCATTTTGCCTTCTGTTCCCCTCGTGCCCCCATTTCTTGTGCCCGTTTTGCTTCTGTTCCCCTCGTGCCCCCATTTCTTGTGTCCATTTTTTTGCCTTCTGTTTCCCCTCGTGCCCCCATTTCTTGTGTCCATTTTTTTGCCTTCTGTTTCCCCTCGTGCCCCCATTCCTTGTGTCCATTTTGCCTTCTGTTCCCCTCGTGCCCCTATTTCTTGTGCCCGTTTTGCTTCTGTTCCCCTCGTGCCCCCATTTCTTGTGTCCATTTTGCCTTCTGTTCCCCTCGTGCCCCCATTTCTTGTGCCCGTTTTGCTTCTGTTCCCCTCGTGCCCCCATTTCTTGTGTCTATTTTTTTGCCTTCTGTTTCCCCTCGTGCCCCCATTTCTTGTGTCCATCTTTTTGCCTTCTGTTTCCCCTCGTGCCTCCATTTTGCTGTGCCCAACTTTGCCTTCTGTACCCCCCGCCGCTGCGTCCCCTGCGGCCCCACCCCCTGACTGCCCATTCGCTGCCCCTGCCTCCCGCCTCCCAGCTGCTCCTCCCTCCCAGCTCCCCATATATGGCGGCGCGCCTAAGGCAAGCCCGTCTGCGCCCGTCCGCGCCTCGACCGCGCCCAGCGCCAGAACCCCTGGGCCGCGCGCCCCCCGCTCCAGCCTCGAGGACCGACGCCGCTACGATGCAACCACACTCCACGCTCTCAACCCCGGACGGACACACAACTGCTTCAAGGCCGCCCCGAAACGCACACATGGCCCCTTCACCTGCCGGAACTGCAGCTACACCAGCCTCAGAGCCACAGAAGCGCCTGCCAAGAAGGACCTCAACCACCTCCGATGCATCCTACTGAACACCCGCTCCGCACGCAAACACGCCGTCAAGCTCTGGGACCTGCTCGACACATCATCACCAGACGTCACCTTCCTGACAGAGACCTGGATGAATGACTCCTCCGCACCCGACATCGCCATAGCCATCCCAGACGGCTATAAGATCACCCGCAGAGACCGCGTCAACGGAGTAGGAGGAGGAATCGCCATCGTCCACAAGAACTCCATCAGGGTCTCGACCAGCACCGACGACTTTCTCGGCACCGCCGAACACATGCACTTCCAGATCCACACGGACCCCAACACCACCCTCAGAGGCACCCTTGTCTACAGACCCCCTGGGCCCCGACCCCAGTTCAGCGACTCCATCGCTGACTTCATCAGCACGCACGCCCTGACCTCTACCGACTACATCCTCCTCGGAGACCTGAACTTTCACCTGGAGAACAACAACGACAGCAACTCCACCACCCTGATAGACAACCTCGCCAACCTCGGACTGAGACAGCTCGTCACAACACCGACTCATTCCGCCGGCCACACGCTCGACCCCGTCTTCTCCTCAAGCTCCCACGTCTCCTTCAGCCACACCACGGAACTCCTCTGGACCGACCACCGCTGCATCCACTTCACCTTCCAGAAACCCACCACACACCACCGCACCCAACAGATCCCACGCCGCTGCTGGAGCAAAGTCACCGAAGACCAACTACGGGCAAACCTCGCTCTCAGCCCTCCCTCCGACCCATCCAACACCGACGACGCTGCCTGCAACCTCAGACGATGGATAGATGACTGTGCCAACACCCTCGCCCCGCTGAAAAAACTCACCTACAGCAACACCACCAAAAGAGCCAGCTGGTTCACCCCGGAACTCCTAGCTTCCAAGCGTACCTGCCGGAAACTTGAGAAGAAATGGCACAGTGATAAGACACCGGACAGCCACGCAGCCCATAAAGACGCCATCCGTAACCACCACCACCTCATCAGGTCCGCCAAGAGAATCTCCTTCAAAGACCGCCTCGACAACAACGCACACAACAGCAAGGAGCTCTTCAACATCGTGAAGGAACTCTCCAACCCCAGCTCCAACACCAACGACATCCCGCCGTCGCAAGCCCTGTGCGATTCCCTCGCCACCTTCTTCCACCGCAAGATCGCCGACATCCATGACAGCTTCAACACCCAGACAGCCCCCACTAAGATAGATACGCCAGACCCGCCGCACACCATCGACCATGACCCCTTGCCAGCCTGGGCCAGCGTGAACATCGATGACACCATCAAGACCATCAAGATCACTCCGGCTCCCCGTCAGACCCTTTCCCACACCACATCTTCAACAAAGCCAGCAGCTCCATCGCACCCCACCTGTGCAACGTTATCAATCTCTCCTTCGAGACCGCGACCTTCCCAGAGAGCTGGAAACACGCAGAGATCAACGCCCTACTCAAAAAACCCAAGGCGGACCCAAGAGACCTCAAGAACTTCCGGCGCATCTCCCTGCTTCCGTTCCCAGCCAAGGTCATCGAGAAGATCGTCAACAAACAGCTAACCCGATACCTCGAAGAAAACAGCATCCTGGACCCATCCCAATCGGGGTTCCGCAGCAACCACAGCACTGAGACTGCACTCATCGCCGCCACCGACGACATCAGGACCCTGCTGGACAACGGTGAGACCGCAGCCCTCATCCTGCTGGACCTCTCCACCGCCTTCGACACTGTCTGCCACCGCACTCTACGCGCACGCCTCCACGACGCAGGGATCCGAGACAAGGCCCTGGAATGGACCACCTCCTTCCTCGACGGCAGAACCCAGAGAGTCCGCCTCCCACCTTTCCGATCCGAAGCCTCCGAGATCATCTGCGGCGTACCCCAGGGATCTTCCCTCAGCCCAACACTGTTCAACATCTACATGGCCCCGCTCGCACGCATCGCCAGACAGCACGACCTCAACATTATCTCCTACGCCGACGACACTCAACTGATCCTCTCCCTCACCAAGGACCCCTCGCCGCCAAATCCAATCTCCATGAAGGAATGAAGGCGGTCGCCGATTGGATGAAGATCAGCCGACTAAAGCTGAACACGGACAAGACAGAGGTCCTCATCCTCGGCTCCAACCCCTCAGCATGGGACGACTCCTGGTGGCCAACGACGCTGGGAGCAGCCCCGACACCCACCGACCACGCACGCAACCTGGGAGTCATCCTCGACTCAACGCTCTCCATGGCCAAGCAAGTCAACGCAGTCTCCTCCTCCTGCTTCAACACCCTCCGCATGCTTCGCAAGATCTACAGGTGGATCCCGACAGACACAAGAAGGACAGTCACCCAGGCCCTCGTCAGTAGCAGACTTGACTATGGGAACGCCCTCTACGCGGGAGCCCCGGCCAAGCTCATCAAGCGACTGCAACGCATACAAAACGCCTTCGCACGCCTGATCCTCGACATACCACGCCACAGCCACATCACCCCCCACCTGAGGAACCTGCACTGGCTCCCCGTCGACAGGAGGATCTCCTTCAAACTCCTCATCCACGCACACAAGGCACTCCACAAGACTGGCCCAGCCTACCTCAACAGACGACTCTTCTTCTACGTCCCCAACCGCAAGCTCCGCTCCGCCGACCTCTCCCTCGCCACCGTCCCTCGCATTCGAAGAACAACCACCGGCGGCAGATCCTTCTCACACCTCTCCGCCAAGACCTGGAACACCCTTCCACTAAGCCTACGACAGACCCAAGACCTGCTGACCTTCAGGAGGCTACTCAAGACCTGGCTGTTCGACCAGTAGCAGCACCCCCCCCCTTTCCTCTCCCCAGCACCTTGAGACCCTCGCGGGTAGGTAGTGCGCTCTACAAATTCTGTGATTGATTGATTGAACAAGTAATGTAAGTATTTTGCAAAATGCATTTCAAAATCACGTAAAACTCCCAACCAAACCCCAACTCCATCCCAAACACCCACCCCAGCCCATGAACAAATGTAACAAAAGAAGTAAAAATGTGTTTTACTCTTCCAACAGAAAAATAAACAACTTAACAGGATTCAACAAACAAAGAAAGAACATCTCCATAGAAAAGCAGCTGAAAACCAACATTGTAAGTATATCAATAACAATGTGTATTTATTAAGAAATAAACATGTATAATATTCATTTTAATAATTTTGATATAGATTTGTTGTAGAACTTAGCACATCACAATGACAGAAGGTGCCCAATTTATAACATCCCAAAAAGGAAAATTTTTGCTTTGTTACATGGGGTATGTCTATACCCTGGAAAAGCAAATTGGACTAAAAGTCAATTGGAAATGCAGCAAGTACTATTCAAATAAGTGTTATGGTCGAGAAACAACTAGAGAAACAACTGTTTTGTATACAAGGGAGCATAACCACCCTCCAAATGTTACTGAAATAGATGTTAGAAATTCCCTTGATGACATTAGAGAAGCTAGCACAAGCTCACAAAAACCTACCAGTCAAATACTTAAAGAAATGCTGCCTAGAATACCCAAACATGCTACTGTGCAAAAGCCCTCTGTTTCTTCATTAAAAAGAACTATTGCTCGCACACAAAAAAGCCACAACAACTACCACACCTACTCCCAAAACATTTGAAGAGGTGGTAATTCCCCCAGAACTATCTATAACTCATAATGAAGAACCCTTTGTTCTCTATGACAACAAATGCAAAGGCAAAAGAATAATAATGTTTGATACTGCAAACAATTTAATAAAGCTTCAACAATCAGAAACATGGATGATGGACGGGACTTTTAAAATCTGTCCCAAGCCATTCTATCAACTATACACTGTCCATGCCCTATACCAGAATACCAACATCCCCTTTATCTACACCTTGCTACCCAATAAACAAAACTCCACATATATGGAAGTACTAACTAAAATTAAACAAGAAACAAATAATTATTTTCCACAGAAAATAATTATAGATTTTGAGCAGGCCATGATAACTGCAATTCTAAAATGCTACCAACATACATCAATTCAGGGATGTTACTATCATTTCAATCAGTGTCTATGGAGACACCTACAGAAATCAACACTAAGGGGCTCATTATGATGGTGGGCGGACATCAGTCCACCCGCCATCATAGCGGTGCTGGGACCACCCACCAGACGTGCGGCGGTCCCACCAGTCCAATTCAGATGCGTCCGCCATACTGGCGGGCGCATCCTGGCCTTTTAACATTGCGGATGGTGCTGCTGGCTGCAGCACCGTTCGCAATGTTAAAAGGCCAGGATGTGCATTTCCACCTTGTGCATGGAAATGTAGGGCCATGGTACCCCCCCAGTGCACATAAACCCACCCCCACACAGAGGGGGCCCGCAACGGGCGCCCAAACCAAATCCCCGCCAGCCTTTCCATGGCGGCACCGCCGCCATGGAAAGGCCTATTCCAGGACACATCATAATATGGCAGACAGTGCCTGCTAGGCACCGCCACCATATTAGTGGCCCTTTTCCGTCTGTCAGGCAATCGGTGCGATTGCCTCCGGCGGAAAAGCAGCGGACGGACTTTGCATCCGCCGCGATACCCACCGCCATCCTAATTTGGCGGTGGGTAAAATGCTCAGTGATGGCGGAAGGACCGCCACCGGCGGCCCGGCGGTGGCAGTCCTTCCGCCATCATAATGAGCCCCTAAGTGTTGAATATGCAACAAACAGTTCATTCGCATACCAAATAAAAAAATTATTGCACTGGCCTACGTCCCAGTTACTGACGTGGCCGAACATTACAACTTTTTAATAGAAAGTCCTTACTACCAGCAACACAAACAAAAATTAAGTCCCCTCCTAGATATTTTGAAGATACCTGGGTGGGAAGACTCCATAGATCAGGACATAGAAGACAACCAAAATACCAAATACCATGGTGGAATGTCTACCTTAGCACACTAAACCAAGAGGCAAAAACAAACAATGCAGTTGAAGGTTGGCATAATACCTTCCAAGCATCAACAGGACGAGGTACACCTACTCTACACAAACTCCTACTCTCCCTACAAAAAGAACAAAGCTACCAACAGCTAAGAATAGAGCAATCTGTTACACAAATTAGGCCTAAACTATCCAAACAAACTAAGCAAATGTTTGAATACCTACAACCGGTCAGACTATACCCTACAACAAGAGGCCTAGAATACTTAGCAATAATTGCAAAAAGCCTACTCTAAACTGTCAAAACAGTGTAAAATGTATAATACATTTCTATTTCAAATATTAAAATGCATACTAAATAATTTTATTTTTTCACAATACTAATTAATTTGTCTAATATATTTTTATTAATAAATAAAAATATATATAGACACATTAATTCGATATTTGAAAAAATAAACAACAACATTATTAAATTTCATTGCATTTCCCTCCCACAATAAATAATTTAAATAACTTACCATTTCCGTAGCTGTAGACAGAAAATTCCACATCTTGCAAAATAATCCAGGAAGATCATAATCCAAATAGAATAAAAAGTTTCCCCCCAAAAAATGAAAATATACAACTGTTTCAAAAAGTAATCCTCAGTCCATAAATCCACAATCCGTCAATCATAAAAATCCCGAAAAACTGTTTTAAAAAAAGAAACGCTCCATGAAAACCCGAAAAATTAAGAAAGTGTAAAATAACCATTAGTTACTAAAACTAATGTACATTTCCTTAATATAAAAAAACTCAATCTTCCGGTAACGGCAACTTTTGTCGAACAAAACCTGTAAAAAAACACAAACATTCCCACCCACACAAATATACACATATTACACCATATAACAGTATTAGGAACATTACACACATGATAATAACACATATTGTACCATACTTTAACATTTCTAAACTAGGCCTCAAAACCTAACGATGCATAAATCGTCAAAACCAAACGTACACATAAAAAACGCCCAAACTCCACAAACCTAACTCTAGACACACTAACTACAACCTAACTACCTTCAAATGTAATTAAAAATGTAGTTTAAATAAATAAAATTAATCTTACCTTCCTCGACGCGAAGCAGCTCCCGACCGGGACCTTCTCCCCTTCGAAATAACCCAAAACAACCGCGACCGGTTACAAAATACAAGGCCCAAAACAAATATGGCAGCTTTAAACATAGAAAATAATTGCAATTTATTTAAAAAAAGGTTATAACATTATCTCAAAATTAATTACATGTTTAATTAAAATCCTACAATTCTTATATTATTTGTTTAAATATATTATTAATTTTTTGGTATTGTAAAATTATAATAATAAATATTATAAAACAAATAATATTTAATATTATAATTCCATATATTTAAATGTGACATACAACATGTATTTAAAAATTGTTATTTTTTTTTATATTAAAAACTGTTTACTTTATAAAACAAATGTATACAAATTAAACAATGTAATAGTTATTAATATTAATATTTCATATATTAATATTATTAATTAAAAAGTATTGTTATATCTTTAAAAAAAATTACTAAATGTATATATAAAAATTGTATTATAAAATTGTTAAAACTGTTATATTTGTAAAATGTTACAAATATATGTAATATATTAAAAAAATTAACAATACCAAACTAAAATTAACAACTGTTATAAATAAATATATTATTTTTCAAATGTATATTAAAATATGTGAAACTACATTGTCTGATATTACAAAGTTTACACAACTGTTTAAATAAAAAGTACAAATGTTATAAAATGTTTTTTCAGTAATTATTACATGTAAAAATTTACATATGTACAAACTTTGGGGCCTATTACGATCATGGGCGGATCGCCACCGCCAGGCCGGCGGTGGCGATCCGCCTGCCAAATTACCCATGTTCCCCCCTCCATATTAGTATGGCGAGGGGCACCACGGCGGACGGAAAGACCGTCCGCCGCTTTTCCACTGGTCGGATTGCTGGCCGTGCGGAAAAGGCTCAGGTTATGGTGGCGGTGCCTTGCAGGCACCGCCATCCATATTAGGATGCATGGCTTTCCATGGCGGAGACTCCGCCATGGAAAGGCATGCAGGAAATCACCGTGGGGGCCCATTGCGGGCCCCCGGGGGGTGGGGGTGTGGGTGTGGGTGGCTGCACTGGGGGGTACCCATGGTACCCCCCATCATTGCCATGCACAAGGTGGCAGGCACCGCGCGGTGCCTGTCACCTTGTGCATGGCAATGCACTACATGGGCTTTAGCATTGCGGCGGGTGCTGCTTACAGCACCGACCGCCGCAATGTCAAAGTCGAGGATGCGCCCGCCAGTGTGGCGGGCGCATCCTAATTTGCCTGGCGGGACCGCCGCAACTTCGGCGGTTGGTCCCGTGCTCCGTTGCGGTGGCGGGCGGACAAAGTCCGCCATCGTAATAGGCCCCAATGTTATTTTTATCAAATAAATATGATTTCCTATCTCTATATATTTGATTATCTTACATATTGTTAATAAAAAATATATTTCTTACTCTTTTCAAAATATTTTACAATAAATAAACATCAATAAAGAAATTAAAATGTCTAATTTATTGTCTACCATTTTATTAATGTTACATTTAATATTACATATTAATTTTATTTTTAATAAACATACTGTGTAAAATATTATCTTTTCATTAACTATATATACAATATTAATTTTTTACATGCACAACTCTCTTATAAAAATAATATTACACTACTTTAAACTATAACATTTTTTTTAATTACATATTAAAACACATTTAGCTAAATTATTATTCCCACTTCAGTTACCATAAATACAGGATAGGTGCTGGACACTAATCTTAATTAATTTACTATTCCCACTCCAGTTAGTATTAATTCAGGGTAGATGCTGGACACTATACTTAATTAATTTACTATTCCAACTCCAGTTAGTATTAATTAGGGGTAGGTGCTGGACACTAAATTTAATTCATTTAGTATTCCCACTCCAGTTAGTATTTATAAGGGATAGGTGATGGACACTAAACTTAATTAATTTACTATTCCCACTCCAGTTAGTATTAATTCAGGGTAGGTGCTGGACACTAAACTTAATTAATTTACTATTCCCATTCCAGTTAGTATTAATTCAGGGTAGGTGCTGAACACTAAACTTAATTAATTTACTATTCCAACTCCAGTTAATATTCATTAGGGGTAGGTGCTGGACACTAAACTTAAATAATTTACTATTCCCACTCCAGTTACTATTAATTCAGAGTAAGTGCTGGACACTAAAATTATTTTATTTACTATTCCAACTCCAGTTAATATTAATTAGGGGTAGGTGCAGGACACTAAACTTAATTAATTTACTATTCCCACTCCAGTTTGTATTAATTCAGGGTAAGTGCTGGACACTAAAATTATTTAATTTACTATTCCCACTCCAGTTAGTATTAATTAGGGGTAGGTGCTGGACACTAAACTTAATTAATTTACTATTCCCATTCCAGTTAGTATTAATTAGGGGTAGGTGCTGTACACTAAACTTAAATAATGTACTATTCCCACTCCAGTTAGTATTAATTCAGGGTAGGTGCTGGACAATTAAATTATTTAATTCACTATTCCCACTCCAGTTAGTATTAATTGGGGGTAGGTGCTGGACATTAAACTTAAATAATTTACAATTCCCACTCCAGTTAGTATTAATTAGGGGTAGGTGGTGGACACTAAATTTAATTAATTTACTATTCCAACTCCATTTATTATTAATTACAGGTAGGTGCTGGACACTAAAATTAATTAATTAACTATACCCACAGAAATTACTGTAAATTAAAAGGAGTTGCCAGACCTTTTACATATATATTTTTGTTTTCATATTAAAATTAATATAATATGACTAACTACACTATACATAAAATTACAAATATTTGACAACACCTATAATAAATTACTACACTATGGGGCTGATTCCGATCCCGGCCGGTAGGGCTCCGAATCGGATTCGGCTTAACCGGATCCGATTCGGAGCCCTATTTCCCGACCGATTCGTACGCGCGTCCGGGCGAGCGAGTACGATGCGAAATCGCCGACCGACTCGTCCGGGCGTCCGACCGCTCCGACCGACTCGATCCCGGGTCGAACCGCACCGACCGACTCGCACGGACACGACTCGCACCGCCCAATGGAGACGTTCCCCGGCCGGGTAAGTACGATGCGCGCCGCGAGCGGTCCGACCGAGCCGCGCACTCCGGCTCGAAAGAGCTGTCGGAGCCGTACTTTGGGGTCCGTGTCGGACCTCCTGTACGCGTAGCCGCGCGAGTCGCACACAGGGGGACCCATGGGTCCCCCTACCTGTGCGTGTACGGCGCGAATCGCTTCGCCGCGTACACGCTGTAGGGGGCGCACTTGTCCGCATCGCACCCATTGAGTCAATGGGAGCCCGCGTACGCGTTGTACGACAGGCTCCCATTGACTTCACTGGGAGTCCGACCGACTCGAGTCCGATGGCATACGTGCGCATCGTACTCGTTCGGTCGGACTGCACGGGTCCGATTCGGTCGGAAATCTCTCCGGGTCCGGCTCGGTCGGAGAGATTTCCGGCCCGAATCAGAATCGGCCCCTATATAATTGAATAAATTATATATTTTTTATATGGTATAAATGTAAAATATAAATTTTTTAGGTAATTTATAAAAATTAATATATTTTACAAAATTTTTAATTTCACATATAAATAATATAATATCTACAATAAATACCTAAATATAAATATTTCAGTTTTAAATTGTAATTTAAAAAAAATAATTATATTTTTGATTGAATATTACAAACATTTTGACTTTATTTTTAATTTAAATTTTTTAATTCTTAACAAATGAAATATTAAATAATTTTCAATTATAATACTACATTTTTTAACTTCTTAAAATTTATTAATTTTTAATATTTAAATAAAGATGAATATTAATTGATTAAAAATGTACACTGTAAACACATTATTTAGCTGAAATTTTTGTAAATAATATATATTTTTTAATTTTTTAAATATTTTTAATAAATGTATAAAATAGTAACCAACATTACATCCTATAAACACAACTCCAAAATTATAAAACAATACATGCAATATACAAATAAAATATAAGCAATTTAGAATATATAAACTGCAAATATTTTTTACATTTCATTTAATAATTTATAAAACACTCCCCACCCTTATCCCCTATAAAACCAACATCCCACCCCTAAATTTTCTTTTGTCAAAATTCGAAATTATATTTTCTAAATTATCAAATTTAATTTCGAATTTCTTATAAATTTAAATGAATTATTTTAAAACACTCCCCACCTTTATCCCCTATAAACCCAACATCCCGCTCCTAAAAAATATTTTTGTTAATTCGAAATTATACTTTCTAAATTATAAAATAAAATTTTGATTTTATTATAAATTTCAATGAATTATTTTAAAACACTCCCCACCCTTATCCCCTATAAACCCAACATCCCGCTCCTAAAAATATTTTCCTAAATTCGAAATAAATATTTAGAAATTATAAATGTAAATTTCGAATTTATTAAAATTAAAATGAATTATTTTAAAACACTCCCCACCCTTATCCCCCATAAACCCAACATCCCGCTCCTAAAAATTATTTTTCTAAATTCGAAATTAATATTTATAAATTGTGAATTTAAATTTCGAATTTATTCAAATTAAAATCAATTATTTTAAAACACTCCCCACCCTTATCTCCTATAAACCCAACATCCCACTCCTAAAAAATAATTTACAAATTAAGGGGCCCATTACGATACCCGGCGTAAAAAAATCCGCAAGGCATGGAAGCGGCAAAAATCCGCCCGCACACACCGTCTGAACACCGACCACGCCATTACGATTACACAAACCGAAAACCGCCATCGGCGGAAAAATCACACAAGATACCGCCCGCCATCGTCCGAGTCGGAGTCAAACCGCCCGCCACGGACGGAAACACGCACGACAACACAAAACCGCCCGCCCTCACGGCCGACACACCGCACGTGAGATTACGATCGCACCGCCATGAGCGCGGGAAAACTACAAATATACCGCCCGCCAGCGCAAACAACGCCGATGAGAATCGACACGGCAGAAGCCATGGCGCCCACGTCCCTGCACAGAAACCATCCGCTCACAAAACCAATAGCACACAACATGGCCAACAAGTCCACACAGCAAGGCACGCACAAATACACAAGCACAGTACACATCCCGAAAACACCCCCGGACAAACAAAAACTACAAAGGCCAGAACCCCAGACACAACACACCTGAAAACAACAGACCATGAGGACACACCCACAAGGGTAAGTACAAAAGCAGCACTCCCACAGACCACAACCCCTTGCAACATTGCAAACCAGAGAGGAGAGGAGAGGACACAGTGACACAGCAAGGACAGCAGCACACCACAGAAACGCACACATCACAACCACCACCACCACCAAACACCGGCACCACAAACCCCCTGCACATTACACAACACACACCGCACCAGCACCACAAACACCATGGCACCACAAAGAATGCCCAAGTTCACGCCCATTGAGCTGACGGTCATGGTCGACGAGATCATCAAGGTGCACCCACAAATCTATGGGAACATGGTCCAGCACACACCACTAGCCACCAGAAACAGAATGTGGAACCGGATCGTAGACCAGGTCAATGCAGTCGGGACCCTGCCCAGGAACAGAGGAGAAATAAACAAACGGTGGAATGACGTCAAGAGCCTGGTCAAGAAGAAGGAGGGCAAAAACAGAGAGCTGGCTGCCGTCACTGGCGGAGGGAATCCCGCGCTCTTCAAGACCTTCAAAGCGTGGGAGGAGAAGGTGCGAGTCATCATACATCCCGAGATCCTCGCCGGATTAGCAGGGGGAGTGGAGGCTGGTAAGTACAAACTAATGTATACCAGCACACCGCTATGTACTCACATGCACTACCACCATGCCACAGCTCCCAGGGACAAACACCCCCATGTCCAGCACACAATACACAACACACACATGCAACAGACACCACCACACACAGCCCAAACAGAACAACTGTAAGATGCGTGGGGACATGTGTACACTCAGCCAGCCACTTAACCACCAACAGGTCCCCAAATATGCCAGAAGCGCCACAACGAGCACCCACCACACCCATGTGTCCGCCACAGCTGCACTAACCGACAAGTAACAGGTAAGTGGCAGGAACACAAAGTGCAGTGGGTGGGACGGTGGACAGCCCAAGTACAACACACACCAGGCCCCTAGTCCCACAGCACAGCAAGGAGGAGCATCCCCCACACCCCACAGCCACGTGTCAGCCACCGCAGTGCACAACGACAGCCGAAAGGCAGACATCACGGTCCACAGCAATCGGTGTCAGTGGGTGTCCAGCCACCCCCACGACCCACAACACCCCCCACCCCCACAGACCTGCAACATGGAGCACCCCCACTTAGAACCATGTGGCATCCAGTACAGTGCACGCACGAACAACCTGCAGGTGGGAAACTGGACAGGGCTGGATTACTGGAGGCATGAGGACCGGAACACGACCAACACATGGGACATGTCACATAGCAGACGAACACGCAGCACCACCCACCGTCACGAACAAGTGAACAATGTGCACACGGACATGAACAACAGACTCACACCCCACATGACCCATCACAGACATAGCAACACCCAAGGAGCCACGTCTGCATGCACAAGCCACACTGAATATAGTACCACACGGCAGCCACTGTGCAACTCATCACACACAACCGAAACACCATTGAAGTCCTGTCCATGTAGCCCCTACTGCCTGTCAACCACACACCCCACAACTACGCCTATGTAAGACAAACAACACTAGACGCAACAGAGCGGAACAACATAAATGCACACGAACACCACTGAACCCATCAAACACACAGACACACCATGCACATACAACATCCCATCCATCCCATCCATCAGCCCCAGTCTCATGAAAGGCATGTCATCCGCACAGCTGCCACACATACAGCAGTCACGCTAAGATACATGCCCATGACCAACCATGTGCCAGAAGTCAATGAAGCGCACGACACACTGTGAGCAACAACACACAACATGGGGCACACCCCCCCCGAGCACTGCAGTGATGCACATGTCACAGGGCAGCACGCACACCAA
This sequence comes from Calotriton arnoldi, assembly GCA_963921515.1. Classification (NCBI taxonomy): domain Eukaryota; kingdom Metazoa; phylum Chordata; class Amphibia; order Caudata; family Salamandridae; genus Calotriton; species Calotriton arnoldi. The sequence goes on along the minus strand of CAWUFW010003170.1, from coordinate 1,692,887 downwards.
GGAGATGGGACAACTGCAATACGTTGGCTGGCACACAACCATCACTCACTCATAACGATGCGTCCAATGCCATGTCCAGTAATCACAACAGACAGCAAATATGCAGGCCATGTCAAGCATGCACACACCTCAAACTATGCACTGTCATGCTGCCACAACACATGTCACGTTCGGCACCCATGGCTCACAGCATGTACCCCAAAAGCATATTCCCACCCAAATGCGAATCTGGGGCATGGCCCCCATGTGCCATATGCGTTCCTAAGCGTTCCATTTGAACCCCAAAAGCATATTCCCTCCCAAATGCGAATCTGGGGCATGGCCCCCATGTTGCCATATGCGTTCCTAAGCGTTCCATTTGAACCCCAAAAGCATATTCCCTCCCAAATGCGAATCTGGGGCATGGCCCCCATGTTGCCATATGCGTTCCTAAGCGTTCCATTTGAACCCCAAAAGCATATTCCATCCCAAATGCGAATCTGGGGCATGGCCCCCATGTTGCCATATGCGTTCCTAAGCGTTCCATTTGAACCCCAAAAGCAAAGTACAAACCAGACCCAGGATGGGCCAGGAGCCCGCATACACCAGAGTCACAATAAGTAGGGGCACAGCAACACACCCATCGGCATGGCCAATCCGTCCCATGCCACATGTGCACAGCACACAGTCCCATTGCCAAGCACACACAACTACAAATGGTACAGCCACACACACGCCTCCGGGAAACCCATGTACGAGATTGCACGAACTGTTAATGTCAGACGACAAATACATACTTCGCAAGGTGCAACACAATAACAAATCTCATTCTCTCCACAGGTGACGAACTGCTGGATGCTGGGGATGGAGCCAGCAGCCAGCACAGCCAGCCTACAAGCCCCCAACGAGGACACACGGATGTGGAGGATCTGTCCTCCTCTTCGGACACGGACCACCAAGCAGGCCCATCTGGTGTGGCAGGGCCCAGCCGCTCCCCAGGACCCCTCCTACCCACCAACCCATCATCCAGGGCTGCTGAACATTCCCAGCCCCCTGCTGCCACTGTCGTTGCGGCCACACCCACGGTCATTGCGGCCACACCCACGGTCATTGCGGCCACACCCACGGTCATTGCGGCCACTACCACTGCCGCAACCGCCACCATCGCCGCACCGACCACCACCGCCGCCACCACCACCACGTCTTTGCTGGCACCAGCCCCAGCGCAGGTGGTGGCCCGGCCGACTGGATCCACCCTGGGAGCCACAGCGAGGACCGTGGTGAGCAATGTGGCTAGTGGGCAGGCCGGTGGCAGCAGGACTGGTAGGAGGAGCAGGGTCAGGGAAACGCCAGCCTCCCCTGGGAGCCATGCCCTGCCTCAAATGGCCAGAGTCCTTGGGGCCTATGAAGAGGCCCAAGGACAATGGGCCAGGTCAGCTACGGACACGCGTGAGGTGCTGGGGGTGCTGAGGTCCATGGACGCCCGTATGGGCCAACTCGTGGACCTCATGGGCCAGCTGGTGGTGGCGGTGAGGTCACAGCCAGGGACAGCAGCTCCCCCTCCGCCACCACCTGCCGGGGCGCAGGGTCGAGCAGCAGTGTCCAGTTCCCCTGCGTCCACAGCCAGTGAGCACACCTCAACCACCAGCATGTCGCAAGCAGGCACCCCCCCTCGCAAACGTGGAAGGGGCCGTCCGAAGAGGAAACAGATCTCCTGGGAGGACTTCGCACGCTCCAGACGCAAGTGAGGCAGCCAGCCAGCCTTCCTTGACCAGCCACTGCATTGACTTGGACTACGATCCCACTCCACACAGCCATCTGGATGGCATGTGTGTGTTGGACTATGGACATAGAACCAGTGGGTACACCCTGAGCATCACGCAGCCATGACCGACAGCTCATTGTCACTGCACGCACCACTTTTGTCATCACCTTACACACAATCACATGTCACAGTTTGAAATAAATGCACCTCTTACACAAACTGCTGTTTGTGCCCTGTGTTTTATTTGTACGGAATACAACGGCCACCTTGGGCGGAAAGGCACCTGATGCGTGGCATGGCAATGGAACCGGAGGGCCTGTAGGGACCTAGGGGTGGGAGACAGAACAGGAGCACATTCAATGAGTGTGTCACACACCCATCACACAGTACATGTCAACAACTACAAGCAATGTACACACATCGCACAGAGCAATAGGGCACAATGCCACAGCCACCAACAGTGGCATACTACCCTGGCCATGGAGCGTTGACACACAGCACGCAGTGAACAAACGGCCACCCTGACACAGCACACACACACCTGCACAGATACAGCCACATCAGCCGTCGTACATGGACACTCACCGTCAAGTGAAGTAGTGGGCGATGAGCTGCTGCCGCACATTCCCAGCTTCCTCCTCTCCGCTGTCCTCCTCACTCGAGCTGTCCTGGTCTGCGGGCTGGGGCCCTGGTTGATCTCCGTCATCCACGATGAGGGGGATCTGCTTCCGAATGGCCAGATTGTGCAGCATGCAGCACGCCACCACTATCTGGCACACCTTCTGTGGGGAGTACGCCAGCGCACCCTCGGTGCGGTCCAGGCACCTGAACCTGGACTTGAGGAGGCCAAAGGTACGCTCGACCACACGTCTGGTCCTCCCATGTGCCTCATTGTAGCGATCGTCTGCTGGGGTGCGAGGATTCCTCAATGGACTGAGCAGCCATGCCCCATTCGGGTACGCAGAGTCACCTGGGTGTGAGGGACACAGAGAACCGTTGCTATTCCAACTGGACAGGGGACAGCATCGCACAACCAGCACGCTACACCACTCCACATACTCACCGACAATACAGCCACGATCCTGTTGCAGATTGGACATCAGTCGTGGCAAGATGCTGTTGCGCATTATGTGTGCGTCATGGGCCGAGCCTGGGAACTTTGCACACACGTGGGTGATCACCATGTCCGCAAGGCACACCACTTGCACATTCAGGGAGTGCGTGTGCTTCCTGTTGCGGTACAGGTGCTCAGTGGCCTGTGGTGGAACAAGGCCAACATGTGTGCAGTCAATGGCTCCAACGACGTGTGGGATTCTGCCAAGGGCATAGAATGCACCCTTCACTGCCGCCAATTCACGAGTCCTGGGGAAGCGGATGTACCTGTTTCGGTACAGCATCATGGCTGCCAGTACATCCCTCAGCACCTTGCTGAACATGGGCTGGGACATCCCTCCTCCACTGCCCACTGTGTGCTGGAATGACCCAGTGGCGAAGAAATGCATGGCGGCCATCACCTTAGCCGTGGGGGTGACAGCTGTCGGATACACCCTGCGGGGACGGAGATGGGGTTCTAACATGGCACACAGTCGATGCAGGGTTGGCCTGTCCAGCCGAAACTTCCTAATGACCTCTGTATCGTCCATGTCCGCCAGCAATTGGTATGGGCGGTCAATGTTCGGTCTCCGCCTAGGGAAAATGGCAGTGGACACATGTCAAAGCAACACGACACATAGCAATTTCGCATACACATCACTGACATGACTGAGCAAGCACATGAGCCACAGCCCAGCTGTCAAGCTGGGACGGCACGGCCACAATACACTTACACAGGTCTCCCAACAATGGCAATGGCTAGTGATACAGACCACTGCCATGTGCATGCACATGGGGATCTAGGCCCCAATGACTTGCGGGGCATGCTGATGGGGACTGACTGCATATTCGTCAAGCGGCAACGCCACGGCAACATGAATGTCTGCTGAGCATGGAACTGCTTCCGAGGCTGGATGAGTATGGCACACGACGACGACGATGTGGGCACAGGCTGAGCGGCCAAAACAAGTGGGACCTGTGGCACGAGGGGATATGAGACAGTAGTAGGTGTCAGCACTGCACCCTATGTACAGCACTGTACGGATCACACCTCCCGAAACATTGACAGGTGTCCACATTGACAGCCCCATGCCAAGACGGCTGTGTGCTTGCAGTCACATGTCACAGGTGAGAGGTTACATTGCACGTGCCAGGTGGCAGACGTACATAGTGGGAGCTGGCATGTGTGTGCATGTGTCTCCTGTTCAGGATCCACCAGATGGGCGCTGACTCTGTACTGAGCATTGGACACAGCATGTTCCGTGGAAGGCTTGTGTGTGTGGGATGGTGGCACTGGATGTGCCTCCGTTGGGTGGGGGGCCATGCACAGGGCGGGTACGTCGATGATTGCGCATTGTTGGTCACGGTGGGTGCACCCACTAAGATGTGTTGCCCTGTGTTCAATTCCTATGTCCGCATGATGATGGACTGTAGATGTGGGCAGACTACACATTGGTCGATGTGCTGTCTATATGCATGTGCCTTCACACCAGGCACAGCTGCCCCTGCACATGTGACCCCTGCTGGACTCGCTGCTGGGTCTGTGGAGCTGATGCACCTTCTGTGCGTGGGGCGGACAGCTCTCCTCACTTCCCTCATTGCGCATGTCATGACTTTGCCGCAGGTGACATGGATCATGGAGGGCCCACATGTACGCGTGGGTAGGCTACACATGATTGTTCACTGGTCGCCACCCCCAGTCAGTGTTTCGAATGGGAAGGTTGTCGTGCTGGTGGTATGTTCGATGTGGCGGATGGGCGGGCCTAGGTGCGGGCTTACATTCCGGACATGGGGGTAGTTGGATTGGCGACTAGTTGCAGTACACACGGGACACGTCTCTTCCTTTCCACATCTGGGTCATCCCTTGTACTCACTGACAGTGATACAGTCATCTTCGCCCCAGCCCTCATGTCCTCCCCTCGCTCCCCCAATATGCATGTGCACCTGCGAGGCTAGCGCTTGCACAGGCAGCCCCAAGCTCGCACCAGAGAGGGCAAGGAGTGTATGTGTGGGTCCAGTTGCACGAGTGGGCTGTCTCAGGGTATGATGTGTTGCGGGACGCCGTCCACCTGCGTGGTGCCCCAAATGGAGACCCGGCCTGCATGGACTATGCATCACAGTCTTCGCCTTCCGGATCCGCCACCTGCGACACCCAGTGGCTGTGGCTGCCCTTGCGGCCAGGCCGCGTCCGTCTGTGACTGATGGCCCACACATTCACTCTTTGGCCTCTCTGGGGAGGGCTCGGGGTGGTGGCGCACGCGCTTGCACTTAGTCGCAATGGCATGTGGCGTGGTTGGTATAATGGGCAATGGATGGGATGGTGCGAGCCACCTCCCGTGACGTCAGTGCTGCTCGTGCTGTGGTGCGTCCCCCTACACTTCCATTTGACTTGTGCCATGCTAGACGTTGAGGTTCTATTGCCTGCGTGATATGACCAGGAGGAGCGCGAGGAGACCTCTCACACACCATGCTCCACTGCCATCCCGTGCCCTGTATCGCCTGTGCGGATTGACTATGTTGGGGTTACACCTGGTCGACTGGGGCTGTGTGTGCCTTGTCAAGGGGCATGGCGGGCGCACAACAGGATCCAGCTTGTCCACAGAGGGTGGGCTGAGGTGCGCCTGGTACCGCTTTGTACGTGTGCCCGGCTGCTGTGCACACACGTGTTCACTCCCCCGACAGGTGTCCTCTCACAATGCCCAGGGAAGCGGTGGTGTACTGTTCATGAGCCCTCCCAACACGGCGTGCTCCAACTTGGCATGTGCGCATCTACCCGTCACACCCACCCACCTGAGCACTGCGTCCATACGACTTCACACGACACATGTGTGTCTTCCACAGTTGTGCTACTCATTTGCGTTGACATCCAATACCAGTGGACTACATGGTCATGTCACGACTGCCGTGTACTTCACATACTCTCATCCTCTCTCATTCGTACTTGTGAAATGAGTCAGCGGAGACAGTTTTGGTTTCAAACATTATATTGAGTCTTCTGTCCTCTGTGGTGCAGTATAGTGGACACTACTGGCAGCGGAATACATGTTGAGGATATACTGAGCATGATTGCAAATGGGATAGGGTGTGGGGTTACATGTGATTGGCTGTTGCATGTGGGATGTGGGCTTCAGAGTGACATCTGCTTGGCCAAGGCTGTGCTAATGTACATTTACGTATAGCTGCGGAGCTGCGGACTTTGACACAGACGGTATACATGTAGCCTACCAGACCGCTTGGCATCATGGGCACAGTCCATCTCAGTTCCATGTGACAGGTTTGCTGCGGTTGTTCCTCATGCACGCGTGCATGTGAGATGACATCAGGGCATGTGCTTGCGTGCATGCAGCGGCGTGCCACTTGTTGTTGCACTGTGGTGGTTACTGGACATGTCACAGTCACTGGTGTCGTGTTGTTGTTGTATGCACTTGTCGTCCATGCAAAGGTCCTGGTATGGGATTCCCGGGGCGGGGGTGGGAGGGGTGCAGCACCCACAGACTCCAGGCGACCTATTCATGTCCACTGAGCGGTGTGTGTGTCCATGGGCGCTGGATCCATGTCGTGTCCTGGTTGTTCGTGCAGTTCCGTCCATGTGGGTGCGATACACAGAGCCCATGCCACTGCCTCCCACGATGCATGCGGTGTTCCTGGATGTGATGGGGAACAGTGTGCATGTCCCGGTCATATCCGATGTCATGGCGATGTCGTTGATGGTGTGGTTACAGTTGCCTGTCGTTTGGTATGGCTGTTGTGGTGGTGACTGGCCAGTCCGTGCGGAAGCTAAGCATGGGTGCGGGGTTGGACATCATAGGTCAATCGGGGAACCTGCGTTGTGGTCCGACGAATTTACAGGTTGTCAGGTATGCGATGCCGTCCAGCAGGGCTTCCATGTCATTGGTGGTGTACATGTTTGCCAGCCAATGTAGCGGATGGTGGCTGTCAAGGTGTTGTTCGTAAGTTGTCCCTTGGAGGACCATGATGGGGCATGCTGGGTGACATTCGATGTAGCTGTTCTCGATGATCCGTCGTGTGGAGGCACAGTGGTCCCATTTCAGTGCGGGTGCGATGTTGGCCACATACGCCATGCCCCCATAGGCAGAGCAGGCCCTGTCGTGTGCGTCCAGAGGGAGGAGTAGTGGTAGCAGGTCCGCCTTCAGACATGCCGGGTTGGAGAGGCATATCTCCACGGGATGCTGGTAGGGACACCTCCGACAGTAGAAGACGGGCATGACGCAGCTGAACAATGTGATGCGGTAAGTCAGTCGGTAACTTACGTTCAGCAGGGACAGGAGATCGCATCCCAATATATGTAACAGGTTGGTTTTGTACAGCTTGAGCTGTTCGGGGTAGTTGGGTAGGTGTGTTGCTGTTGCCATTTCGCAGCGGTGCGTTGTGGTGGCGTGCTCCGGCTGTGTGTGCAGTCTGCAATGTGCACGCTCCGAGGTTGCTGTGAGCTCTGTGTAGTCGTAGGGAGACAGGACTTGTGTTCTGTTGGCTTGTTTGGAGGACACGGGCCCTCATCCCACATGCTTCTCAGACAGTTCAAGGTCAGTGATGTGTGACTCCTTCCAATTAACTTGCATGTGGCCGACATGGGGGAGTGTTTTCTTCTTTCTTCCCCGTCCGTTGTGTGCTTCTGTGATATGCGCTATCTGCCCTGTGGTCGGTCTCCTCGGCATGCCTGTGTTGGTCTATTCTTGGACAATGGCTGTATTCACCGGCTTCTGTCGTAGGGCTGTGGTTTCGGAGTTGGAATGGAAGGTCATTCAGTGCTGTCTGCTCTCCCTTGTGTGGGCGGCAGGCTGCCTTTCCGCTCTGCGTTGGGCCTTGTGTGTGAATGTTATTCTTGGGCCACCTGTTGTCGGTCCCCGGGCTCTTTGGTGTTCCGTTTTATATGTCTTGTTCATATGTGCAGGGTGGTATGGGTGTTTCAGTGTGGTACTGGCGTTCCTCTTCCCGAAGGGGCCCTGCTTCTCCTAGTTGGTGTTGCCGCCGCTGTGTGCTACGCCATGTTTGTTACACTGGGGTGTGTCCTGCTGTTGCGTGACTTCACTGACATGTGTGCGTCGGTTGTGTGGCGTTGGGTGTTGTCCGTGAATTGGACAACAGGCCTGTCACGTGTCATGTGCGTTCGGGGTGGGGCTGATGTGTGTGCTGCTTGGTTGTGTCCCTGTGTCTGTGTGCGACGCATGCATGGCGCTGCGGTTGGCCTCTGCGTTGTGCGCATGTGTGGCGGCGTCATCGCCGCTTTGGGGCCGTGACGGGGTGGTTGGTTCCTAGTCCCAGGTGGTGTGTACACATGTGTTACGCGATGTTACGATTTGGCCTGTGTGTCATATGTGGATGCAATGGTGGATGTGTAGTGTACACGCGCTGGTGGGGGTTGTCCGCTTTTCCGCCCTTGCACTGTGTGCGCTGTTTGCGTGCACTTGTTGTGTGTGTGCCTACCTGCGTCTCCGCGGTACGTTGCGTCCTTGGTGGTGCATCAGCAGGAGCATGGGGAGGGCCTGCAGTGCTGGATTCATGCTCGGGGAGCCGCTTCTTCGTTGTCCGTGCTCGGCGTCCGTGTTACCGCTTCGGTTTGTCGTACGGTATCTCTTGGCCGTGGGAGCCGTTTGTTTGCGGCATCGTAATTTATACGCCGGGCGGGACGTGTTTCGTCGGACGGTGTGTGTCAGTTAGGCTGCGCCGCTACGTGTACGGGCGCACTTTGATGGCGGACGGTGTTGCTGGCTTGCCGGCAGTGTTTGGCCTACTTTTCGCATCATAATTGGGCGGGCGTGTGGACTGCTGCGTGCCGGCGGTAACTGGTGGTTTTTGCATCCGCCAGCACGGCGGTTGTGCTTCCGCCCGCCATCGTAATGAGCCCCTAAATTTTTTATAACATTAACTAACTATAATTAAACTACAAACAAACTATAAATACATTAAAAAATAGTACAAAAACGATATTTTAACATAACGATATTTTAACAGTTGATATTACATACTTCGATATTTTTAACAACTCTTAAAATCGATATTTTTAACATTGATATACACAACATCGATATTTAGTACTATCGATATACTAAAGTCGATATTTATGTATGTCGAATTAAAAATTTCGATATTATGTCTATTTACCCTGATTAATATCACCATATGCCTTCTAGTGCTTAGTGAAATGTAGGACTGTGGTCTTTGTATATGGGTGCACATATGTTTGTTGAACTTTGAGAAAATGTGTACTGGTGTGTGTCTATGCATGCAATTGAGCCCTGTAATGGTGTGTGTGTCTATTCGTGCACATGAACCCTGTGCTGGTGTGTGCCTATGCATGCACATAAGCCCTGTATTGGTGTGTGTTTATGCATGTACATGAGGCCTATTGGTGTGTGTATCTATGCATGCAAATGAGTCCTGTACCAGTGTGTCCAGGCAGGCACACAAGCTCTGTACTGGTGTGTGTCTATGCAGGCACATGCATCCTGTACTGTGCCTATACATGCACATGAGCACGTGTGGTGTGCGTCTGTATGTGCATGCACTGTAGACAAGCAAAACTTATTGTAATGCTGGGTAAGAACATTTTATTTATCGATTCAGGACTTCTACGTTTACTTCTCTATAACATACTTTAAATGGCGCTAATCAATACGCGTTACATACAGCTTCACAATCTGTTTTTCACGTTTGTTCTGCTGAAAGTCTTTCTATGATAACGAATGAAGCAAACTCAGTTTGCTCTGTTTGCATCGTACAAGCTAAAAAATCACAGCTAATGGGTTTGTCCTATTTTTTGTGCCAGGGCAACATTTCTGTGATACAGCTGGTGATCTTGTGCTTGGCTCAGGGTGGAGGGCAATGATTCTTGATAATGACAGACTGTCTCTCATGCAGAACGAAAAGAAATGGCCCTTTTGAGAGCCACGTTAGCAACATTTACCAAGAAATTGCTGCAACGCCTATAGTGCTGTGGGAGAATCTTTACCTTCGACTTAGGTAATTTTTATGTACTGTCATGACAAAAGTAAATCTCCTTATAAAATAAAAAATATATTATTGCAATGCATATATTGGCACAAGCACGGTACTACAGTATTTGTAAGTTATTGATAAAGAAAAAGATGTTTTGAGCTGCAACCTTACACCTTTTAAGATAAAGGGGCCGATTCCGATTCGGCCCGGAAATCTCTCCGACCGAGCTGGATCCGGAGAGATTTCCGACCGAGCCGGACTCTCGCAGTCCGACCGAGCGAGTACGATGCGGTCGTATGCTGCCCGACTCGATTCGGTCGGACTCCCATTGAAGTCAATGGGAGCCGGTCGTACACCGCGTACACGGGCTCCCATTGACTGAATGGGTACGTCGCGAACAGGGGGGCCCCCTACAGTGGGTACGCGTCGGTGCGACTCACACCGTACATGCATGTTTAGGGGGGACCCTTGGGTCCCCCCTGTGTGCGACTTGTGTGGCTACGCGTGCAGGGGGGTCCGACACGGACCCCCGAAGTCCGGCTCCGACAGCTCTTTGGAGCCGGACGCTACGAGTCGGTCGGGCTGTTCGAAGCGCGCATCGTACTTGCTCGGTCGGGAAACGTCTCCATTGCGTGGTGCGAGCCGTGTCCGTATGAGTCGGTCGGAGCGGTTGGGACCCGGGAACGAGTCGGTCATCGATTTCGCATGCGCTCGCATCGTACTTGCTCGCTGGGACGACTGTACGAATCAGTCGGGAAAAAGGCCTCCGAATCGGATCCGGTAAAGCCGAATCCGATTCGGAGCCCGACCGGCCGAGATCGGAATCGGCCCCAAAGTCTGTTGATGTAGACTGGTCGGGTAAGACTTTGTGTTGGTTGGAGGATGAGTGAGGAAGGATGTCCCCTGACTCAGCCTGGCATCTGGGCAGAGGTGGCATTGTGGTTAATGGGGCCTGTCTAAATGGTCATAGTTAAATTGGGTCTCACAGGGCCTGCATCATTCCTTTTGAGTAACTCATTTACTTTATGGCTTCTTCACTCTGTGCACTTTATACTTAAACTGTAAATTTGAACTGGCACTTAGTACAAATAGCAGAATTACAGTCTTGTATATATATTCTTGGGGTAGGAAATGATAACTATGGTCAGGCGTATCCTTGATTAAATAGTTGTGTACAAGCACATTTCGTTGAGTAGTATTCACCTTTTGAGATGCCAAGCTGAGTGATACATTTACTGTCCTCGACTATCTGCCAGATTAAAGGCCCCAGTGGACAAAAGGCCAGATCCAAAGCAGGAGGATTAAGACTCTCCTGCTGGAAGAAGGGGCTGGGTTTGGACACTACAATATCACCAGCAACTGCCTGCTAACTAAGGAAGGGGAAACTCCCGGTTATAACAACAGGGAATTGTCTGACCTCTGTCTCTGCTGCCCATCAGTTAGACCTGTTAAATATTTAAGAAGGAAGATGCTAGGCCTGTGTGTGCATGCGACAAGTGCAGATACTAACACTCTGGTTTTGGAGAGGCCTGCCATGTTGCATTCATCCAGAATGTGGTGCAGAGGAGACACAGGCAATGAGCTTTTCCTTAAGTGTTACTTGTAGAGGTACAGAGATGGTGTGGTGCCACAACTTTGGGTGGGTGCCTATTCAATTAGCCTACAGGTGTACCTATACCTTATTTGTACCCCTGGACTCCATTGGACTCCCTCTAAGGCTGGTGGCACCACCTCCATGACTTGAAGGAGGAGAGTGGCATGGTGATAAAGGCTGCGAGAAAGTTGAAGACAATCTTCCAAGAAATATTTGCGCTTGGAGAACTTAGCTGCAGGCTCAGGTGGCTGCACTCACCCACCTGAAGTAGAATGCTACAAACCCCATCCAATATGGTGAAACATTCTTAATTCAAGGTGCTGCTCATTTGTGTCATATTCACAGTCGCAGTGGGTGCCCTATGACTGTTGCACCTACTATCAACAAGAAATTCTAAGCTTGATTATTCGTTTCATCTACAGCTCAATTTTTAAGCTAGATATCCCTAGAGGACTTTAGTGTGATTCGTCGCCATATGAATTTTATCTCCTGTCTCAAGGGTGTAGATATGTAAGTCTGCACTTTGCAGTAAATTTAAACTTTGAAATGGCTTATAGCCCAAGTATTACATTTACTACAAAGTTTTAAGTATGTAGATTACAATCCAGATTAGACCATGTAGTTTTGATGCCACCCTGAACGATTCCTGCTCCAGTACACCATAATTCCTGAAACAGTAATACTTCCAGCATGTGCCTACAGCACACCATGCAAGAGTACATGTACTTCTTTGTACTCTTGGTGGTGCATTTTATCCTTCAGGGATAGGTTTCTGGCACCTCCAGACTGGAAGAATATTGGATAAGGATACTGTGTGGCCTTCTACAGCTTTTGATAGTGCTTCTTTATCCTCTTTTGTAGAAGCTCAGCTTTGAGGCCCTCCTGTCCAGCTATTATTGTCTCCTAAACTATGGTGTTTCTGGGAACAGCCCACCAAAGCCCTCCAAAACAGACCACTCACTCTGCTTGCACTGACCAGTCAACCGGACCTTGTTATGTTATGCAGATTTGTAGAGCGCACTATAACCCGGGAGGGTATCCTGGCACTCAGCAGGTGTGACTCTGGCCAAACATAAGGCCTAGGGGTACTACTCGAAAAGCCAGGTCTTCAGCTACTTTCAGAATTAAATAAGTAAGGAGGAGACTCTTATGTGTAGCAGTGGGTATGGAACCATGAGGTGGTTACAGAGTTGACTTTGGAAGTCATGTTGTTTGCTGTCAATGACAATTCCGAGGTTCTTGGCATGGGTGGTGGGGGTGGGAGTCGGTCCTAGCTCTGTTGGCCACCAGGTGGAATCCCACAGTAAAGTGCTGGAAGAACACGATTTCGGTCATGTCGGAGTTCAGCTTGCGACAATTAGTCTTCAGCCAGTGGGCGATTTCAGTCATGCAGTGTTGGAAAGTGGGTTATAAGTAGTGGAAATATGCACTTACCACTGGCAATAAGGCCACTAAGACAGTCTTGTATGGAGTCCACTCTTTATTCCTCTTGAAGCAAGGTACATCTAAAGGGCTGTAGTTCCAGGTAATGCAGCAGGCACAGTCAGTCAGCATGCAGGGCCTGATGGTGCAAATCAAGTTTCCAGCTTGGCAATCCTTCTTCTCTTAGTTTCAAGCAGCAGAACTAAGAGGCTCTGCACCTCTCACATATTTATTTAGCATTCTCTGGGGGTCAAGCAGGCGAGCACTCCTGTTCAATGAGGCGCAGGGCAACAACCTAAGCCATGACCACTTCCTCCAAAGTGTGGCATTATTTTCTCCCTGAAAGCACCCTTCCTCCAAAATTCAGTATGGCTGAAATCTCATCAGAGGAGAAATAACTAGTTAAACCAACTTCCAATGTGGCTCATTTCCATAGCTCTCCTCCCCCGACCATCTGCAAATTCCTGCTTTAAGCCTGCCATTTGGCTGGATCAGAGGGGCTGTGGAGGTAGATGGGCCTGGCCTTCACTGCCTGTCCTATCCCCCTTTGAAGCTTCATGCTTTACGAACCCTCCCCCCCTGCTCTGGCATTCTTCTATAGCAGAGTTCTCTCCAACAGATAACCTCTCTCTGGGTAAGACACTTATCATGTCATCAAAACAGCCTGGCTAACCCTGTGAGTTCTGACCAATCAGGGAAGACCACAGGAAGGCTGCGTTTTGGCTTACAGACAAGAAAGTCTTATAACTCTCTTTATGTATATTTGAAGATACATTCAATGATAACATATTGTTGGATTAATCAATAATTTTCTCATAAGTCCTTGAATGATATTTCATTTTAATTCCTCTCTCTAGTTATGCATTCATAAACTATTGCCATGTTATCCTATGGAGCTAGGCATCTACAATGGGGAAAGTGCAAGGGGCAATTTCTCCACCCCTCCATCCACTATTGCTGATCACATATCAGAGTGTTAAAAGCCTTCTGACACTCTTGGGTCCAATCAACTTTCTTGGGCCTCTTCTTAGAAGTCAGTGCTGTCAGGGGAGCCACAATGGTCCCATAGTTCTGAACAAATCTTCTATAGTACCCAGCCAGTCCAAGGAATGCCGTGACCTGAGTCTGGGTAACAGGAGCTGTCCAATCCAAAATGGTTTGAATTTTGGCATGGAAAGGTTGTACATGGCCTCCACCTACAACGTGGCCCAGGTACACCACAGAACTCTGCACTATTTGGCACTTACTGGCCTTAATAGTCAGGCCTGCCTGCTGCATGGCCTGAAGCATTTCCCTCAGGTGGCTTAAGTGATCGGCCCCAGGCAGAACTCTGTACAGCTATATCATCCAGATATGCTGCACTGAACTGCTCCAACCCAGACAGTACCCTGTTCGCCAAACTCTGGAAGGTAGCATGGGCATTCTTTAAGCCAAAGGGCATTACCTTGAACTGATAATGTCCCTCTGGGGTAGAGAATGCTGACCTCTCTTTTGCTCCATCTGTGAGGGCAATCTGCCAGTAGCCTGAAGTCAAATCAAAAGTACTCAGGTACTTAGCAGCCCCTAACCTATCAATGAGCTCATCAGGTATAGGGTGAGCATCAGTCTTTGTGACTACATTAAGTCCTCTGAATTCCACACAGCACTTTAACTCCTTCAGTCCCCCTGGGAATTAGGTTTGGGCACCAGCACCACTGGGCTGGCCCATGGGCTGTCAGAAGGCTCAATTACCCCCAACTGTAGAATCTTAGCTAACTCAGCCTTGATGCTGGCTCTCACATGGTCACACAACATGTACAGTTTATTTTTGGCAGGTGGGCAGTCACCAGTGTCAATTTGGTGCACACACCACTCAGTGATACCTGGGGTCAAAGAGAACAGGCCAGCAAACTGCTCCAGCACCTGCTTGCAGTCTCTATGATGCTGGTCTGTCAATGTGGGAGAGAGAAACACTCCCTCCACTGGCCCATCTTGCACGTTAGTGGAGAGGAGGTCAGGCACTGGCTCAGTTTACTCCTCCACTCCCTCATCTGTGACCAGAAACATGGTCATGCCTGCCCTGAAATGGTGGAGTTTCAATCTATTCACGTGCAGGACCCTATGAGGGTTCCTGGGGGTGCCAAGGTCAACCAGTTAGGTAACCTCACCCTTCTTCTCAATGATTGGATAGGGCCCACTCCACTTGTCATGGAGGGCCCTGGGAGCCACAGGCTCCAACACAGACGCCAACTGTTCTGCAGTATATTCAGGCATAGCAGCCTTCTGATCATACCAGTGCTTCATGAGCTCCTGGCTGGCCTCTAGTTTCCTGCCTGCCTTGTACATGTACTCAGCCATTCGAGATCTTAGGTCTAGTACATAGTCCAGCACATTGTCCTTTGCTTTTATGAGAGGCTTCTCCAAAGACTTTCTCAGCAGGCACAATGGCCCGAAACAACACCATAAAGGGACTGAACTGAACCCCTTTTTGTGGAACCTCCCTGTAGGCAAACAGTAGGCATGGGAGTAGAGCCTTCCATCTCCTCCTCCTGAGTTTGTCAGACAAACCATTGATCATGCCCTTCGGGGTGTTGGGGTGCTGAACTTGTAGTAAACACCACATTCATCCCAAAACGCTTTCAGATAGATGGTCAGGAAGTTTGTGCTTCTATTTGAAACAACCTGTTTTGGAAAATCCCCTCTGATGAACACACCAAGTACTGCCCTAGCCACTACAGGAGCAGCTATTGTCCTGAGAGGTATTGCCTCAAGGTACTTGGTGGCATGGTCCATAGTGTGGCATAATCTTCTCCCAGAAAGCACTATTCCTCCAAAATTCAGTATGGCTGAATCTCAGCAGATGTGCAAGAACTAGTAAAACCAACCTCCAGTATGGATCATTTCCATAGCTCTCCTCCACCTACCATATTTAAATTCCCACCTTAAGCCTGCCATCAGGCTGGGTCATATGCATTCATAAACTATTGCCATGTTATCCTATGGGGCTAGGCAACTACAATGGGGAAACTGCAATGGGCAATTTCTCCATCCCCAGGGCATGTAAGGGCTGTGCTTATAGTTACATGACCACAACCCTACCCCTGGGACATCTAGGTGAGACTTTAAGGATCCTGAATATGAAAAATAGTGTAGATCCTTACTCCACAGTGCTCCTAGCCCCAAAGTTGATTTCGGGAGGCACTTAACTACAATGGGGAAAGTGAACTGTGCAATTTCTCTATCCCTAGGGCATATACAACATATAAAGGCCCTCCTTATAATGACATGACCCCCCCACCCCTGGGACATCATAGAAACAACAAAACCGAGGAGAAATTAAACATTTCTCCTCGTTGTGCAGGTTAAGACCAGGTTTAAGGTTTTACCTGGTGTTAATTTTGATGCTGCCTCCTATTTACGCTACCTTTGTAAGTCGGGGGCAGCATTAAAATCAATGGGTGTTGTGGTGGAACGTCCACTGCAACACCTATTGCCCACCCCTTTTACGCTAACTGTAGAGTTGAAGGGGGCCTTATTTACAAGGCAGCGTTGCCGCCTTGTAAATACGGCAAACGACTACACAGGAACGTCACAAAAAGTGTATTTCGTTTGGTGTTAAGCTCTTTTAAATATGCCCCTGGGTGTCTTGTCTGTGAGAGACAGAATATGTTGCGTGTCGTTGGTTTAGGAGAGGAAGTTGATTTTGTGAACGTGTATGATGCTGGCTAGAGGACTTATGTATGCATTAATGGTGGTTAGGCTGGGGATCTTTGTGGAATTCCACAGATAAGGTTGTGGTTGTCTGACGTGACTGACTGGGTCCTTCTAGTGAGGAAAGAGTAGATCTATCAGAGTGCATGTCCTTGTATTCTGATGTTGTGTAGACTTTGGAAGAGGATGGGGTGGAAGAATGTTCCAAATGCTGCGGAGAGGTTGAGGAGGGTAGGTTCCGTCCTGTGGCTGGGTCTGAAACAAGAGTAGTGTTAAGAAGTTGGTGGTTGTTGAGGTATTCAGTGATGATTTTCTCTAAGTCCTTGGCTGCTAATGGTAGCAGGGAGATCAGTCTGTAGTTGGCAAGAGTTGAAGTGTACGTGGAGGGTTTATTCAGTAATAGGAGGACAGTTGTGTGTTTCCAAGCATCTGGGAAGGTAGCAGAAGAGGTGTAGGCTTTCAGAATGAGTGTGAGCAAGGTGCTGATGGGATGCACTTCTCTGGAATAGGCGTGGTGGAGGCAGGGGCCTACAGGGCCCCTGAGTTGATGTACTTCCTGATGATGGCAGTTTCTTCTGGGGTGATGACGGACTATGTGTTAGCATTGGTTCTTTGGACAAGATTGCGAGGCATTTTGTTAGGTCTCTCGTGTCCTATTGCAGGTTAAAGTTGCAGTAAATAACAGTGATTTTGTTGCTGAAGTAATAAGAGTGATTGTTGCAGGGGTCTTGCGTGTGTGTGATCGAGTTGAAAGCAGCTGCTGGTGAGGTGAAATCTTTCACAATGACAAATAGTTCTTTACTTCAGTGGTGCTTTGATCGAAGGCGTATTTAGTGGTCCAGATCATTTGGTGGTTGTATCTCAGGGTCAATTTGAAAGTGCTTGGTCTGCATTATCTTGGCTAAATCTCCAGCGCACCAGTTGCATGCAGTTGTCCTTCATCAGTCTGTGGTCCTACATGTACATACTGACCTGAGGTCTGGATCTTGATGTATTTCTGTGTTTGAAAGGGCCAGGAAGTCAGCACAGGAGGTAATCCATTTGTTGAAATAATTTGTAGCATTGCGGAAACTGTTGCTATATTCGGGTTTGTGGATGTTGAGAGTGATGTTCCAGTCCTTGCTAGTGATGCTGTTCCTTTTTCAGCGGGCGGGTCTGGTGGTGCGTGTGCATTGAACAGGGACAGGGATGCTGAACTTGTAGAGGGCATAAGCTGTCCAGGTGACTGGTGCAGGCTCACCAACTTGGATGTCATCGAAGGTGGTGAAAATAGGGTCCAGGTAGTGTCTGGTGATGTGGGTAGGGCCCTTTACTCATTGGGTGAGGCTCAGTCTTCCAAGGTCTTCCACAAATTCATCTGAGTTGGGGTTGAGTGGTGTTCCAGGTGGAAGTTCATGTCTCCGAGTAGGATGTAATTGCTAGCAATGAGGGCGAGTTGGTTGACGAAGTCCATCATGGTGTCTGTAAAGTTGGTGCACAGTCCCGGTGGTCTGTACATGAGAGTGCCATTTAGAGTGAAGTTGACTGTGACGTGGATCTTGAATGACAGTTGTTCCTGTTGGAGGATAATGTGTCCATCAATAGGGAAAATAAAATTAAAAAAAGAAAACCACTTACCTTGTGCTCGCCACATCGCTGACTCAGCTATGCTGCAAGCGCTAGGTAAGTGGTTTTATTTATTTATTTTATTTTACCTATTCCGTCGCCTGTTGACTCCCCCCGCCCCACTGCCCCACTGCTCGTACCTGCACCGGCCGCGACTGACTCCACACTTGAATACATGCTCCTCAACAACTGTTCACTCACCAAACATGCCACAGAGATCTGGTACCTGCTGCATGACAACGCCCCTGACCAATGATTCCTCACAGAAACCTGGCTGAACCCCTCATTGGCACCTGACATCACCACAGCCACCCACCACTTCACAAACCCGGAAGCGAAATCGCCATAATCCACAAAATCCACAAAAATGGCATCAGTTACATTCCCTCGTCTGTCGAATACCCCCGCACCACCCCGCCCCACCGCTCTTGCCTGCACCGGCTGCAACTGTATGGAGTGTTGTGTGGGTATTTGCAGTTTTATGTGAGTGTGAGAGAGAGTGGTGTTTGGTGCTGTCAGTGCAAGTGCGGTGAGTTTTGGATGTGGGTAAGTGCATGAAAACTACCAGGAAGCACAGGAGAACTCTCCCTTGGTGTTGTGTGGTATGGCAAGGACGCAGCATGTAGAGCGGCGGTCTAGGCTGAGGGCAGGTAAGATTGAGTAGGGTAGCATAGGAAGGGTGGAGAAGCAGGATTCCTGGCACTGGGCACAGTCCAGGTGCAGACGGGCAGAGATGGGCTTGCCTGTCAGGTATCTATGATATACATGCAGTGTGCCCACTGCATGTGGCCGCATTAAGTAGTCCTGGGAATGGCCAAGAGTCATGTCATTCCTGTGCAGATAGATGACGGGAAGTCCAGTGATGTCAGTTCCTGTGCAAATGAATGATGGGATATCCATCGATGTCACTTACTGTGCAGATGGACCTTCACCAATTGCATTGCATCAGTGTGACTAGCAAGCACCTGCAGTGCCCTCTCCTGGGGCACACACAACAGACCAGCCCACAGAGGCCTCCCTCTGGGTACTTCATAAGTCCACATTCTGCTGGGATTCAGGTGGAGCAAAGGAGCTTATGCAAGCATTTCTGAAAAGAGACCATAAAAGAGTACAAGACAGGAGTGTCCACTTCCTGACGGGGTGCATCAGCACAGGCTGGTTCATCCTCCATTTTGTGCAGTTCTCTTCTCAAATTTTTAAGGCTTGTCAAGGGTTTAAAAAGAGATGCATTGTTCCTTTCAATAGGTGAGGACCTCACCCGACACTAAAGTCATATTTACCAAGCAACAAAAGGCCACCTTGTGTGGCCTTGCAGTGCTTGGTAAATCTTGAGTAACACAAGGCATCACAAGTTGCTGGCTTGCGCTACTCTGCCTCAGAAAGACATTCCATGGGTGGAGCATGGGTGTTCCCATGCATCCACCCATTAATGTTGGCGCATTCCATGATTTACCATTAGTGATAGACCTGGGAATGCGTCACAATGCTTCCCAGGGGAAGAGTAACAAGGAGAAATATCTTTATTTCTCCTCGTTTTTCCCACTTTCCGCGTGTGTTGCATTCTGCAGCACACATAAAAAGAGGAAAAAGCCTCAGAGGATTGTTTCTGTGCAGGAATGTGTCCCTTCCAGCACAAAACCACTCTTGCACCATGGCGCAAGGGTGCCTGAGTTGGCGCAAGGCAGCACATTGTGCACTAGCGCAAGGAAAGGACAGGAATGCGCCATATAGCTTTAAATGTGGTGTTTTGCTGCCCTCTCCCTTTCACACAGTGCAGCAAGGTGTCTTGCTGTGTTGCTTTGCGTGAACTTTTGATAAATCCCGGCCCTGGAATCCTATTATGAGTGGCCTAGACGTGGCAGTGAAATCAACCACTTCCAACCCCAAACACCTGAAGTTGCTGTGCCGAGCATACTGGTAATTCTGGGGGAGCAGAGTTAAAGTGGATTACGGCTGCAACCCTTATGTTCCCCTGAGTAATGGGGAATTACCAGGGAAATCGTTAATTCCATTTCTGGTTTCCTGAGTAATTGCTCATTTTGCTCTAGAACTTCACCCCAAGATTTCGACTGCTAACAGAACAGATCAGAGGTGTTTCTGTGGAGCTCATGATTCTGAAGTGGCCGGTATCTGCTATTATCAGTCATGTAGGAATTAAAAGGCCACCCACAATGAGTGCTATGCAAAGTACAGGCAGTAGCTATGCAAGAGTATCTCATCCACAGAGCCTACACAACATAACATGCGTATTTGAAAAGCACACGTTCACCCAAGGGTATCTTGGTGCTGAATAACCGATGTTTATTGCTAAGCAACAGTACTCATTTTATCAGCCTCAGAAGGACTCGCCAGGATTTGAACCTGTGACCATGAGGTCAAACGCAGACCCCTACAGTGGATGCATTAGTCCACCAAGCCACCAGACCCGGCAAAAATGCATAGTCAGTGATCGTTGTATGATAGAGGCATACATGGCTAAAAACCACGCAGCCCGACCCTCCAATGCATCTTAACCACACATGCCTTTACCACGCAATTTTGTGATAAAGGCATAAATGGTAAAGGGGTATGCTTGGCTAAGGTCGCCACTACTCCGATCCCCCTCCCCCCGCCCTAACCTAAATAACAAAGCCCCTACCTGCCCTCCCCCGCCATGAGGCCCAAAACCTTCTCTGAAAAACTACCCATTCCCCTCCCCCTGAGGCCTAAAATCCTGCCCCTTAACAAACACTGCCCTCACCCCCCGCCCCGCTTTGTCCCTAAAACTACCCCAGCCCCTTCCACTGACCTGAGGCCTAAGACCCTAACCCCTAATTTGAAAAACTACCTGACCTCCCAGCCCTAAAAACTACCCCGCCCTCCCCTAAGCCCTAGAAACTACTCTGACTACCCATTCCCCCCCTGCCGTGAGGCCTGAAACCCTGCCCCTTAACATACACTACCCCGAACCCCCAACCACCCGCACTGTCCCTTAAACTACCCCAACCCCTTCCACTGCCCTGAGACCTAAAACCCTAACCACTAATTTAAAAAACTACCCTGACCCCTCTGAGCCCTAAAAACTACCCCAAGCCCTAAAAACTACCCCAATCCCGAGTCCTAAAAACTACCCCGACCCCCAAGCCCTGAAAACAACCCCCCAACCCTTACAAACTACCCCCCCAACCCCTACAAACTACTCCCACAAACCCGGCCCTGCCCCACTTACTTCACCACGTCCTCTCCCGATCCTTCCTGCTTCCTGCTTTGGCCCGGTAGCAGCTAGACCGCGCACTGCCTTACCTCGCATATGCGTGGTGAAGGCAAGCTTGGTAGCGCTTGCGTTGTCGGAACACGCATGGCTCAGCCTGCGTTGTTCTGACTGTTTCCCATCAGTGATAGTGCAAACTTCCACTGTGGCACTATTGCAGCAATAAACATCCCTGAGTAGGGTCCCAAATTTCCATCTGCCTGAGATGTTCCAGTTCCAGAGTTTGGTGTGTCTTCGGTGTTTTGAAGCACTTGGAGTGAGGGGCTCAGGCACCTCCAGTTCAGCTATTTGATGCTCAAGATAATGACTGCTCGGTTTCCCACAAAGCTGCTCTTTACTTTCAACTTTAGCATCATCCATCCACTTTCCGGAAAGAGTCTGCATGAAAAACTGCCTAAATTGTCTTCATTTTCTCATTTTTTCACTCTCCGCGGGAGCCATTTTTCTCTTCACACGTTTATAAAATTGTAAAATAATTCTCGTCATTAAATTTGCAGTGCTCATCCCGTATTTCTGCATTTCCTTAGAGCAGACCTGATTTTCATTTTTTTCTAAATACAGCCTCTTTTGTTCCTTTTTCTCACCATTATAGATTCATGCAGCCAACACTTGGCCAACTCCTCCGAGAAGCTCTCATTTTCTTGGACATATTTTTGGTTCAAGTTACCTTTGAATGGCAGACTACTAATTCCTTCAAAAATTCGCACATCCTTTTGAACGGTAGACTTTTGTTTCTTTAATAGAATCATATGTCCTTTTGAACAGTAGCCTATTCTTTCGTTAATAGATTCACACGTCCTTTTGAACAGCAGCCTATTCCTTCGTTAATGGATTCACACATCCTTTTTGACTGGTTTTCTCAAGGGATTCACCTAGCTGACAAATGCATATCCCTCCGAACACCTCCATGTTTCCAAAACGTTATTAAATCAGGATGAGTTTGTTTCCAAAAGTGATATTCACAACGGCATTAAATGTCATTAAGATGTTTCAAATAAAAATCCAACAGAACTTTTCTAACTTTTGTTCATATAAGGTGTATTTTCAAAAAATATATTCGACCAAAAGTTATTGGTAGGATTGAAAGACCATTTGACAGTACGCTTTGCAAGCTTTTGCCCAACAAATTGCTGGAAAGTTTTGTGATAAGTGGTGCATTTTTAAGAATATAAAGCTACCAAGGTTTAGAATACAAAAACGTGATGGATGGAATGCTTGAATTCGTCTCAGCCACTGGTAATTGGGGCCGCATCACAGTCCATCGTTATGTGTCTCGCCCTAAGTGGCACTGGCATGCCCAGATACTCATAAGCACTAACTAGGGCAAATCCGGCACTAGGTTGCTTGTGTTCTGGTTCAGGCAGTACCTGGCCTGCCAGTTCGGTCTGGACTGTTTTCATTGGACTAGGCTCAAGACTGATTTGCATATGGCTGGGATCAAACTGAGGTGGCATGGTGTGCAAAACAATGATGGAGTGGGATGCGGTCCGAGCGTTTACCAGTGGCTGAGAATAATTAAATCATTCCATCCACCACTCTTTTTGTATACCAATGTTTCGAAGCCACTTCATTTTAACAAGCATTTGCAATGCAATAGGTCTCGCATTTACTCGAGTTTGAGCTATTGGCATTGTAAATGACAATGCATTTTATTTATGCTTTGGTTTTTAAAACATAAATAAAAGGCATTGTCATTTACAATGCTAATAGCTTAAACTCTCACAAAAGCGAGACCTATTGCATTGCAAATGCTTGTTTTATATGGGGCAGACTTATTACGGGTGTTTGTAGTGAAAAACGATGACACGACTGAACGAGAGGGGCGAGTAAGCATAACGTCGCGCGCGCTTGGGTTTCACTGGAGATAAGGAGAGTTTAAAATCGCTCGTTCATAGGTGCGACTTCACGGAGCTCAAAACAATAATGAAAATAACAGGCGGGGGGAGGAGAGGAAGGAGAAATAGAAGGAAAATAGAGGGGGTAGAGAGAAAACGAGAGGAGGGAAAGAATCAAATGGATAGAGCAAAGGACAGCAAGAGAAAGAAAAGAGAGGCCGCGAGAAGGAGACAAGAGAGAGGGGGGAGAAGTGAATGGGGAGGGAACGAAAGAGCGAGAGAACCAGGAGGAAGAGCGATAAAAAGCGACAGAGGAGATTACAAAGAGCAAAAAAAGAGGAGAAAGAAGGGGCGGGATAGTGTGAGAGTCCCAGAGCGGAGCAACCCCCTGGCTCCCGTGCACCAGTGCTCACTCCGAAGTGGTACAGGAGGCAGCCTCACTTGCACTAGTGACCACGGCAGTTCGGCGCGCTGAACTCTGTGCAATAATGCTCACCGAACAGCAGTCAGCTTGCTGCACATGAATGCCTACTCATTTTGTAGGACAAAATACCTTTAGGGGCATATTCTCAAGGAGCTATCGCCGAGTTAACGGCACTTTATTGCAGCCAAAGTCGAGATAAATGTATCGCAACATTCACAAGCTGGTGCTAACAGCCCATAACAGCAGTATACCTGCGAAAGCATCCTCAAAAAACATCGCCACAGATGACCCCTGCAACTATCGCTAATGAGATGCAGAGTAGGCGTTCCCGAGCAAATACCTGCGACAACACCACACCTCAACATTCTCAACGACCAGCCCGATCAGCGATAAAACCACAAAACAGGCGAAGGCGCGTTAGCAGCAGGAAACTAACACCTGCCCTGACCTGGTGCAAAGTCGGACCACAGCCTGCACCACAAAATGGAGCCCAGACCAGAGCCACACCTGAAGGGCAACAGATGCCATGGAGCCACTGAACATGCGTGCTGGACACCCAAGAGGGCCACAACACCCACCCCCAGGACCACACCCCCCCCCCCGCCCCACCATGGGCACCCCCCACCTCCCCCGGACCAAGATACAGCACATCAACTGCACGGAAACATGACCACAAGCACCCGCCTGATGCCCCACAATTGCAACAATCAACATACATGTGCGCACTGAGATCCTGATTCATACATACACCATTGAAAGACCAAACAAAATGTCACATTCAAATACGTCACCAAACAACTATCCTGAGGAGTCATGGCGGGGCATCCCTGGACAAACTGTGACTCACAACCTGCAAGACAATACCCAAGATAAGAAGGTGTGTCAGGCACCCATCAAAGGACAGGGAGAGAGAGAAAGAGAGAGAGAGAGAAAGAAACAGACAGAAAGAGAGAGACTGAACAAGGAGCGCAAGGCCAATCGGGCCCTTGGCTCATGCAAACATGCCAACAGCTGCGTGTGTCTCCAACTCTGCGCACCACAAATCACAGGCCTGGCATCAAAGTCAGCGTGAACTCCACATCACAATTAAGACATGCAAGCAATAGTCAGACGAAAATCAGGAATGAAAGCACCATTGTCCCAACACACAAGGCCCAAGGCCAACCAAACCCCCGACCTTGGTCCTGAATGCGGCTGGCACACCCTGCGTGAGATACCATACCAGCCTCCGACGACTTCCACACCACGAACTGCGCTAATGAAACACCAACGTGCCTACACCCCACACACACTTGTCCCTGCACGACCAACACCTGCAAGGGATGCTCTTGACACATTGTCAAGAACTACCCATATGTACAAACGGCGTACACACATACGACTCATTGCCCAGAGCTGTGGCATATCCTCCACCAAACACCCGCCGGTCAGACGAGTGCCAGTGCCACAAGACCAACAAACGCAATGGCCTGCATTCCCGGGCACATGCACAACCCCTGTCACGTGGAACTGTACCGTGCCCGAATGCTGCATCTGTTGGGATCCCTGCCAATGGTAGTGTTGCGAATCAGTTTCCGTCTGAGTTTCTGTCTTGCCTACGTCACCTGCGTCCAGCCCTGGTTCCACTGTCGATCATGCACATTCGAGTTGCCCATGGAGGTATGCCTATCCAACGCAACCGTAGCTGAATTGGATTATGACCTGACAGTGCGCCCCCTGTTGGCCCACCAACAGGAGTGTCACCTGGATAGCCGTGCATGGGATGCACTGATCCTTGGCGTATGTGCTGGCAGTTGTGCATGGGAGAATGCACAACTCCTCGTGTGCAGTGACCACATCCAGGCGCTCCCCTATTGGATAAACACAATCCTCAGCACACGTCTTTTAAGTAATATGCAATTATCCAATTTGTTATAGTCAAGCATAAATGATACAGAGAAATTTTCGAGCTTGGTTTCTTTTCTTTATTCTCTTTGTTCTTGCATCAGCCAACACGTGTTTCGTCGCACAAAGGAATTTTGTCCCGCGACTTTCTCAAGGCCTACAAGAGTCCAAAATGTTCCTTTATCAGTGGTGATAATTCCATCCCACTGGAAAATTAAAATCTATGTTCCGATGTCCACGTCGCATTTAACCGTGGATCTTCGTCATGAGCCAAACCTTAAGAAGGACGTGTAGGTCCCCACATCAGCGCTGTGTTCTCGAGTGCGATTGGGCTGTGTTGCGGATTGGGGAAACGGCGTGGACTGAGCACATCTGCCCAGACCAGTTAATGGATTGGCTCACCCTGGTGTTCCTTGAACCCGACAACGACGTACTATTGAAGCACATTGCCCATGAAGCTGCGCTGGCATTCATGGACGAGTAATTACGTCCCTGCAGCCACATCGGATTGTCACCCACAGCACTGCTCCCAACACCTTGTAGCATCGTGGGGAATGTACCCACATCCCACCACAACAGAGGACATGTCTGCCTTCATCTGGACTCTGTGTGCATGTGCGTGGAACTACGCGTGTGTACACACACCTGTGCAAGGTGATGCAGTTCCATGGTCGGAGCAGCACAGCGTCGTCTGGCAACGTTACCAAGTCGGACACACTGCTGGGGGGAGAGTACACACATGGCAATGTAGCACGACATGTGGACTTGTCGGACCCTTTCACCTGATCACTGTCAGCAGAGCAGACAGTCGGCGCAGTCGGGTGGCAGAGCACTATGCAGACCCCATGGGCTGTAAGTCGTGCCCCCTCACACGGGGAAAATGGCATACGCCAAGCAACACATGACTCGTCCAGCAAGGCAAGGTGGGCTGAGACCGTTGCCATCCGTGATGATTGGGGTTCATTTTTCCAACCCCATTTCCTGCACCTCGACATGTACCCATGCTGCGTGTAAGTGTCTTAAGCATGTTCCTGCCTGTTGTGGCCGTTGCCTTGTCCGTACTGACACGCACATGCCAATAAAGTCTACGCAACACCACTGGTGTCTAACTGTGATGAGTGTTGATTAGATTGACCACTCGTGTGCCACAATGAGCATCGTCCATACACATGGAGGAACTGACTGACGCATGTACAATGGGGGTGGGTCCCTTCTGACAGCTCCACCTCTGTGAGTCCGACATTGTTTTGGGAGAGTTGCTGGTAGACCTGTGCTCTTACGTGTCTTCACCAATGTGAGTATGGTGTCCAACCTCTGACCATGTTCTGCGATGTTATGAATCATTACAGAATGTGTGCACACAGATGTGTGTGAGTAGGTATGCGATGTGAAGTTCTGTCGTCACATGTGATGTAGGACACCACATCTGGCCTGCT
Source organism: Calotriton arnoldi (assembly GCA_963921515.1). Classification (NCBI taxonomy): domain Eukaryota; kingdom Metazoa; phylum Chordata; class Amphibia; order Caudata; family Salamandridae; genus Calotriton; species Calotriton arnoldi. Next base: position 1,665,954 of record CAWUFW010003170.1, on the reverse strand, counting down.
ACCGATTTGGTCATTCCTACACACAGCCCTATTCAAGACATGGACCTGTGCCTACGTTAGGGGGTTGTGAGTTTGTTGCTAATGTGCAATGGGGACACAGCCAGTACCCACCTTCACAGTCATCCAATTGGCCATGTGTCTCGGGGATGAACATGCACATTGATGTCATTTACCAGGGTGTACCTTCTTGTGCAATCATTGTCCCTACATCCAGCCATACTTCCATACGTGAGTGAACATAGTCATGACACATCTGCATGATTTGGAATGTTTTATTCACATTCTGGCGAATGACGGAGAGGGAACTGTACATGGCCATCCAAGCCCACATAACATGGAAGCCCAGTGGTGGGCCAACAAGAGTCCTTTGGGCATTGAAAAATGATTTGGAAGTGGGGGAGTGCAGTCCGCAGCAGGATTGCTGTGTAATTGTCAAGCAGTGGAGATATGGCAGTCCGTGTCGGGGTCCGGGTGAATGTCGCAGAGTGTTCCGGGGGTCAGTGGAAGGGCTTGTCCCGGGGGCATGAGGCATGGGGCAGAGCCAGGCAGGGCAAGCCATATGGAGGTGATGGATGCTACTGCCTCCTTCCTCACACAGTAGTTACCATCCACATCTCACTCCTCTGATACTTCTTCTGTGTCGGGTGTGTCCGGTGTGTGTGGCGGTGTAATGGCTGCATGACTGTGTGCCACTGACACATCAGGGTGCGAAGGCGATGGGGCTGCATGACTGTGTGCCACTGACACATCAGGTTGCGAAGGCGATGGGGCTTCATGACTGTGTGCCACTGACACATCAGGGGTCGGAGATGTGTGTGTCGAGGTTCCTGCAGCAGTCATCTGGTACAGGCTCAGTGGCAGCAGTGGCAAGATGAGGATCTGCAAGGCATGGAATATCACAGCTACATCTCGCTGGTGTTCAGCAGTGGCAGCCATACTTCCAGCCTGCATCGGATCCATGGTCTCCATTGTCCTCCGCATCTGTGCCAACTCTGTGCTGTCATCGCTGGAGCCTGTCTGCCTAGACAGTTCTTGTCTCCGAGTAATGGAACCAGCGATGTCAGCCAAGGATTGTTGGTGGGCATGGTGTGGACAGTGGGTATCCGTTAGGGTCTGTAGGTGCTCCCTGATGGGACTCAGGCACCCACGTATGGCATCGAGTTTGGCTGCCATGAGGTCGAAACCCAGCTGCAGCTGATCTGCCATCTTCTCCTGGCACCCTAACACACGGCATTTGAAATCCATGTGTTGGTCGTGGGGGTCCTGGGAGGCAGCCATGGTGGTGTGTGCTTCCTGCTGTGTGGTCTGTGCAGGGTGTGGGCTCACCGCGATGCAGCTGGGCTGCCCTGCTCCTGGAGGTGGGGTGAGGAGGCTGTCCACAAGCCGTTGGAGTGTGTCTGGGCAAATGGGCAGGGTGTCCTCTTCATCATCACTGAAGAGATATGTGGTCTGCTCCGCAGGAGGTGTTGGTTGTCCCTCTGCAATGTAAGGGGAGATGCAGGTTAACAGTGTGTTCCATGTATGTTGACGCATTGTGAATGTTTACATTCAGACTGCATGACGGTGTACATTGTGACTGTTTTGGTGTAGCTGGCTATTTGATGGGAGTCAGTGGACATTTCGACTACATGACGGATGTGTGGTTGTACTCGTACATTATCATCTCACAGTGTCATGCATTGCCAGATGTGATTGGCCAGTTTCTACGCACGAGAGGCACCAGTTGTGTCCCCTGTCCTGTGGTGTAGGGGTTGCACTCTGTCCCACATTGTCGTCAATGTTGATGTACTGTGGTTGCTATGTGTGTGTGCTGCATTGTTGGCGATACGCCCCTGCAGCTCTGCATTGGCGGACCCTTATCCCTTTGAGTCGGTGTGCATTTGACTTGTGTGCTTTTCGGGGGATGGGATGTTTGCGACTTGGGTCATTTGTGCCACTGGGGATATTTGGTACTCTTGTGCATTGTTTGTCTGCAGATGTGTTCTTGACGTCATGGCTCGTAGGTGCATGTGGATGTGTCAGAGTGTGACTAGCTCCATTATGGATGTGGTCCACACTCAGCCACCTCAGTGTCGTCTCGTGCACCATGTCATGTATTGTGACTTCAGCCATGCTATCTGTCATGCAGTGTCACTTGCATTGTCAGTGTGGCTCACAGAGCCTCTGCTTTTCTGGATTCAGCACATGTGCATGGGTAGGTTGTGGCATTGGTGATATGGAGGGGGGCCCATTTGTGCACATAGTGGACGGGGGCCTACTTGGTGTTTCTATGTGTGCTGCAGTGTGCCAAGGGTATCAGGGACATGTTCCATACTCATAGCGGGTGTGCAGTGTGCTGCACATGATTGTGCATGTGTGCCATTGTGCCCATCTGCCCCCGTCCCCCCAGTCCCTGGTGGTTACTCACCCTGCTGCTGTTGGGGCAGGTCATTTTGGGCTGTGTCCAGACCCCCAACTCCTTGCACCGTCTCCCCACTGATGACTGTGGCCACCATTTCCTCCAGCTCATCCAGCTCCTCCTGTGGCGCAGGACTCCCACCTCCAGTCGCCTTTGCTGCCTTCATGTTGGCAGCAAGTTTCTGTTTGGTTTGGCTGTGCACTTCATGCCAGCGCCTCTTGACATCCTCCATTGACCTCCTCGACACTCCGACTGCATTCACTTTGGTGACGATGGACTGCCATATTTCCGTATATGTTGCCAATGACGCAGTGGAGGTGACAAACAGTTGTTGGTAGTTTTCTATCACCTCCGTGACAGTGATTTGGTCTTCCTGCGGACTGAACCCCGTCTTCCTCTTCCTCTTCTCCTTGCCCTCCCCCGAACAGGGGGTTCCATGCTGGTCCTCCGTGGGGTTTGTGGAGTTCGGCTTGTCCTCTGCACTAGGTCTGGGTGCATCCATGGTGCTACGCAGTTTGGATTTGTTTTGGGGTTGGTTTTTTGCTTGCTTTTATAGTGCATTTTCACGCATGACGCGTGGGTATTGCAGGCCTGTCGCAGGTTTTCGCTGATTTTGGTATCGCGCTTTGTGGCGTCGCAACTTTTTGGGCGGTCGTGTTTTGCATTTTTTGTTTTTCGCGTTGGTTTTTATGCGGGCATTTGGCGGGTTGTCATGCTGCTATCGCATGGTGCCGAGGGGTTGGGAATTGGACGTTAGGATGGTGTTATTTTCTCGCGATGGACTGCGATATGCAAGGTTGCGTTAAGCTACATTTGCGATGATTATCACACGTTCTTGTGAATATGCCCCTTAGTGTATTAAAGGTAAAGGCCTTAAGCTATGGATAGAAAAGCAGAGAAGTAGCAATGCGATGTTTGCATGAAGATTCAAGCAGGGAGCCTTTCCACAAGACATGGAGAAAGGTAATGGCGGGCTCAGGAAGCCATTCACGGTAATAACAACAAGCTGGCATGCTGCTGCTTTACAAAGTTATATTTTTAATAAAGAAATGGTTTGGCAAGCCGCGCTATAAGTAAGAAATGCGGCCGCCAAAATGCTACATGTTATTGAGCCACACATAACAAAATCAGCATACACAACACAACATAGTGAAATAAAGCACGGCGCCCGTCTACATAAAAAGTATGTGTGTGGTGGCCCGTGGCATACAAATAGAAAAATACCTTTTCTCGGCCGGCTGCGAGTGTTGTTGAACATAGAGCGTAACCGTGTGTCTTGGTACAGGCCGCTTGTGCCCCTGTGTTTTGAGTTCCGTGTGCCCCCTTAATAAACAAGCAAAACAGCAGTGGTGGGGTCCTTTGAGCAGTATGGGAGCAGAGATCTGAAGGAGCCAGCGCTGTCCCTGCTCCTTGTCCCAGGATCTTAAAACGAGCAATGGGCGCCATTGTTAAAAGTGCACGCCCGTGTTTTAAAAGTGAAAGGGGCAAAATTAAGCTTGGTCCAGGGGGTGGGGGGCGTGTTTTAAAAGTGAAAGCGGCAAAATTAAGCTTGGTCCGGGGGGAGGGGGCGGAAATAAATGAGGAAAGAAAACAAGGAGCGAGGGGCGGGTGGTGGTGGGGGTGACAACACCAAGGAAAGCGGCCGTGCAACACCGAGGAAAGCGGTCGTGCATATTAAATGTATGCGCGAACCAGGCGCCATGGCAAACAAGGAGCGAGGGGCGGGTGGTGGTGGGGGGTGACAACACCGAGGAAAGCGGCCGTGCAACACCGAGTGAAGCGGCCGTGCATATTAAACGTATGCGCAAACCAGGCGCCATGGCAAAAAACAACAACAAAGTAGTCCCTAAATTAAAAGATACAGCCCTGCAGCGTAACTTAAGTGTAGTTGGTCGGTGCTGCTTCCTCCAAAAACGGAAGTGACGTATCGCATCCACAGCCAACCATAAGCCTGCTAACAAAAGCAATGCCACAGTTAACCAATGGCAAGCGGCAGGAGAAATTACCCTCGATATTGTATTTACTACAGGTCTTGCGACAGCGCATGCGCTATCTAGGCTCGACCTAAAAATGTATTGCAACTGGGGGCAAAAATGTGAAACTGGTTAGTGCTCTTCAAGAATATAGAAGTCACTTACACAGGTATATTTACAAGTTCTTTGAAGCTACAAACTAACATCTGTGTGCTCAATAAAAGTAATAAACACGGTCTCTTCATTAACTCTTTCTGCAAACATGGAATTGTATTTACAGGCACAGGAAAGGTAGCTCAGTCAGCATCCCAGCATATGTGAAAATTAGTGTGAATCGTCCAAGGTACATTGGAGCAGTTCTCTCTGTAGGAAAGAGCAGAGCGCAGAGGCTTGAGGTCTCCTACACACCACACATGCTGATCAAGTCCAGGAGCATTGCAGGGTTGTGTCATACTCTGTACACACAGGAGTGGCCTAGATTTGTACCAGATAGATCCACCTCCCTCCAAATGCCTGGAGTTACTGATGCTGAGCATACTGGTAACTCTAGGGGGTGAAGTAAGAGTAAGTTACAGGTGAAATCTTAATATCCCCCTAAGTAATGAGGAACAACCAAGGGATTTGCTAAATCCAGGTCAGATTTCCTGAGCAATTCCTCGTTTTGCCCCAGAATTACACCCAGAGATTTCAGCTGCTTTCAGCACCTGAAACCTCTGGGTGAAACAGAAGAAATCAGGGGTGTTTCTCATAATGCTGATGTTGTTACCAATCATATAGGAATTTAGTGGCCACTCACAATCAGTGCCACACAGAGCACAGGAAGTATCTGTGGAAAAGTACCTCTTTCACAGTGCATGTACAAAGCAGTCTGTGGCAGTGCAATCTTCCCTCATAGAGAGTACCAATACACAAACTCCAATAGAACCTGAGAGTGGTTGAGCTTTACTGTGTTTCCTTGCTTCAGTCGCAGTAACTTAACATTAATCAAAATAAATGTAAGTTGAATAGATTTTCAGTTTTGTTATTTATTTAGAAAATGTTTGTTAATTTCTTTAAATACATGAACTGTTAGGCCTGGTATCCTTGGTGTGGTTTCCCTGACTTTTTGCCTTCTAACCTCCTATTTTGCTGGCTTCAGTTTTGATGGCTTTAGGACTCGGCACTTTACCACTGCTAACTAGTGCTAAAGTCCATATGCTCTTCACTCAAAACATGGCAACATTGGCTTATCCACAATTGGCATATTGAATTTTCTTGTAAGTCCCTAGAAAAGTGTACTATACATGCCCAGGGCCTGTAAAGTAAATGCTACCATTGGGCTTGTAGCACTGATTGTGCCACCCACTTCAGTAGCCTGCAAACATGTCTCATCCTGCCATTTCAGAGCCTGTGTGTTTAGTTTTAAACTTCCATTTAGACCTGGCAAGTTAACCTACTTGCCAGGCCCAAATCCTCCTTTTTATTACATATAAGTCACCACTAAGGTAGACACAAGGCAGCCCTATGGTCTGGGGGCAATATCTTTAAAAAGTAGACACATACTTTTGCGTTTTACATGTCCTGGTAGTAAAAAACTGCTACATTCGTTTTTCACTACTGCAAGGACTATCTCTCCCATATGTCAGCATTGGGATTGCCTTAAAAAATCTTATAAGTGTAATTTCCAATTTGGAAAAGATAGAGATTTGGAGTTTGGTGGCTCTGGACTCACAATTTAAAATCACAACTTATGGTGAAGTCAGATTTTAAAATGTAAGTCTGGCAATGCCACTTTTAGAAGGTTAATAACAAAGAATCGTGTGGACGCGTTATTTTTCTAGATGTCTTTGGATAAACCCTTTTAACACATAAACAGGGTTAAGTGTATTTAATTCACTTTTTACTTTCAATGTTAGTTAAATTACGTACATCAAAAACATTAACTCATGTCACAAGAAAAAGACATACATTACAATTCAGAATTCCATCAAATCATAAATACCAAAAAATTGACATTTGACAAATACAAAACAAAACAAAAATGTCATTGATAACATGAATGACCAGTCCTTAAATGAGAAAAGAAACAATAGCGGTGCAGACTTATTTATAATTTACATTACTGCAGCCTGCTAGAGCTAGCTAGTCGACAATAAAATTGCAACAGGCTGAATGCCTTGTTTACACACTGTATCATTCAGTGAAGTCGTGGAGGTTGCGGCTAGCTGTGTGTGGTCGACGGATGTATGACGATACCACGCATGCATTACATCGCATGCCATTAGATCACGGTTTTAACAACGCAAGTCGTTACAACGACTTGCGTTGGAGGGCGCTGGACTTAGGAGTAGTTTAATTTACTATTCCAACTCCAGCCTACGTACAGTAGGGAAGGTGTTGGATAGTAATTTAAACTACTCCTTGTCCTATAGCGCCCTCCAGTGCAAGTCGTTGTAACGACTTTCGTTGTTAAAACCGCGATCTAATGGCATGCGATGTAATGCATGCGTTCTAAAGGTTGTTTCCCGTGGTCGACGCGTTTCTGAACCCTGTATTCATTTAAAGATTCTCTTCAGGACCAGGACTTGGTCGGTTTCTAAAATGTAATGAAATATTATGAAGTTATGAGTTAAGACTTATATATGGTTGGCATTTTCTTACTTCAACCATTCTGTGCCTCTGCCTGTCTCGGAATACACGTCTGGGTTGGGTGACAACTGGGCTTTGTGCATTTCCTCTGGACAGTCACCAAAAGGTTGCATACCCCCCTGTAGTGAGTCTGGATCCAGGGCAGGAAAGGCAGGGAACTTGTGATCTTCAAAGGCCTCTTTGAAGTCTCTCCCACTTCATAGGAACATTTAGATATAAGTACTGGACTCCTGACATCCCCCAAAGCAGGACTTTGCTGGAACCAAGGACATTCTGCCAGGAAGAAGAGCTGCTGTGCTGTAAGAGGGACTGCAACTTTGCTAACTGCATTGCTGTCTGCTGATTGATGTGCTACAGGAGGGGCTGCCGTTTTGCTATTTGCTTTACTGTGTTGGCCTACTGCCTGCTGCTTCTTGCCTGGGAGTAAGAAGGACTGGACCCTCTCTCTACATTCTTGCACCCAGGTTCTCCAAGGGTTTGCTGACTTACCTCCTGTTCTTGAAGTCTCAGGGCCATAAAAGACTTCCCTCAATCCTGCTCAAGCTACTGAACTCTGCCAACTGTGAGTCCTCCCTTGCCTGAGGTGCCCAATCCAGTCATAGTGTCTCAGAAGTGGGCTTTTGCAGATTTTTCTTCATCCACTCATCTGCGACTTCGCGTCGATCGGCGCTGAGGTATCGCCCTTTGAGATTGACACAGCGGCTGCTCGACAACAGCGTTTCTACCGTAGACAGGACTCAGAGGCAACAGCGACCCTACCGCCCATGGCGCCCAACGACACAGCAACTGCAGTTCAATAGAGCTCGGCTATGACGCGGGACACCTTTGTGTGGCTCGACAATGATGCATCAGGCTCTCAACATCGACACTTGCTCCATCCAAGGTATTTCTTCAGCGTGACCTGTCTGAATCCTATAGCCGACCTGCCCTCCATTGTGGTCTGCCTGAACTTTGGATTTACCATGATCTAGCGCAATCTCAAGTAAACTTTTAGCGCTATTGACTTATAAGCACTGTATTTGGATTTAATGTTTAAAAAATCATATCTCGACTTCTACTTATTGAATATTTGTTGTTTAGGTCTTGTTTTACTCAGATAAATATTCTCTATTTTTCTAAACTGGTGTGGCTTCCTTTTGTGGTTACTGCATTACTTTAATTTTAGTGTAGCACAAATACTTTACACATTGTCTGTTAAGTTAAGCCTGATTGCTCTGTGCCAGGGTACCAGAGAGTGAGCACAGGTTAATTCAGGTTGTGTATCTGATTTACCCTGACTAGGATTGTGGTCCCTACTTGGACAGAGTGCAAAACTCTGGCAACTAAAGACCCACTTTCTAACATTGGTGATCAGCGGTGAGGATAGGACTTGTGTTTGTGCGATGCCTCACAGTACTTTAGTGTATACTACTATCCACATCTAGACCAATTCGAATCAATTGTCTCTGATCCCCATTGGCATTGTTTCCCTACTCTCTTTATTTGGAATTTTGCATTTTTCAATTGTCCCAGATGGAGGGGGAGGGCAACTTACTTCCAGGAGGGGATATTTGTTCCAGGACATGGAGCAGTCCAAAGACCTGTCTCCAGAAGAGTTGGAGGAAAGGAGGGAGGAGAGAAAGCTCAGATTGGAGCTGGCCAAGCTCAAATTTGGGGGAAAACAAAAGCAAATGTTCATAGAGGAGGAGGCGAAAATCAAAAGTTTGGCCTTAGAGGAGAAGAAAATTATGTTGGCTAAGGAACTGAGCATGAGAGAGCTGGACATCAAGGCCAGACAGGTGGAATCCAGTAGTGATGGTGGCAGCAATTCTTCTGTGCCCTCTGATAGGAGGGTTCACATACCCAAGGGTCTGGTGTCTGATTTTGTGGTGGGAGACAACATAGATAGATGATTTGAGGCTTATGAAATTGTACTCCAAATGCACAAGGTCCCGAAGGCAGATTTTGGGTCTAGTCTTCGGAGACATATCCCTAGTGAGGGGAGAGGAACTCTATTAGCCCTAGAAGGGAGTGACAGGATGAGGTATCCCCTCATAAAGGAGGCCCTAATCAGAAAGTTTGGTTTGACTCCAGAAAAATATAGACAAAAATCCAGGAATAGTCAGTGGATGGATTGTGTGGATATTCATTCTGCAAGGCATTGGATGGCTGGGTGAAGGGCAGTGGGTTAAAAGATTACCAGGGGCTGTATAATTTGTTTGCAACAGAGCATATACTCAGTCTTTGCTTTCTAGATCTGTGCCAGCACCTTGTTGATAGTAAGCTCACTGACCCCAGAGAGCTTGCTAAGGAGGCGGACCGCTGAGTCATCACCAGGGTCCACAGGAAGGCATCTGGGGGGATCATTACAAGTGTGAGCCGGGTCCTCACCAGATGAAGGAGGAGGGGCGCAAAAAGAGAAAGGAATTCTCTAAAGGGCCCCAAACTCGTTCTGTGGGTCAAGGTTTCCTTCCCCCTGCTTATAAGAAAAAGAAATGGCTCCTTGAGAACAAGTCTTCAGGGTATGTTCCTGTTAAGTGCTATAATTGTCAGCAGGAAGGGCACTACAAAGGGGATGCCAAGTGTCCCAAGCGGGCACAGTACCCCACCATTGGGCAGTCACTGATGTTGGCTAGTGTAGTGCTTGGGGAGGAGATTGCACAGATAGTTTTGGGAAGAGTATAGAGGTTACCCTAGTGATGGAGAGATGGTACAGAGAACCCACATGCCTGACAATACTAAAAAGTACAGTCAATGGGTGTCCATCAGTGGACAGATGGTGGAGGCTCTGAGAGACACAGGAGCCAGCATGATCATTGTCGAGGTCATCTGGTGTTTTCAGAGCAGGTAGTCCCGAACACATTCCACCAAGTTGTTGCTTCTGACAACCATGAGAACCACTACCCTTTGGCTCTGATTCCCTTTGAATAGGGAGTCTCAGGTCTGCTGAAGTAAGCTGTGAGTCCGTCCATGCCTGTGGATTGTCTGCTGGGCAACAACCTGGAGCACACCATCTGAAAGATGTGGAGGTCAGGTCACACTTGGAGATGTTGGGGAATGCCTGACCACAATCCATGGCAGCTCAAGAGGGTGACAGAAGGACCTGGAGCCTGGAAGAATGGCACATGTACCTGCCAAAATGTGGAAGGGCAAGGGGCGTGGGAAATCTACCCCTGAAGTTCCCATGGTCCAGGCTGAGAGAGAACCTATGGGGGACGCCGAAGTACTAACAGGAGAAGATGTGGCTGAACTGGGGAACCTGCCTGAGCTGACCAACAGGCAGCAGGAATGGGGTCCCTCCAGGGAAGAGTTCTGCAAGGAGCAAAAGGAGGGCCCTGCTCTTGAGGGTCTTCGGTGGCAGGTTGAGGCCCAGGCAGCTAGTGAAGCCTTTGGGCAGCACCTGATCTACTGGGAGGTTGATCTCCTGTACAGTGAGCCTAAAGCTCCTGAGGCCGGTGCAGCACATGTGCTTCAGGGCCTTCCTACTGAGTCTCGCTCATGATTTGTCACTTGCAGGTCTTTTGGGGCAAGACAAGACCTTTGACAGCCTTGTCACCCAATTCTATTGGCCTCAATTGAGGAAGGCCTCAGATGTGTTCTGTAGGTATTGTCTTACCTGCCAGTCAAGTGGCAAGTCAGGGGGAAGTGCAAGGCCTCCCCCCCAACCCTTCCCTGTCATTAGCACCCCTTTTGAGTGGGTTGGAATCAACATTGTTGGACCTCTGGACCCCAAGACAGCCATGGGCAACAGATTCATTCTGGTCTTGGTGGACCATGACACCCAGTAGCCGGAAGCTATCCCTCTCAGAACAGTGACTGCGCCTGTGGTGGACAGGGCACTCATTAGGATCTTTCCCTGCATGTAGTTCCCCAAGGAGACGGTATCTGACCGGGGTATAAACTTCATGTCCAACTACATGAAGGCCATGTGGAAAAAGTCTGGGTTGACCTATAAGTTCACCACTCCTTACCACCCCCAAACTAATGGGTTGGTTGAAAGGTTCAACCAAACATTGAAGGCATGATTATGGGTCTCCCTGAACCCATGAGGTGTGAGTGGGACATTCTCCTGGCATGCCTTTTGCCTAGAGGGAGGTGTTAGAGAAAGGGGTGGGCTTCAGCCCTTTTGAACTTCTATATAGACACCCTGTGAGAGGCCTGCTCAGTTTGGTTAAGGAAGGCTGGAAGCAAGCTCCTAAGAAGAAGCCACCCCAGGATGTAGTTTACATGCTGTTGTTCTGCAGCCAGACAGCCTTTTTCTGGAAGCTTGCAAAGGAGAACCTGGAAGCTAGCCAGGAGGATATGAAATGATGGTACGACCAGAATACCAATCTGGTTGAGTTTCAGCCTGGTTAAAAAGTGTGGGTAATGGAACCCAAGGTCCTGCAACACAGTTGGTCTGGACCTTATGAGGTTAAGGAGTGCAAGAGTGATATCACCTACATGGTGGACCTTAAGATTTCTAGGAACCCTTTAAGGGTCCTGCATGTGCACCACCTCAAGCCCCCCTTTGAGAGATCTGAGATTGCTATGCTGCTGGTGACTCATGGTGGGGTGGAAGAGGAGAGTGAACCTCTCCCTGACCTACTATTTTCCAAAGAGCAGGATGGGTCAGTAGAGGGTGTCAGCCTCTCCCCTACACTGACCCTAGATCAACATAGAGACTGCCACCAGTTGCTAAGTTCTCCCTTACCCCAGGACTCACTACATGGTATACCCATGATATTGATACTGGGGACAGCACACCGGCAAAGAATAACATTTACAGGGTGTCTGATAAGGTGAGAGCTAGCAACAAGGAAGCGTCATGTCCTTAAGGTTAGTCCCATCATGTACATACTGATTACATACATTGTGTCCCATCCACACAACATAACGGTCTTACACAAGTGACCTTTTACCTAGTAGCTTACTTCTGTCTCTCCGACATCAGGATCTTGGCACCATATCTTAATCCATGTACCTGACGTACATAAACATGTCCCCAGGCACGGTAGATTTATTCTGTACAAAGGTCACCACTTTTTTTCATCCATGGCCAACAGCCAGTGGTGCATGATCATGTTTGTTTAGAGAAGTATTAGCAGGGGATTATCGAATGTTTTCAAAACATATCGATTCTAGAAAAACCCCGTAGTGGCCACTTTAGTATAAAAGACCCTCACTCCCCCTTAGACAGACAGAGGTGAATTCCTTCCAAGCTGGACCGAGACTCTGCAGGCTGATCCTTCGACAGGCAGAGACCTGACATCCCTTGCGGGGTGCCATCCTCGACGCACTGACGGGTTCCTTCATTCAGAACCATCAGGTGACGGGTTAGTACTTCCCCGGGGAATTCTTGGCTCCATTAGATTCCATTAGGACATATCCTAGCACTTACACATACAGGCTTCACCTACACCTCTAGGCTAGGCACAGTTAGGTAGGCTACGCATCGTAGGAGTACGTCTATGCTATTGTTTTATATAATATGCTTTTATTCATCGTATTAGCACCATGGTAGAAATGTATCTGCTATTAATGATATTGGTACTAGCGATCACATTTGTCTGCTCCTGTCTTTTGATTGTCGCAGCTAACATGTTCCATACTAGACTGACGGTTGACCAATAAATAATTATTGAAACTGTTCCAATTGTCCTTCTATGTATCCTGAGAAAAGCAAGCACGAGTGACTGAGCAAAAGATACCGTATTGTTTCCACGATACCTGAGGAATCAGGGTTGTCATGTTCAGTGGTAGAATATAGGGGGATGGTAGTGGCACCGTAGAGCCAGCTGTTCTAACGGCTGACTCATCCTGTGGGGGTGTCCAGAGTCTATCTGCACACCAAGCCCTCAGTCTAGGTCATCCAAAATGCGCAGGTCCTGGGGGATCCTAGGAACTACATGACATGGCGCCACCAACGTTCGTTTGGTTCTTATATTAACAGTAAAATCTAAGTAGTTCAGTCGTGCTTTCTCAGAGAGCCCTACTCACATTTTTCAGAGACGTCTGAAGTGGGAAGGTTAATCTGCCTCAGCTGAGCAGGCACAACCTGTGTATTGGCTGAAGGTTTTAGACAAGCTTGTAAGGACTAAAAGTTCCCTATTGTACTAAACCCTAATTCTTAAACTACTTACCTTCTTTTCCTTTCAAAATGACTGAAACCGCAAATGGCGGTGGAAGCGAGGAAGGAGACGAATCTGCTAACGCTCTTAACATTTCAGAAAACTGCAGACAGGCAGTAACTCTAAAATTACTAGAACATGGGTTACCTGCAACTGGTGGCCATGTTACCTTTGTGATTGAGGCGCACGAGGTGTTCGGATCAGAGGTATTCTATTCCTGGGTAAAATTTCCACCTGCAGATCCACAGACATTATTGTTCCATGAATACATTGAAGTGGATCCACCAGAAGAATACATCCCATGCGAGGACATTGAAGTCCCGTTAACTTACCAGCAACATAAAAACTGGTTTAAAGGTGCTCTAAAACACACAACTTCAGTCGTAAGACTAGGTCCGCTCAGCATAGGAGGAGCAACGTGGCCAGTCTTAGCGGCTTACACTCCACATCCTGAGATAGACACACTCCCAGTAGGGGAAGTGCGTACACTATACAAAGAAATAGTCAGTCTATACAGACATATTGTCCAGTTCGTCATGCGTACACTCACATTGCAACCTGCAAGAGCTGCTCCACCTGGATTAGTACAGACCCAGCCCACACCAATAATTAGTCCACAAACACTAATGGCAATAATTTGGTGCGTTCCTGTTAGAAATGGGGGTCTTTAGTTGGCAGAGGTAGGTACCTTTGTCCAAATAGGGACCCTTGCTTCTAGTCAGGGTAAGGGGGATATACTCCTAAAATAACCCCTGCTCACCCCCTTGGTAGCTTGGCACGATCACACAGGCTTATCTCAGAGGCAGTGTGTAAAGCATTTGTGAACACATACAGTAATACAGTGAAAACACTACAAATGGACACCACACCAGTTTAGAAAAATAAGTAATCTTTATCTAAACCAAAACAAGACCAAACGACAAAAATCCACAATACAGTATTAAAAATAAGGCTTTCAAATGGTAGAAATAGTTCAGTTCAATGCAAGTTGTAAATGCAACACTTTTCTCAAAAGAACCTTAGATGCGTCATGCAAAACAAATAAAATGGCCGCAGGGAAGGTGATGCGTCGGTTCCTTACACTCAGGGAAAGTGATGCGTTGATTCCTTGCTCCGGGGGAGGTGATGCATCGGTTCCTTACTGCAGCGCAGGGGAGTTGATGCGTCGGTTCCTTACCGGAGAGGAGGTGAAGCGTCGTTTTCTTACTGCGTGGGGAATTGATGCATCTGTTTCTTACTGCAGCCCCCAACGATGCAACAGTCTTGGCGCCTCGATGTGATGCGTCGATCCGGTACGATGCGTGGTTTCGTGCAGCCGCACAGCAGGCTTGCGTCGGGATTGGTGCGGTGAGCTCGAAATTCGGAGATTGCTGCACCCGATGCGTCGTGCGGCGATTTCTCGAGCCGCGGCAGGCACTGCGACAGTTTCTTTGGCGATGCGTCGGAAAACAGGTGCGGATGTGACACGCTTCTTCGATGTTGCGTCGATTTTCCAGCTCCCAGCGACAAACAGTCTCTAGAGGTCCTAAACAGCAGCAGGCACCTCTATGCAGGTTGGAATTCCCAGCAAGGAAATTCAGGGGAGCTGGTGGTGAAGTCTTTGTGTCCTTGAGACTTCAGAACAGGAGGCAAGCTCAGTTTCAAGCCCTTGGAGATCTTTTCTTCAAGCAGGTGACAAAGCAAACAGCAAAGTCCTTTTCCTCCTTTCCTTGGCAGCAAGCAGCCGCTGCAGGCCAACCCCAGACAGCAAACAGCACAGGGGCAGTATTCCTCCTCAGCTTATCCGAGTCTTCTCCTTGGCAAAGGTTCCTCTTGATTTCCCAGAAGTGATCTAAAAGTCTGGGGTCTGGGCCCCTCTTTTTATACACAAAAATCCTTTGTTCTCTGAAGGCAGAGAGTGTCTGTACCCAGCCAAAAACAGTTCTGTGGGGCACTTTGTAAGTGCACAACAACCTCCATTGTCAGTGTGAGCCCTGGCTCCAGACACACCACAGGGGGGCGGAGCCGTCATTGTGGAAGGCAAGCACAGCCCTATTCAGGTGAAGGTGCTACTCCTCCCACCACTCCAAATGCAGACCAGGCCTATTCAGCCCAGCCCTGACTCATCAGACTTCTGGAGCCGCTGCTCCTCTCCAGCCCCTGTCATCCAAAAGCCAGACATGCAATACACAAACCTAGCAGAGGCACACTGGATGGTTAGGCAAGAAAATACCTACTTTCTAAAAGTGGTATTTGCAAACACAGAATGCAAAAATCACCCTCACTAAAAGATGCACTTTAACATTCTGAGTTCAGGCATTCTAAACTTTACTTTTCCATCTTGTTCCCAGGGTCAGTTATGTTTATAAGATGTTATAAACAAACCCCCATTCTGTCCTATGGGAACAGTTAGCCTTGCAATAGTGAAAAACGAAATTGGCAGTATTTCACTATCAGGACATGCCACACACATCAGGGCATGTCCTACCTTTCACATACAATGCACCATGCCCACAGGGGTACCTTGGGCCTAATATGTAGAAAAGGGAAGGTTTTGAGACTGGCAAGTGTGTGCACTTGCCAAGTCGACATGGCAGTCCCAGACTGCACACAGGCTCTGCAATGGCAGGCCTGAGTCACATTTTACAAGCTGCTTCTGTGGGTGGCACAATCAGTGCTGCAAGCCCACCAGCAGCATTTGATTTACAGGCCCTGGGCACACATAGTGCACTGTACTAGGGTCTGACAAGTAAATCAAATAGCCAATCATGGAAATACTAATCCATAACACAATTTACAAAAGAGAGCATATGCACTTTAGCACTGATTAGCAATGGTAAAGTGCCCAGAGTCAGAAAACCACCAACACCAGGTCAGAAAAAAAACAGGAGGAAGGCAAAAAGTTCTGGGATGACCCTGCAAAAAGGGCCAAGTCCAACAGTTCCCATCAAGAAGGGATCAAGTACCATTATGAATAGCTAAAAAATTAGCACAGTTGGAAGCAGTACTTCCCTGTACGGGTCCGCAGGAAAAACACAGAATGTTAACAATTTGCTTGCCAATGGGAATGGTTCCCTCAATTGAGGTTTGTACCACCTGGGTAACAATCTTTGCTGCAGTATACATTAGAATACACAGTACCCCAACCATATCAGTTATTCCTGATGTACTGAAACAGATACAGAATGAGTATGGGGCAGGACTTGGGGATGAAACTGATGGGTAATTTTGACCAAGTCTTGGCAATTATGCTGAGCAACATCAGGGGGAAGCAGCTGGGGTGGCTATACACCAGAGCCTAAGGGAAATAACTCCTGCAAATCAGGAGCGTGCATTACAAAAAATTATCGAAAACACCTATGCTTCACTAGGCAGAGATAGTTTGGGAGCCAAACTTGGGAAACCACTAGTGGTGAGTAGTTCTGAAAAAGAGAACTCAAAGCAAGCACCCACTTCTTCTAAAAAGAAATAGGATAATAGTCAGCTTAAAAATAATAATAACAGAAACACTTCACGATCAAGGGGTGGGTCTCCCCAACGGGAGTCCACTGAAAAGAGGTACAACCTTAGGAATGGTGATAACATTAGGAAACCTGACAGGTATCAGGATACTGATACACGTTCCTTTCGTTCCTTTCAGGGTTCATCAAAAAGCTCGTAGAGGCAAGGATGGTCAGAACAAAAAATTGAAGATCGACCAAAGGGAAAAAGGGAAACACATCACACATCAGATTTCATTATCAAACAAGAAGAGCAGCCTAAGGCAAAGACTCAATTCAAAAAGAAGAAAGTAGCTGGCTTAAAAATTAGAAATGCCCAGGTTACTGAGGACTCAGCTTCTGAACGGGGAATGGGCTCTGACGATGCTAGACAGCGCGACAGAAGTAACAATAGCTCGCCAGAACCTGAAGGAATTTCTGGTGACAGCAGTATTGAATGAATACATCATGGTGGAAACACCTGACACAAGAGTGAGTGTCCCCCACCGTCTACACAAAATTAATCTCCAAATAGAGGGGGACATCTCAAGGAAAATTAAAGGTCTCCTTAGGGAAAATTTGACATTTGGATACGACATCCTGTTAGCAGAAAAAGATTGGCCGCCTGAATTTATAATGGATTCCCCAAAAGGTGAAAGCGTCATTTTGCCTGCTTTTTCCGACCTAGTTCCTGTTTCCTTAAAACACTCATACGCATTGGAGTGGGCGCAAGCGCTAGCTCCGACATTATACCGCAACCATGTAGGGTGGGACATGGAGTCAAAACACCACGAAATCCCATTAAAAACTACTCCAACTCCACAGAGACAATACCCTATTAAAAATGAGGCAAAGAAACAGGTCAAAGAAATCTTAGACCAACTTGAATACCAAGGTGTGATTGAAACTTGCACCTCGTCGATGAACAACCCTTTGTTTCCCGTAATGAAACCTGACAACACATATTGTTTGGTTTTAGATTACAGACATTTGAACACGTGCACAAAAACATTTGCAGTTCAGAACGCACACAGCGCCGCATTGATGAATAACATTGTGCGGAAGAAATACAAAACAACACTAGATATCTCAAATGGATTCTTCTGCCAAAATATAGCTCCTGAAAGCCGATATTTGACCAGATTTTCTGCCCTTGGCACTCAGCGTCAGTTTTGCCGCCTGCCCCAAGGCTATAAGAACAGCCCAGGGTTATTCTTGGCAAGAGTGTCAGAGCTATTACAAACTTACGATGAAGAGGCAGTGTCCTATGTAGATGATATTTATCTGATGGACGATGAATTACCTGATCACTGTGCAGGGTGAACAACATAATTGTTGGTTTTGCCAATTTGGGCTACAAATTTAACTTAAAAAAAATCAAAAATTGCCCATATCAGCGTCCTATTTTTGGGGTATGAGCTGTCAAGTGAAGGCAAAAGCCTAGCCGCAAACGTTTTAGAAAAGTGCGCGCTAATCCAGCCTCCAAAAACTCTGAAGGATTTACAATCCATTTTAGGATTTTTAAATTTCGGCAGAACATACATTCCAGACTACGCAGAAAGAGTCAAACCTTTCTATGATCTAATCAGACCAGACTTCACAGCAAACAAGTGGACTCAAAAACATAAAGGCACTCTACGTTCGGTTCAGGCTGACATGATAGCTTCAAAACACTTGCAGACGAGAGTAAACGTCCGCAACCTGGTAATACAGGTCGTCCCCGGGTTATCAGGGTATACCTATATCACGTTCAACGAAGGTGAGACAGTTCCTATCGCATACAAATCTCATCTGTACATAAATGCTGAAAATCAATTTGCAGCTACAGAAAAAATTCTGACAGCAGTACAGAATGCTGTAGTGAGGGAAAGAGCACTTGCACAGGGGAAACACATCATTGTTGTAACTCCGATACTGACTTGAGAAGGGGTAACTAAAGCCAGCATTCCAAATGCAAAGGCATTGCATCCACGATGGATACAATTGGCTAATTCTCTTACTGCAACAGATGTAGAGTACAGATACGATCCAAGACTTAGAACACAAGCATTCCTGCAGTACGAACAAGAATACCCTCTTCCGAATGAAATCTTGCCTCTAGATTAGTACGAATACATCATTTATACTGACGGTTCTGCGCAACCTGCCATAGGAAGTACACAGCAGTATAGCGCTGCATGCGCTATAGTGAAAGGTCGGATGCGTGATGGTATGTTCCACCCAAGCAATACGACTATGCAATCTCTAGGAGATTGTACTGCGCAGCTGGCAGAACTGAAAGCCCTGATTTTAGCACTACAGTATACGGATCGGGAATTCCCCACACTGATTGTGTGCAATTTCTTTTTACTGTGTGCAATCTTACAATGAATATCTTCACTACTTGGGCCAGAATGGGTTTAGAGACACCAAGGGTGGCACGATAAAACATAAATTGTTATGGGAACAAGTGGCAAAGCTGAAAGCATGCCTGCCACGGGCTCAAGTTATTCACACCTTGAGTCATTAGCGTGTTGGCATACACGTTGAAGGGAATTCACTGGCTGATGATCCGCCACGGCGAGAGTGCAAACTGCTGCCGTTGCCGCAATCACTCGTTCACACACGAGAATAGACGGAGATACAATAGTAGCTATTAATGCCTCAAAGAACGGCTCACCCGTCCTGCCAAAAGGCTTTCCACTCAAGTACTCCTACAAGTTAGATGCGCATAACACACCGTATGCTCAAATTCCACGAGTGGGGGATAGAGTAATACCAAATAAAGATTGCAGATTAGGTTTAATACTAGCTGAACTCGAGGGTCTGGGCTCAGCACACGCAGGAGTCACTGCTACAATTTCATTATTGTAGCAGCGTTACTGGTGGTCGGGGCTGACAAAACAAACAAAGGACTATGTCCTGACATGCAATATTTGCCAGCAGATGAAGGGCTCCACCATTTGCAAGCCACCACAAACACCATTACTGATTTCAGACAGACCTCTCGCATGTGTCTATTTGGACCACTGCAGCCCCTTAAATTCTGACTGGGCTTACAAGTACATCTTGGTGGCAGTGGATTCATGCTCTAGATTCCTGTGGGTTTGGCCCCTGCGCTCGGCTGATGCTTAAACTGTTATAAAGGATTTGCGAGTCTTCATCAGGACATACGCAATTGACACGTTACATTCCGATCGTGGTCCTGCGTTTAGCTCTAGGGCTTACAAGAAAGCCATGGAAAGCATGGGCGTGGCCTTGCGGTACTCCTCCCCCTACCATCCCAAGGGAAATTCGGTGCTGGAGAGGAAAAACCGGGACCTAAAGCAATCCTTAACAGCAAGGGTATTAGGCGCGGGTGGTACATGGGTCAATCACCTATATGGGGTCCAGAGGGCACTCAACAACATGCCAAGAAAGTCCTTGGGCGGCCGTACCCCTTATGAAATCCGGTTTGGGACAAGAATGTGGGTACCTGATCTCCATTGTGCCAGAACAGTGGCGGATGCAAAACCATTTGAACTGAATGACCGTTTGGTTGTTTTACAGGAACTCAATGAATTCTGAGCGTTACATAGGAATGTGCAAGTCAAACGCACCGCCACTGGGGAAGTGAAACCAGCTCAGGCAAGACCTGCCTGAGTCCCGAATATTGGGGACCTGGTCAGGGATAAGATCGTGGACAGAAGAGAGTTTGGGCCATCTTACAGAACAGCTGTACCTGTCCTGGCGGGTATGGGAACAAGAACAGTACTACTTCTGCCTCTTGCCGGCAAAAAAGAAAAAAGATTCATCTCCATTGATCTGATCAAACCGCATCATGTGGCCGATCCTCAACAGTAGGCCACGTGGGGTCCTGAGTAGCTGCAGAACTCCTCTTGCTAATATACAGGAAGTTCACATGGAAAGACTAATAACCTTTCAAGACTCACCTACACAATGTGAAGGAGTAACGATTAATGGAGTACAAATCACACCAGTTGAAATTGATAAACATCAAGAAGAAACAACAATGCAAGTTGCAATTCGGCCCAACAATGATGTCTACATTAATGTGCCTTCAAACGACACATCTGCCAGTTCTACAAAACTTGCGGAGCTACCAAAGATAGATCGAACTGCGTCTTGCTACTTCATCAACTTCGATGATTTCTCTTCAGATCCAAGTGAACCTGATCAAACGCCACCAATTTCAAAGAAAGAATAATTTAGCCAATTCTATCTTTTGCTCAAAAAGTCTTACTTAGTGCCACCTTGGTTGCATATTTGGTTCGTAATAGGGGTAGTATACCTGTTAATTTGGATTGGCAAAGTGACTGTCTTTTTTCTGCTTCTGAACGGACATTATCTCCCAGAATGCTCTGCAGTACAATCCGTGAACTTGGTCCTAAAACCACATACGTCATCACACTGCCGTGAACAAGAAGACTTGTCCCTGGTGAACATTACAGCGATTCCAATACCGGATGGTATAGTTTGGGATAAGGTTTCTTATGATGTATATGGCCCCACTGAACATTTGAAAATTCCACATTTATTTAAAATTTCTTTAAATGATTTCATTACCCCCAGTACACTATCTGATGATTGGGACATTGAGACTGTAAATACTATGCTTACAGATTTAGAACAGTCTGCTGCATTTTCTTACAGGGAATTGTATGAAGGTACAACTGATTACGATACCATGATTTGTTACCAGCATTATGGTCATCATTTTTTGCATAGAGCAAGTGTTCCACGCACTTCTAATGTGTACCATCAATGGTAACATTGCCAACACCACCAAAGGGTAGTTCTGCCACATTCAAACTGAAATTCGCAAATTTTTCAGGGTTCAATACAACCGACCCAGAATAGTTTTACTACAACCTTGCACAGACCAATGCAACTGCGAAGAAAATTATACTGACAAACACAAAGCTGATATATTCAGCACCTTTTATCACCCAACTGTCTATACAGGGTTTCGAATACTGGAGAGACACCATAGACACCAAAGCCATCTGGGGGACAAGAGAGTGGCAGGTTCAGGGAACTGAGGCATTATTTAGAGCTTGCCAAATACCATTACAGATGATTTTCCTGAGCAGAACAGTGCAACAGACTACCTGTTATGGGTTTGCAAAAATCAAAGAACTGAGAACACCAAGCATCCCCTCCCATGCACCGATTGAGGGTATTGCGAATAACACACTAACAAGTGAGGGAAACATGGTAATAATACGTACAATTCATCATCTCCCAATTGGAAGGGTTTGTTGGCTTGGCCTGTAGACACGAATATGTGTAATGCAAGATTCAAGGGTACCACCGAAGGGTTTAGTATCTATTGGCCTTACCCACGCAATGTACACATAGACGACCCAGGGCTAGTGACTTTCTATAGTTTTGGGAAGTTGTGCCTAGATTGGCTAGAGACCTCAACACTATCACAGGTGAAACAACACTTGTCCCTTTTGTCAGACAACATGAATCTTAGGGATTTCTTGTTAGGTCCCAAGAAACCACATAGGAAACGCTTCTTATACACCATCTATAATGAGGTTTGGAAAGTCTCCCAACAGGAAGCTGCAGAGAGACTACGTGAGATAGATAGAATTAACCTGGAAAAGGCTTTAGCTGTGGTAGACAATGGCATGACCACACTTTCGTCCCGTATTTATTCACTGGGCAACATTGTGTCCTCAGCTATCGATATAATGGAACAAGATTTGTCTATTTTACAACATGGACAATCACAGTTATGCGCTATTGTGCTTCTAAGCTGGACGCTTCAATCATTGCGTTCTGGCCACATTCCATGGCGATACATTAAAGACACATCTGTTTTCGGCTTACAATCTGACGACAAACAATTGACCATGGCACGCAGAGATGCGAAGTACACCATGCTGCTCACTGAAAAACTAGAGAAGATACCTTTTACTGTAGCAGAGTCACTGTCTACCGAATGGTTAATCCATGGCTATATCACACTGCCAATCACGACATTCCAATTCCAGTACTGCCTGAAATATTACCCAGTAGGCAGGTATGAAGCGTTGGGCGAAGGGTACATACGAGAAACCTGGGAGTTACCGTACACATATAGGGCAGGAACAAAGACAAGGACATTTTTTTGAGTGGTTCTAACTGCGAAAAGGCCTTGAGTGGGTCTTTAGTGTGTAAAGAAATATCGCTGCACAGTGCATGTAATGCGTCAATAGCGAACTTGTCCTGCAACCAGAAGGGTTCTCCAGCTGCCACAATTCATCCGGTTTTCGAGTTACTTTCAAATGGGAGTTACTTGATGCTGAATGACCAAGACTGCTGAGGTATGATGCCAGGCATTGCTTATCTAGTGACCGTCAACTCCAGGGTTATTTGTTGTAAGCAAGTATTGTTTCCCCCAGCTCGCACTGTCGTGTAGTTCCTATATTATCTATACAGGATCTGCGCTTTCGGATAACATAAACTGTGAGATTGGTGGCGGACGGATTCCGTGCACCCCCACCGGATATGTTAGCCTGTCTGTATTAGCTAGCTCACAGTGCCACTAGAGTCTCCTCTTATCGGGGAGAGAATAGTTTCTGGCAACCTCAGAACATGACAACCCTGATCCCCCAGGATCGTGGAAACAATATACCATCTTTCGCTCAGTCACTCGTGCTCACTTAGTTTGTCTCAGAGAGATACACAGAATAAACAGGCTGGGCGTTTCAATAAGTATTTATTGAACAGTTGTTATTCTAGTGTAGAATGGATGAGCTGCAACAACCGTTAGACAGTAGCAGAGATATATGATTAGCAATACTACAAAAGTAAAGGGATGGTATAGTTCTACCATCTTGCAGAAATCATGAATATATGCAAGTACATAAAACACATGATAAAAGGTGCGTACTCCTACGATGTCTCCCTAACTAGATGTACCTAAATATAACTAGCATCTGTGTAGGTGTTATGCCAAGAATCCCTCTAGGATCTAGTCCACCCCATTACCTGAGAGTTTAGAGAATGTGGGACCCTGTCCTGGTCTCGAGTTGGACACCCCGCGAGGGATGTTAGACCACTGCTGGAGCGTCTGCATGCAGGAACCTCAGCGTTTCTGGTCAGTGTGTCAGCCGGGAAGTCACGGTCTCCTCTATCTTCCTAAGCAACATGTGTTGTATATATACCCATAGGTCTCCCATGGGGTCCTACCTTGCTGTGTTACTGTGTCGGCCTAAAGGATGACATTGGGACTGAACTTTATACTGAGATATTATACAGGAGATGGTAATCCTACTGTTAGTCCCGCTGTGCTTCCAAGAAGCCTCATGCATAATGTATGAGAATCGAACCAGGGAAAAACCCGCGTTCTGAGTGCAGTGTCATATCTAGGTAAAAGGTCAGTGCCTAAGAACCGTTATGTATGTAATGTAGGGAAGGATGTAGGTGAAAGGTTGCGATGTTACCTGCGCCTATATAGGGTACCAATATGGAATATAACACCCACTCCTCTTCCGAATGGATGACATATGTAACCTATTACTATACTACTAACATTACTAGATAGTGGTACACACATAGTTTATAAAAACATCTCTTGAACTAAAATGTTTAAAAACTTCTAAAAATAAATTTTAAAAAATGATTAAAAAAAAAAAAACTTTTTACAAGCCCTAGCTCTAAAATGTCCGTTGGTATAGTCCGGATCACTATAAGCATTATAAAGCCATGTATGCCCAAAAAATGAAAGGATTGGCAATTTAGTTCCATAGTTCCAAATTTTAGCTTTGTTTAAAAAAGGGCAAATTTTTTTCCCAGCACACGACGAGCCAAATGAGTTCAAATATTTATGTGTCCTGGCTGGTAGACGCAACATTTTCGTTGCTTGCTTTTGCAGTAGACGGCCCCTGTAACACCTCGCAAAGCACATCAATTGAGCACAGATGTTCCACGCTGTCCGCAGCCGGTGCTGGGGCAGCCTGTGCCACGTCCAAAGCCTGGGTGTCAGAGGAGGAGCCGGTGTTCATACCAACAGGTGCTGTTACTACCTGTGGGGGCTCAAGGAATGCCGCCATCCACATTGGAATACGCTGAGGATACTGCAGAACATGGGCCGTTATCGGGCGTAGTAACGCATTCATGTCCGGTGGCGCACATGATGGTAGTGTCAAACAAAGGTCTAACACGTATTCTTCTCCGCAAAACAGGCATCGGAGGACAGGTAAGATGCAGTCTATCCAGACCGGTAGAAATGACAGGAACCAAGATTCACTTAGTTCTCTTAGGCGAGGCGTGCCTAGACGTTGTACCAGGCGGTCACGGTATTTACACTCCAGGAGTGTTCTTTCCATCGCCTTGGTGACTGGGACGTCCATTGCGTAGCAAATAGAAAACAATTAGGATACCTGCTATTAGAAACAGGATCAGCGGAAGTCCTCCTAAGATCCTTCTGAATACGGAATGTATGAAGTTTGGTATAACTCCAAGTACCGTCAGAAAGGTGCTCAGAAGTCCAGAACCTATGGTCTAAATAGGTGGACAATGCTTGTCATATCAGACATGTTAAAGATACGATTCACCATTTCTGCGAAATGGAAAGGGCAGTTAGTATGAATGAGCGCCTGTATCTCTGCCGAAGACCTTGCAAGTTGAAGATCAAAAGTCTATCGAGCGGAGGTTAAGGGCACATACTTCTGTAGAAGCATGGCTTTCATTCTGCTTAGAGTATCAAAGGTATTAAGGAAATATTCAGTGAAGGCCATAACGGCGCCTCCCTGACTGTATGTGTCGGTGGAAACAATACTTGCATACAACAAGTAACCCTGGAGCTCACGGTTACCAGATATGCGATGCCCGGGAGCATGCCACAGCAGCCTTGACTGTTCAGCATCAAGTAACTCCCATTTGAAAGTAGCGTGAATGCTGGAGTAATCACTGCAGCTGGGGCACCCTTCAAATGACAGGACAGGTTTGCTACAGAACCATTACAAGCTCCGTGCAACATTATATCCTGGCATATGAGTGATCCACTTAAAGCATTCTCGCAGATTGTACCGCTCAGAAACACTTCTTGATCCCCACTCCGGCATCGGAATCTGTATGGTAATTTCCAAGATTCCTTAATGTATTCCTTACCCATTTCTTCATATCTGCCTGCCTGCTTTTGTTCAAGGCAATATTGAAACTGAAAAGTAGTGACCGGTAGAGTTATGGTTTAGCCATTCTGTAGACGGCGATTCTGCCACTGTGAATTGTAATCTATCCAGTTTTTCGATACGCAGCAATGTATATTTTGCTCCCCTTTGTGCCATTTCCATCTGTTTATCTGTTAGATTGTATTCAGAAAACAGAGACGTGCTGTTGATAAAACGCCATGGCACGTAGCCTGCACGCAAAGATTGCAGCGTCCAGCTTAACAACATAATAGAACGTAACTGTGATTGCCCATGTTGTAATATCGCCAAATCTTGTTCTAGTATGTCTATCGCAGAAGATACAATGTTGCCTAAGGAATATATCCTGGAGGTCAATGTAGTTTACCCATTGTCTACCACTGCTGGAAATTTTTCTAGATTTATACGGTCTATTTCCCGTAACCTCTCTGCGGCCTCTTGTTGGGATATTTTCCAAATTTCATTGTAGACAGCATAATAGAAACGTTTCTGACGTGGCTTCCTGAGACCCATTAGAAAATCCCTAAGATCCACATCCTGTGATAGTAAGGATAAGTGTTGTTTCACCTGTGTGAGTGTTGAGGTTTTTAGCCAATCAAGGCACAACTTCCCAACACTGCAGGATGTCACTACCCCTGGATGTTGTCTTTGTACATAACGTGGATCTGGCCTATGGATACTAAACCCTTCGGTTTTACCCATGAATCTTGCCTGACAACTATTAGTGTCTGTGGGCCAAATCAACCATTTTTCCAATCGGGGTCTGATCTGTTGTATTGTATAATGTAATCTTCTGTAATTTCTTCCTGTGATGTTTTGTTGCCCTTGGTGTGTGATGGAGTCGGCAACCGAGGCGTGTTCAAGTCTTTGCTCTTAGCTAGTCCAAGGCAAGACGTCTGTTGCACTGTCTCGTTCAAAAACATGATTTGTTGAGGGATGAGGCATGCTCTAAACAAAGCTTCTGTTCCCTGAACTTGCCATTCTCTAGTACCCCAGACTGATTTTAAGTCTATGGTGTCTTTCCACAAGTCGAAACCTTGTTCGGACAACTGGGCAATAACGGAAGCAGAGTAAATCTGTTTGGTGTTTGTCAACATATTTTTCTGTGCTGATGTTGGTGCAACCTCACAATAGTATGAGGCTGGGTCAGACATATTAAACCCTGAAAAATATGGAAATTTCTGTGTAAATGTTTTTGAACTGCCTTTCAGCGGTGTTGGACAATGTTCCCACTGGTGGTATGTGAACACATTTCTAGGATTTGCAGATTTATGCAGAAAGTGATGACCATAGTGTTGATATCAATACATACTCTCGAAATCTGATGTGCTTTCCAATGTTTCACTATTAGAAAACGCAGCAGATTTTTCCAAATCAGATAACATGTTATGAACAGTTTCAAAATCCCAATCATCGGAAAATGTACTTGAGGTAATGATATCACTCAACGATATTTTAAATAAATGAGGAATTCTTAAAATTTCAGTCGGACCAAATATATCGAAATCAACCTTGTCCCACACTATACCATCAGGTATAGGAACTGCTGTAATGTTCACTGATGACACGTCTCTTTGTTATCGATGAGATGATTGGTGTGGTTTTAAAAGTGAGTTCACCTTTTGGGCTGCAGAGCTTTGTCGAATGTATTTCCCATTAATAAGCATACTAAAAACTATTACCAAGCCTACCCAGAAAAGAAAGAGAAGTATCCCGGTGATTATCCATAGTTCTACCCAGGGTGACACCATGTAAGTCTTTTTAAGAAAGTGCATAAAGTCTGTAACTTGCTGCTTGCGTGATTTTTTGGCTGGCGTAGTTTCCGGTTTGCTTAGATCCAAAGAAAACGTATCAAAGTTTATGAAGTAGCCAGAAGCAGTTCGATCAATTGTTGGTATTGCATCAGGATTTGTAGAAATCGTGGTTTGCTCTCTTTGGGGCATGTTGACGTAGACATCTGTATTTGGTCAAATAGCGAGTTGTTTTTGATTTTGAGTTTGATTTTGAAGTTGAGCTTCAGGTTCAAGGGGAACGAGTTCCATAGTATTGTTGTTTAGTCCTTCATTCCGTGTTGGAGGCTCTTCGAACGTGATGAGTCTTTCCGTTTGAACTTCTTGAATTGTAGCGAGAGGAGGGCGTCTGCTACTTTGGAGTCCACGTGGCCTACTGCTTAGTATCGGCCACAGAGTGAGGTTTGATTAGGTCAATTGAGACAAATCTTTTCTCCTTTTTTCCGGCAAGAGGCGGCAGAAGTACAGTTCTTGGTCCTTCAATTGCTAGGACCCGTACAGGCATTCTGTATAATGGCCCAAATTCTTTCTTGTCTGCTATTTTCTCCCTGACCAGATCCCCGACTTTTGGGATCCAGACATGTCTTGCCGTGACTGATTTGACTTCCCCAGTGGCGGTCTGCTTCAGGTGGACATTACTTTGTTGTGTCCTGGATTCATTTAGATCCTGTAAAACAGGCAAACGATCATGGATGTCAAAAGGTTTTTCATCCGCCACTATGCCTTCACAATCAAGATCAGGTACCCACATTCTTGTCCCAAATAGGACCTCATATGGAGTGACACCCCCTAGAGAACTTCTTGGCATGTTGTTAAGTGCACGCTGAACTCCATACAGATGTTTTACCCAACTTTCACCGGTGCATAATACTCTAGCACTTAAAGATTGCTTTAAGTCTCGGTTTTTTCTCAACACTACTGAATTTCCCTCGGGATGGTACGGAGATGAGTACCGCAATGCTACACCCAATCTTTGCATGGCCTCCTTGTAAGCCCTAGAGCTAAACTCAGGGCCCTGCTCAGAATGTAATGTGCCAATTGCGTATGTCCCTATAAAGACTCACAAATCTTTTATAACAGTTCGAGCATCAGCCGAGCGCTGGGGCCACACCCATAGGATTCTGGAGCAGGAATCCACTGCAACCATGATATACTTGTAAGCCCCGTCTCTTTGTAAGGGGTCGCAGTGGTCCAAGTAAACACACGCTAGTGGTTTGTCAGACATTAACAGCGGTGTCTGCCCTGGACGTGTTACGGTGGAACCTTTCATCTGCTGGCAGATGTCGCATTTCAAGACATAGGGGCCGATTCCGATTCGGGCAGGAAATCTCTCTGACCGAGCTGGACCCGGAGAGATTTCCAACCGAATCGGACCCTAGCAGCCCGACCAAACGAGTACGATGCGTCCATATGCCATCGGACTCGATTCGGTCGGACTCCCATTGAAGTCAATGGGAGCCGGTCGTACAACGCGTACGCGGGCTCGCATTGACTCAATGGGTGGGAGGCGAACGAGGGCGCCCCCTAAAGCGGGTACATGTCGAAGCGACTCGCACCGTACATGCACAGGTAGGAGGGACCCATGGGTCCCCCCTGTGTGCGACTCGCGGGTCCCCCCTGTGTGCGACTCGCGCGGCTACACGTACAGGGGTTCCGACATGGACCCCCAAAGTGCGGCTCTGACTGCTCCTTGGAGCCGGACTGCGCGAGTCGGTCGGACTGCTCGAGGCGCGTATCGTACTTGCCCGGCCGGGGAACGTCTCCATTGCGCGGTGCGAGTCGTGTCCGTGCGAGTCGGGACCTGCGTACGAGTCGGTCGGCGAATTCGCGTGCGCTCGCATCGTACTCGCTCGCCCGGACGCACGTACGAATCGGTCGGGAAAGAGGGCTCCGAATCGGATCCGGTAAGGCCGAATCTGATTTGGTGCCCTACCGGCCGAGATCGGAATCGGCCCCATAGTCTTTAGTCTGCTTTGTTAATAAGGAAACAGTCGCCATAACTCCTGCATGGGCAGAACCTATCCCTTCGTGTGCTGCTAGAATTAAACCTCACCTACGATCCATGTTTGGAATTACTCTATCCCCCTTCTCCAGGAATCTGAGCAAATGGAATGTTATTGGCATCTAACTTGTAGGAGTATTTGAGTGGAAACCTTTTTGGTACTGCTCTGTTGTTTTTGCGGGTTGCATTAATAGCTACCATAATCTCACCGTCTATTCTCGTTTTAGAACGAGTGATTGCAGCTACGGAAGCCGTGCTTACAGCCCCCTTTGCGGCTTCATCAGTCAATGAATTCCCTTCAATGTGAACGCCATCACTCTGATGACTCAGTGTATGTATCACGTGATCCCTCGGTAGTTCGGTTTTCAACTCCACTACCTGTTCCCATAGCATTTTATGCTTAATTGTGCCACCTTTTGCATCGTTGAACCTGTTTTGAACCCAGTACTGCAAATATTAATTATATGACTACACACAGTAAAAGTAATTGCACACAATTAGTGTGGGGAATTCTCGATCCGTATTCACTAGTGCCAGTATTAGCGCTTTTAACTCTGCCAACTGTGCTGTGCAGTCTCCTAGAGATTGCGTCTTTGTGCAACTCAGGTGGAACTTTCCATCCCACATGCGACTTTTAACGATTGCACATGCTGCGCTGTATTGTTGCTTACTCCCTATGGCCGGTTGAGCAGATCCGTCAGTGTAAATGATATATTCATACTGATCTAGAAGCATTATTTTGTTTGGAAGAGGATATTCTTGTTCGTATTGCAGGAATGCTTGTGTCTTTAAATTTGGGTCGTACCTGTATTCTACATCTGTTGCAGTAAGAGAATTAGCCCATTGTATCCATCTCGGATGTAAAGATTTAGCATTAGGAACGCTCGCCTTTCTCGCAGCCTCTAAGGCTGGAACCGGAGTTACTACTATTATTCGTTTCCCCTGAGCCAGTGCTCTTTCTCTCACTACAGCAGTCTGGATTGTTGTTAGAATTTTTTCTGTAGATGTAAAGCGCATCTCAGCATTTGTGTACAAATGTGATTTGTATGCAATTGGTACTGTTTCACCTTCATTATATGTTAGATAGGTGTACCCAGATTGACCCGCAACTAAACGGATCACCAGGTTGCGTACATTTACGCGTGTCTGTAAGTGTTTGGAAGCTATCATGTCAACTTGTAAGGAACGAAGTGTATCTGTATGTTCTGTGTCCATTGTTTTACTGAAAAATCAGGTTTTATTAAATCGTAGAAAGGTTTTACTGTTTCTGCGTAATCTAAAATGTATGTTCTACCAAAATTTAGGAATCCCAGAATTGACTGTAAATTTTTCAATGATTTTGGAGGTTGGAGCAGCGCGCATTTTTCCCAAAAATTGGCTGCCAGGTTTTTCCCTTCACTTGAAAGCTCATATCCTAAAATCAGGACACTGAGATGGGCAATTTTTGATTTTTTAAAGTTGAATTTGTAGCACTCAGATGCAAATCCCAAAATTATGGTATTCACTCTGTTCAAGTGTTCCTCTAGGTCATCGTCCGTCAGATAAATATCATCTACATAGGACAATGCCTCTTTATCCAAATTTTGAAGTAACTCAGTTACTCTGGCCGAAAACAAAACCGGGCTGTTCTTATACCCCTGGGGGAGTCGACAAAATTGACGCTGGATCCCTAGCGCTGAGAAGGCTGTTAGATGCCTGCTTTCAGGCGCAATATTCTGGCAGAAAAATCCATTTGAGATATCAAGTGTTGTTTTATATTTTTTCCGCACAATGTTATTCATTAATGCGGCACTATGTGCATTTTGGACTGCAAATCTCTTAGTGCAAGTGTTTAAATGTCTGTGATCTAAAACTAGATGATATGAATTGTCAGGTTCATGACAGGAAACAAAGGATTGTTCATTGGTGAGGTGCAAGTTTCAATAACCCCTTGGCATTCAAGTTGATCTAAGATCTTCCTGACCTGTTTTTTTAGCTTCTTACTTTATTGGATACTGCCTCTGTGCAGTTGGAGTATTTTTTATAGGAATTATGTGGTGGGTTGAATCCTCATCCCATCCAACATGGTTTTTGTATAATGCCGGAGCCTGGGCTACCGCCCACTCCTGCGCATTTGTGTGTTGCAAGTGCCTGGGAATATGGTCTGAGAAGGCCGGAAGAATTACCGTTTCTCCTTTAGGGCAATCCATTTCGAATGCTGGCGGCCAATCTTGTTCAGCAAATAAAATATCGTAGCCAAACATCAGGTTCTCCCAAAAGAGACCTCTCACTGTTCTACATTTGTCCCCCTCCATTTGGAACGTTATTTCAAATACTTTATGTGGGACTCTTACCTTAGTATTGGGTGTTACTACCGTGATATAATCATTCAAGTCCGCTGTCACCAGAAATTCCTTCAGGTTCTGACGAGCTATCGTTACTTCTGCTGCACTGTCTAGCATCGTCAGAGCCCATTCCCCGTTCAGTAGTCGAGTCCTCAGAATTCTGGGCATGTCTGATCTTTAGACCTGCAACCTTCTTCTTTTTGAACTGTGGCTTTTGTTTTGGTTTCTCTTCTTTTTTAGAAGGGTAATCCTGAGCATGCTGCTTGTCTCTGGACTTTGTACACTCTTCTTGTCTGTCTGACCGTCCTTCCCTCTCGGAGTTTTTTGATGAACCCTGAAAGGAACAAGAGGAACGTGTATCAGTATCCTCATACCTGTCAGGTTTCCTAATGTTATCCCTATTCCTAAGGTTGTACCTCTTTTCGGAGGGCTCCTGTGGAGGAGATCTACCTCTGGATTGAGATCTATTTCCTTTAAAGTCTTGTTGTTTTTTATTGTCCCACTTCTTCTTAGTGGAAGCAGGTGTCTGCTTAGAAGTGTCCTTTTCAGGACTGCCCACCAGTTGTGGTTTTAAAGCTTTCCCACCCAAACTGTCTCTGCCTAATTCACCACTCCTTACCACCCCCAAACTAATGGGTTGGTTGAAAGTTTCAACCAAATACTTGAAGGCATGATTATGGGTCTCCCTGAAACCATGAGGCATAAGCGGGACGTCCTCCTAGCATGCCTTTTGCCTAGAGGGAGGTGCTAGAGAAAGGGGTTGGTTTCAGCCCTTTTAAACTTCTATATAGACACCCTGTGAGAGGACCGCTCAATTTGGTTAAGGAAGGCTGCAAGCAAGCTCCTAAGAAGCCACCCCAGGATGTAGTTTACATGCTGTTGTTCTGCAGCCAGACAGCCTGCTTCTGGAAGCTTGCAAACGAGAACATGGAACATAGCCAGGAGGATATGAAATGATGGTACGACCAGAATATCACTCTGGTTGAGTTTCAGCCTGGTTAAAAAGTGTGGGTAATGGAGCCCAAGGTCCTGCAACACAGTTGGTCAGGACCTTATGAGGTGAAGGAGCGCAAGAGTGATGGCACCTACATGGTGGACCTTAAGACTTCTAAGAACCCTTTAAGGGTCCTGCATGTGAACCACCTCAAGCCCCCCTTTGAGAGATCTGAGATTGCCAAGCTCCTGGTGATTGATGGTGTGGTGGAAGAGGAGAGTGAACCTCTCCATGACCTACTATCTTCCAAAGAGCAGGATGGGTCAGTGTAGGGTGTCAGCGTCTCCCCTACACTGACCCTAGATCACCATAGAGACTGTCACCAGTTGCTAAGTTCTCCCTTACCCCAGGACTCACTATATGGTATACCCGTGATATTGATACTGGGGACAGCACACCGGCAAAGAACAACATTTACAGGTTGTCTGATAAGGTGAGAGCTAGCAACAAGGAAGAATTCTCCAAGATGCTAGTGTTAGGGGATATTGGGCCCTCATAAAGCCCTTGGTCCAGCCCAATGGTATTGGTTCCCAAGGCTGTCCCTCCAGGAGTCACCCACTTCATGAGCAGTGCCCCTGGCCTCTGTGCAGGTCGCATCGTCACGGCTGCGTCGCTGACGGTGTCGTAGATTGCTTTTCTTGCTTCTCTCAAGTTGCTTTCAGCTCCCAACAGCAGGAACAACCTTCAGAGGCCTAAAACTGGTAAAGGCACCTCCTGGCAGGTCAGAACTCTCAGCAATAGAGTTCAGGGGAGCTGGGGGTGAAGTCTTTGTGTCCCTAAGACTTTAGAACAGGAGGCCAGCACACACAGGCCCTTGGTGATTCTTCTTCACACAGGTTCACAGCAAAGTTCCAGTCTTTGTCCTTTCCTTGGCAGAAGCAGCAACTGCAGGCCAACGCCACACAGCACACAGCAAAACGGGCAGTACTCCGCCTCACAGCTCTCCAGCTCTTCTCCTTGGCAAAGGTTCCTCTTGAGTCCAGAAGTGATCTAAAGTTCTTGGGTTTAAGGTCCACTACTTATATCCCATTTCTCTTTGTTCTTCTTTGTGCAAGGGTCTCTGAGCCCAGTCCAAGCCAGTTCTGTCCTCACTGGTGCAGTATGACCACAGGGAGTAGAGACAGCATTGGATGCAGGCCCTATTCAGGTACAAGGAAAACTCCTCCCACTACTCTCAATGCAGCCAAGTGGGCTCAGCTCTGAGTCATCCAGGGAGAGCCAACCCCCCCCAGTGGCTGTCTACAGCGAATGCACGTCCTCAGCCCCTGTCACTCCAAAACCAGAGAGTCAATCCACAAGCAGGCAGATGCACACAGAATGGTTAAACAAGAAAATGCCTACTTTCTAAAAGTCAATAGAACTACACAGGGTTTGGCCCATAATCAGCAAGGCCAGGCCCTAATAATCAGTAGAACAACACAAATGCCAATACTGCTATCTTTTCATATAATCATTCACTCATAAGATCACACACACATGTTATGATCCACAGCAATTTATTTCTTTTTTATATTTCTTTTTCTTTAGAGCAAACCTTTTTTTCAGGAAAATCATTTCAAAACTCAATTTCCAAACATGATTGAAACAAACTTATCTATACACAAGGAAGACATCAACAATATATTTAAAAAAATTAGAGAAAAAATTAGAAATGAAACAAATAAATCACTTTGTTTATACAAAAATCACAACACAATCACAACTATACACAAAATACTATTGAAACAGCCTATGTTCTGTTGTTTCGAGTTATTTTTTGCATTGCCTACAAAAATTCTTTGATTGTGAAAATCATGCTAATTTCTTAGCAGGCCAACACCAAACAGTGTCCATACTGGGCTCCGTGAGAAATCACCAGTCCTTTCAAAAATAATTTACTCGAAGCTCGAGTATTATCATGTGTAAACACTCGTTTGGATATAAAAAACTGTTGACGCGTTTCGGACCCCTTTATATCGGTTTTTGGGGTTTTCCTCAGGACTCAGAACACTAGAACACTGAAAGAAAATGAAAAAAAACGTTTTATTTATGAACCATTCATCAATCGATCACCAAAGAATCATTCACTCCTCCGCTCTAAGTTACCTTGATTATCCACGCTATCTTAGTTGGACGCCAAATTAATTAGTAATCAATCTGAAAACCTTCAGACACCCAAAATAAGTAGAACAAAGAATCACGCTATGTACAGTAGCCACCATTGGTCTATAACTAAATGTTGTTAAAGACACTTACATCTGTCCTGAAAGGTAGCTTCCATGTTAGAATCACATGATTCCTATTCGCGTATTCAATGTCCTAAAACCAGAAACATCAATGAACACCAATCTCAAAAATCACACAAAAATCCAGCACAATTCAAAGCTGCTCATACTTCAACCTAACGATAATGATTGTGAGACATGATCTAGTGAAAATCCTGGCTTTATAGGCTTAAGCGGTCTCCCCCGCATGTATCAATTGTCATCTAACTATTGATGGGTTAGTCTTTGCGCACAAGAATATCCATTGGAAACATAGCATTTTTTCAATGGGAACTTATACTTGTAAGATGTTAAA
Source organism: Calotriton arnoldi (assembly GCA_963921515.1). NCBI lineage: Eukaryota > Metazoa > Chordata > Amphibia > Caudata > Salamandridae > Calotriton > Calotriton arnoldi. The sequence goes on along the minus strand of CAWUFW010003170.1, from coordinate 1,630,614 downwards.
AAGTATCACCCATGCTATCCTATGGGACAGATAGCCTTTAAATAGTGAAAAACGAAATTGGAAGCATTTCACTATCAGAACATGTCACACACACCAGTACATGTCCTACCTTTCACATGCACTGCACCCTGCCCATGGGGGTACCTTGGGCCTACCTGAGGGGTGTTCTACATGTAAGAAAAGGGACTGTTAGGGCCTGGCAAGTGGGTGTACTTGCCAGGTTGATATGGCCTTTTAAAACTGCACACAGACACTGAAGTGGCAGGTCTGAGTTACCCTTCCAGGGCTACTCCTGTGGGTGGCACAATCAGTGCTACAGGCCCACTGGTAGCATTTGATTTACAGGCCCTGGCACACTCAGTGCACTTTTACTAGGGACTTACCAATAAATCCAATATGCCAATCAGGGAGAACCAATTGTAATAACAATTTACACAGAGAGCATATGCACTTTAGCACTGATTGGCAGTGGTAAAGTGCTCAAAGTCCTAAAGCCAACAAAAACAGGTCAGGAAAAATATGGGAGGAAGAAGCAAAATGTCTGCAGAACTGGTCGCTCCCAGTCTATGTTTGTGGGGGGGCTAACGGTGGACCTGTGAGCCAGCTGATCCAAAAAGTCCTGCGTGGGTGCATGAAATCAGTCTGGCACTATCCTAAGTTTTTGTCATCCGCAAACGCACAGTTCCTACTGATTAGTGGAAACTACACGACATAACGCCCAACGTTGGTTGGTTTCTTATTTTGTATGGATCAACTGAGTAGTTCAATAGTGCTCCTCACACCTTTTAAAACTGAGACATCCATGGTGGTAGGGAATATCCTCCTCAGCTGAGTAGGTATATCCTATGTATTGGCTGTTGATCAATTTAAGCTTAAAAGGATAATGTTCCCACTGTGTTAGCCGAACTCTGTAATACATTCCTTACGCAACATGGCACAGAATATTTCCGAGAACTGCAGACATGCAGTCACTCAAAAGCGACTTCAACATGGCCTTAAACTAGAAGGTGGGGATGTTAGCTTGGTGGTAGAGACACACAAGTCATTTAGAACAGAGATGTTTTACTCCTGGGTTAAATGCCCTGCTGCAGATGATGCTACACAGGTATTTCATGAATTTGAAGTAGGCGAAATACCAGAGGAATACATTTCTTATGAGGATATAGAAATCCCTCTAACTTACCAAGTACATACGGTGCAGAGACAGAATATCGAGTACAAAATATCAAGTTGCACAAATATCGAGTTATTAATATTGTGGGTCAGGAATATTGACAGCAAGAATATCGTGGTCAAGAATATCGACTTAAGGTAAGAAATATAGTTTTTAAAAATATCGAAGTGTTAAATATCGTTTGCAAAAATTTAGGGGCCCATTACGATGGCGGGCGGAAGCACTACCGCCGTGCTGGCGGATGGAAAAACCACCAGTTACCGCCGGCACGCAGCAGTCCACACGCCCGCCCAATTACGATGCGAAAAGCAGGCCAAACACCGCCGGCAAGCCAGCAACACCGTCCGCCATCAAAGTGCGCCCGCACACGTAGCGGCGCAGCACAACTGACACACACCGTCCGACGAAACACGTCCCGCCCGGCGCATAAATTACGATGCCGCAAACAAACGGCTCCCACGGCAAAGAGACACCGCACGTGAAAGAGAGGCGGAAACACGGACGCAGAGCACGGACAACGAAGAAGCGGCACCCCGGGCATGAATCCAGCACTGCAGGCCCTTCCCATGCTTCTGCTGATGCACCACCAAGGACGCAACGTACCGCGGAGACGCAGGTAGGCACACACACAACAAGTGCACGCAAACAGCGCACACAGTGCAAGGGCGGATAAAGCGGACAACCCCCACCAGCGCGTGCACACTACACATCCACCATTGCATCCACATATGACACACAGGCCAAATCCTAACATCGCGGAACACATGTGTACACACCACCTGGGACTAGGAACCAACCACCCCGTCACGGCCCCAAAGCGGCGATGACGCCGCCACACATGCGCACAACGCAGAGGCCAACCGCAGCGCCATGCATGCGTCGCACACAGACACAGGGACACAACCAAGCAGCACACACACCAGCCCCACCCCGAACGCACATGACACGTGACAGGCCGGCCACAGACATGTCCCCAACGCCCAATTCACGGACAACACCCAACGCCACACAACCGACGCACACATGTCAGTGAAGACACGCAACAGCAGGACACACCCCAGTGTAACAAACATGGCGAAGCACACAGCGGCGGCAACACCAACTAGGAGAAGCAGGGCCCCTTCGGGAAGAGGAACGCCAGTACCACACTGAAAAACCCATACCACCCTGCACATATGAACAAGACACATGAAACGGAACACCAAAGAGCCCGGGGACCGACAACAGGTGGCCCAAGAATTACATCCACACACAAGGCCCAACGCAGAGCGGAAAGGCAGCCTGCCGCCCACACAAGGGAGAGCAGACAGCACTGAATGACCTTCCATTCCAACACCGAAACCACAGCCCTACGACAGAAGCCGGTGAATACAGCCATTGTCCAAGAATAGACCAACACAGGCATGCCGAGGAGACCGACCACACGGCAGATAGCGCATATCACAGAAGCACACAACGGACGGGGAAGAAAGAAGAAAACACTCCCCATGTCGGCCACATGCAAGTTAATTGGAAGGAGTCACACAGCACCGACCTTGAACTGTCTGAGAAGCATGTGGGAAGAGGGCCCGTGTCCTCCAAACAAGCCAACAGAACACAAGTCCTGTCTCCCCACGACTACACAGAGCTCACAGCAACCCCGGAGCGTGCACATTGCAGACTGCACACACAGCCGGAGCACGCCACCTCTACGAACCGCTGCGAAATGGCAACCGCAACACACCTACCCAACTACGCCGAAGAGCTCAAGCTGTACCAAACCAGCACGATACATACATTGGGATGCGATCTCCTGTCCCTGCTGAACGTAAGTTACCGACTGACTTACCGCATCACATTGTTCAGCTGCGTCATGCCCGTCTTCTACTGTCGGAGGTGTCCCTACCAGCATCCCGTCGAGATATGCCTCTCCAACCCGGCATGTCTGAAGGCGGACCTGCTACCACTACTCCTCCCTCTGGACGCACACGACAGGGCCTGCTCTGCCTATGGGGGCATGGCGTATGTGGCCAACATCGCACGCCGCACTGAAATGGAACCACTGTGCCTCCACACGACGGATCATCGAGAACAGCTACATCGAATGTCACCCAGCATGCCCCATCATGGTCCTCCAAGGGACAACCTACGAACAACACCTTGACAGCCACCATCCGCTTCATTGGCTGGCAAACATGTACACCACCAATGACATGGAAGCCCTGCTGGACGGCATCGCATACCTGTCAACCTGTAAATACGTCGGACCACAACGCAGGTTCCCCGAGTGACCTATGAAGTCCAACCCCGCACCCATGCTCAGCTTCCGCACGGACTGGCCAGTCACCACCACAACAGCCATACCAAACGACCGGCAACTGTAACCACACCATCAACGACATCGCCATGACATCGGATATGACCGGGACATGCACACTGTTCCCCATCACATCCAGGAACACCGCATGCATCGTGGGAGGCAGTGGCATGGGCTCTGTGCATCGCACCCACATGGACGGAACTGCACGAACAACCAGGACACGACATGGATCCAGCGCCCATGGACACACACACCGCTCAGTGGACATGAATAGGTCGCCTGGAGTCTGTGGGTGCTGCACCCTCCCACCCCCGCCCCGGGAATCCCATACCAGGACCTTTGCATGGACGACAAGTGCATACAACAACAACACGACCCCAGTGACTGTGACATGTCCAGTAACCACCACAGTGCAACAACAAGTGGCACGCCGCTGCATGCACGCAAGCACATGCCCTGATGTCATCTCACATGCACGCGTGCATGAGGAACAACCGCAGCAAACCTGTCACATGGAACTGAGATGGACTGTGCCCATGATGCCGAGCGGTCTGGTAGGCTACATGTATACCGTCTGTGTCAAAGTCCGCAGCTCCGCAGCCATACGTAAATGTACATTAGCACAGCCTTGGCCAAGCAGATGTAACCCCACACCCTATCCCATTTGTAATCATGCTCAGTATATCCTCAACATGTATCCCGCTGCCAGTAGTGTCCACTATACTGCATCACAGAGGACAGAAGACTCAATATAATGTTTGAAACCAGAACTGTCTCCGCTGACTCATTTCACAAGTACGAATGAGAGAGGATGAGAGTATGTGAAGTACACGGCAGTCGTGACATGACCATGTAGTCCACTGGTATTGGATGTCAACGCAAATGAGTAGCACTACTGTGGAAGACACACATGTGTCGTGTGAAGTCGTATGGACGCAGTGCTCAGGTGGGTGGGTGCGACGGGTAGATGCGCACATGCCAAGTTGGAGCACGCCGTGTTGGGAGGGGTCATGAACAGTACACCACCGCTTCCCTGGGCATTGTGAGAGGACACCTGTCGGGGGGAGTGAACACGTGTGTGCACAGCAGCCGGGCACACGTACAAAGCGGTACCAGGCGCACCTCAGCCCACCCTCTGTGGACAAGCTGGATCCTGTTGTGCGCCCGCCATGCCCCTTGACAAGGCACACACAGCCCCAGTCGACCAGGTGTAACCCCAACATAGTCAATCCACACAGGCGATACAGGGCACGGGATGGCAGTGGAGCATGGTGTGTGAGAGGTCTCCTCCTGGTCATATCACGCAGGCAATAGAACCTCAACGTCCAGCATGGCAAAAAGTCAAATGGAAGTGTAGGGGGACGCACCACAGCACGAGCAGCACTGACGTCACGGGAGGTGGCTCGCACCATCCCATCCATTGCCCATCATACCAACCACGCCACATGCCATTGCGACTAAGTGCAAGCGCGTGCGCCACCACCCCTGAGCCCTCCCCAGAGAGGCCAAAGAGTGAATGTGTGGGCCATCAGCCACAGACGGACGCGGCATGGCCGCAAGGGCAGCCACAGCCACTGGGTGTCGCAGGTGGCGGATCCGGAAGGCGAAGACTGTGATGCATAGTCCATGCAGGCCGGGTCTCCATTTGGGGCACCACGCAGGTGGACGGCGTCCCGCCACACATCATACCCTGAGACAGCCCACTCGTGCAACTGGACCCACACATGCACTCCTTGCCCTCTCTGGTGCGAGCTTGGGGCTGCCTGTGCAAGCGCTAGCCTCGCAGGTGAGCATGCATATTGGGGGGCGAGGGGAGGACATGAGGGCTGGGGCGAAGATGACTGTATCACTGTCAGTTAGTACAAGGGATGACCCAGATGTGGAAAGGAAGAGACGTGTCCCGTGTGTACTGCAACTAGTCGCCAATCCAACTACCCCCATGTCCGGAATGTAAGCCCGCACCTAGGCCCGCCCATCCGCCACATCGAACATACCACCAGCACGACAACCTTCCCATTCGAAACACTGACTGGGGGTGGCGACCAGTGAACAATCATGTGTAGCCTACCCACGCGTACATGTGGGCCCTCCATGATCCATGTCACCTGCGGCAAAGACATGACATGCGCAATGAGGGAAGTGAGGAGAGCTGTCCGCCCCACGCGCAGAAGGTGCATCAGCTCCACAGACCCAGCAGCGAGTCCAGCAGGGGTCACATGTGCAGGGGCAGCTGTGCCTGGTGTGAAGGCACATGCATATGGACAGCACATCGACCAATGTGTAGTCTGCCCACATCCACAGTCCATCATCATGCGGACATAGGAATTGAACACAGGGCAACACATCTTAGCTGGTGCACCCACCATGACCAACAATGCGCAATCATCGACGTACCCGCCCTGTGCATGGCCCCCCACCCAACGGAGGCACATCCAGTGCCACCATCCCACACACACAAGCCTTCCACGGAACATGCTGTGTCCAATGGTCAGTACAGAGTCAGCACCCATCTGGTGGATCCTGAACAGGAGACACATGCACACACATGCCAGCTCCCACTATGTACGACTGCCACCTGGCACGTGCAATGTAACCTCTCACCTGTGACGTGTGACTGCAAGCACACAGCCGTCTTGGCATGGGGCTGTCAATGTGGACACCAGTCAATGTTTCGGGAGCTGTGATCCGTACAGTGCTGTACATAGGGTGCAGTGCTGACACCTACTACTGTCTCATATCCCCTCGTGCCACAGGTCCCACTTGTATTGGCCGCTCAGCCCGTGCCCACATCGTCGTCGTCGTGTGCCATACTCATCCAGCCTCGGAAGCAGTACCATGCTCAGCAGACACTCATGTTGCCGTGGCGTTGCCGCTTGACGAATATGCAGTCAGTCCCCATCAGCACGCCCGCAAGTCATTGGGGCCTAGATCCCCATGTGCATGCACATGGCAGTGGTATGTCTCACTTGCCATTGCCATTGTTGGGAGACATGTGTAAGTGTATTGTGGCCGTGCCGTCCCAGCTTGACAGCTGGGCTGTGGCCCATGTGCTTGCTCAGTCATGTCAGTGATGTGTATGCGAAATTGCTATGTGCCGTGTTGCTTTGACATGTGTCCTCTGCCATTTAACCAAGGCGGAGACCGAACATTGACCGCCCATACCAATTGCTGGCGGACATGGACGATACAGAGGTAATCAGGAAGTTTCGGCTGGACAGGCCAACTCTGCATCGACTGTGTGCCATGTTAGAGCCTCATCTCCGTCCCCGCAGGGTGTATCCGACTGCTGTCACCCCCACGGCTAAGGTGATGGCCGCCATGCATTTCTTCGCCACTGGGTCATTCCAGCACACAGTGGGCATTGGAGGAGGGATGTCCCAGCCCATGTTCAGCAAGGTGCTGAGGGATGTACTGGCAGCCATGATGCTGTACCGGAACAGGTACATCCGCTTCCCCAGGGCTCGTGAATTGGCGGCAGTGAAGGGTGCATTCTATGCCCTTGGCAGAATCCCACACGTCGTGGGAGCCATTGACTGCACTCATGTTGGCCTTGTTCCACCACAGGCCACTGAGCACCTGTACCGCAACAGGAAGCACACGCACTCCCTGAATGTGCAAGTGGTGTGCCTTGCGGACATGGTGATCACCCACGTGTGTGCCAAGTTTCCAGGCTCGGCCCATGACGCACACATAATGCGCAACAGCATCTTGCCACGACTGATGGCCAATCTGCAACAGGATCGTGGCTGTATTGTCGGTGAGTATGTGGAGTGGTGTAGCGTGCTGGTTGTGCGATGCTGTCCCCTGTCCAGTTGGAATAGCAACGGTTCTCTGTGTCCCTCACACCCAGGTGACTCTGCGTATCCGAATGGGGCATGGCTGCTCAGTCCATTGAGGAATCCTCGCACCCCAGCAGACGATCGATACAATGAGGCACATGGGAGGACCAGACGTGTGGTCGAGCGTACCTTTGGCCTCCTCAAGTCCAGGTTCAGGTGCCTGGACCGCACTCCCCACAGAAGGTGTGCCAGATAGTGGTGGCGTGCTGCATGCTGCACAATCTGGCCATTCGGAAGCAGATCCCCCTCATTGTGGATGACGGAGATCAACCAGGGCCCCAGCCCGCAGACCAGGACAGCTCGAGTGAGGTGGACAGCGGAGAGGAGGAAGCTGGGAATGTGCGCCAGCAGCTCATCGCCCGCTACTTCACTTGACGGTGAGTGTCCATGTACGACGGATGATGTGTCTGTATCTATGCAGGTGTGTGTGTGCTGTGTCAGGGTGGCCGTATGTTCACTGCGTGCAGTGTGTCAACGCTCCATGGCCAGGGTAGTATGCCACTGTTGGTGACTGTGGCATTGTGCCCTATTGCTCTGTGCGATGTGTGTACATTGCTTGTAGTTGTTGACATGTACTGTGTGATGGGTGTGTGACACACTCATTGAATGTGCTCCTGTTCTGTCTCCCACCCCTAGGTCCCTACAGGCCCTCCGGATTCCATTTCCATGCCACGCATCAGGTGCCTTTCCGCCCAAGGTGGCCGTTGTATTCCGTACAATAAAGACACAGGGCACAAACAGCAGTTAGTGAAAAAGGTGCATTTATTCCAAACTGTGACATGTGATTGTGTGTAAGGTGATGACAAAAGTGGTGCGTGCAGTGACAATGAGCTGTCGGTCATGGCTGCGTGATGATCAGGGTGTACCCACTGGTTCTATGTCCATAGTCCAACACACACATGCCATCCAGATGGCTGTGTGGAGTGGGATCGTAGAGCAAGTCAATGCAGTGGCTGGTCAAGGAAGGCTGGCGGAAGGCTGGCTGGCTGCCTCACTTGCGACTGGAGCGTGCGAAGTCCTCCCGGGAGATCTGTTTCCTCTTCGGACGGCCCCTTCCACGTTTGGGAGGGGGTGTGTGGTGGCGACCTGCTGGTGGTGGGTGAGGTGTGCTCACTGGCTGTGGACGCAGGGGAAGTGGACACTGCTGGCCGACCCTGCGCCCTAGCAGGTGGTGGCGGAGGTGGTGTTGCTGGCCTTGCCTGTGACCCCACCGCCACCACCAGCTGGCCCATGAGGTCCACGAGTTGGTCCATACGGGACACGAATTGGCCCATATGGGCGTCCATGGACCTCAGCACCCCCAGCACCTCCCGCGTGTCAGTAGCAGACCTGGCCCATTGTCCTTGGGCCTCTTCATAGGCCCCAAGGACTCTGGCCATTTGAGGCAGGGCATGGCTCCCAGGGGAGGCTGGCGTTTCCCTGACCCTGCTCCTCCTACCAGTCCTGCTGCCACCGGCCTGCCCACTAGCCACATTGCTCACCACGGTCCTCGCTGTGGCTCCCAGGGTGGATCCAGTCGGCCGGGCCACCACCTGCGCTGGGGCTGGTGCCAGCGAAGACGTGGTGGTGGTGGAGGCGGTGGTGGTCGGTGCGGCGATGGTGGCGGTTGCGGCAGTGGTAGTGGCCGCAATGACCGTGGGTGTGGCCGCAACGACAGTGGCAGCAGGGGACTGGGACTGTTCAGCATCCCTGGATGATGGGTTGGTGGGTAGGAGGGGTCCTGGGGAGCGGCTGGGCCCTGCCACGCCAGATGGGCCAGCTTGGTGGTCCGTGTCCGAAGAGGTGGACAGATCCTCCAGATCCGTGTGTCCTCGTTGGGGGCTTGTAGGCTGGCTGTGCTGGCTGCTGTCTCCATCCCCAGCGTCCAGCAGTTCGTCACCTGTGGAGAGAATGAGATTTGTTATTGTGTTGCACCTGGCGAAGTATGTATTAGTCGTCTGACATTGGCAGTTCGTGCAATCTCGTACATGGGTTTCCCGGAGGCGAGTGTGTGGCTGTGGCATCTGTAGGTGTGTGTGCTAGGCAATGGGACTGTGTGCTGTGCACATGTGGCATGGGACGGATTGGCCATGCCGATGGGTGTGTTGCTTTGCCCCTACTCATTGTGACTCTGGTGTATGCGGGCTCCTGGCCCATCCTGGGTCTGGTTTGTACTTTGCTTTTGGAGTTCAAATGGAACGCTTAGGAACGCATATGGCAACATGGGGGCCATGCCCCAGATTCGCATTTGGGAGGGAATATGCTTTTGGAGTTCAAATGGAACGCTTAGGAACGCATATGGCAACATGGGGGCCATGCCCCAGATTCGCATTTGGGAGGGTATATGCTTTTGGGGTACATGCTGTGAGCCATGGGTGCCGAACGTGACATGTGTTGTGGCAGCATGACAGTGCATGGTCTGAGGTGTGTGCATGCCTGACATGCCCTGCATATTTGCTGTCTGTTGTGGTTACTGGACATGGCATTGGACGCATCGTTATGAGTGAGTGATAGTTGTGTGCCAGCCAACGTATTGCAGTTGTCCCATCTCCTTGGTGTGCGTGCTGCCCTGTGCCATGTGCATCACTGCAGTGCTCGGGGGGGTGTGGCCCATGTTGTGTGTTGTTGCTCACAGTGTGTCGTGCGCTAAATTGACTTCTGGCACATGGTTGGTCATGGGCATGTGTCTTAGCGTGACTGCTGTATGTGTGGCAGCTGTGCGGATGACATGCCTTTCATGAGACTGGGGCTGACGGATGGGATGGATGGTATGTTGTATGTGCATGGTGTGTCTGTGTGTTTGATGGGTTCAGTGGTGTTCGTGTGCATTTCTGTTGTTCCGCTCTGTTGCGTCTAGTGTTGTTTGTCTTACATAGGCGTAGTTGTGGGGTGTGTGGTTGACAGGCAGTAGGGGCTACATGGACAGGACTTCAATGGTGTTTCGGTTGTGTGTGATGAGTTGCACAGTGGCTGCCGTGTGGGACTATATTCAGTGTGGCTTGTGCATGCAGACGTGGCTCCTTGGGTGTTGCTATGTCTGTGATGGGTCATGTGGGGTGTGAGTCTGCTGTTCATGTCCGTGTGCACATTGTTCACTTGTTCGTGACGGTGGGCGGTGCTGCGTGTTCGTGTGCTACGTGACATGTCCCATGTGTTGGTGGTGTTATGGTCCTCATGCCTCCAGTAATCCAGCCCTGTCCAGTTTCCCACCTGCAAGTTGTTCGTGCGTGCACTGTACTGGATGCCACATGGCTCTTAGCGGGGGTGCTCCATGTTGCAGGTCTGTGGGGGTGGGGGGGTGTAGTGGGTCGTGGGGGTGGCTGTACACCCACTGACACCGATTGCTGTGGACCGTGATGTCTGCCTTTCGGCTGTCGTTGTGCACTGCGGTGGCTGACACGTGGGTGTGGGGTGTGGGGGATGCTCCTCCTTGCTGTGCTGTGGGACTGGGGCCTGGTGTGTGTTGTACTTGGGCTGTCCACCGTCCCACCCACTGCACTTTGTGTTCCTGCCACTTACCTGTTACTTGTCGGTTGGTGCAGCTGTGCCTGACACATGGGTGTGGGGAGTGCTCCACCTTGCTGGTCTGTGGGAGTGGGGGCCTGGTGGGTGTTGTACTTCAGCTGTCCCCCTCCGACCCACTGCACTTTGTGTTCCTGCCACTTACCTGTTACTTGTCGGTTGGTGCAGCTGTGCCTGACACATGGGTGTGGGGAGTGCTCCACCTTGCTGGTCTGTGGGAGTGGGGGCCTGGTGGGTGTTGTACTTCAGCTGTCCCCCTCCGACCCACTGCACTGTGTGTTCCTGCCACTTACCTGTTACTTGTCAGTTGGTGCAGCTGTGGCGGACACATGGGTGTGGTGGGTGCTCGTTGTGGCGCTTCTGGCATATTTGGGGACCTGTTGGTGGTTACGTGGCTGGCTTAGTGTACACATGTCCCCACGCATCTTACAGTTGTTCGGTTTGGCCTGTGTGTGGTAGTGTCTGTTGCATGTGCGTGTGATGTGTTGTGTATTGTGTGCTGGACATGGGGGTGTTTGTCCCTGGGAGCTGTGGCATGGTGGTTGCGCATGTGTGTACATAGCGGTGTGCTGGTATACATTAGTTTGTACTTACCAGCCTCCACTCCCCCTGCTAATCCGGCGAGGATCTCCGGATGGATTACGACTCGCACCTTCTCCTCCCACGCTTTGAAGGTCTTAAAGAGCGCGGGATTCCCTCCGCCAGTGACGGCAGCCAGCTCTCTGTTTTTGCCCTCCTTCTTCTTGACCAGGCTCTTTACGTCATTCCAACGTTTGTTTATCTCGGTTCTGTTCCTGGGCAGGGTCCCGACTGCATTGACCTGGTCTACGATCCGGGTCCACATTCTGTTTCTGGTGGCTAGTGGTGTGTGCTGGACCATGTTCCCATAGATTTGTGGGTACACCTTGATGATCTCGTCGACCATGACCGTCAGCTCCATGGGCGTGAACTTGGGCATCCTTTGTGGTGCCATGGTGTTTGTGGTGCTGGTGCGGTGTGTGTTGTGTAATGTGCAGGGGGTTTGTGGTGCCGGTGTTTGGTGGTGGTGGTGGTGGTGGTTGTGATGTGTGCGTTTCTGTGGTGTGCTGCTGTCCTTGCTGTGTCACTGTGTCCTCTCCTCTCCTCTCTGGTTTGCAATGTAGCAAGGGGTTGTGGTCTGTGGGAGTGCTGCTTTTGTACTCACCTATGTGGGTGTGTCCTCATGGTCTGTTGTTTTCAGGTGTGTTGTGTCTGGGGTTCTGGCCTTTGTATTTTTTGTTTGTCCGGGGGTGTTTTCGGGATGTGTACTGTGCTTGTGTATTTGTGCGTGCCTTGCTGTGTGGACTTGTTGGCCATGTTGTGTGCTATTGGTTTTGTGTGCGGATGGTTTCTGTGCAGGTACGTGGGCGCCATGGCTTCTGCCGTGTCGATTCTCATCGGCGTTGTTTGCGCTGGCGGGCGGTATATTTGTTGTTTTTCCGCGCTCATGGCGGTGCGATCGTAATTTCGCGTGCGGTGTGTCGGCCGTGTGGGCGGGCGGTTTTGTGTTGTCGTGCGTGTTTCCGTCCGTGGCGGGCGGTTTGACTCCGACTCGGACGATGGCGGGCGGTATTTTGTATGATTTTTCCGCCGATGGCGGTTTTCAGTTTGTGTACTCATAATGGCGTGGTCGGTGTTCAGGCGGTGTGTGCGGGCGGATTTTTGCCGCTTCCATGCCTGGCGGATTTTTTTACGCCGGGTATCGTAATGTGCCCCTTAGTGATTTAAAAAAAACATTTTAGTATTTAAAATGTTCATTTTAATTAAAATATTGGGCAGTGTTTAAACTGGCATTTAAAATTAAAGTGAAATTATCATTTTGCTCAAATGTATTGCAATTTACATTGTGTTTTTATTACTTAACATATTTGACCTATTATTGTTTTTTATAGAAATAAATTAAACATTTCAAAAGAAATGTTTTATTAGGCTTGATAATATATTTATTTTCATGCTGCTAACGTTTACTTAATGTATATATATTGGAATGCATACATTATTGATTATTCACAAAAAGGATATGAAAACTTAACCTTACAATCCAACTACTCTTTCTTCAATGTTTGTAGGTCTTGAGTTATAGTAGTAATTTTAACCCCTCTGCCCAATACATGCACTTTCTCTAAATAAAGTGGTTTGGATTTAGAATATTACATCTGTGTCCACAAATATATGCACTTTTAATGATGTTTGTAGGCCTGGGTTTAGGATAGTAAATCTAACTTTCTCTCCCCCAATGTTTGTGGGACTGGAGTTAGAAAAGTAAATCTGCCCCTGACCCCCAAAAATGCATTTTCTACAATGTTTTGGGGGCTTCTTTTAGAATATAAACTCTGATCCTACCCCAATTTATACATGTTCCCCCATTTTTGTGTGCCTGGAATTAAACATAGTAAATCTGCTCCCTGCAAATATATGTACTTTTTACAATGTTTAGAGGAATTAGAATAGTAAATCTGACTGACCCTCTCTCCCACATGTAAGCACCATCTCCAATTTAGGTGGAGCTGGAGTTATAATAGTAAATCCAACACCCTCTCTCCATCAAATTAAAGCACTTTCCCAATTGTTTTAAGGTCTAAAGTTAGAATAGTAAATCTGAACCCTCCAACCCATATACACACTTTATTCAATGTAAGTGGGACTGAAGTTAGAATAGTAAATCTACACAATGGCGCCCCAATGACGAACTACGTTCTTAGCAGCCATGAACTTTCACATAGTTTGGAGACATGGGGACCGATTCCGATCTCGGCCGGTAGGGCTCCGAATCGGATCCGGCATTACCGGATCCGATTCGGAGCCCTGTTTCCCCACCGAGTCGGACGTGCGTCCGGGCGAGGGAGTATGATGCGAGCGGATGCGAAATCGCCGACCGACTCGTTCGTGGGACCCAACCGCACCGACCGACTCGCACGGACTCGACTCGCACCGCGCAATGGAGACGTTCCCCGGCCGGGTAAGCACGATGCGCGCCTCGAGCAGTCCGACCGACTCGCGCCGTCCGGCTCGAAAGAGCAGTCGGAGCCGCACTTTGGGGGTCCGTGTCAGACCCCCCTGTACGCCTAGCCGCGCGAGTCGCACACAGGGGGGACCCATGGGTCCCCCCTACCTGTGCATGTACGGCGCGACCCGCTTCGACGCGTACCCACTGTAGGGGGCGCCCTTGTTCGCCTCGCACCCATTGAGTCAATGGGAGCCCGCGTACGCGTTGTACGACCGGCTCCCATTGACTTCAATGGGAGTCCGACCGACTCGAGTCCGATTGCATGCGAACGCATCGTACTCGTTCGGTCGGACTGCTAGGTTCCGATTCGGTCGGAAATCTCTCCGGGTCCGGCTCGGTCGGAGAGATTTCCGGCCCGAATCGGAATCGGCCCCTCAGTATCCATCTTGGATATCATATCTGAGTTTATCTTTCTTCATGGCTCACAGCATCTTTGTTAGGAAACCGTAATACAATTTTGCTGCAGCCTGTACTTTGCAACGCAGATCTAGGATTTCCTTAGCAAACAATAGTTGCTTTCTTTGGAGTTGCTTGATGGACATTGAGCAAACAGAGAAGTATTCTGGAGTCATGTTGTGAAAACGTACTTTAAACTAGTATGAATATTTAACAATCTTTTCTAAAGGCTGTAGGATTGTTATAGTAGTATACTTCAGATTTATTCTGTGATGGATCAAGAGAGTTTCTAAAGTCAGAATTCTGTTGCTCATGCTATGTATATGTGATTATGTGGAAATGATACAAGAAACAGGCAGAAACTCTACACACAGATCGCATAGTGATGAAGCTTGAGTGCCGAGAATAATCAGTTCCACATCAAAGTACAGAGATATGTTTCATAGAGATATTGCTAAGGTAAATCTATTCCCTGCTACAAATAGATTCAAGTCTAAATCTGACCACCCCCCAAAATGTACTGACTTCAGTGTTTTTGGCCCTGGAGTTAGAATAGGAAATCTGATCCTCCCCTAATTTATGCACTTCCACCTATGTAAATGGGACAGGATTTAAAATAGTAAATAAGTCCATCCAAGTATATGTACTTTCCACAGTGTTAGTTGGTCTGGAGTTAGAATAGTAACTTTCGATCTCCCCCCTCCTCCAATATATGCACCTTCCCCAATGTAAGCTGTGCTAGAGTTAGAAAAGTAAGCCTGACCTCCACCCAAAATATGAACATTCCCAAATGTATGTGGGGCTGATGTTAGAGTAGAAAACAGAACCCCCAACCCTAATATATATGCACATTCCCCAATGTTTGTGTGCCAGGATTTAGATTACAAAATATTCTCATCCCCCAAATATATTTACTTTCTCCAATGTTTGTTGAGCTAGACTTGGATATTCAATCTTACCCTACTTAAATTGTAACACTTTTACATCTTTATGTTGGACTGGAGGATTAAAATAGTGACTCTCACCTATCAACAAACATTTTTTAAAGGTTTAAAGAACTGTAAATATCAATGTATATTTTTCTAGTTTACGTTAATTTTTGGTTGTACATTGATTTTTTAAATAATAATACATATGCTTATATTAATCATCAAATAATTAAAACATGATCATGAATACATGATTGTTTAGCATATTTATAATAGTAAAATAAACTAAACAAATACATGTTTATATACAGATATTTTATTAAGTCAAATGTACTATCAATTGCATATGTCTATATTAGGGGTGGCTTCCTCAAACTTAGTTAATCAAGTTAAATGTGGGTTGTTTTTAACCAAACATTATGTGTGGTTATCAAAACTTTAAAATTGTATTAAAAATGAATACTTAGGGGTCGATTCCGATTCGGGCCGGAAATTTCTCCGACCGAGCCGGACCCGGAGAGATTTCCGACCGACCGGACTCCGTGCAGTCCGACCGAACGAGTACGATGCGCACGTATGCCATCGGACCCGGAGTCGGTCGGACTCCCATTGAAGTCAATGGGAGCCGGTCGTACAACGCGTACGCGGGCTCCCATTGACTCAATGGGTGCGAGTCGGACAAGGGCGCCCCTACAGCGGGTACGCGGCGAAGCGATTCGCGCCGTACACGCACAGGTAGGGGGACCCATGGGTCCCCCCTGTGTGCGACTCGCGCGGCCACGCATACAGGGGGTCCGACACGGACCCCAAAGTACGGCTCCGACAGCTCTTTCGAGCCGGAGTGCGCGGCTCGGTCGGACTGCCCGCGGCGCGCATCGTACTTACCCGGCCGGGGAACGTCTCCATTGCGCGGTGCGAGCCGAGTCCGAGCGAGTCGGTCGGTGCAGTTCGAGCCGGGAACGAGTCGTTCGGAGCGGTCGGGACGCCCGGACGAGTCGGTCGGCGAATTCGCATCGTACTCGCTCGGCCGGACCCGCGTACGATTCGGTCGGGAAACAGGGCTCCGGATCGGATCCGGTAAAGCCGAATCCGATTCGGAGCCCTACCGGCCGAGATCGGAATCGGCCCCTTAATGTAGGCCCTAATGACAAAGATGGTGCAGACACCACCACATTGCTCAAAGCCAAACAACCTTTTGAATATCCTACTGAGGAAGAAAAACACACAAATCACTTTAAGTAACAGTTATTCGTGTTCACAGAAATGATAATATATGATTAGGTCCAAACAAGTGATGGTTTAGATCAGTGATACAAAATTAGAGAGAGGGGTCCTTCTCACCAAAGGGACAGGACACCGAAAACAAACAATATGTCAAAAACAAAGTCCCTTTGGGTTTCTCATAAGCACACTGTATACCACACCAATCTCACATGCACTCTAATCACCATCAATGGAATTGAAAACCAGAAAAGTATAATACAAAATATCTTTATTGACAGGATCCTTATTCAATCTTATTAAAAATTTATTATTTGTAGATTCTTTCCTTTTTAAAAAACATAAAATAACAATATTATTAAAAACAACACATATTTTCAAAATTCATGGGAGAATGCAACAAAATTATATAATAATAATAGAGCCCAATAACTCTATTTGGCAAACCAAGACAAAGTTTTACAATATTTAGTTTGAAATTAAACATTACATGACACAGGTATGAGTGTTCATTCTAATCTCTATTGTCAAAAAAACCAATAATGCTGGGTGCTGTTTTACGCTGCGTGATTGATTGAATACACCACCTTCTTCAGGCTAACAATTAATTTTGGTGTCTCCCAACACAATAATCTAGACAGATGAAAGAACAACAAGTGGGAAGAGGAAAATATTATATTCCTTCCTTGATAGTTCTAATTCTCCACATTAACCATAGATCCTCAATAGTGAAGGTGGCGATTGCTCTTAGGGTTTTAAGGTTATACTTCCATAAACTTCACAAATCTGCTGGAGTCTGTATGTAGATTAAAATCGTCCGTAGGACCTGATCATGGACCCATTTAGGTTTAGCCACTGGAGCTGTGGCTCAAAGATAATGCCGAACTTCGTAAACAATCGAGTCCTCAAATAGGGTAACGGCCTATCAGCAACCTCAATCCAAATGTTGATGCCGGGACTTTAAAGTCTCCTTGCATGCTCCTGCTTCTGTCAGATTCTACACTGACAGAAGCAGGAGCATGCGAGGAGACTTTAAAGTCCCGGCATCAACATTTGGATTGAGGTTGCTGATAGGCCGTTACCCTATATTTGAGGACTCGATTATTTACAGAAGTTCGGCATTATCTTTGAGCCACAGCTCCAGTGGCTAAACCTAAATGGGTCCATGATCAGGGTCCTACGGACGATTTTAATCTACATACAGACTCCGGCAGATTTGTGAAGTTTATGGAAGTATAACCTTAAAACCCTGAGAACAATCGCCACCTTCACTATTGAGGGATCGTATGGTTAATGTGGAGAATTAGAACTATCAAGGAAGGAATATAATATTTTCCTCTTCCCACTTGTTGTTCTTTCATCTGTCTAGATTATTGTGTTGGGAGACACCAAAATTAATTGTTAGCCTGAAGAAGGTGGTGTATTCAATCAATCCACCGAAACGCGTCGCTTTGTTCTGAAAACGCACCCAGCATTATTGGTTTTTTTGACAATAGGGATTAGAATGAACACTCATACCTGTGTCATGTAATGTTTAATTTCAAACTAAATATTGTAAAAAACTTTTTGTCTTGGTTTGCCAAATAGAGTTATTGGGCTCTATTATTATTATATAATTTTTGTTGCATTCTCCCATGAATTTTGAAAATATGTGTTGTTTTTAATAATATTGTTATTTTATGTTTTTTTAAAAAAGGAAAAGAATCTACAAATAATAAATTTTTAATAAAATTGAATAAGGATCCTGTCAATAAAGATATTTTGTATTATACTTTTCTGGTTTTCAATTCCATTGATGGTGATTAGAGTGCATGTGAGATTGGTGTGGTATACAGTGTGCTTATGAGAAACCCAAAGGGATTTTGTTTTTGACATATTAGATCAGTGATACTCAAAGTACGGCCCGGGGGCCGCTTGTGGCCCTCTTGACCTTTACAGGCGGCACCCTGGTGAACAGCAGCTTGAGCTGCTGTTTAGTTGCTGAGCACTAATATTCAGAAACAAAATGTTAAATAAACGGGAAAGCATTTATTAACCTGCAAATAAATGCTTGCCCGTTTATTTAAAAAAATTTTAGACCTCCTTATACAATCCCAGACCCACCCAGACCCTCTACCGTCACCCTACTGGCATCGGTGCGGCCCTCGGTCACACCACAGACTGTACTTTGTGGCCCCTGGGCAAATGTTTGCGAGTACCCATGGTTTAGATTCATAGAGTTTAACAGTTTGCAAGGTATTCACAATGTAATAACCATTTTTGTTCTTACATATATATGAACTAATCCACTGTCATGCCCTATCTGTGTCTTGCCTAGATCGTTTGCTTGACTATTAAAATTAGACGGGCTAATTTTGAATAACTCACTATTTCATTAATCAATGTACAAATTATATACTGTGATGTTCACTATAGAATGTCAACAACATTTTAGGATAGTAAAAAACATAGATAATGATTAGTTAAAAAAATCACACCACCTGCCCAAGCTGTATCTCTTTCGGACTGGTAACATATGGGACAGAAGTGCGTTCCTCTGCTGTGTCTATGTTAATTCTGCCTTCCTCTTGATGCAACTCCTCTCTTTTTAGATAGGATGATAGCCAGCACCTTTTTTCATTAATATGAAGAAAACAAGAAGGAGCTTTTGGTCAGACCCCTAAACACATTGGTTCGTTTGGGTCATGCCACGGCTTCTGAAGAACAATTCCCAAGTGGATGCTGCATCCTTTTCCTTTTATTTATTTATTTTGAAGGTTTTGTATAACACAAACAAGACCATCGCGGGTATCAGAGCGCTTTACACTTGTTAAAGAACAGAGACACATACAATCAATATTATTATAGTCGAGAAAGGAACATTGTATGGCAGATCCTCTGAGAGGGCAGGATCGCCTCCATGATAGGACAGATACGTCGAAACAGTAATATAACAATGAGCCGTAATCATGAGCAAAGATGACGAGTCCAGGTAGGCTCAGTGAGACGAGTTCCAAGGACCTAGGGCAGAAATGTATTCCAGAGTAGTAATTTAACTTCTTTCTTAAAAGAAGATGTTGAGGGATTCAGTCTGGTTTCGGAGGGGGGAGGGAGTTCCAAATTCTCGGGGCGATGCCGGAGAAGGCTCTATTATAGTTTTTTTTTTAGAGAATCTCTGAGGTGTCAGCAGTAAAGAGCAGGAGCTTCTAGAAGACCTGGAGTCCCCAGAAAGTTCAAGCTTCTGAGCCAGGTAACTTGGGGTGTTGAAGTGTGGGGCTTTGTGGGTCATGCATGCACTTTTCAGTTAAATTCCTTGCTTCGTTGGGGAGCCAGTGAAGGGATTTTAAATCAGGGTTGATATCGTTGTTTCTTTTTGATCCAATGATGAGCCTTTCCCCAGAGTTGAGGCAGGCACTTAAGGGAGCCGTTGTGGATTTGGGGTGCACTTCCGTAGTCCAGCTTGGGGATCACTAGGGCTTGGATGGCAGAGTTGAAGTCTTTGGGGGGTAGGAAGGGTTTTAGTTTTTTAAGATGCTCATTTGGAGGTTTACTCCTTTGGTGGCTGCATCAATGTGGTTCTGCATGTTAAGGTTCTTGTTGAGAATAATTCCTAGTGATCTCGCTGAGTCAATGACCTGAGGTAGGCAGTTGAAGGCTGTTAGTAGCTCCATTCAGTGATTAATGACGGGGGATTGTTTCGGAGGAGCAATTAGGAGGAATTCTGTTTTGAGAGTGTTAAGTTTGAGGTTGTTGAATGTAAGCTAGCTTTGAGGGTTTTTTAGGGTTAAGTTGAGGGCTTTGATGTCTTCAGGGGTGGAGACTTTCAGGTATAATTGTGTGTCATCAGCGTACATGTAATTGTGGATGTTGGATGAGCTCAGAATTCATGTTAGTGGCTCCATGAACAGGTTAAAGAGAGTGGGTGAGAGGGAAGAACTCTGTGGAACCCCTAAGGTGGCAGGCATGGACTCAGAGATGGACTGATTAACCTTGATTTTTTTAGTTCTGTTTTGGTGAAAGGAGGTGAACCACGTTAGGACAGGCCTGAGAGTCCCATCCTATGTTCGAATAGATCTAGTAGGTAGTCATGCTTAATCGTATTGAAAGCTGAAGAAAGGTCAAGGACGATAAGAAGGCATGATTAGTTTTGATCCAACATTTTTAGCGCATCGTCCACTATGTGTGTAAGTACTGATTCGGTGCTGTGCCCTGGTCAGAAGCCGGTTGAAATTGTTCAAGAAGACGGAATTGCTCAATGTGGTTACAGAGTTGGACATGAACACATTTTTCAAGGAGTTTCGCAAGAGTTGGAATGTTAGAGATGGGGCGGAAGTTATTAAAGTCTGTGTGATTAGCTGTAGGTTTTTATAGAATAGGGATGACCTGCCCAGACTTTAGGAAATCAGAGATTGTGCCTTGAAGTCGAGAGGCATTAACGATCTTGGTCCAAAGTGGGAGAATCGCTAGTTTGATCTCATTGAAGAAGTTGGGGGGTACTGGGTCGTTGTAATGGTTTGAGGGTTTCCGATCTGCTAGCATTTTTAGAGTGGCGAATTCTTCAATGGTTTTGAAGGGCTTCCAAGAAGCGTTGTTTTTGAGGATGTGCTCAGGTAGACTTGAGGGTACAGCAACCCGGGAAGAAGAAGGTCTGGAGTGAGATGCGAGGAGACTGTGTTCCAGGGCCCTCTGCAAATCAGATTCAATATTTTCCATCTTTTCAAGGAAGAAGGAGGCAAATTCTTCGCAGTTTGGTAGCAGGCTGGATCCAGCTGAGGGAGGGTTGGATAGGCCAGCTGACTGAAGTTTGATGAGCTCAAATAACTTTTTTGGTCAGTTTCTTGCTCGATCTAGTTGGTTTCTGAAGAAATTTGCTTTCAAGTTCCTAATGCTTTTGTAATATGAGTTCCTACGTGATCTCAAATGCTTGAGGTGTTCAAGGGAAGGTGAGGATCTCCACTTTCGTTCAGCTAGTCTCAAGTTACGTCTTTCAGTATTAAGGTTACCATTGTACTATGGTTTAGAGTCATTAGTGGGCATTCTTTTGAGCTGTAAGGGTACGACTGAGTCTAGAATGTTCTTCATGGAGCTAGTGTAGTGGCTTGTAAGATCTTGGACATCTTACATGTCCCCAGGAGGTGGAAGTAGGTTGTTACTAAGGCACGTCAAGTCATTAAGGTTAATGTTATGCATGCTCCTTTTCCATATTTTGGGTTTCGTTGATTGAGCGGTATTTGTTCTTACAGATTTCAAAATGAAGAATGTGATGCAGTGGTGGTCAGACCAGTCACAGGGGAGGATATATTCTAATTAAATGGTGTTAGCTTTAGCGATCATAAGATCTAAAGTCGCTCCCTTGTTGTGAGTGGAGCTGTCACAGAACTGAATCAAGTTGAGATCAGCAAGAAAGGATTTAAGGCTGTTGACCATAGGTCATTCAAATCGTTCCAGTGGAGGTTGAAGTCTCCAAGGTAGATTTGGGTGCAGTGCTGGCCGGAGTTTGTTGCGATGATTTCCATGATTTCTTCTCTGAAATATAAGGTTATCTCCAGGCGGGTGGTAGATTGTGTGTAATTTGCATAGTGGTCTGTCGTTGCATGCAATGTTGATGCATAGATATTCACTAGAGGATAGAATAGGGGATAGAGAGTGTGTGACTTAGAGACTATTGCAGTGAATGCAGGTAATGCCTCCACCTGGTCTGCTGGGTCTATCAGATCTGGTGATGTCATAGCTAGGAGGGACTAGTATGTCCAGGATAGGTGCAGAGGATGCATTTAGCCATGTTTCTATCAAGAAAAGAAGGTCAAGGTTGAGTGCAAGGATAAGGTCAGCAATATCCACTGCATGTCTTGCAGCCGATCTGCAATTGAGTAGCATGCATTTCAGATGGGAGGTGGCCCTGGTTGAGGAGGTCTGAGTAAGGGTAAACTGCTTAAGGTTGTATTTGTTTATCGCTCTGTGATTAGGCTTTGATTCTCTGTGTGGGTTTGCAGGAATGGATTGGATTTGTCCCTGGTTGTCTATGTTATCAGAGTGTGAGGAATTGTAAGATAGGAGGAGGGTGTGGATATCTACGTCAGACAGTGTATCTAGTAATCTACAGGGCTGAGTGGAGGCAATGGGGTAGGGTTCTCCACCCTGAATGGGGGAACTTCGAGGAGGGTGAGATCAGGTTGGTCTGGAAGTGAATTGGAGGCATGGGGCAGTGGTAGGTGAGATGGTCCACAGAATGACTATATTTTTTGTATTCAAATTCGTAGTTGGCCACCGATTGTTAGTAGATTTTATGGTGATGTGGATAAGGCTATGAAGGTCTCACTTGAGTTGTTGTAGGTTTTGTGTAATCGCACCCAGTCTAGATGTAAGTGAGATGTGGGCACAGGTTATCGGATCTTGTAGCAGGGGGAAGGAGGCGCGGAGGTGTGACAGCAAAAAGCATAAAGGAGGTATTCTACGCAAACACCGAACTTAGTGAAATAGACTATGTTGGATTGAAAGCTGTTTATTGTCCATCTTAACCAACATAGCACATTGATTGTATTATTTTAGCAATTAACTATGAATTGCACTCGCGCGTTTTGATCAGAGATATAATTTTGATTTAATTGCTTTTATTGTATATACTGTTCAAGGCTTATGCTGATAACAATGTATACAATAATAATAAGGCAATTTATAGGCACTGCCACGGCAAAACAGTCTAATTTCTGGAAAACACAAGAAACACTCAGATTCAATAAAAGCAAACCTTTTACGTTGTTTTATAGAAACACATTTCCACTTACTAAATGTATGTAGTACTTTCCCCGGATGCAGGTCTGAAAAGAAAAGAAACCAGCTCATTAACCCAAAACATTTATCTTGCTTCAATGTGGGACATATGGCAGGGTTGTACAAGGGACGGTATAGAGCCCCCTACCTCATCTGCTTCTTTACTGGTGTAAAAGGATAAAGTGGTATTCCGAAGGCGAAACCAGTATTTTGACCAGGCAAATTTCTGGAAAACATAAAGGAAGAAACTCATTTGAATTAACTGTTTCAACAAACTCCAAGAAACCCACTTGATTATTCTGTTTCAACATTCATTAACAAAATCGTTCAATTACACTGTTGCAACATACCCCAAGATACCCATTAGATGATGCTGTTTCGATATACCCCAATATACCCATTTGATTACACTGTGCCCCAAGAAACATATTCAATGACACTGTTTCAACATACGTACCCCAAGAAACCCATTGGATTACACTGTTTCAACATACCCCAAGAAACCCATTTGATTATATTGTTTCAACATAATTTGATTATACTCTTTCGGTCAAGAGGTATGAAAACAGGAGATGTCCGCCACTGACTGCATATTTATCCATTAGCCAGGTTGAAAGCATAATTTCCTATACACGGTGTGACATGTAACAATATGTTCAGTTACCATATTCATTGCACAGGGTTGCTGTCTATACTGTGTGGGAAGCTGTTTCTATTGGAATCCGTAAATTGCTCCTTCCTTGGTCCATACCTTATTGAAATATTAGTTAAGTCTTCAGCTTCCCAGAGAGCCAAATCTAAAAAACAAAAATACAACTTTTTTTGAATTTCTAGAAAGTCTGTCTCTGTACCAAGGAGAGTTTATAAAGGAAACTTTCTCCAGTACCGCTTCCTGTGTAACTACCAGACCCTCACATCAGATGTGAAACATCCAGCAGACTACCTAATCTAATTGGCCAGAGGGGGCTAATGCAGTGTCTTTCTTGTATGGAGGACATGGTCCCTTTGATTAAGTAATTCGGTGGCATGTAGAGCTGGTTTTGGGCCTTTTTAGCCAAGCATCTACAGAGACTGGGAGGATGACATATCAACAATTATAATGGTCGACCCGGAAATTGATTACTGCACCCCCACTAAGGGCTTTTATTTGGGGACTGAAAGGTGAAGATTGATTGCTGGACACATCAAAGATCTATAACTAGGCTGCCTAAATTATGAATAAATTATCTCAGTAACAGTAACAAACGGTCTTATGGCATATACTATTAAATTGCCTCTGAACATTATGCGTGTGCTTCTATTTGCATTTTATTTGTAAGATTTGCCTGAAATCCTTTTTCAACCAGCTCACACTAACACCACTAGTAGCAGGTTGTCCAATGCTTTAGCACCATTTTCTTAATACAAATTGTACTGTCTTATTTATGGTATACTATCACAGCATATAGATGTGCAGCAACAACTACCATTTCTATCCTTGCACTAGTTCTGGCTTGTAATAGGCACTTTAGTTTGTTGTAAAACTCCTATCAGCTTCTAACCTCAGTCAGTTTGAGTTACAGCTGCTGAGATCCAGACACTACACTATATTGGATTTGCCAGTGATTGCAGTGCAATTTACCAAACACAGGCAAAGCTAATAATGGCAGCGGCAGCCATATTGGAACATTATTCTCAGCAGTTGCTTGTGTTTGTGCCCATGAGATCCAGGTACTGCTCTGCAAGTTACAATTAAGACAAATGTATCTGTTACTTCCTGGTGGGCGATGCAGCAGCAGATCCTGGCTGCACATGGAACTAGTCATGCAGACTTCAAGTTTCCAGGGTTTAAAGACAGCATTTTTAAGAGTTTGAAGCCTTGACATGACATTAATACATGAACATAAAAAAGTTTAAAATAATGTTAGAAAGCATTTAAAAGTGGTATTTGATGCATTTAGAATTACTGTCAGAAGTATATTCATTGAAAAAACACAGTTAAAAATTAGGTTATGGTCAAACACGCAAAACCACTGAAAATCATCAGTTATGGCTAGCATGTACCCAACACACACCATAACTCGTATTACAAGCCATGTTGTTTGAGATGCTGGTAGAATGGGAAAACCAATGCTCAGCATCAGCAAATATGTTGGGGCCGATTCACAGATCTAATCTGAGACAAAATCCTAAACTTACAACTTTTGGTATTCACAGAAGGCACTTACGATTTTTGGTATTCACAGAATGCACTTACGACTCCTAACTTTACGTCCGCACCTGGACCGTACTCTCCGCACCCGGACCGTACTCTCCGGCTCGAGCCGTAATCTCCGGCTGGGGCCAGATAAAGTGTAATCAATGGGCCGGATTGCAATTTTTACAAAAAGGAACATTAGGAATGTGTGATAAATGGTAGAGGAGGTCATGAAAAACAGTTTGGGCAGGGAAAAGGGTACGGCCAGACACTACATCATAACCCAGAAAAGTTTTCTCCTTGCATCATGGTACATGCAGTGCTCAATTTGCGCTCCCCTCAGTGTTGACTGCGGTGTCAACACTACAATCAACACTAAGGCCCCTTAGTCTCCTCACTTTAGTGTTGACACCGCGGCGTCGGGTTGCTCCCAGCAGGGCCTCTCCCAACGCCTCAGCTCTCCGACCCCCCCACCAAAGTTCACTTGGGGAACACACCTGAGGGGGGAGGCCCAGTCCAATCACTCTGCACCCAGCAAGATGAATATAGTGAGGATGCTCCCATTCAGGTCTAGAAGACCATGCTTGCCCCGGTGGAAAGGCGTCCTATCGAGCCCACACTCACAGACCGCACTGGCCCTGGGGCTGCCTCACCCTCTCCGCCACCTCCAGCATGTCACCCCAGCCGACCAGCTCACACAGGAGGGGTGCTCCCCCTGCCGCCACCACTTCTCAGGGCCTCCATGCCTGACTGCAGGCTTGTTTTTTGCTGTGGGCCGAGGGTCGCCCCCCTACTCCGTCTCCCCTGCCATGTTGAGTGCGGGCAGCACCTTGGCCGTGCCCCCAGCTCGCCACTCACTACCAGTCGTCTGAGGCAGCCTCGCAGCCAGCAGCAGTCACCCACCACTGGGTCCCACTCATAAAGGTGGGTTGCCGCAGCGGATTCCGCTGGATGGCCGTCTGTGATTCCCTTCCTAGGTGGGAGCTCTGACTTAAGGCACCATCTTGCCTTAGCGCCTAGACTAATTTTTTTTAGACCTTTTGGACAAACCATTCCCTCAAATCTAAAAGATACAACTGATTTTTTGTCCGGATATTAGACTGGGGAAGGTTTTTTTTTTATTTGTCACTCTAGAGGTGGTCTCTCTTTATACTAGCATTAGGGACTCAGATGGAAGGAGAACAGAACACTTTTTGAGGTCAAGATCACTCAGGTTCTATAGAATCTCCTAATGATATCGAAAATTACAATTGTGGATGTATGCCAGACAGAAAACATATTCTTATGTTACAAAATCCTGTATAGACAGCTTTAGGGCAGAGTGAATGGCACCTGTTTCGCACCTAGTTATACAAATTTGCATATGGGGTGGGGGAAGGAACAGGTGCTTCACACTGATTTTCAAAAAAATAATAACTGTGGTTGTTTGGTTAAGATATATTGATAATCTCTTCATTATATGGGGAGCCTGAAATAAAAGTTAACACTCTTGTGAAAGGTATTAACAATAACAATCTCAACCTACACTTAATTGCAACAATAAGTAAAACCAAGATTAAATATTTGGATGTGAAATTGCAGATAGATCGGGGAAGAATAATGACAGAATAATGACATCAACTCCAGAGAACAGTATTCTCCATGCTAAGAGTTTTCACACTAATGCTTTAAAGTATAAAATTCCTTTTAATGAGTTGCTAAGAGCAAGGAGAATATGTAGTGATCTAACAACCTACAGAAATGAAGAGTTGAGGATAATGGAACGTTTGAAGGGGGTACAATGAGAAGAGGACACGTGAAGCAACATTAAAAGTGTATAATTTGATTAGAGAGACATTACTGTTTGGGAAGAGAAAAAGGGAAGAGGGTGCTTAAACTAGTTGATCACTACCTATTTACCTATTGCACCTAAAACAAAATATATGTGATATAATGAATAAATATTGGTGTTTACAGACAAATAACTCCACAATAAGAAATCCTATATATAAAACACCACTGATAACATATAGGAATGTCCCACACAGAAAAGACAGAGTGGTACATAGTGAATTTGGGGTCAAAGAATAGAGTTGGTTAGAATTTGGAAAGGTATTTAAGGATTGCAAGAAGGATTGTAAAAAGTGCAAAGCTTGTCAGTTCAGTCTAGACTGTAAGGAGTTTATGACACCGTTTCTGTGCCCCAAAACAGATAAATAGCTTTTGTGTAGTAAGGAGTATGTGATATATATGTTAATCTGCCCCTGTCAGAAAATATACTTGGGAGATAACCTTACCAGTACATAAATGGATCCTACGGCACAATAGAGCAATTAGAGATGAGGACAGCAGCTATCCAGTAGTCAGGAATTTTGGACAACTACTTGAGAGGAATGCAGGTACCTCAGATAATCAGTGGTTGACTGTGTTTCAAAATCACCCGGGAGAGGAGACAGGGAACTCTGAGAAGGTCAGAATTTACAATTATTATATATATTTTGACATTAGATATAAAGAAACCAATGGGTTCCTTTGAAGAAATCTTTGAAGAGATGTTTGTACATTCATGGTGCTTCAAATTGCCGTCCTTTGAATCAGATTTACATAATGGAGTGAAGTTCTGTATATGGTTTTCAGATATTGGATTGTAGAAAAAGTTGTTTGCTGTTTGCATCTTATCTTTCAATGTTAACATTACTGTTGAATAGTAGTGAACAGAGGCTTAATTTATGTGTACACATGTCATGACGTTCTATGTCATGACATTCTATGTCGTAAGTGGGATGTGGAATGCGAGTTAGATTAAAGCGGGGGTGCAACAGAGCTGAAGTGTTAGTGGGAGGTTGCGCTGTACCACTCTCCACCAGTGGGTCTTTTGGATCCCAAAATAAATGTTATCTCTTAACAGTTACTCTGTGTTCTGATTATTGCCAACTCTACAATTGGCACCAAGCGATTCCTAAGGTGTCCACCCGCTGTGGTGCTTCAAGCGGCGTTTCCACGGCATACCAAGTCAACCCGGCAGAAACCCAAGACAACCCGACTTTATTGAGGGTTCTCCAGTGCAACTGAATTCACAGAGTACACACTATTTCGAGATACTGTACATTAAAGTTATACTTTCAGGATTTGATTTGACAGTTTCTCCACATGCCGTTTGAAGCCCACCTGCGAGAGTGGTCACGGGAGTGTACAGGAGCTTGAACGAAGATTCTAATCTTGACATCGCACAACACGCCTGATGTCAGTATTGTGTGGTCTAATTCCTCATGAAAATACATGCACAGCACATACTACACATAACATTGCAGTCATTTTAGTAAAGGCTTAATGTGAAACTACTTCATCACTTCTATTTATGCGCAGCGTGTTTGATCAGTGATGCACACACTTTTATCACCTAATTTCTATTGTCGTTATTTGTGTGTGTTACTTCACCAGTGATACACACACTTTAAATCAAACTTATACCAAGCATACACAGGAAGTATAAAACAGTGATGCGCACACTATTTACGAGAAGGATATTATTCTATTTAGGATGCAAGTGCACATCGGATCGCAAGCTCAGTGATGCGCCCACTATTTACATGAGGGGCTGCTTGTTTAAATTAAAGAACTAGTGAACAACATGGTTAATGCTGGCATAAACATTATTTTGACTATTATGTTTTTGTACATGCAGGCACAGTTGAATTCAAAAGGTATTTTATTATACAGGTATTTTAAGTTTATTTATAATTTATAAATAGAATATACAAGTATTCTCATGCTTAATAGTCAAATGTTTAATCAACCATCTATATTTTTGCAAGTACCTGTTAAACCTACATTGGTTTGGAAAAAATTGTTTAAAACATTTAAGAACTATTTGGTTGCTATAGATGGTAAGGTATTTTCTGCAGAAAGAAAATTGCCATTATTATTTAGTTTCTTAGGGAATCCTGCCAGTGAAGTTTTTGAAAATCTGCAACCAATTCCAGCACCGGAGGATGAGAATGCTCTGGGATATATTCAAAGAGGCAGCATGCAGAACTGAAAAGCAATTTGCAGAGGTACCAAATGTAATGTGATAATTGAACGTCATAGTTTCTTGAAGGGGAAAAAATTGGGGGAAGAATCTGTGGAGGAGTACGTTGCTGCTTCAAGGGTGGTAGCAGCAAATTGTCAGAATGTTAATACATATAAGAGACCAATTTGTGTTTAATTGTGAATCTAAGAAATTTCAAGAACGATTATTGGCTTGTCTTAATCCCAAATTTTCAAAGGTGATGGATATTGCCAGAAGCATTGAGAGGTCAATATTGCCATCTAAAGCATTGACAGTAAAGGAAGCTAACACTAATTTACCAGTGTGTACAGTTCAAATGAAGAAAACCCCCAAAGAAGTGTTGGAAATGGACAAAATCTCAGTCGTTTTAAGTGTTGTTCTAATTCACATTTTAGTGATAATCCAGGGTGCCCAGCGATTAAAAGAAAATGTAATAAGTGCAATAAAATTAGACATTTGCAAAGTGTCTGCAGAAGTACAAAAGCCAACAGTAGCGTTAATGTTAACACAGTTGAAGATGTGGGTGATACTCTAGATAACGTAGTACTCACATTATATAATTCTGGTTCCGACTTAAAAATGTATGCCATAAATTCTGGATTTAAAACACCATTGGGATTGGTACACATATGAGATGTGGCTATTGATGTACTGGCTGATTCGGATTCTCAGATTACCATCTTGTCTGAAGTTAGTTTTAAAGATAAATGGAAAAACGTTCAATTGAAAAAGACCAATATCAACTGAAAAGCATTTGGCAATTTTGATATCAAGATATTTGGGTATTTTTATGATAATTTAGAGTTTCAGGGTTGAGTCATATATAGCAAGATATATGTGGCTATTAATGGAAAACATATCGTTGGATGGTATGGCTTGGGAAAACATGGGGTGATGTTGTGTCCTGGAACTGATTGTCCGATTGTCTTAAGAGACATATCGTTGAATCATGTTGAGATTCAACAAACTAATGTTAAGAAGGTGATTGAGAAGTATGGTGCTGTGTTTACTGATAAAGTTGGTCAAGTGAGAGGGCTCACACACAGGATAAAGCTTAAGAAAGGAGCAGTACCGGTTCAACAGAAAGTTCATATGTGTCCACTAGGTGTATGCTATCAGCTCAAACAGCATCTTGATGCATGATATGCGGACTGTATTATTGAGCCTACAGATAGTTCGGCGTGAATTTCTGCTGTTGTCATAGCTTTGAAGAAGAATGGAGATTTAGGTCTCTGTGCTGATTTGAGATCATTAAATAGAAAAATTCTGGTGGACTGTCACCCATTACCTAGAATACAGGAGTTACTTGCAGTGGTTAATGGGGCCAAATATTTTTCAACTATTAATCTCAAATCAGTGTACCATCATGTTGTTTTGGAGGAAGAATCAAGAGACCTGACCGCATTTGTTACTCCATTTGGAGTTTTTAGATATTTAAGGTTACCTTTTGGGCTGGCCTCATTGGCTAGCGTATTTCAGAAATTAATAGATATATTGTTCCAGGGATTGAGTGGGATGCAAGCCTTTCAGGACAACATCCTGATTTTTGCAAAAACATGTGAGGAACATGTTAAAATCGTTGGACCAAGTTCTACAGATCCTTGAAAATAGAGGAATGACAGTGAGTAAAAGTAAATGTAAATTTCTTGTGAAGGAAATTGATTATTTGAGACATAGGATTACTAGTGAGGGCATTCATCCGAAAACAGATCTGGTTGATGCCATAATAAATGCAATTTAACCATATGACAAAGAATTGTTGAGATCCTTCTTGGGTGTAGGAGAAAATGATGCAAGATTTGTACAAGACTACGCAATTTTTATGGAACCTTTGCGTAAAAGTTTGAAGAAATGTGAACAGTTTGTTTGGACACAACAACATGATAATGCTATTGAAAAAAATAAAACATTGATATTTCAGGCTCCAGCACTTAAAACATTTGATCCAAATGGCAAATCTTATGTAACTGTAGACGCCAGCTCAGTTGGCGTGGGTGCAGTTTTTAGCCAAGAAGTTAATGGTAAAAAAGGTACTGTTTCTTTTATTTCTAGAGCACTGAGGGGTGCAGAATTACATTGTAGAACGATAGAGAGAGACTCTGGCCTGTGTTTGGGCAGTAGAAAAATTGAAAAACTTTTTGTGGGGCAAACAATTTGTTCTTTTGAGTGATCATAAACCCTTGGTTTATATGATGGATGGATTGTTCAGATCTGGAAAAGCTTCTTCAAGGATAGTTAGGCTTCTTTGCTAGATTGCAAGAGTTCAATTTTGGAATTCAACATATTGCTGTAGGCAAAAATTCGACAGCTGACTGTTTATCTAGATTGCCTTAAATAATTTATGAGAGTGAGGTAGTTTTAGACCAACATGAGTGTGTTGTTGCTACTGTGGATGCACTGGACAACTGTGGAGGTACTATATCTGAATTGGAATGGTTTAAAATGTGTGAAGAGGATGAGCAATTGTTGTGCTTAAAACAATATCTTGAGAAGGGGTGGCCACCTAGTAGAAATTTAGAACTTGGTTTGCATAGATTTGCCCAAAAATCTAGCGAACTGATTGTGGGGAATGTTATTTTAAGGCATGATTTGTTTGTGCCACCACTGGGACTCAGACATAAATTAATTGATCTGGCTCACCATGGACATCCAGGTGTTACTAGTACTAACAAATTGCTCAAACAACACTATTAATGGCCAGATATGGAATCAGCTGTTGATAGATTCATTGACGTCTGTCCAGTCTGTGTGAATTCAGATAAACATTGGAAGGTATCTTGTGAACCATCATATTTATCAGAAATTCCAAGTAAACCATTGGATAAAGTTTCTATTGATTTTTCTGGTCCATATAATCTATTGGGACAAAACTATAGATTATGGATTGTGCTTATTGATAATTTTTCAAATTGGATCTATCACATTTTTGTGAGTAATCCCACAATGGAAGAAGTTATTAAGTTTTGGATAGAATTTTTTAAATTGCAGGTTTACCCAAAATATTGATGTCTGACAATTTAAGTTCCAAGCAAATTAGCAATAAAGATTATCACGACTGTGTGAATAGAGCTAAACCTAAGATTGCAAAAAAAAGGAGTTTGCATGTGTATCTCAAAACCCAGTGTGAATCACAAACGAACATATAAATTCACTAAATCTGTTCAAGTTTTTAAAGTTTCAGGAAGTGCTGTGATACTACACAAGAAAGGGTGGTGGAATAAGAGCTCTATTGTTGTTCTTAAACCAGGCCAGGAAATTTCTTCAGAGAATGTGATAAAGATGATGATGAGTTTAATTTCAGTGAATGGCTGATGACAAAATATTCTTATACTGATTCAAACTGTGCTTGTCAACAACTAAATTTGCCTGATTGTAGAAGGTCCAATAATATGGTTGGTAATGGAACTGTGCATGAGGAAACATCTTTAGTTCAATCACAATGTACAGAGTTGACACTGACACATGAAAACGTTTCCGCAGATGTTCAGGGTCAAAGTAAGGTACAACGCCATTCAAAAAGAAATGTCAAGTTGCCAGAGAAGTTGAATGACTATGTTTTAAACTGAAAGGCAGTTGAAGTTTTGAATTGGTATTTAATGTTTAGTTGGTTTTTTTTTTGCATTAGACATATTAATGCTTTAACTTCATTGTTAAATTTTACTTAGTTTCTTATATTTTATTTTATTTCATCTACAGTCTTCTGCTGTATTTTATTTTTCAAAAAGGGGGGGACATGTTGTATAGTAGGGAACATAGACTTAAATTATGTGCACACATGTCATGACATTCTATGTCATGACATTCTCGTAAGTGGAATGTGGAATACGAGTTAGATTGAAGCAGAAGTGTAACTGAGCTGACATGGTAGCGGGAGGTTGCGCTGTACCGCTCTCCACCAAGGCGCCTTTTGGATACCAAAATAAATGTTATCTCTTAACATTTACTTCATGTTCTGATTGGTGCCAACTCTACAATTACGCTCTCCTTTTTCTTATAGGTGGCAAATTTATTGAGAATAACCCTTTTCAACAGCTACTATAATGAACTGTTGAGATTTGCCCACTGTGGCATGATTGTGGAAGAAATGTAAAAATACAAATGTTATTCATATATTGGAATCAATTAAACCACCTCCAAAAGTAAGCAAACCGAATTACTTTTCAATGCGTGACACATACCTGGAGGCATGTGACCTTTCTCTATGGCCTTGTATCAACATGTTCTTGCTTGTCTCCCTGCAACTGAATATTGGATAATTAACCTTAAACTTAAACCTAAAAGTCACATACTTTCATTTCCGGCTTGTTCTTTTAAGCCTGTCCCTTCATTTATTCTCATCCTTCTGTCTCAGCTACCTTTTATCTCCTCCACTCATAATCTTGGTTTCTGAACAATTCTTCTCTTAATCTTGCTCCACAGACTTCTGCTGTCTTTCTCAGCGACGAAACTGCTCATACAAACTTTGGTTTTAACTATTGCTTTTCACTTTATGTTGGCCTTCTAAATATTTACCTGATTTGCCTCAAGCTATTAAAATGCCACTATTTATCTCGTTTTTGGTCTCCAACCACATGCTCACATTTCTCCCTATCATTCTGAGCTTGGCCAGCTCACTATATATGTTCAATGCAAATTTGTATTTCTGTGTATTGTTTTTAAGTTTCTACATCCACTAGCTTCACCTTACTTATGTTTCCTTGTTTCTCTTTATTCTCCCTTGTTCTTTGAGCTCCACTTCATGACTTCTTGCTGTGCTCCCCGTGTGTCATCACATTTCTTTTCTTTTTCACTATTATCACCCAAACTTTACAATGTTTTTCTTGTTTCTATAAGCACAGGTCCTTCACTTGCCAACTTAAAAAAACTACCATGGGAACACTTTTTGTCAGCTAGTTGGTGATCCCTGCGTACAGCATGTACTCATAGTCTAGTCTTCTGGTGATGAGGTCTTTGGTGATCGTTTACCAGGTGTCATCTGGTAACCATTTGAAGATTTTCTTCACCATCCTTAGGGTGTTGAAGCGGGATGCGGCTACTGTGTTGACTTGGGCTGTCATGTCCATTTTGTTGTCTATAAGGATTCTGAGGTTTCTTGCTTGTGAGTCCGAGGTCTGTGGGCAACCATATGGAGTCCGATAGCAAGGCATCTTTCCCGAAGACACCACTTTGGTCTTGTCCGAGTTCAGTGTGAGGCAGTTGGATTTCATTCAGATGGCAACTTCAGTCATGCATGCAGTGAACTTGTTCCTGGTGTTGGCTGTTTTGTCAGAGAGTGACAGTATCAGTTGCATGTCATCTGTGTTTGTGAGGATATTTATGTTGTGAGTCCGTATGATGTTGGCCAGTGGGGTCATGTTGATGGTGAAGAGTGTCAGGCTGAATGAGGAGCCCTAAGGAACTGTGCAGGTGAGCTAATGTGCTTCAGAGTAGTGGGGAGGGGGGTGCATGTTGAGGGTTTGGGTTCTTCCAGTGAGGAAGGAACATATCCATTCGAGGGCATGTCCCTGGATGCCTCCTTCCTGAAGTCGTCGGATCAGAATGGGATTGGAGATGCTGTTGAAAGCTGCTGATAGGTCTAAGATAGTGAGAGCTCCAGTTTCCCCCCGTCGAAGATCATCCGGATGTCATCCGTTGCTACTATTTAGGGTGGTTTCAGTGCTGTGGTAAATCCTGAATGTGTGGCATTGAGAAGTTGATGATTGGTGAGGTGGTTGGAGAAGTGCTTGTTGATGGCTTTTTTGCAAGGCCTTGGCTGGGTAGGGAAAGATGGATATCGGTCAGTGGTTGTTGGTGAGTTTGGTCGAGTCGGGCAAGGTTTTCTCTACGAGGGCGTTGACAGCTGTGTGTTTCCATGGTTCTAGAAAGGTGGCTGTTCTAATGCAGGTGTTGAGGATGGGGTGAGGGCCTCACTGATAGGCGTTGCTCTTTTGTCAAAGGCGTGATGGGGCAGGGATCTGCCGGAGGCCAGAAGCGTACAGTCTTCACTTCCTTCAAATTGTTTTCAGGCCTGTCTATATAGTCTTTGCATTGAAAGGACTATGGAGCACTCTAATAGTTGTAAGATTCATTATCCTACACTCCATGTGTTGCACGTTATTCTTTCTCAGAAGCCAACACTCAGAATTGTGTCCACTGCAAATCAATCAATCCATCAATCAGGGATTTTTAAAGCGCGCTACTCACCCAGGAGGGTCTCAGGGCGCTGGAGGGTGGGGGAGTTGAGCAACTCCGTGGTCATCCGAAGAGCCAGGTCTTGAGATATTTTCTGAATAGGTGCAGTGTCAGGCTTCATCTGATGCGGAGGGGGAGTTTGTTCCAGGTCTGGGCCGCTATGTAGGAGAAGGATCTGCCACCCGCTCTGGTCCTGTGGATACGGGGGACCGTGGCTAGGGCTAGGTAGGCAGAGCAGAGGTTTCTCTTGGGGACGTGAAAGGAGATTCTTTTGTTGAGGTACTGGGGTCCGGTGTTGTGGAGGGCTTTGAAGGCGTGGGTGAGCAGTTTGAAGGTTATTCTTTTTTCGACGGGGAGCCAGTGGAGGTCACAGAGGTGTTGGGTGATGTGGTCAAGTCATGGGATGTCGAGGACGAGTCTGGCTGCAGCGTTCTGGACTGTCTCGAGTTTGCGGAGCAGTGTTTTGTTGATTCTGGTGTAGAGCATGTTTCCGTAGTCCAGTCTGTTGGTGATGAGTGCATGGGTGATGGTCTTCCTGGAGTCGGGGGGGATCCATTTGAAGGTCTTGCAGAGTATGCGGAGGGTGTTGAAGCATGTGGAGGACACAGCATTGATCTGGTGATTCATGGTGAGTGAAGAGTCAAGTATGATGCTGAGGTTTCGAGCATGGTCCGTAGTCCTGGGTGGGTTTCTGAGGGCGGGGGTCCACCAGGTGTTGTCCCATGCGGAGGGGGTGGATCCGAGGATGAGGACTTCTGTTTTCTCCGAGTTGAGCTTCAGGCAGCTGCTGCTCATCCAGGATGTGACGTCCTTCATTCCTTCTTAGAAACTGTGCCTGGTGATGTCGGGTTCCTTGGTGAGGGAGAGGATGAGTTGGGTGTCGTCAGCGTATGAGACTATGTTGAGTCCATGTTTTCTGACGATGATTGCGAGGGGGGCCATGTAGACGTTAGGGAGAGGATGTGACCTAACGGCTAGGGCGGTCGACCTCAAAGCTGGAGAACCGGGTTCGAGTCTTGGCAGGGATGCTCAACATCCTGTGATTCTGGCAAATCACTTAATCTCCCCGTGCCTAACAAAAAAAAACATGACTGTGTCCATCTGTAATGCAACTGGTGCTCATGTAAAGTGCTCTGATACCTTCGGGTCTAGTTTGCGCTATATGAAACTCCCCCCCCCAAAAAAAAGAAGAGCATGGGGCTGAGGGAGGATCCTTGGAGTACTCTGCATCTGATCTCTGTAGGTTTGGAGACGAAGGGCGGGAATCTTATTCTTTGTGTTCTGCCTGAGAGGAAAGATCGAATCCAGTCTAAGGCAGTTCCCTGGATGCCGGGGTCGTGGAGTCTGGCGGCTAGTGTGCGGTGGGAGACGGTGTCGAAGGCTGCTGAGAGGTCTAGGAGGATGAGGGCTGCAGCGTGGCCTTGGTCGAGGAGGATGCAGATGTCGTCAGTGGCGGCTATGAGGGCGGTCTCTGTGCTGTAGTTGCTGTGGAATCCGGACTGAGAGGAGTCGAGGATGCTGTTGGTTTCTATGAAGTGCGCTAGCTGGGTGTTGACGACTTTCTTAATGACTTTGGCGGCGAAGGGGAGAAGACAGATGGGCCTGAAGTTCTTGAGGTCTAGCGGGTCTGCGAAGGGCTTCTTGAGGGGGGGTTTGACTTCGGTGCATTCCCAGTCATCGGGGAATGTGGCTGTCTCAAGGGAGCAGTTGATTGTTCGTCGTAGTTCGGGTGCGATGCCGGTGGCAGCCGTGTGGAAGATGTGCCCTGTGGAAGATGTGCGGTGGTCAGTGGGTGCTCCGGAGTGGATGCTTTTCATAGTCTGTGCGGTGTCTTCTGTGGTGAGAGGGGTCCAAGTGAGGAGGGTCGGCTGGATGGCGTAGCTGGTGGGGTGTGTTGGGTAAGTGCCGTGGTCTTGGTCGTCAAAGTTGTCGTAGAGCGCCTTGATCTTGTGGTGGAAGAAGGAGCTGAGTTTGTTGCAGAGGTCTTGGAAGGGAGGAACGTCAGTAGTTTTGCTGTTCGGTCTGGTGAATTATTGTATGATGGCGAAGAGTTCTTTGGAGTTGTGGGCGTTGGAGAGTCTTGGATGCATTTTCTCTTAGTTGATTTGATGAGTTGGTGGTGTGCCGTGGTCGCGGCCTTGTAGGCGGAGCGTACTTCCGGGGTTTTGCAGTTTCTCCAGGTTTTCTCCAGTCATCGGCAAAAGCGATTGGATTCTCGGAAGTCCATGTTGAACCAGGTGGCTTTTGCGTTGTGTCGTCTGGCAGAGTTCTGGAGGGGGAGAGAAAGTTGGCGCAGTTGGCAATCCATTGGTGAATGTTGTTTGCTGATGTGTTGGAGTCTGTTGTGGTAGGAGGAGAAGTGCAGCTGAGGGCGTAGGTGAGGTGTTCTTCTGTGATTTTGTTCCGGGTTCTGCGTGGGAGGCATGGCGTGCGCATGCGTCGAGAAGGAGAAATGGATGCAGTGGTGGTCGGTCCAGAGCGGTTCCGTGGTGTGACTGAAGTGAATGTTGTTTCCTCCAGCGAAGATGGGGTCGAGAGTGTGTCCTGCGAGGTGAGTGGGAGTGGAGACGAAATGCTTTCAGTTCAATGTTGGTGAGGTTCTCTAGGAGGGCGGTGGTGTTGGGGTCACTGAGGTGGTCTAGGTGGAAGTTCAGGTCCCCGAGCAGTATGTAGTCTGTGGAGGCGAGGGCGTGTGGAGCGATGTAGTCTGCGATGGCGTTGGTGAGCGGGGTCCGGGCGGTCTGTAGGCGAGTGTTCCGCAGAGCATCGTTCTGGGGTTGGGCTGGATCTGGAAGTGGATGTGTTCCATAGGGGGCAAGGCATCGTCCAAGTTGGTAATTGTTAGTCGGAGGGAGCTTTTGTGGACAATGGCGAGGCCTTCTCCGGGGCAGTTCGGGCGGTCTTTCCTCAGGATCTTGTATCCGTCGGGGATGGCGGTTGCGATGACGGGTGCGGAGCTGGCGTTGGTCCAGGTGTCTGTGAGGAAGGCGATGTCGGGCGAGTGGGTGTGGAGGAGGTCCCAAACTTCTACTTTGTGTCTATGCAGGAAACGCACGTTGAGGAGGATGCAGCTCAGGGGCTTGTGTACGTTGACGTCAGGTGGGTTGAGGGTGGCTGTCTGGGTCCGGAGGTGTGTGAAGGTGTGGCAGCAGTGCCGGCAGGAGATCCGGCCTTGGGTGCTGCTCGGCGTCGAGAGCTGGCAGTTGTTGTTGCATCCAGGTTTGAGTGCGTGGAGAGCGCTGGGGTCGTACCGGCGTGGGGTCGGGGGACCAGGGTCATCATCTTGTCAGATGGGGACCAGGGGCATCATCTTGTCAGATATCCAAGTCTAGGACAAGCATTTTCTAAACATTATGTTCCATTTCAAGAATAACGCCAACATCCTAAACAACCTCAAAATCGAATGCTCCTTTCACACGTATTCACCACACTCACAACTGCTTCAATGTCCGTGACAAAAGTTGTCTTGTGGTCTGCCAATTTCTTTACTCGCCACCATATTACCAGAAGCATAAGGAAAGCCTCTAAAAAATGCAATGCTGTGCTTTTTAGTTCTTCACATATTAGGCTCTTCCGCCCCACACAATTGTCCATGTCACAGAACACCAAACACACCTTTGTCAGCCAGATCAGAAAAAACCTTGTGGTTCCACCAGCAGCCACATACACCCACATTTGCATCCATCCTGAGATACACCGCCCTTAACCCTTACATCTTCAGATACTTCTCCCCCTTATCTTGTTTCTGGAGTGAGGTTTGGTTACTTCTATTGATAGCGGCAAGTGTGTATAAAATGCCAGTGTGAGCAACACTTCCTTGCCTGCAACTCCAGGCAGACAAGCAGCTGTTGGATTTTTTTTATTCCCTCATATCGTTTTCTTCTACCCCATGCATCACTCGAATCCCATCCCCCGAAAAATCACAACTAGCCCAAAGGCAATTTGCATTCCATGCCTATTGAATCTGGTTCAATGTCCATGAATGTTTACTTCCTGTTCCGTACTTCTGCTATTTATTTTGCCAGAGGCACTTCAAACTCCTATTCAAAGAATCTCACTACTTTGCCTGCCTTCTCCACTTTCATGTGCTTTGCCACCAAGCAAATAGTCATTAAGCTAATGTGCAAAGTCTAGCACGGCCCAGCACTGTACTTTTGTGTAGAACTCCCACATTAGGTGGGACACCCTGAAAAAAGAGAGAATGGAATTGGGAGTTAATTAGTCATATGATTTGTCAGAGCCAGCATTGTATCAGCCATTTATCGCAGCCACAGGCCTATGCCCTACAGACACCACTCTTGCTACCACACCCCAACGCCATGCTAATTAGATCATGGGGCAGGAGGGACAGGAATTCAGGCAAGTGCAGGAAGGATGGAGGACATGAAGGAGTTCAACTACCCTACCACAAATGTTGAGGAAGAGATAATCACTACAAAGTTGTGGGAGACGAGGATGGAAGAAAAAATGTGCGTCGTCATTTTATCACGGCAGAATCCAGAAAGATATGGGTGGGTGTGGTAATGGGGAGTAGCAGGCTTTGTGATGCCCATGATCACCTTCTTACCTCCTCCCAATGCTGCCTAATGCTTAGAGGCTCAGCGTAGCATAGGCTAGGTTTAGCAGAAGACTCACCAACCAGATCTGTGTAGGCACCGCTTGGAGAGTCACATCTAAGCTAATGGTGCTCACATCGTTTTAGCAAAAACTCAGGAAACCTTTGAAAGATGGCAAAATAATGTGCATAGATTTGAGAAATGAGTCCTCCAGCACACTGAATAGATGCTTCAACATCAATGTACTACAATGGAAGCAATTCTTGTCTTCAGTAATGCTACAAAAGGATATGTGCTGGACTATAAAGTATTTATGCGATGAATTCACGTGCTACATTCTGCCAAGTGGTCAATATCTTGAAAGAATACACTTCAACAGTTTGCTTTAGCGGCACCTACACGCCACTGCACAAAAACATAAACAGGGTGCAGTAGCGTAACAAAACTTGAGAGGGGACCCCTGCATAGTTCATGGAGGGGGCCCCCCACGCTCCGGACCCAGTCAGGAGTTCTCAGGCCAGGGGCTCGCAACCCATGCACAGTGCCAGAGGGGCCACCCTGGAGTTCTAAGGGGCTCTGCACCGCAAGGCTATTTTTACGCCACTTACAGGGTGACAGAAGCAATACCCTTCAAGGCATAGAAAGTCAAGCAAGATGTTTGGTCTTTTCACATTGTTATTGCCTACCAGACTCTGCTAGGTGGTCACGCTCTGGTGCTACCTTTTCAGATCCTCAACATGCAGTTTTATTTCTGCTGCTCTAGTCGATCCTAGTCCCCATTTCCAACCCTTCCTCCTTCCTGCTCTTCTGAATTTGAATTGTAACTCCCTGCCGCCCAAATTTATCAAATGCAAAAAGAACAATTGATGGACAGAATGCAGAACAATGTCATACATTCACCCCAGTACAGAGATCTGGGCCTAAATCAATCGTTTTTTTGCTCACCGTGCCATTCCAGTTTGAACCCAGCTATGTGCAAATCAGTCTTGACCCTGTGCCCAATGGGAACAGTCCAGCCTGAACTGCCAGGCCAGGTCCTCCCTGGACTGGAAACAAGCATCCTAGGACCGGTTTCAGGGTTTCACCCCTCATCAGCCAGGATAGCTTGACTCCAGTGGCATGGAGAGCACGGGACCCACGGGTAAGGCCAGTACTTAATTTAATCCGGTGGTTGCCGTTAGGGGCATCCGGTACTCATTTTTGGGGACCAACACTTATTTTTCTGCATTAGACATTTACAGAGAGCAAGAGAGGAAAAAACACAAAACAGAAAGCCAGAGGAAGATAAAGACGAAAAACCTGTTGCACAGGGAGAAAGCAGAAACCAGCAACAGAGAGACAAAGGGGCAGGGAGTGTTTGGCAATGGCTTAAAGAGGAATAAAGTGGATTTAAGGCTACACTGCCTTGTTTTAGGCCGCGGGGTCGTGAGCAGAGCACCACCACTCTTTCTTTTACAAATTAACCACTCGGCCCGGAGCCCTGGCGGTTTTACTGGGCTTCGTATTTCCATGCCTGGCAAACCTTGGTGCTGAGTACATTTTAGATTTGCCCAGATCAATGATATAACATCAGATACATTTGGTGTACACGTTGGATACGTACTCACAAATCTGCCCATCATACACTGCACTTTATCAGCTTTCACTGCACCAGCCTGCACTACAACTGAGTGGGGCAGCCACCAGTCACTGGCCTGAACTGGTACCCTCTGAGCTGTGCCACTTCTATATTTCCATTTAAAGCACTAACTATAATACTTTGGATAAGTCTTGGGAGCTTGCTTAGATAGCATTAAGATTTACAGTGTCAGCAGAAGGATGTCTTTTGTTTGACTACATCAGTAAAGATAAAAAGTGTTGGGTTTCTGGCAGTTATGACAATTGAGTGCTACCGATCGTGTTTTATTGCACTTCTTACGAGTACCTATTATTTAAAAATTGAACCTTGGGCCTCCTAAAAAATAAAGTAAAAAAACATAATTTCTCTCCCGGTTATATTACAATGTTGGAGATGTGTTTCAAAATGGGATGAGTCTTATCTTCATCGAAGCACAACCCATTTTTCAATTTTTGCAGGACAATAAAATGCGGAAGGCAGCAAGGAAAACACAGCCTACATTTCCACAGACCCTGACACTGCCCAAGGTATTATCCATAGTACTGGATAATGGCTGTGTTATTTCAGATCTATTTGCAGCTCTTGGAGTTAATAGAACCAAAGCCCCCCTAACAGTGCGAGTAAATAAACAAAGGACTTAAGAGAAGAGAAAGTGACATGGAATTGTAAAAGAACGTAGCTCACACCACATCTAATGCTAGATTTAGGGTCGCGCAATTTAAATTCACCATAATTCATCATCCCCCTTATCAGGAAAACCAAATCAGAGGGCTGGGCTTTCTCCCGCTTCTCAGGCAAGCTTAGGAGCTCCCTTCCTCTCGACCTTGTTTTTGCAAGAAACTCAAACCCTGGCTTTTCTAAATCTTCGTCCTCCAGTGGCCAGCGGCATTCTCCCTTCTCCTTAGCACTGTCATGTTTATCATTTTCAGGAATAAGCCGTAACAATTATAATCATAAAAAGCTGTACAGATATCAATATTCAAATAAAAACATACGATAAAATCAGTAATGATCAAGAGGTAAAAGGCAGGCAGTGCAAATCATAAAAATACTTCGAGGGCGCTGGAACCGCTGTTCATTTCAGATCAGTACTGAAAGAGGGGTTTCTACCAGGGGTAACAACTTCATCCACCCTGAGGTTATAAATGATTTTAACATGTCCCTTTTAAAATAACTACACGAAGCACTGATCTGGGCAAGACAAAACCCACTACAGTCCTCTTGCTCTACGCAACTGAGGATCACAGGACTAAACTACACCGGTAGTTACTAACCATCATCCTTGGGTAGCAAAAGGCCATTATAGGTCCTGTGTTTCGTCCTTCCATAATGGACACCCACAGCAAATCATAGATTGGATTTTAAGATCCGCAACAAAGTG
This sequence comes from Calotriton arnoldi, assembly GCA_963921515.1. Lineage (NCBI taxonomy): Eukaryota > Metazoa > Chordata > Amphibia > Caudata > Salamandridae > Calotriton > Calotriton arnoldi. Next base: position 1,587,548 of record CAWUFW010003170.1, on the reverse strand, counting down.
CAAGGACATTGGTGCAAAGTAAGCAAAAACGTTTTTCAAAAGGGCCCTGAACTGGTCTACGCGGTCAAATCCAAGCAGCCCAAAGACAATTAGAAACAGACATAAACATTTGGGGGTCGTAAGTTCTGTAGCAAAGTGCAAGTGCAATAGTACATGTTGATACTGAAAATAATTTAAATAAAGACATTAAACATTCACAGCGTGAATTTTGTTTATGTGTGCAAAAAAGTAAGAAGTGGACTAAAGAATGACGATCCCCAATTTCACAGTCAAACAGCTCGCTGCTAAGGGCTGATTGCATAAAAACGGTGCCATATATACTCTGGTAGGAAAGATCACATCACCCAATCTGCATTTTAAATATAAAGTGCGAGGTGACTCTGGTAAGATTCAATTCAAATAACTCTCAAACCCCCCACAAGTGCTTAATATTTGAGAGTTTGATACAGCCCTTGCAAGACCTGAGGGTATCAGAGTGCTTTACAAGACGTGAGAACAGGTTCCAAACAGTGATAAGAGGATTCGTACGGGTTGACATCAGGGCCAGACTGGCAACCGAAACCGGCCCTGGCAAACTGCTCGACCGGCCCCCCCTGGGGTGAGGGGGGGTGCAGCCGAGCAGTTTGTGAGCGCCGGTTTCGGCCGATTTTTTTTACAGGGGGCTGATATTGCCGACCCCCGGTAACAAAAACGGCCCCCCTAGGGCCCCAAAACCGGCCCCCACCCTAGCGGCCCACCGGGGAATCGCCCGGTGCCCGCTACGGCCAGTCCGGCCCTGGTTGACATAGGTATAACCAGAGGGAGTAGGAACAATACAGCGTTATAGGTCGATCAGAGTCAAGGATAACACAACAATATAAATCTGTGGCATTAGCGACACATTTGGCCGCTGAGCAGGTCAAGCGGCCATAAAGAGTGATCCTTGTTTGTGTGGTGGGAGCATGGGTACAACCAATCAGATTGGTAGTGGGCTGAAATATTTGTTCATCAATAGAGATTTGAGGTTCCGTTTAAAACCAGTATAGGCGGGATTACAATGGAGATCCTTAGGAAGTGAGTTTCAAATCCTTGGGGCATTTTCTTTCATTTTGGGAAGAATGAGGAGAAGTAAGCTGGAGCTTCTCAGGGCTCGGCATCTTCCCTCTCTCTATAGTTTGTTCTCCAGTTAAATAAGGTTAGCAGTGTGAAGGGCTTTGTGGGTGATACAAGATGTCTTAAAGATGCATCTTCCTACTATGGGGAGCCAATTGAGACTCTTGAGATCAGAAAGATAATTAACAGTCAGTTGCCAGGAGTTTGCAGATGCAATACTCGTTTTAAATTTAAAGGACCAAAATGAGCCCTTCACCTTGGAAATTGATTCAGAATTCATTGTTGCTGGATCAGACCAGAGCTGGCTGTATCCCAGGACAGATACAGACTTTATAACAAAGGATACGCATGCGTTACTAGGAAGCTTGGCAGGTTCCGATGCTTTGAATAGAGCTCTTAAGTAAACTTGCTCTTATCGATTTCTGCTCCATAAGAGCCAATACATCACTGGAGCAAGAGCAATAACATCTGTAATGGGACGAATACCAAGCTCCAAAAAACAAAGGGGTAAGCGGTGTCCCAGGTCCTAATTTCAGCAGCGCTCTTAGAACGTGGTTTTCTATGATTTGGAGCTGAATGGAGTTGTCACAGCCCGACAGTTCAGCACCAGATTGCCGATGCAACTGCCTTCTGCCTATATGCTTGTAAAATGACATTTAAGGAATGACTGACGATTTTATTTTTAAGGCATAGGATAGAATTTGATGCACATTTTTAAATGGCTGAAGCCTTGTCAATGTGTCCGCGCCAATCTCATGACGTAGGACTTCTCTTTTCCTAAAAAGCTTTCTACATCATTCAAAAGGATGAAAAATAGTAATGGAACCAACACTCACGCCTGCAGGATACCAGTGGGATAGGAAAAAAAAGTCCCAGCATTCCTCCAAGGATCCATATTGAACAAATGCTTTGGTCTCCAAAGGCAAGTTTTCAATAACTTGCTCCCATCCCCTTAGCACCAAAACACCCTTGAGGGTCATTGTGTGCAATACAAAACCACATTACATTACATCATACATACTTCAAGACTAGGTAGAGTCACAACACTCCTCCCAGAAAGGAGTGACAACTGTCCTAAATTCAAGGCAGTGCCACTTTCATGTATGTGATGTGGGGATGCCCTTTAAATGCTACTTGTTGGTGATAGGTAGCAGATAAACAGATAAATTCACTATGTGTCGACAATTGCTGCTCAGACTCACAACAAACATCTGCCTTATTATAATTATCTCCTTTTACAATAAAAATTCAACTTGTGGCAAGACAGCTCCCAAACTGAGGATAGCACTGAGATGGTGTGGTGGTGAGCCTCCCACAATAAGGGAATGTTTGAGTGACGTAAGGGAATGGTCAGTAACGGAACAAATGAGTGAGAAAGAGGAAGACAAGATGAAAATCTAAAGGAGGGCTTGAGGGAGTGGGTTGACTTGACAGACTACCTTCTTGAAGTTGAACCCTCGGGTGGGAGCTATTGCTCGCCCTGTGAGTCGCAGCTGGGTGAGGGTATGACCCGCACAATTGTTCAGACCATGAATATAAATATCGGGTCTTCTGATTGACAAGTGGTTCCTGACATGGGCAGAAGAAGAGCCCCCTTGATATGCACCTCTGTAGTGCTCTGTGGAACCTGGCATGTTGGAGTTTCGCTTGAAAGCACTGAGACTAGGGTTGAATTGTTGGACAGAAAAGCCTGATTCTCTATGAATGTCTAAAATGCAGTCAGAATTTTCTGTACTAACTGTGTTTGAATTTTGTTGGAAGACAGTTAAAATATTTTTTTAAAACAATTAAAAACAACATAATGTCCTATTCCAACTACCAAAAGATGTGAGTCTCTCCTAGCACCAACTGGATTCACCCCAACAGGTGTGAAGGGGAACAAGCATTACCAAATAAATAAAATAAAATGAAAAATGTAAATGTAGTAGTATTTGTATAGCGCCCGAATCGACCCCCGAAGGGGTATCTCAGGCGCTTGTACGCATACCGCTGTGGAACCCTTCCTGGCCTTTCCCTGTGAGATGCCCACTCCTGGGCACCCCCAAGGTGAAGCCAGGCATCCTAGCGTTGTGGGGGCCGTTGTGGAGATTAAGCAAGCTATTGCCCAGAGTTGCAGAGTGGGACCCATGATCAGAATAGGCACCGAGGCGAGAATTATCAGGTCCGAGGAAATTGAGCCCAAGACCCGCCGAGGCGGGAATTGAACCCTGGTCCCGGGCTAGACCTCTGCATCAGGGTCTGCCGCTCTAACCATTGAGCCACACTTCTCCAATAGAGACTAGTACAAAATAAAAATTGGCAAAGCCAACAGGTCTCGTCTTTGGAACCTATTGGCGTTGTCAATCGGTTTTAGCCAAGCGGCACAGCATCCCTGATGGAGAGCAGCGTGGCCAAAGATTAAAAAAAGGAAAGCCTTTGATGCTGCCAGCAGCCATCATTTTGCACACAGGCTATCACCTACAAAATGACGCAGCCACGTATTTTTTAGGTCTCGCCTAGGCAGCGCGCATACGCTGCTCTAGGAGATGACCTTTAGAAATCGGTCATCTCCTTTTCAAGCACACTCGTGCTTGTGGTGGCATCCACCTTGCGGGAGCGAGCAGCGGCGCGCCGACCATATGTTTTTAATTAGCATGGCCGCGCGCTGCTGCTCCCGCTCCCGCTAGGGGCAAGCTAGCACAAGCACGAGTGTTCCACATTGCGCTCTCTCACCCATTTGCTTTTTCTGATCAGCTTCAAAGTCGGCAGCTTTGGCCATAAGGCCACATTCTCCCCCCTCGCCCTCTCTGCAGCAACAGAAACAAAAGTGGCCTTTATACTGATGTTTTCTTTAGGCTTGTTATAGGTAAGCGGCTTCACAGACTCCGTCCGCAATATTTTTTTAAATATTTTTTAGCAAGCTCTCATTATCTCTAAGCAAAACCAAAGCACCCATGTGCAGATTCGAGTTCATCCCACATTTAGTTCCCGGTTTTGCTTAGAAAGCATAGGTCAAAATCTACTTTTAATCATCCACTCTCCCCGTGCCTCCGTTAAACGGCAGGCCCGCTCTGCTGGCAGCAATTTTGTGTTTGCCTGCTAAGGTGAACTATTGCTTCCAAAATGGAGTGCGCGCCGAGCATGTGAAATCGCCAGTTCTTTTGTAAAATGAAATGCTGCCTTTTAAACTAACCACTCTACATAGCAGGGGTCGGATTGCTTGGCTGATAGGAGTGGCAAATATCACTGTAACAAATTGCCACGGTGAAAGGTCCCATTACATCGCCCTGCGAGAACATTTTTTAGCCTGCCCCTGCTTCACTGTTCAATCTAAGTGTCAAAATGGAGCTTCCATTTGGCTCATGTGTTGATAATATGTCTCCTCTCCCCACCTACTGACTTTTAAACTCGGCGTACAGCGAGCGCTCAGAAGCCAGGAGTAATTCAGAAAGTTGCTTCATTTACGAAGTTCACATGAGACGCGTGATTCACTGTAGTCCGAAATGAGTTCTCTAAAAACATTGATGGACTAACTTTTCTGCTTTAATCCGGGACATTTATCAAAAGTCCCAAGGCAGACGCAGGATACTGGGCTCAGATTGTGACCATCGGACGTTTTTACTATTGTGTTGCGGCGCTTAACCGTACCTTTGAGCCGAAAACTGAGCATCAAGTTTACCCCTTGACCCTCAGGCTAGTGAGGCCAAGCACCCCAAGGTTTACTCGGAGACGTTGTGTGCAATTAGAAACTTATAGCTCAATAAACAAAGTACTATCAGTCAATAAATCAATGTTCAGGCAGATCTCTCACTTCTGTACACAATACAATATGGCAGGTAACAGAGGGCATTTCATGTAGCACACTGATCTCTCATGTAGCATTCACAACATCTGCGGTTTCCCAAAAGCACCAGAACTAAGCATATTCTGGTGATTTATAACGATGTATTGTAATGTTGCTGGCCATCTACTCTCTCTGCCACTCTCTAGTCTTACCTTTACATCTTTTAAAACCCTCTAGACACTCTGTAAACCTCAACTCTCTCACTACTCTCTAGTCTTACCTTTATATCTTTTATACCTCTCTAGACACTCTTTAAACCTCCACTGTCTCTCCACCACACTCCAGTCTTACCTTTGAAACTTTTAATGCTCTTTTGATATCACTGCGCGAGATACATTTGTGATGTGCGTTATCAATCAAGCCTAGTGCGGAAGCATTAGCATTGAGTTTTAGGAAACATACTGTCAATCAATAAAAATATATAGTACAATTGAACAGTTAACAAGAAGATGTTTTACACAAGAAGATGTTAATGTAAGTTGTGTGTGACCACCATGTTGCTCTCACGTTGACTGAGTATAACTTGCAACACATACTTTTGATTGTTGGAAGTGCGCCACAAGCTCATTGCGTGCTTGAGGCTCATTGCGTGCTCGAGGCTTTCTCCCGAAGGAAGTGGATGTTTATAAGACTGTTTTCATTTAATTATTTGAGGTTTTGTTACGCATTGGGTAGTCTGATGATGTGCTGCTACGCTAAACACTTATAAGGTCCCAAAGGCGAGACCTATTGGCTATGCCAATGCTTGTTTTTTTTAGTATTGATATTTGTCAATATTTGATCTTTTTTTTACAAGTAAAATCAAGTTAGTCTTACACAGAATACCAACAATAGTCTTTGGCTAAAATTGTCTCTGAAAATTGTTTAAGGTAAGGCTACGACATGAATCGAGTGAGCGGGCTATGGCTTGCACAGGTACTTCCCGGCCCCTGATTTGTGGGTCCCACCAGGGCTACCCATCTCCAAGTCCCCAGACAGGGGATAGACCATTATAATCAGGGCACTTCCTCAAGAGACTGGACGAGGCATAGCCCCCCATCTCTCTGTGATTGTTCCTAGAGAAGATTCCTCACATTACATATGATCAAGAACTTTATCAACATGCAGCGGGTCGAGGCTGTGGGTGGGTGTGTTAAACATGCTGTGGCAGCATCTGGTATTTAAGGCGCTTGCACTGTATATGAACAAGTAGCATCATTATTTTCATGACTGTTTCCATTAGTGTTATTTTGATACTGTTTATTTTCATGATTTGTATTGTGATTGATAGCATGACTGTTGGCAATAATGCATATATCATTAGTAGTGTTCATTATTATTGTTATTAAATATTAATGCTCGTCATTATTATAATCGTAATTCTTATTGTGAAAGTGACATCTCACAATCAGTGTTTCAGCATAAGGGGACCAGGCAACACCAGAGAAAAAATACTTTCTATAAAGTAGAGTGTTTCATTCACCTTTAAATATTCGTTTAACTGGTAACTTACAGCGCTCTACTCATAGGTCACACAGTAATCATTCACAGGGCACCAGAGGGTGGTTGGTTCCCGCTCCGCTGTCTCGTGAGAGGAGCTCGCGGCCTCTTTCCGTTAAACGTAACTGCGAGTACACTTACCAAGGTGTCTTTCCTCTTCTTTAAGAAACTTTCAAACTGCAGCTCTTTCTCTGCCGCGGCCATCGCGCGCGTCCCGTCGGCGGGTCAAGCCCTGCCAGGAACCCCGGGTTTCTGTGATCGGAACATAACAGGTGCACTTCCTCATTCCCTCTCGCGCCCTCACCCCTCCCCCTGCCCACCTGACTGACGCTATTCACTCCTGGCAGGTCACTAGACACGGCATATTGTTCTTCGAAGCGGCTCTGTGATTTCCCACCTGTCTTCCTGTTCCTTCAGAATAGTAAAGCGCTCCGAGCCGAGCACAGCAGGCGCTGCATTACTGCTGTGTACAGCAGGGTGAGGCAGGCGCCGAGGGCCGCCCTCACAGTCACAGCATTCGGACAGGGTGCATTTCACCTCAGAAGAGAGGGCCACTTAGAATCTGTTTTAAAGACAGACACGGGAGACAAAACGCCTTTCAAATGACAAATTCAAGGTTCAAAGTCTTGTCTGTTCTTCCTAAAGAGATAAAGTAACAGGGTGTATCTGAAATCTGAGTTACCTAAACGCTCAGAAAAAGCGCCTAGGGCCTGATGTACTACGACATGTCGCACACAGCGGGTGTAAATTGGCCGCCGACTTTTTTGCGACCTGCTGTCTTTTTGCAATATGATCTCTGTACTAATATGTCACATCGCAAAATGCTCAGTTGCAAAATAATCTAACAAAGGGCTATTTAAAAAAGAGAACTGACCCACGGGGACAGGTCCAGCTTTGCGAATCGGATACCACCCGCTCAAGTGTTGGTAACAGAAAATGGTTCGCGCAATAACTACAATCCAGGCTGTTACTTGAACCGTAAAAGGCCATTTTATTAGGACAAGGTTGTAACAGTTAACATTATTGTTGCAAAGTCATCCTGTGCCCTGGGCAGCCCCCAACTTTTTGCTGACTGGTACTGGTGGTAACTGACTCTGACTGACCCTGGGCTTTGCCTAACCAGGCCCAGGGCCAGGGCTATGCTGAAAACACTTAGAATACAGTGAAAACACCTACACACACTAGGGTACACTATGGGTTGGGGTACCCCTGTGATTGGCATGACCTACCCTATAAGACCCTAGTACATAATAGGGCAGGGGGATTGAAACTACCTATCAGTCCCTAGCATATAGGGCATGGCAGTTTAGAGGCCAGCAGCCTTTTCTGCACTTGCATGTGTGCACTGCTGAAGTCTGAGGTCAGTTTAAAAGCAGCCCTGGGTTCCATGACTGCTTTTAAAAAGTAAATTGTGCCCAAACTCGAGTTTGGTGTTTGGGGCACTTAAAAATGGATAACCTACAATGTTTTGGCATATTAGGAACCCCTAGGGTCTCCCGTAGGTGTCCCAGGGGTGGGGGGACAGGTATTTATAAGGTGGACCCTTATAAAATGAGTTTTATATGCCCTCGGTTAAGTGAAATTTCACATTTCACTCCCCACATTGTGATAAAGTGCTGCCCAAATTCGACTTTGATGCTAGGAGCACTGTGGAGGGAGGATCTGCAATATTGCTACAGATTCAGAACCCCTAAAGTCTCCCCTAAGTGGTCCATGGGGTGGGGGTCCTGTAGATATAGGCGGAGTACTTGTAAAATATGTTTTTATAAGGCCTGGTGCTGGAAAAATGCCCCGAGTCATTTTTCCCATTGCAAATCCCATGCCACATAGGTTAACATGGCAAGAGGTTATTAACTAATAACTCCTGATAGGAGAATGATAGAATTTCCATTAAAAAACTTCCCAGAATGGTAGTGATAAATCCAACAATATGATACTGTTGAATTTCTCCTAACATATACAGACAAGAAGTTATAGGACTTTCTTGTTTGTAGGTCCAGATTCAGCCTTCCAGTGGTCTGTCCTGATTGGTCAGAGTTAAATGGATTAGCCAGGCTGCTTTGAAGAGGTGATAAAGAGCCCCTGGGGTTAACCAGCTCTGCTGGTAGGGCAGTGTGCTGCTACACAGGAATGCCAGAGCAGGGGGAGGAGTCGTAAACCATGGTCTTCAAAGGAAAGGGGAAGTGTCAGTGTCAGTTACCACTCTACTCTTTTGACCCCAAGCCAGAGCTAGGATTAAGGAAGGAATGAGCAGATGCAAGGGGGAGAGTCTAGGGAAATTAGCCATCCTAGGGGTGTGTTTAGCCAGCTCTTAACTCCCTGCTGGAAAATCAGCCATTATGAATTTGGAGGATTTGATGTACTCTGGGACAAAATAATGCCACACTCTACAGGATGTGGTCATAACCTTGGAGAGTTACCCTGCCCCCATTGGTCAGGAGTGACCTCCTGTTTGACCCAGAGAACTTGGAATAAGTATCTGAGAAGGGCAGAGCCCCTCAGATCTGCTGCTTGAAACTTACGAAAGCAAGACGTTGTGCCATGCTGAGAAGTTTGATGTGCAATTTCTAAGGCCTGTACTCTGAAGACTGCACCATCTGGAACTACAGCCATGTGGACTACCTTGCTGTGAAAAAGAGTAAAGAGTGGACTCCCTGCAAGCTACAGGTTAACAGAGAGCTCACCTGGAACATCACCACCAAGAATCCCCAACCTGGAAAACTACCAGTGGATTTGTAAGGGTTTTGTCCAAGTGGATTGTAGGAACTGAAGTCCTCAACTTTCAAGGACCATCTTGGAGCTTCCAGACCCTTGGAGTGAGTTTGAGACACTTTGGGACCCTTTGGGGAACTTCAGGAAGAAGTTCCAGGAGTTTGGAGAACTTTGGAGCAACTTTGAAAAAAAGCTCCATAAGGGGACCGACTCAACCTGGTCAGCCAAGCCGCCTGCCTTCAACCGTGAGTCGGCCAAGCCATCCAGGTTCGTCCCGCTGAAAGCTCCGTAGGTCCGGCTTCCATAGTTTGACCGGGAGTAGAAGAAATCCGAGGCCGGCGAACCCTCACCGAATCCGGCCTGGTGAAGAGCATCGAGGGACCCCACGAGAAAAAGCTTCAGAAAAGTTTCTAAGTCCGAAGGTAAAAACTGTGACCGGGACCTACCGCTAGGGGTAGCCGCTCAGGGATCCATCATGGTTGGCCTGAAACTTTGACTTTGAGCCGGTCTATCGCGACCAGACATCCCAATATGGTGCTATAGGTTTCTAAGTGCTATAAAGTGATAAATCTTTAAAAATTCATATCTCCGGTTCCCTACATTGGATTTTTGTCGTTTTGGTGTCATTTTAAAGATAAAAATATTTCCTATTGTTATAAATTGGTGTTGGATTTTATTATGCATTGTGTCTTAATTATTTACTGAATTGGTGTTTTTAAATGCTTTACATACCTGTCTTTGAAGTTAAGCCTGCCTGCTCGCAGCCAAGCTACCAAGGGTTGAGCATGGGAATAATTTTCTAAGACCTATGCTGAGTCCTATCATGTGTTAGTGGCCTTATTGCCAGTGGCAGATATACATTTGCCCCTACTAATAATCCACTTTAAAACATTTGGTGCTCAGCGGTGTGGATGAGGACTTGTGTTTAAAAAAGTACACCTTTCAGTAAAGTGAATTAAGATTATAAAAATCCTCTAAATTGCCTTAGAACAAAACGTTTGAGTTTGATTTTTGGAATTTGGACTAAACTGTTTTTAATCCATTGTTTTGATTTTTCCAAATTGTTCTAAGTCTGTTGTGCCTAGTTGTTGTGACCCAAAACTAGGGAACCATGGAGCTGGACCTGGCTACACTGTCCCATTCAGTATGGCTGATCTTAGGGCACAGTGTAGGCTTAGGGGGCTGCCTGCTTCCAACAAGATTAGGAAGGCAGGGTTGCTTAAGTCCCTAAAGGCCTGGGCTGGGGTAGCTGAGGAGATTCAAGGGGGGATGGAGGGTGTTCCCCCCAACCTCACCCAAGAGGAGGGTGAGGATGGTGCCTCTTCCATTATCTCTAGTGTTAGCCATATGATTCCAGATGGTGGGAGTGGGGAAGGGTCCCTTATTCAGGAACCACCACTGTCCCTTGCAGAGAGACGGCTTGAGGCTCAATTAGCTTTGATTGCCTTAGAGAAGGAGAAATTGGAATTGGCTAAGAAGAAATGGGAGAGGGAGGAGGTGTTCAAAAGAAATGGTGGCAGTGAAAATGATGAAGATTTTGAGATGTCCAGGGGTGGTGGATTTGATCCCAAACTTCCCAAGGGTATAGTACCCAAGTACACAGAGGGGGATGACATTGACAGGTGGCTAGCAGCTTTTGAGAGGGCCCTTAGAATGAGTAGGGTCCACTCTAAGTATTGCGGTGCACTCCTGTGGGAGTTGATTCCAGTAGCTGGGAGGGATAGGCTCCTGACCCTGAAGGGAGAGGATGCAGAATCATACCAGCAGATGAAGGCATGCTTAGTCAAGAGATTTGGTCTGACTCCAGAGCAGTACAGGGTGAAGTTTAGAGGCACCCAGAAATTGAGTTTGAAGTCTTGGGTAGACTTTGTGGATGTTTCAGTGAAGGCACTAGAAGGCTTGATTGTTGGTAACACTGTTGACACATATGAGGGATTGTATAATTTGTTTTTGAAAGAACATATTTTGACTCATTGTGCAGAAGAGAAGTTACGCCAGTATCTAGTGGACTCTACACTGACAGACCCCAGAGAGCTGGGGGAAGCAGCTGATGAGTGGGTGAGAACCCGGGTTTCCATTCAGCACCAGGGGAGTGACCAGAAGAAAGGAGGACAGGTCCCTCCCCAAGGGAAAGCCCAAGGGAAAGCGGGTCAAAACCAGAAGGAGTCCTCCAAAGACCCACAAAAACCTGAACAAGGAGGGGGCCCCGAGCCAACCCAAATTCAAAGGGGGGGTATCATGGAAAGAATGGTAGGTTCTTTGATCCCTCAAAGGTGGGTAAGTGCTTTGACTGTAACCAGCCAGGGCACAAGCAGGGAGATGCTGTCTGCGCCAAGAAGCTCCCCCTAAGGGGCCATCCCCTGGGATTGCCAGTGTAAGTGTAGGGGTGGAGAGTGGTGCCCAGAGAAGGGTAGGCAGGTGGTGGAAGCAACCTTAGTGTCCCTGGGTGGGGTGAATATTGCAACCCTTGCTGTCTTACCTCCAAACATGGACAAGTACAGGCAGAGGCCTAAAGTGAATGGGACTGAGGTTGAGGCTATCAGAGACACTGGGGCTAGTGTAACTATGGTCCTGGATGAGCTGGTGCCTCCAGAGAGGTTGTTACCTGGTGAGTTTCACCAGGTGACTTATGCAGACAGCACCACCAAACTCCATCCTATGGCTGTGGTGGATTTGGAATGGAGAGGTGTGACAGGCCCTATGAAGGTAGCTGTGTCAAAGGTGCTCCCAGTCCAGTGTTTACTGGGCAATGATCTTGAAGCCTCTGTGTGGTCAGAGGTGGAGAGAGGACTCCATATGATAATATTGGAGCTCCCTGAGTGGGTGTGTGCTGTGACTAGGTCACAGACTAGCCAGAAGGGAGGGGCTGGACACTTGGACCCTGGAACAAAGGGCCAAGCATCCAAGGACAAGGGTACTGGGTCTGGTGAGCCAGCCCAGGGAACTCCAGAGGTCCAGGAAGAATCTAACCCTGATGGGGAGGATCTGGCCTCTGAGGGAGGGACTCCATCCCTGCCAGAGCTGTAAGATTTGGCAGAACTGACAGGAGCAGGTGGACCCTCCAGAGAGGAGTTCAGTAAGGGACAGAGAGACTGTCCCACCCTTGAGAGCTTGAGGCAGATTGCTTCTAAGCAAGAGGAGGGGGATGACAGAGGGTTTCATAGAATTTACTGGGAAGATGGACTGCTTTCTACTGAGGCCAGAAACCTCAAGGGGGGGGCCACCAGGAGGTTGGTGGTGCCCCAGAAGTGCAGAGAGTTCATCCTGACTTTGGGTCATGATATCCCCTTGGCAGGACATTTGGGGCAGACAAAGACATGGAACCAGTTGGTGAACCATTTCTACTGGCCCCATATGTCTGAAAAGGTAAAGGAGTTTTGCAGCTCCTGTGTCACCTGTCAGGCCAGTGGCAAGGCAGGGGGCAAGACCAAGGCTCCCCTAATACCACTGCCAGTGGTTAGGGTTCCTTTTGAAAGGGTGGGATGGACATTGTTGGTCCCCTGGACCCACCTACTGCATCAGGGAATATGTATATCTTAGTGGTAGTGGACCATGCCACTAGGTACCCTGAAGCAATCCCTCTTAGAACCATTGATGCTCCTGCAGTGGCTAGAGCACTGCTTGGTGTGTTCACCAGAGTGGGTTTTCCGAAAGAGGTGGTATCAGATAGGGGCCCGAACTTCCTGTCCAGCTATCTGACTGCTATGTGGGATGATTGTGGTGTTAACTACAAGTTCACCACCCCCTATCACCCACAAGCAAATGGTCTTGTTGAGAGATTCAACAAAACCCTGAATGGCATGATAAATGGGTTGTCAGAGAAACTCAGGAGGAGATGGGATGTTCTCCTCCCATGCTTCTGTTTGCCTACAGGGAGGTGCCACAGAAAGGGGTTGGTTTCAGTCCCTTTGAGTTGTTGTTTGGACACCCTGTGAGGGGGCCATTGAGCCTGCTGAGAGAGTCTTTAGAGAAGCCTCTTAAAGAAACAAAGGACAATGTGCTTGACTATGTGCTAAGCCTGAGATCTAGAATGGCAGAGTACATGTACAAGGCAAACAGGAAACTGGAGGCCAGCCAGGAGCTCATGAAGCACTGGTATGATCAGAAGGCTACTATGCCTGAGTATACTCCAGGACATTTGGTGTGGGTGTTGGAACCTGTGGCTCCCAGGGCCCTCCATGACAAGTGGAGTGGGCCCTATCCAATCTTAGAAAAGAAGGGTGAGGTTACCTATTTGGTTGACCTTGGCACCCCAGGAACCCTCATAGGGTCCTGCATGTGAATAGATTGAAACCCCACCATGACAGGGCAGACATGACCATGTTACTGGTCACTGATGAGGGTGTGGAGGAGGAAACTGAGCCAGTGCCCGACCTCCTCTCCACTAATGTGCAAGATGGGTCAGTGGAGGGGGTTGTACTCTCTCCCAAGTTGACAGACCAGCAGCACAGAGACTGTAAGCAAGTGCTGGAGCAGTTTGCTGGCCTGTTCTCTTTGACCCCAGCATCACTCAGTGGTGTGTGCACCACATTGACACTGGTGACAGCCTACCAGTCAAAAATAAACTGTACAGGTTGTCTGACCATGTCAGAGCCAGCATTAAAGCTGAGGTTGCTAAGATGCTGGAATTGGGGGTAATTGAACCGTCTGAGAGTCCATGGGCCAGTCCAGTGGTGCTGGTACCTAAATCTAATCCTCAGGGGGGACCCAAGGAGTTAAGGTTCTGTGTGGACTACAGAGGATTGAATGCAGTCACTAAGACTGACGCTCACCCTATACCTAGAGCTGATGAGCTCATTGATAGGTTAGGGGCTGCTAAGTACCCGAGTACTTTTGATTTGACTTCAGGTTACTGGCAGATTGCCCTCACTGATGGAGCAAAGGAGAGGTCAGCATTCTCCACACCAGAGGGACATTATCAGTTCAAGGTAATGCCCTTTGGCTTAAAGAATGCACCTGCCACCTTCCAAAGGTTGGTGAACAGGGTCTTGTCTGGGTTGGAACAGTTCAGTGCAGCTTACCAGGATGATATAGCTGTATACAGTTCTACCTGCGGGGACCACTTAAGCCACTTAAGGGAAGTGCTTCAGGCCATGGAGCAGGCAGGCCTGACTATTAAGGCAAGTAAGTGCCAAATAGGGCAGGGTTCTGTGGTGTACCTAGGCCACCTGGTAGGTGGGGGCCATGTACAGCCTCTCCAAGCTAAAATCCAAACTATTTTGGATTGGACAGCTCCTGTTACCCAGACTCAGGTCAGGGCATTCCTTGGACTGACAGGGAATTATAGAAGGTTTGTTCAAAATTATGGGACCATTGTGGGGCCCCTAACAGAACTCACTTCTAAGAAGAGGCCCAAAAAGGTGGATTGGACCCCAGAGTGTCAGAAGGCTTTTGACACTCTGAAAGCTGCTATGTGTTCAGCACCAGTGCTGCTGGCCTTGATTACACAAAATAATTTGTGGTTCAGACAGATGCTTCAGAGCAAGGGATTGGAGCAGTGTTGTCACAGCTAAATGAAGAGGACCTTGATCAGCCAGTTACCTTTATTAGAAGGAGACTTCTTCCCAGAGAGCAGAGGTGGAGTGCCATTGAGAGAGAGGCTTTTGCTGTGGTTTGGTCCCTGAAAAAGTTAAGACCATATTTGTTTGGGACTCACTTTCATGTTCAAACTGACCACAGGCCTCTCAGATGGCTCATGCAGATGAGAGGAGAGAATCCCAAGCTGTTAAGGTGGTCCATTTCCCTACAGGGAATGGACTTTACAGTGGAACACAGACCTGGGGTTGCCCATGCAAATGCAGATGGACTTTCCAGGTTTTTCCACTTAGCTGATGAGGACTACCAGGGTGTAAATTAGTAACCCATCACCTTTCGTTTGGGGGAGGGGGGGTTATGTTGCAAAGTCACCCTGTGCCCTGGGCACCCCCCAACTTTTTGCTGACTGGTACTGGTGGTAACTGACTCTGACTGACCTTTGGCTTTGCCTAACCAGGTCCAGGGCCAGTGCTATGCTGAAAACACTTAGAATACAGTGAAAACACCTACATACACTAGGGTGCACTATGGGTTGGGGTACCCCTGTGATTGGCATGGCCTACCCTATAAGACCCTAGTACATAATAGGGCAGGGGGATTGAAACTACCTATCAGTCCCTAGTACATAGTAGGGCATGGTAGTTTAGAGGCGAGCAGCCTTTTGCTGCACTTGCATGTGTGCACTGCTGAAGCCTGAGGTCAGTTTAAAAACAGCCCTGGGTTCCATGACTGCTTTTAAAAAGTAAATTGTGCCCAAACTCGACTTTGGTGGTTGGAGCACTTAAAAATGGATAACCTACAATGTTTTGGCATATTAGGAACCCCCAGGGTCTCCCCTAGGTGTCCCAGGGGTGAGGGTCAGGTATTTATAAGGTGGACCCTTATAAAATGAGTTTTATATGCCCTGGGTTAAGTGAAATTTCACATTTCACTCCTCACAGTGTGATAAAGTGCTGCCCAAATTCGACTTTGATGCTAGGAGCACTGTGGAAGGAGGATCTGCAATATTTCTACAGATTCAGAACCCCTAAAGTCTCCCCTAAGTGGTCCATGGGGTGGGGGTCCTGTAGATATAGGCAGAGTACTTGTAAAATATGTTTTTATAAGGCCTGGTGCTGGAAAAATGGCCCAAGTCATTATTCCCATTGCAAATCCCATGCCACATAGGTTAACATGGCAAGAGGTTGTTAACTAATAACTCCTGATAGGAGAATGATAGAACTTCCATTCAAAGACTTCCCAGAATGGTAGTGATAAATCCAACAATATGATACTGTTGAATTTCTCCTAAAATGTACAGACAAGAAGTTGTAAGACTTTCTTGTTTGTAGGTCCAGATTCAGCCTTCCAGTGGTCTGTCCTGATTGGTCAGAGTTAAGTGGATTAGCCAGGCTGCTTTGAAAAGGTGCTAAAGAGCCCCTGGGGTTAACGAGCTCTGCTGGGAGGGCAATGTGCTGCTACACAGGAATGCCAGAGCAGGGGGAGGAGTCGTAAACCATGGTCTTCAAAGGAAAGGGGAAGTCCTCATTGTCAGTTACCACTCTACTCTTTTGACCCCAAGCTAGAGCTAGGATTAAGGAAGGAATGAGCAGATGCAAGGGGGAGAGTCTAGGGAAATTAGCCATCCTAGGGGTGTGTTTAGCCAGCTCTTAACTCCCTGCTTGAAAATCAGCCATTATGAATTTGGAGGATTTGATACACTCTGGGACAAAATAATGCCACACTCTACAGGATGTGGTCATAACCTTGGGGAGTTACCCTGCCCCCATTGGTCAGGAGTGACCTCCTGCTTGACCCAGAGAACTTAGAATAAGTATCTGAGAAGGGCAGAGCCCCTCAGATCTGCTGCTTGAAACTTAAGAAAGCAAGACGTTGTGCCATGCTGAGAAGTTTGATGTGCAATTTCTAAGGCCTGTACTCTGAAGACTGCACCATCTGGAACTACAGCCCTGTGGACTACCTTGCTGTGGAAAAGAGTAAAGAGTGGACTCCCTGCAAGCTATAGGTTAACAGAGCTCACCTGGAACATCACCACCAAGAATCCGCAACATGGAAAACTACCAGTGGATTTGTAAGGGTTTTGTCCAAGTGGATTGTGGGAACTGAAGTCCTCAACTTTCAAGGACCATCTTGGAGCTTCCAGACCCTTGGAGTGAGTTTGAGACACTTTGGGACCCTTTGGGGAACTTCAGGAAGAAGTTCCAGGAGTTTGGAGAACTTTGGAGCAACTTTGAAAAAAAGTTCCATAAGGGGACCGACTCAACCTGGTCAGCCAAGCCGCCTGCCTTCAACCGCGAGTCGGCCAAGCCATCCAGGTTCGTCCTGCTGAAAGCTCCGTAGGTCCGACTTCCAGAGTTTGACCGGGAGTAGAGGAAATCCGAGGCCGGCGAACCCTCACCGAATCCGGCCTGGTGAAGAGCATCGAGGGACCCCACGAGAAAAAGCTCCAGAAAAGTTTCTAAGTCCAAAGGTAAAACTGTGACCGGGACCTACCGCGAGGCGTAGCCGCTCAGGGCTCCATCGCGGTCGGGCTGAAACTTTGACTTTGAGCCGGTCTATCGCGACCAGATATCCCAATATGGTGCTCTAGGAATCAAAGTGCTATAAAGTGATAAATCTTTAAAAATTCATATCTCCGGTTCCCTACATTGGATTTTTGTCGTTTTGGTGTCATTTTAAAGATAAAAATATTTCCTATTGTTATAAAGTGGTGTTGGAGTTTTATTATGCATTGTGTCTTAATTATTTACTGAATTGGTGTTTTTAAATGCTTTACATACCTGTCTTTGAAGTTAAGCCTGCCTGCTCGCAGTCAAGCTACCAAGGGTTGAGCATGGGAATAATTTTCTAAGACTAATGCTGAGTCCTATCATGTGTTAGTGGCCTTATTGCCAGTGGCAGATATACATTTGCCCCTACTAATAATCCACTTTCCAACAATTATTAACCAAAACATCAGTAAAAATATAACACTTTCCATCACCATTGCCCTAATTCACCCCATCCATCCTCAAACCATCACACCTGTTGCACTCCTCCCCTTTCACTCTGCGAACTCCTCCAACTCCCCTTTCTCCGCTTCACCTTCCCTCCAACATCCTCTCTTGAATTTCCTGCCGTCGCTCTTTTGCATCCCGCACCCCGCCATCAGTCACCTGTTTCCCCCCCCAGAGGGCTGGATGCACCCGTATGTGATTCACCACCCCTCCAAAGTACTGCCAACCAGGGAACCCCCGTAGGGCGGTTACCTGCTCCCCCGCCTCCTGTGCACCTTTTGCCCCGGTTTCAGTCTCTCCTGCGGCACCAGATGGATTCGTTCCACAACCTACTAATCACATCCCGCACCTCCATCATGTAGTAGGCGTTCCCCAGTTGCAAAAGGTGCACCCCATCGTCCCTGAACAATAACGCCTCTTCCAATTTTATCCCCACATGAGCAATCACCTAAATGCCTCTCGCTTGGCAGGAAACCCTCATTGCCCTATTCAATTTCCTGCGGGCTTTTGCCACGGCTGCGCGCTTAACAGCCCCCTTCCACACTTTGCACGGCACGAACTCGGTCCATACTAGGCATGTTCCAGCCAAATTGCATTTTATCGCCTCTAAATTCCTCTGCATATGTTGCAAAATTGCCAGTCCTGATAGTCGTATCAAATCGTTTTCGCCCAAGTGTAGAGCCAACATGTCGGGGCAGCCTCTTTGTGATACCATTTTTGTCAACCATGGCAATAAAGCCCCCCATCGCATCCCTCCTTTACCCCACCAACATACTTCATGGTGGCTGCTCCTCAAACCCAGGTTACGACCATAAACCTGCCAATCTGCGTATTTGGCCGCCCAATGCACAAAAGAATGTCCCACGATCCAGTTAACCATCTTGGTTCCTGGGCCGCTCACACAACCTGCCCTGCCCTGTGCAAGTGTTTCCTGCCCCTGCCCTTCATTGGTCCTAACTCCCCTACTTGCGCACGTATCTCTTGCAGCACCTGGACCTCCATCTCCCAATCTGGCGGATTCTGTCCCAGGACCGCTGTAGCTGCGCCAATGTGGAAGGAATGTGTTCCATACCTGGCTGGGTCCCTGCCCAAACGTCTTAGAGCCATGCGTAGGACAGCCAGCAGCTAAAAAGCCATCAATCGGTCACTTGACGCATGGTAAAAATTACCCCTCGAAGGCCGTCCTGGTCTCGCTAGGTAATTCCGCCATTTCTGTACCGGGCACACTCCACTGCAACCGCTCTCATTCAACCAAACCCATCTACCCCTATCAGCCTGATCTGTCTTAGAATGACCTAGCCAAATCCCCAGTTGGCACTGATCCAATCTCACCTCCTCATAGGATCTTCCTGCATGCTGTATCCAGGGCCGGACTGGGCACTGAAACCGGCCCTGGCAAACTGCTCGGCCGGCC
The DNA here is from genome assembly GCA_963921515.1 of Calotriton arnoldi. Lineage (NCBI taxonomy): Eukaryota > Metazoa > Chordata > Amphibia > Caudata > Salamandridae > Calotriton > Calotriton arnoldi. The sequence continues at coordinate 1,568,497 of CAWUFW010003170.1, read as the reverse complement.
CCCCTAGAGGGTGGGGGGGTGCAGCCGAGCTGTTTGCTAGGGCCGGCTTCAGACGATTTTGTTACAGGGGGCTGATATTGCCTGCCCCGTAACAAAAACAGACCCCAGGGGGCCAAACCCGGCCCCCACACTGGCGGCCCATCGGGGAAACGCCCGGTGCCCGCTACGGCCAGTCCGGCCCTGGCTGTACTGTTCCCAACAACTCCAAGACCCGGAAAGCCCCCCAAAAAATCCAAATCATACATAACCTGAATACCGATACCTCAAACGTATCGTAACAACAATCTGGCAACACCCCCAACAAGCCTTGCAACAATTCAAACGTTATGGCCTCCCTCGGAGCTCCCTCCCCCCACCCCTCCAACCTTTCAACATCTTACTCAGAATCTCGTCTTTGGCGGGATCGAAACCTAGATATAACTTGCTATAGAACGATATCCCTGCCAGCTTCCCTGCCATAGTCGTCTGCGACAAACCCTTTTTTTTTTTTTTTTTTAGAGTTTTATATAGCGCGAACTAGACCCGAAGATATCAGGTATCAGAGCGCTTTACATAGCACCAGTTTCGTTACACAAGGACACATTCATTTTTAAAAAATTTTGTTAGGCACGGGGAGATTAAGTGATTTGTCCAGAATCACAGGATGTTGAACGTCGTTGCCAAGACTCGAACCCGGTTTCCCAACTTCAACGTCGACCGCTCTAGCCATAAGGCTACATCCTCTCATCCTTGTCAATACAACGTAGAACAAAACGCATCACTCCCTGCTCATTGTCCTGTCTCGCCATGCTCCATGCGGCTACAGGCTGTCCCATGAAACCTCCAAATTCAGACCACGCCAACCTGTAACTCTGTCTTGTGGATTCCGCCAAAGACTTTTCGACCAGGCCTATCACTCTCACTCCCCCCAGGCCCAGATGTCGTCCGGCAACTCTGTCTTGCATTCGTCCGCTCCAGGCGCCAGTCCTCGAAATCGCCGCCACTGCGAACGAGACAAAGCATCCGCAATGTCATTACTTGCCCCTGGGACGTGTTTTACACGAAAAACCACATTCAGCCTCAAGCACTTCAGCATGAACCTTCGCAAAAGCCGCAAGACCCTTAAGTCCCTTGCTTTCTGCCTGTTCACCAGTTCCACCACAGTCATGTTATCCACATGGAACAGCACCGTCCTATTCTGTAGTTCAGCACCCCAAACCGCCAGTGCCACCAAAAGTGGAAAAAACTCCAAGAATGCTATGCTCCGTCCCTGCTTCACCCAATGTGCCGGCCATTGCTCCGCACACCAACGTCCATCCCAAAACAGTCCAAAACCTGACGCGCCTCCTGCATCTGAAAAAATCTGGACCTGCCAGATCGTATTGTCCTCCACAAAATCCAAAGACACCCCATTGAAATCTGCCAGAAACGTCTGCCAAACCTTCAAATCTGCCCTGACTCCCATCGAAATCCTAACCCTGTGGTGTGGTAGCACTGCCCCAGACATGGCCATGCCGAGACGCTGACAAAAAGTTCACCCCGCTCTCACCACCCGACAAGCAAAATTCAGCAAGCCCATCAATTGTTGTACTGTTCTCAGATCAATCTTCTTCTCCCCTACCACCCACAGCAGAAAAGCCTGTATGTCCAACACTTTTTTGGTAGGCAGCCTTGCCACTTATTGGATTGAATCCAGTTCAATGCCCAGAAAGGTCAGTCTGCAGCTGGGCCCAGCTGTTTTTTCCGGCGCTAAGGGGACCCCAAATGTCTGTGCCAATTCCTGAAATTGATGCAGCGCCTTCCCGCAATCTCCTGAAGTTCCCTCCCCTATGAACAGAAAGTCATCCAGGTAATGGGACACTCCCCGGTGAGCGCTGCTCCTCACGAAAACCCACTGTAGGAAAGTGCTGAACATCTCAAAGAGTGAACAAGAAATTGCACAACCCATCGGCAGGACTTTGTCCGTGTAGATAGTGCCCCCAAAGTGCATCCCCAGCAGCGAGAAATCCCGAGGGTGTATAGGCAGCAGGTGAAAAGCCGATTTTACATCACATTTTGCCATTTCCGCTCCCCGCCTTCACAACCTCACCAGGCAGACCGCATCATCCACTGAGGCGTACAGCACCCTTGAGTCCTCCTCCGCAATGAAGTCATTAACTGACCTCCCTTCCGGCCAGGATAGGTGGTGGATCATCCTGTACTCCCCTGGCTCTTTCTTCGGCACCGCCCCTAGAGGTGATATGATCAGGTCCTCCACGGGCCAATTTGGGAATGGGCCCGCTATCTTCCCTTCCTGGACTTCTTTTTTCAATTTCGCCACTACTACTTCTGGCAATTCTCTGGCTGATTTCAAGTTATCCGCCCACCTTCGTTTTCTGGGACCTTGATATCCCACCCGAAAACCCTCAATGAAACCCCATTGTATTCTCAAAGCAGCCTCTCTGTCAGGGTAAATCGAGAGCCAAGGGCCCATGGCCTCGATCCTAACTGAGGTAGGAGCCCTTTGGCCCAGACTGTCCTCGGCCTTTGGTGGCCCTTCACTGCTCCGCTGGGGTGGACAGGATAAAACACTGCATGAGCGGGTGTCGTTCCCCGCATTTGGAGTACTCATGTTTAAACTTGCAACCTTGTTGAAATTCCAGTATGCCCCCGTAGTGATTCCCCCTTGCTTTGGTGGAAAACCTGCGCCTCCTGTCCCAAAACTAGCCCCTCCCGCCCCTGTCTGGACGGGATGCGCTAGAGAGGACCGGTACGTCACCGACAGGCCTCTGCCCGTATGAGTGGATGCCAAAGATTGTGTGGATAACATCCACTGCATCCACAACTCCTGATCCACCTCCCCCCCATGGTTTGTCTGGATTGATGCTGATTCTAGCCGTAAACTCCTCATCGTAACTTAACCATGCAAAACCCCCGAACTGCATCTGCGCCTTCCGTATGAAATCCATATACTTCAGTAAGGCGATTGCTCTGTCCAAATGCTTCTCACAGTAGATGCTAGCATATATTACGAAAGCTGAGGTCCAGTTCTCCATATTGATGGGAACCCTTGGTCTCCTCGTCAGCTCCCACTCCTCTACTTTTGATCCCTCTTTCGCCTGAATCTCCCTATGGAGCAACTTGAAAACGTCAACGTATTCGTGCTTCCATATCCTATTCTTTGTTTTGTCAGACAGATGCGACCCCAAAGGCATTGCGAGTCCCATGTATGGCAGCTTCTTGTGGTGTTTATCGTCCCCTTTATCCTCCTTCCTTTCACTCCCTTCTGCCTTGTCCGCCTGGACACTCGCGTCAACTAAAAGCTTCGCCCGCTGTCCTTTACGCCTAACTCAGGAGCCGTTGCTGCATCTGTGTGCACCGCCGAGTCTCTTCCAGACCCGTCCCCCACACCCACCGACCGGCAGGCTTTTTTCTTGGTGGCCTTCAGCCCCCCTTCCCATGCCGCCCACCAGTCACCCTCACCTGATAAACCTCCATGAGCCTATTTGTCCTTGCCCCGGTTGCTGGCCTTCTTCGGACCCGCTGTCTTCGACTTGTCTTTGGCCGCGCTTGCGTCCTGCAAAACACCAACCTTTCTGGTGGCCTTCTCCAGTGCCCCAGAGACCCCCGCACTCACGTCCTCTTCATCACGTACTTCACCCTCTTCCAACTCGTCACTCTCGTCCCCATAATCCAACAGTATTTCAGCTTCATCCTCTGCAGGCGTCCACATCACCTCATGCACCGCTCTCTTCTGACCCTTCCCATTCTTTCTACTCAGACCGCTGCATTCTTCTGTCGCTGCAGATGACGCCCGATCCCTCGATGGAGGGTAGGCCGCAACGGACCCCGCTGCTGCTTCCAGCCAGCATCTTGAGGCCGTTTTGCGCCCCACTGGCGCCATCCCACTCCTACCGGCCTCACCTGCTGGTTTGTGCCCCCCCCTTAGGCTGCTCCAACCTGAGGGGTCCCCAGCACCACCGGGTCTCTCTGCCGTACCGGGTGTCCCTGGGTCCTGCCACATCTGCAGATTGTCCCTGACTCACACCCACTTGCCCCCTTCCACCTCTGCATCAAGGTCCTGATCTAGTGCTGATTCCTCCTCCCATGGTAGGGGGCACAGCCCCCCGCCCATGGTCTCCAGACCTGCATCCTCCCTGGCTGTGCACAATGCCTCCCACTTCTGTTCTGTCTCTTTTATAATCCGGCACTGTTCCCGTATCTTGGCCTCCAGATCTAGCCCTTCCCAACTGGGTAAGATGGGGGTGGTTTCCCCCCCGGCTGCCTGCCTCCCTGTCCCTTGCTTCCAGCCTTTGCGTAACCACCTTGGCCCCCACCCCTTTCAACTTCTTTATTATGGGGAGGGGCATGCCACCCCCTGTCCCGCCGTGCATGCTCTCTGGGAGAGGCCTCCATGTGAGGTCCAGCGAGGCCTCCTCTCCCTGGAACTCAGTTGCCTTTACATCCCTGCCTGCACCAACGTTCTGCTGGGCTGGTTCATTTATGGGCAGCCCCGCCCCCCGGCTCACCGTCTCTATGCTGGCTGTGTCGTCAAGCAGCCGCGCAGGCAGGCTCTGCCGTCGGCCTCTGCATTTGGGCATCCTGCTGCTTAAGCTGACCCCGCCCCCTACTCGTGGGTGATTTCTTCAGCGTGGCAGCTCTTCCTGACACGCCGCCACCGCGACCGCAACTCCCGTAGAAGCGGACGGCGGGGGTCGGACCATGCCGACCCACGCCTGGTCCAGGACACCGGGCCGCAGCAGATCTACGCGGCCCGTCCGACTGAGCACCTGCAGTGCAGCCCTCACCGATTCGTGATCGGGCTCCGCCATACCAGCTGGATACCCGGTAAGGAGCTTGAATTATGGACTAACTAATGGCCAACGGCCCACAGGAAAGCTACCCGGCTGCCTAAAACTGGGCCCACAGCTAACTACACTAAATTCACTTAATCCTCCCCGGTGGTGCCAGGTGCAGGAAGAGGCTGAAACCTCCCTTCCTGCACCTTTATAACCCATACTAATCTCTCCCTTTGCCCAACCCCTTGACCTCCTCCCACCATGTCCTTCCAGCCTATTGCACGAAGATCCCCGGGGGAAGACTGGTCTGCAACCCTACTTCCCCCGGGGCCTGACATTGTAACAAATATTGCGGTCGCAAACCATTAACACGTTATCAAGACTCACAGTTAGGAGGGGAAGCCCAGTTCGCTCCCCTTAATTGCAAATCAGAATGAATTAGAGCCCCTTTTGTGAGTCAGGAAGATTTTTCTGACTCAAAATTATAATTAGAAATCATATTTATATTTAGAGTCGTCGCCAGCCCAGCTGTGATCTCTGTGCCTTTAGATTAACCCTTGTAACGGCGGTTTCTCTGAAGACTCTGTACATTTGGTGCGCGGCCTGCATCTTTCATGCAGCCAAGCACTAAACTTTTTAGTTTTTCAAAAGCAAACTCTCAAAGCATCTATTTATTTTTAAGAAACAAAAAATCAATGAACCCCCCTACATCTGGGATATTTTTCCCAGGTTACACGGCTGATTTTTTTTGTTTGTTTTTCTGTCTAGTACTGCCAGCTTTTTCTTGATCATGACGGACAGAAAAAAAACAGTAGCCCGTCCGCTCTCTATAGGGTAGGTGGTCTAGGCAGAGCCAACAGGGCACCATCATCGGAAAGATGATAGTCATCAATAGTGTGGTGCTCTACCTCTCTCCAAGAAGGGGGCCTTTTGGGCTCTGTCCCCGGGGGCATGGAGGGTGGGGGCATGTCCCTGTTTAATTGATAGGACTGGATTCAATAGGTCACGTTTCTACCACAGACAAACAGAAGGTTAGTGGTTTACACTTCCTTCAAATACATTAAAATGTACATATGAATTACTAAAAGGCGTATGATCTAGGAGATATGGTATAAACTATGCAGGGATCTGGACAAAATGCAGAAACTTACAATTACTGAATGACCTTGGGAAGTCTTGGCGGTGTAATAAGGAACTGAGCACATATTCACACATGTTGATCTTTGGTGATAAGATCTTACAATGGCAGCAAGCCATTATTGCAGGGATAAACATTGTTGCTGCTGCAGACTGAGCCAAACAGCATAAAACTGTTTGGTTTCACATCCATAAAGTGATCTAACAGTAGCCTAGCGTTACTGCTTCCCAGTGCAACATGTTTTAACAACTTCAAACGCTTTATATTTGCATTACTCGGAATGCACTTTGATCACTCTTTGCTTCCGGTGTTTTCCAACCTCACTTCCTTTTTAGATCACCGTACGTTTCCCATTTTCAGCTTTTGGCAGTTGTTCACTACTATTATGCTTTTCATCAAGAATACCATGTAAAACAATTTAACACATCTACGATGTTAAACACTACTACACTATTAAAGCATCTAGAAGCAGGGGCACAGTGTTCAGATGATGAAACTTGAATAGTCTTTTGAACAAATCCCACATACCTGCGGTGTGCCGCCAGATTTTTTGCTTCTAGATTCTCTAGATTGTTGACCCCTGCTGGCATCTGAAGATTGCTGCACGTGCTCATTGTAACGCGGGCTGATGTGACAGGCGGCAGGCTTCGAGGCTGACACTGTCAGGTGTGTGAAATATTCAGAACTAGGGCACTGGAAACTGAATATCTATGTTGAGGGTTAACCCTTTAAGGTCATATGTGTACTCGAGTCATAAAGTTGGCTTTGTGTAATATTTTTCTCCCCACTGCCTGCAACTGTTGTCTCACTTTTTGCAAATTACAACTTGCTGGCAGGTCGCTTTTTAAAAAGTCACCTGCATCGCCCCTAAATTTATTTTCCTGTTTTTGTGTAGGCTTTGAGTGACGTCAGCATTTTGCCAGGTATTGAGGAGTCTACAGACGTGGTGATAAAACTTCAAAACGTGTAAGCAGACTTGGATCATTCTATTTGGAAATAATATTGGGAGAGGTTGAATTCTTACCTCTTTAGCCAATGCCTATATTATTGCAGTTTTGTAAAGTGCTAATTTAACCAGATAGAACCCATTTAATTCAACAATGTGATCAAGACCCTTCGGAGGCCGAAAGAAGTCAAGGGGATTTTGTAATATGTCGTTTGGCACCACTTTGTCCTCAGTGAGCATCTTTCCTTAACGCTACTGTGGTGTGTGTGTATATATATATATATTCACTGAAAAAAACAAAGTTTACAGAGACGTTATAGTTAGGCTCAGATTTCACACGCACAAAACCACAGAAATTTAGCAGTTATAGTTAGCTGAGCTAACTATAGCTCGCACCCCGCAATACACTGCTTATATCCTCACATATTACATCACTCATAACATGGTCACTGACATCACTGATGACATCTCAAATGACATCACTGATGACATCATCCAGTGACTGTTTTTAAAAAGTTTATGAGTGTTAAATATATATACTAGGGTGTAATTGTGAATCAGTGGGTGTATGAGTGTCTGTATGGATGACACAGTGGGTGCATGACTGAATGTATAAGTGAGTGATTAGGCATCTCAGTGAATGTATAGGTGAGTGACTGGTTGTGTAAATGAGTGTACCTGTTTGTCAGTTGATGTCTAAGTGGGTGTGTTAGTGGATACATGAATGGCTATATGGGTGATTGATTGGTTGTCTGGGTGTCTGTGTGTGTGGGTGAGGAGGTGTATTACTGCCTGTATGGATGAGTGAGTGGGTGAGTTAGTGACGGTATGGGGTACTGTGTGCATGTCTGAGAAGCTGTATGATTGAGTGAGTGTCTGTATGGCTGTGTCAGTGATTGAGTGCATGTGTTTAATGGGTGAGTAACTGGGTATGTGAAAGGCAGTATAGTAGAGTGAGGGGGTATATGAGTGACTATGCGTGAGGAGTGAATATGAGGGGGCTATATGGATGAGTGCGTCCTTCTGTCACTAACTGTATAGGTGAGTATGTGTTACTATTTGTATGAGTAAGTAAGTGGGTGTGCACTCTCCTGGGCAGGTAACCACAGAATCCCAGGGGTGGGGTGATACTGGCACAGAGACGGGGGCTGCATGCACCCTTCCAGTTATTTGCTAATCTGTCCCAGGGTATGTGGTCCCCCGGTGTCTCATAAAGGCTCTGGGTGAGGGAGTTGTGAGCGCCCCCCTTTTATTAATATGTTGGGTATGGGGAGGGTGTCCCTGGGGCCGTAATTGACTCAGGGAGGGGGGCCCCAGGCACACCCCACTCGTCTAATAATTGCATATATTAACTATTAACTCCTGGGACCTGGCCCACCCTAGGTGTCATATGAATATAAAAAAAATGGAGGCCGATATTGTTTTCCTTCTTTTTTTTTGCCACAACCCCGCAGGAGTATGCAGGATTGCGGCAAAATAATTCAATTCAATTTTTGCCCCAGTCGTGGGTGCCTCTGGGACCGTCTGCCCCCCCTACAAGGCTAGGGGAGGCACGGTATCCCTATCCTGCCCCTTATATCTTTTTGTTTAACCTATTTTCAGAACAGGGCACTAAGTCGCAGGAGTTATATAATGGCTGCCGCAACATTATTGTTCATGTTGCAGCTAACCAATCAGAGTGCTCGCTCCCACTGGAGCAAGGTGGGCCAAGGGAAAAAAAGCCCCCTATGGCAATCAGAACGCTCTCTTTTTTGAAGTTGAGCTCACTGGACTCTCGCAAGAGTCCTTCAAACCCAACCGTCCAGATATACATTTTTTTTGTCCCTTAATATCTCGAAAACTACTTATTGGATTTACACCAAATCACAAAAAGCATGCTTTCTGGACAAAGATCTAGCTTCCTGCCAAATTTGGAGTAATTCTGTTCAGCAGTTTTTGCGATATAGCGTTCCAAAAACGTATAAGGAAAATGAATAGGGACTTTGCGTTTTGGGACCCCCCTTTTCCCGGCCCCTGCTTGACGGATCATCCCGAAACTTTCCATAAAGAAATTAGTAAAAAAAGAGCACTTTTTTGAAAAGTTTCATGAAGATTTATAAAACGGCACCAAAGTTATCAGCAAACCAAAATATATATTTCCCAGTGGTGGTCGCTACTGGGTAGTTATAGTTAGGACCAAGTTTCCAAAATGTATTATTGCTAATGGTCCTTTAAGCCCTAACTCTCAAAATGAGGGCAATATCATCTTATATATCACATGACAATGAGAACACAAGTCTGAATTAGACTCTCACAACTCAGGGGCCGCTTACGATCTTGTCCGGAAAGCATTCCGACCGATTCGGTTCCGGAATGCTTTCCGAACGAATCGGATCGGGGGAGTCTGACCGAGCGATTTGAATGCACCCGGATGCTTCCAGATACGATTCGGATGGACTCCCATTGACTTCAATGGGAGCCTGTGTTCCGAACGAGAACACAGGCTGCCATTGAAGAAAGGGGTGGCTGGGGAAAATCGTGCACCCTGTGGCAGGCACCCCATGGTGCCTGCCACACTGTGCATGGTTGGAAAGGGGGGTCCCTGGGGTATCCCCACGGGCCCGATTCGGAAGGCCCCGGGTGAAGGGGGGCCAGCTACAGGCCCCCAAAGACAGATTCCGGCAGCAGTGTTGTTTCGGGCAGACCGAATTGGAACGGCTGTCCGAATCAGTCATCGTAATCGCTCGCTCGGAAACCGAGTACATAGAGCTGTACGATTCGGCTCGAGAAAGACTCTACCTGTCAGAATGCCTTTCGGGAACCGATTCAGACAGCTCTAATGGTTTCCAGGCATCGTAATTAGTCGTTGGGAACTGTGTACAATTCGGTCAGAAACAAGGGTTCCGAATCGGATTCGGCAAACACGAAGCCCTTCCGAGCGGCATCGTAATCGACCCCTCAGTGTGATTCATAAACAAGTGACAAAAACTGATCATTGGGGACTCCACAAATTAACATTTGCTGTAGAGCTTATGTGGCATTAATGCTGTATGCTCACTGGAGCAGGGCTGGGATACTTTATTGACAGTGTTTAGGTTATTGTGACTTTATTTACCCATATATAACACCCATATATAGTAGGTGGTACCTCAGGATGCTTTTAGAGTCTAGGAGTACCTATCACTACAGAAAAGTTGGAGACCTTGGAGGTAGCGGTTTATAGAGTAATATGATGAGCAGTATCTTAGTTGATGTCATCAGTGATGTAATCAATTATGTCATTTGAGATGTCATCAATGATTCATTAACATGTCATCACTCATGTAATATGGGAGGTCATAAGCAGGGCATGGCGGTGCTGCAAGTTATAGTTAGATCACTGAAAAATAACTGAAAAGGTCAGTGTTTTTTTGGTTTATGAACATTTAGGGTCCGATTACAATTCCAGATACGATTCGGTTGGACTCCCGTTGACTTCAATGGGAGCCTGTGTTCCGACCGAATACACAGGCTCCCATTGAAGAAAGGGGGGGCTGGGGAAAATCGTGCACCCTGTGGCGGGCACCCATTGGTGCCCGCCACACTGTGCATGGTTGGAAAGGGGGGGCCCATTGATCCTCCCACGGGCCCCATTCAGAAGGCTCCGGGTGAAGGGGGGCCTGCTATGGCCCCCAAAGTCAGATTCCGACAGCCGATCCGTGTCAGAACAACCAATTCGGAAAGGCTGTCTGAATCTGACATCGTAATCGCTCGGTCGGAAACGCGGTCCGTATACCTGTACGAGTCAGCTCCGAAGGACTCGGTTCCTCCGAATGCCATTCGGAACTGAGTCAGAAAGTCCGGACACTCTCCGACTATCGTAATCGGTCAGTCAGAAAGCTTCCGAATCAGTCGGAAAAACAGGTTCCAAATCGGATTCGGAGGAACCGAATCCTATTCGGAGCCTTTCCGACCGACATCGTAATCGACCCCTTAGTTTTTAACCCATTTGAACACCTAACTATAATGTCACTTTAACGTTTCGTTTTTTCAGTGAATTTCTAGGATTTTCTTTAATGAAAGGGAAGATCATATTACCATACCTAGCTATAAAAGTAAAAAAACAGGGTTACCCAACCAGCAATCGCCATTTTAAAATGAGTCTTGTGCAAGAACTTATTAATATAAAGCAAGTCCATAGTGAGGCAGAGACTTCCTTCTATTGAACTCTTCTCTGCCAAAAGACGCATGCCCGACCACAATATCAGGGCGAAACCAGTTCAATCACCTTTCAGGAGTAATGTTAGGAACTCTTTCAAAAAGGCATCCAGGTCAGAAGGAAAGCAGATACATAGGGAACAGGTTGGGTGGCTTTCTGAGAAAAGGACGGGACTATCCCATTGTTTTAATGATTGCACTAACTAGTCTGGGGTCCTTCCGCATTAGGTCTCCAGACGTGAGACTCTCATCCACCCAGCAGGAATCATGAGATGAAAAGGAACCTTGTCAAAGCAGCTTAGATGATGCAGACACATGGAGCACAAAAGCAGGCTGGTATCCCCTAGCTGCTGTGGTGCCTCTATTACGTCTGAGGTGTTGCCATTGGAACAATTGTGGAAGTGGGTGGCACTGTAACTGTCTTTCATTCCCCATGCATCCCTTACATTGGTGTTCTAGAAGGTAAGATGAGGCAAGGTATCTACCTGCAGCTGTGTTTTGCTTATATTTTTCAAGGATCTCATCAGTTAACTCAACAAAAGATGTTGCTCTCTGAAAAAGTATGTACATCTAATAGACGCAAACATCACCCCAGAAGTCTGTGGATCTCATCCAGGCATTTTGTCTCACAAGAACCCCAGAATCCATTATCAGTGCGGTACTGTCCACAGAGTCATTGAGGAGCTGGTTTGGAAAACTCAATACATTAGAAATTGGTAATTTGAATGGCCCCTCTATATGTTGTGCCACATGAGTTGTACCGTTTTTAGCCATTTATGTATCCTCATAGTCAGTAAATGATGCAAGATTAACTTTTTGATCAGAAATGCTCTTACGTACGGATCATCAGTAAGCACTAGTTGAAGTTTATGACAGGTAAAATAAACCAGTAATGTAAACCAAGATCACAAAGAGTTTTAACTAATGGGTGTAAGAATAGGCTCAATAAATAAAAAAAAAACAGTAGAACGTAAATTCAATGTGATAGTACAACATTCATATATAGGGGTAAGACTTAATTGGAGATGAAGATTGTCTGATTTCACTATTGATCTACAGACACCAATATGAGGATGTGGGTCTTCCGTGCAAGACAGTGTTTAGCCCCAAGATCCACAGAGAGTGCATTCCAGAGATGAGGCAGAGCAGATGGAATTAGTGGAAGAAAGATCAGGCTGAAGGAGGGTTGGGTTCTCTAAGAAGATGGAGGTGGGCATATTGGAGGGTACATCTGGGATGTCCTATAGAAGGTTCAAGCCATGCATGGCTTTGAACACCAAGGCGAGGAGCCTAAAGTAGGCTCTTCTTCTAGCAGCATGGTTGTCTACTATGAAGGGAGGTAGCATGACAACAGAAGAGAGAGAAAAGTGTGAGAGTGTTAAAGTTGATGATTTTGTCACAGCCAAAAATGTGTATATGTAAATCCTGCCAGTAGGTTTGCAGTACTCCAAACTGCTTATGACAGGGGAGTTAATAATAGACATGAAAGTATTAACCAGGACATATGGGCGGATTCTTATTATGTTTAAATAGCCGATATCTCGATGCTGTGGACATGTTATTAATAACATATTCCAGTCCGTGTGTGAGTCAAACCCAAAACAAAGTATACACCAATTTATAACATGTTGCATCAAAACTGTGATTTTACAAAATGATTACCAAATAATTTGAGAAAGATTATAAAGTAGTCCTAAATAATAAATTACAAATGTTTACCTGGAAGCACAGGAAAGAACATACACGAATTCTCGATAATCAGAAACACAAACTCTTTTTTGCCGGAATAAAACCAAATACATTGAGAATTATTATAAAAATCATCCTTAGGCGATGTAAATAGCAAAAGTTAAGGCACACATCAAATCGAGAGCAGCAGCGTCTTGCCTGTTTACCCTATAAATAGCCCGCAAATGACCCAGTGCATAGGTCCCCGGATTCATACAGCTAAACAGTAGCCTTAGTTGGAGATCTAAGATGACTGCTTGTTTGCCTTCGAGTTAGAACCAAAAGAAGTTACTTTTCCTAAAGGAAGTCCAAGACAAAACAGAATATTAGCAATTACTGTGAGCTCATAATCGTCACAAATGCACCCACATATAAGCAGATGGCACAAGTCAGAGTATACACCAATTTACAACACTTGCCAGCAAATTTTGATTTTGCAAAATGAATCCCAAATACCTTGAGAAGTACAATAAACCATCCTTGTTGAACCCAAAGTTAAGAAGGTAGTGCAGGAGAGGGTATACACCCGTGCACAACATTCTGAAACAGAAGCCCTTTTGGCAAGGATAGTCAAATAACTGCAGAAGGAATGCACAAGGGCTTCATAGGAGGTGCAAGTAACAAGGAGCAAGGACACTTGCAGCCTTGTCTTCTTTCCTCATCATTGCACCTGGAGTCACTCTGACTACCACCTGTTGCCCTTTGCCGAGACCAATATTCCCAGATCCAGTTCGATGCCTAGGCATATTTGAATGGCTGGGTCACATGTGGGGAGCAATCAATAGAAAACAGCAGTTGCTTATCTTTTGTCTTTTTTGATCCACTGCTGTGTCACTTCTTGATAGTGCTGTTGGCTCTGGACTTACTGCCGCTATACAAACCTGAAGCTGTTTGTCACAGCTGTAGTTCTAACACTTGCCAATGTCAAACATATCAATGCACTATGGATATTCAAATTTTCACTTTTTCTTCTTTAATGTATGTCCAGCCACAGGACAACCATCAGAATTCTAGTACATTGTTTTCATGCATTGCTCAAGTTACATTCTATACAGGCTCTTTTAGGTATGTGTCAGCTTTTGCTATGCATGCGACTGGACTGACTGGTTCTTTAGGATTCTTGCAGCTTTATTCTTTCTGATAACTTAGTTGAAAAATGTGTGATTTTATTTTTCTAATTGATTATACCAGTGCTGTATTCTTGCACTGATCTGTGTCAGTAGAACATAGAATGTGCCAGAATCGATATGGGTAGGGTACAACATCAAAATAAGTCTAATCATTGATGAGTGTTGGGGTTGTAGTACATGATGTGGTTCTGCAAGTGTGTTTTTTTATTTCTGGAAGGATGTTTTACATAACTGAGCCTCATACTCATGTTTGCATATCCTTTTTCACAGGAGCAAATCCTGTTCAGCGGTCCTTCGCCAAAGGGGTATCCGGCCACGTGGAACTCTTGCCAGCTACAGCCTCCAGCTTCATCTCGCTGGAGATTTTCGACTTCCAAAAGAGAGGCTAAGTCCAAACTTAGAAATCTTCACCACTACTTCATCCAGTGTCTCCCTGATGACAGCGCCACTTCCTTGGACACAGCCTGCAGCCTTACCCTGGTCGAACTTCTACCTTCTTAGAGAATTTTTGTTGTAATTTCTTCTATGTCCGAAAGTAAGTGCTGACAGGGCCCAATCCACTCTTTGTATCGGACTCAGGCTCCATCTCAGTCGGCCATGTTTTTCGATTTTGACCTTGTCTGGCATGACTAGATGTCTGCGGTTGACGCTTTGATCTTTTAGGAGCTAGTTTTTGCCTTAAATGTTAAAAATTCATAACTCCAGTTCTACTGAAGGGATGTGGAATTTCTATAGCCCGACGCCCAGGACATATTGTTTGGGGTCAAGGGCAACAAGTTTTCATGTGTATTTTGCCCTTGGGACAAGTAGGCCCAACCCCCTGCAGCACAAACCCTTTGGCTGCCAGTTTGCAGTACCACATTATGGATCAGGGAAGGGCACTGTCTGCAGTTAAGGTAACATTTTTGTCCATTTGTTAATGCTGTTCAAACTTGTATTTATGGTTCATTTATTGAAAGCCTTTATTATTAGGGTGAGCGCTCCAAGTAAATGTTGTAAGCTCTGACTGCACTACTGACAGTGGTTCCAGTATAAAAATGTGTACACACGTTTTCAAAGTTTAGCAATTTGATGCTATGTATAATGCTCCCAGAATGCTGATTTGATGCAAATATTTGCAGAAGCTTGAAAGCAAGATTGGTGATTCTTTGCTTTCAAAATAAAATGTTGATAAAAAAATGAAAGCAGGAAAAAAAATCATTTTCCTAAACTACTGTAAAAGTTTAGGTGCCATTTCTTTGCAGCATCATTTAGTAACGTGTTGATGCATGCTAGTATTTCCCAAAAATATTCATAATGGAAGATCAGTGTGACCAGTTTCAATACAATTATGGGAAACAAAAATAAACAAGCATTGGCAAAGCCAGTAGGTCTGAAATTGGTGGTCAGCTTTTTAGTTTTGTCAATGTGTGACTTGTTTTGGCATGGTTTTTGTAAAACCTTATTTGTGTGGGAACTGCCGGGCCCTCACCATTATAACAAACATTGGCAAAAGCAAAAAAAAAATTTGGTCTCAAACGCACAGTGCCAGTAGTTACTGGCACTGAACAAAACGACTTTGTGTGCTAATATGTTCCTTGTGAAAGAGCAGAATGCTGTCAATCACAGTGAAGCCAGACGATACAGAGAGAGAGACAGAATTTTAATAAACGCAAAAGGTCATGGTTAATGCCAGACCAAATTAGGGGCCCAATTATTAAAGAAAGTCTCAAAAGTGCACCCATGGTATATGTCCTTGCATTGAGTGCAGCTATACAGCTTTCGTGAATTTCCAAGAATTTACAGAAGTTGGACAAGAAATAGTACTCCTAGAAAATATTTGTAGAACTGCATTTTAGCATCAGCAAATATTCATGTGTAGATTTGCTCATGCGAAAATCTGACTGTTTGCAAGTTCACTTTCCCTCCAACCACTTTGGAAAAAGGTTTATGTCTGCCATTGTCAGGAGTAAATTTCAAACATTTCTCAGTATGGGAAAAGATTAGAGAAGAGTTGTTGAAAACCCTTAAAACATGCAAGTTAGTAGGTTTGCACAGACTGAAAAGGGCATTCTAACCCTGGAACTATTGCTCACCACTACATTCAGCCCCTGTATGTAGATCTGTGGAAACGTGGCAACATAAGGAGATTGCAAGTATTCAAACACTACTATGGTATGAGCCCTGGCATAATCAGAGAGGCTATATCAGAGCTCATATATAATGAGATTGCTGCCATAATTTGTCGTCGCAATACATGGCTCCAAAGGGACAAGTGAATTTTGTTGCAGGACAAGTAGATTTATGAAGCAACCTGCCCCATGGACAAGTAGATATTTTATTAAATTCCACACCCCTGTACTGATTGGTTTTTTGTCATTTTGGTGTCAAATAATTTATTAAAATGTACTCTATTTTTCTAAATTGGTGTGGGATTTTTCTTGTGTTTTGCTTTCACGTTTTTACTATTTGTGTGCTGCCTAAATACTTTACACATTGCCTCTAAGTTAAACCTGACTGCTTTGTGCCAAGCTACCAGAGGCTTAAGCACAGGTTAATTTAATGACTTTTGTGGTTCACCCTCACAGGGATTTTGGCTGTTGCTTGAGTAGGTTAACAACCCACTCAACCAAAAACCCAATTGATCACAAACCCCCTTTATCCACTGTCCTCCAATTGCTACAAATCCACTTGGTCCTTCACTACTTACCTCTCTTCCCTATCCTTAAATGACCCTTTCTCCCCTCCTCCACAAGATTACTCATCTGCTAAGTTCCCCTGATTGATATACATCCTTGATGATACTGATATGCAAATATTTAATTATCACGTGCCCCAGTTGTGTAAATTCTGGCAGCTGTACTTTTATGGTTTATATCAAACTTTCAATAAAGTATGTTTAAAAAAATAGAGCTGCTGACCTATGCCAGTTCAAAGACTCACAAGTGTGGTCTCAATCCCTGGAATGAGATTTGATCTTTTAAGAACCAGGTCTGCGGTTACAAGCAACATCGTGCATGTCTGAAACGGTCACATTAGAATACTTATTTACCTAAGGAGGCGGGTCACCATTACTAATTGGCAACACCAGCAACATTACATCTCGCACATTAACTCCAGAGGTTTTTTGAATTTACTTGGATTGGTATCAGGAAGTCACTTTCTGGCGGCCTAGAGAGTCAAGATGGTGGGCTGAATGCTCTGGGTGACTCACATCTCCTCTGCCGCCGCGTGGGCCTGCTCGCCTACATCAGTCAATGACTTGACTCTTCTTGTGGTACGTAGTTCTTGCATGCCGCCTCCATGCACTATGTGCCCCACTAAGGGAACCATTGTTTTCTTCCTTTCCTCTCTTTTGCCACGTGACCCAACGCTGCGCCATGTGGGGCGCCATGCACCTCCTTTCTGCTCAAGCCACGACCCTGCACGAGCTGCACGGCCGCTGCCACTTACCCTTCCTGCCCCCGGCAGTCATGCTCCTGCGCTGATGGATTCCTGCAAGAGTGCCATTCCTCACAAGAGGTCCTAGCCTTAGGCATCCTTTACAACCTCTTGAGCAAGATCTCCCACATCACACTGCTTATATGATTTAGTTAAGCTAAGTTTGGACGGGACGCTGTTTGCACCCTGTCCATTGTATTCTTCCCCTGTTCTATTGTTCTAGACTTCACAATGGCCCTCACGCACTGATATCCAAATGCTCCACCTGGACTCAGCCACCCTCATGGTGGCCAGCCCCAACCTGACACCTCCTGAACCTGACCTTAATGTGATCACGTGGAACATAAGGGGGATGCACACCCCCTCCTGGCGATACTCAATATATTCTTATCTATGCCGCTGTAGCGCCAACGTAGCATTTATACAGGAAACACATATCACCCAGACAGAGTCCACACGCCTCTTTTGACACTGGAGGGACCAGGTCTTTACAACCGACTACTCCTCTTATGCTGGGGGGGTCATAATCTGGATTAGAGCTTGGCCATCGACTCAGCTGTGGACCCTCAAGGCCGTTATCTCTTTGTGGTGGGCACGCTGGAGGGATACATCTTGCTGTTCAGAACGATATACGCTCCAAACACAGAGCAACCTGCTTTCCTTGATCAGCTCTCAGGGGTCCTAGCATGTTGGGGAGACATTCCCTGGTTTTTGAGCAAGGACTTCAATAATGTCCTAGACATGGAGCTGGACAGGTTATATCCTCCGCCCCCTCAGTCCCCCACGCATTTCAATGACAAACACCTAGGAACTTGGATACATCACTGGGCACTGGTGGATATATGGGTCAACGTCATGAAAGGGACAAAGTGCATTCCTTTTACTCCCATCCCCACAATCTCCATGTACGCCTGACTGTGTTGTCTGCTCCACAGAACTAGCCACACTTGTGATACACACAGACTATTTGGGGAGGACGAACTCTGACCAAAATCCCCAGTGCGTGGAGGTCTGTTGGGACACCGCACCCCCTCCTATACCGACATAGCTCCTCCGCCCTGAGGTGGTAGAGGATGTGGCACTTTGCACAACCCTAGATGCCTCTTGTCTTGAGCTCTTTGAAACAAATACTGGCACTTCATCGTCCCGCCTAGTGGAATGGGATTCGTTTAAAGTCACTATCAGGCGACACTGTATGAATGCGGTCACCAGCATGAGGAAGCAGTTGAACCGGGATATAGTGGGGGAAGACACCAGCCATCTCCACCTTGAGATACTGGCTGTCTCCTCAGCCAAGGGCAGATGCCAGCTCATCAAGGTGAGGTGAGAACACACAACACTGCTGGATCATCTGCATTGCCTTAATTACACTGCACACTTTGCTCAGTCCCATTCTGGAGCAGACAAATCCGGCTCTGTGCTGGCCTGGTTAATTAAACAAGACAGCCTACAGCACCCTATTCTAGCCATCACTGTGCCACGGACCTACATATGCAGCGTGGCATACATGCAGCCTTTACTCAATACTATGACTGCCTTTACCTGCCGGTGGTGGGAATTTCTTACTCGGCTAGGCTTTCTTATCAGGCATGAATCTACCACAGATCCTACCTGACCTGGCACTAGAATTTAACACAGCAATTACTCCCTTTGAGAGCCGCAAGGCCATCCGGTCGCTGGCATCAGGTAAACCCCGGGCCCGACGGGCTCCCTCAGGAGTTCTACAAAACATATGCCACACTGCTAGCCACTCGCCTTTAAGCCCTGTATGATGAAGCATTCTCATACTCCTGCCTCCTGCAGTTCCTGCAGGAGGCATCAATTGTTTCCATACCTAAGCCAAGGCATGACCAATCCAAGCTCGACTCCTACAGATTCTTGGCGATGCTCAATGAGAACAATAAAATCCTTGCAGATCGCTTGGTGCCAGTGATTAAGCAGTTAGTCCATAAAGACCAAAATGACTTTGTGCTGGGCTGCAGCATGTCTCTGAATCTCAGCAGCCTCTTCTGTGTTCTGGAGCAGGACCGCTAACCTTTATCCGGCTGCCTGGTTCTGGACCTGGAGAAAGCCTTGGACTCCCTTGTGTGGAGATACCTTCCTTTCCGCATGTGGGCTTATCAAGCTCCTATACATCCCTGACCTGTGTCAAGATAGGTAGGTACATCTCCAAACGTATCTGTATAGGTTGTGGCACAGTTCAGGGCTGTCCCCTTGCTCCCCTTCTTTTCTCTCTGGCTATGGAGCCTCTACCGCAGGGACTGAGAGCTCAGCGGTGAGACTAGGGGATCCCGCTGGGAGACGGAATACACACTTGTGGTATTTGCCTTATGTATTTCTATGTATCAGAAAGCTGTCTTCTTGTGGAATGCTCAATGGTTGTAAATATAGAATGTAGAGTACTTGGTACTTGTTGCCAAGTGCTCAGTGCCAGTTGCTGTTGGGTGTCCTGTGGATGGGACCTTGCTGTATCTAAAGCCTGAATAAAGAAGCTCATATCTGAACCTCACTACTCCCTGTACTTCTTCACACTGGCGACGAGCGGAAAACCTGAACCCAAGATCAACACTTCACTTCAGAAGAAACCGGTCACGGAATCTACAGCTAAGGTCCCAACACAATCAAGTTTTGCCTTGAAATTCAAAGGTATTGTGCGCGCTAAGCTTGCTCTGGATAATTCTTATAGACTGCCTTTTCTGCGTAAGCGTCACTGCTCCATATTGCTACCTTCCTGTTTTGCTCAACAAAAATTCAACCGCACTTTATTGTCTCTAGCGCTCCGCAAATAATCCCAACAGTTTGAATTGACTTTACTACTTAAAGCGCCTAACAGCTTGAATTGACTTTACTACTTAAAGCGCATTTGAAGCTTTTCTCATATTTTAGTAAAGACTTTCTTATTGTACAACACGTCTCAGAGCAACACAGAGCATTTTTCAAACGCGCATCGTTACCTGCATGCGCTGGTCTCTGTCACGTTCCTGCATGCGCTGCGCATTCCTGTAACCAGCTCCATTGTTTGCCTCGGAGAAGGCCTACGTCATTACTTCCTGACATCAAGCCGCACGCATTCCTATGTTGTGTGACGTGCTGTTGCTGTGCAACTTTCTGGATACATGGAAACCTCTGAACGCCTTGACGACGCGACTTCTGATTTCCTTTACGACGCGTCCTACTTTCTTGATCTTCTGTTTCCGGCAACGAGCTGACGCGCACAGCTATTTTCTTATATTATGTCTGGTCGCACACAGCAAACTTGATGCCTGCAATCCATTTACGCTGATGTACACAGCATTTACTCTTACTGCCTTTTGCGTGTCAGTTAAAGAAAACATCTAATTCTTTAACTGCGCTGACACGCACAGCTTTCTTATTTACTCATTGCTTGAAACCATATTCATGACTCCTTTCTGAACCTTATTTAATGCACATATCTGTGTAATGAAACTCACGCTGTGACACAATCAGTTAAAATTGATGAGGAGTCCAACACACACGACTTATTTATTCACTCATTGCATGTCAACCACGCTGACACGCACAGCTTTCTTCCTCATTTTATGCTCATCTACGTTTTCACAACCTCATTTCACACTCAGGACTGTGCGATGAGACTCGCAACGTAGTTACAATTACTAAATAACTATATAAGTTGCACTACTTATCTATTAATAGTTCAAACTTATTGTTTAAAAAAAAAAAAAATGCAAAATGTTACTTCTCCACCTTTTTTTCTCTCTAACCCAGGTGACCCTCCCATACGTTGGTCAAAATGGAAAAAAGTCTTTCTAAACTATGCACGAGTGTGTGGGGTATCACTAAGCGCAGAAAGAAAATCAGCGTTATTATTACACTGTCTGGGTTCAGAGGGTCAAGAGGTGTTTGAGCACCTTCCTGACTTGGGTGATAGTGAATCAGACAATCTCAACAAATTTGAGATTTATCTAAAAAAAACTTGATAAGCATTACCTTCCGAAAGTTAGCACCATCTTAGAGCGGTACCACTTTGGAAGACGAGTGCAAAAGCATGAACAATCCGTTGAGGCATACATTACTGCTCTTCGTAAGTTGGGTGCTACTTGTAAATTTGATGGCTCTCTTGAAGAGCGCATTCGTGATCAGTTTATGCTAGGATGCAATATTGAGAAAATTAAAGATGAACTTTGGCAGAAAGATGACCCTAAGCTAGACGAGGTTGTCTCTATAGCCAAAAGAATAGAACACTCCCTTGCTTGTGTTGAGGTCATCAAAAAGGAAAATGCTGTCCTGGAGGAGAAAGTTCACTCTGTTACGAAGAATCACACATACACAAAACCTACACCAAAGCCTACCTGGAAACAGCATGAACCCATTCTTTCCTCTACTGCTTCCAAACTCAAAGGAAACTCCAAGATGAAGTGCTACCGATGTGACATGATCGGTCATCTTGCTAATGACAAGTCGTGCCCTGCCCTCTCTTCAAAATGCCTCAATTGTGGGAAAATTGGTCACTTAGCCAAAGCTTGTAGGGCACAAAAGAACAAGAAGGGCATACGGGTCAAAGAAGTTTCTTTTGAGTATGAAAGCGATTCTGATTATGATGAACTACACTGTGGGGAAGTCTCACTACAGAATGGCAAAAACAATTGTAAGGGGCCTGTGGATGAGGTACAGGTGAATGATTGCAGTATCAGAATGCTTTTTGATTCAGGTGCAAAGATCTCCCTCATACCTAAAGAGTTCTTTGATGCGAAACTACATGGGAAAGTGAGAGTCTACAAACCTGACATCAAGCCACTAGCTTATGGTGGACAACCTATAAAATTGTTTGGCTATTTCATAGGCAACATTGAATACAGAGGAAGGCTTACTGCAGGTGAAATATATATCTCCTGCAGAGGTGATAGCATAATTAGTTGGTTTCACCAAGCTGATCTGGGTGTGTATTTGGTTCCTGGTGAGGATCCCTGCAACATCCTCAGAGACATCTCTTCACATCCGACCTCTTTGAATATTGTTTCAAGTTGGATTGATCCAAGCTGTGCCTTACGTACTGAATTCAAACAAGTTTTCAGTGAGGTTGGGTTGCCTCTCGGGTTATACTCACAAAATTACACTAAAGCCTGATGCTGTTCCTGTGACATGTAAAGTACGCAGTGTACCATTGGCCATGCGGGAGTCGATGTGCTCTGAACTCGAGAAGTTGAAGAAAGAGGGAATCATTGTTGAAACGGAGGCCTGTGAATGGTTGGCTCCGGTGGTCCTTGCACGCAAGGCCTCTGGAGAAGTACGCTTATGTGTGGACCTCCGTGCTCTTAACCGTGAGGTTGTTGCTGACAGATACCCTCTACCTAACATCACGGAGATGCTAGCTCAGCTAAGTGATGCACGTGTTTTCTCCACTCTAGACCTCAGGGCAGCCTACCATCAGGTTGAGATTGATGAGGAGTCCATGAACCTGACTGCCTTCATAACTCCTTTTGGAACATACAAGTTCACACGTCTTCCATTTGGCCTGATCTCTGCAGCTTCCGTATTCCAAAGAGTCATGGAGGATGTGTTGAACGGTGTTGATGGAGTTTAAATATATCAGGACGACGTTCTGGTTCATGGCTCCTCTCAACAAGAACATGATGTGAGACTGAGGGCCGTTCTTGAGCGATTTGGTGCAAGGGGGTTGACTTTGCGTCTTGCTTTATGCTGCTGAGCTGCAGGGCGGCTGGCAACATTTGAAAGTGGTGGGGCATGGCACGATGCAAAAAAAGTACAGGTGCTGGCCCTCCATCCAGCGTCTCTCGAGATCATGAGGGTGATGGTGTGTTCACTCTGTGTTCCGAGAGCGAGCAGGAAAGGGAGCACAAGCTTTGACCATTTATACTGTAAAGTCATTACTGACCACAGCTCATTAGTGGGGGAAAGGCAGTGCCAGGATTAAGGCTATTGTGTTACGCCGGGCACCTGCCTCAATAACAGTGAGGCACCAACAAACCACACTTTGTGAAAAGGCGGAAACAGTAGGAAAACAAGGCTTGTACCTTTCAGTGGACAACAAAACACCCATACAGGTGCCTAGGGGGTGCTGCCGGTGAGCTGTGCATTCCATAGCATTTTATAACATCCCCACGTTGGCAAAGCTCCTGGAGAAATGTGTGCACGTCCAGCTTTGCAACCACATTGAACAATTCCGACTCCTGGACCAATTTCAATCCGGTTTCCGCCAGGGCCATAGCACAGAATCTGCTCTCACTCACATTGTAGATGATGCGCTAAGATTGCTAGATCAAACTGAATCTTGCCTACTGATCCTCCTCGACCTCTCATCAGCTTTTGATACTGTTAAACACGACAACCTAATTGACCGCTTGGAACACAGGATGGGGCTTTCTGGGCCTGTACTAAACTGGTTCTCCTCTTTTCTCCACAATAGAACCCAAAGCTTCAAGGTGAACCAGTCCCCGTCTCATCCTTCACTGGTCACTCTGGGGGTTCCACAGGGATCCGCGCTCTTACCCACTCTCTTCAACCTGTTCATGGAGCCTTTAACAGAAATCCTGAAATCATCCAGCATTCACTATCACATGTACGCCGATGCTACCCAACTGTACATGAAGGTCGCCTCCCCTGAGGACATCAGGTCCCTCAACTCAGTCTTACTGAAAACACAGTTGATTGACACTGAACCACCTGAAGCTCAACGCTTTTAAAACTGAATTCCTCCTAATCGCACCACCCAAGAGGTCTCCAGTCATCGAAGAATGGATGAATCAACTAACAGCTCTTAATTGCACGCCACACATCATTGATTCCACAAGCTCATTGGAAAAATGCTAGACAGGAGTCTGAACATACAGAAGCACATTAGTACACTCACCAAAGGAGCGAACTTCCAACTCAGCATCTTAAGGAAAATAAAACCTTTCCTCCCTTCACATGACTTAAAGGTTGCGGTGCAAGCCCTAGGATCTCTAAGCTTGATTATGGAAGCGCAACCCTTTGTGGCCTTCCTAGAGCGAAGACGGCCCCTCTCAGGGCTACCCTCAATTCTGCTGCAAGGCTCATAACGGACTCCAAAAGAAACAATCATATCACGCCAGAGCTGATATCCCTAAATTGGCTCCCATACGAAGCTAGGATACAATTAAAAATTGCATGTATGGCACATAAAGCCAATCATTTTAATACCCAAATGAACCTCACTCAAAAGCTGGAGCTCTCGGGTGGATCTAGATCCTCTAGAAGTTCCAGCACATTACTGCTCAAACCACAAAAATTTAACAACAAAAAAAACTTACAATCGAGCCTTCTCGGGTATCGCCCCAAGGATATGGAAAGCCCTACCCCTGAAGTCAGGTTGAATCCTCTACTGCCCTTTTCAAAAAGGAAGTTGAATTGATACTGATGAAGAAACTTACCATTGTAATGGAGCTTCCAAGTCACTGGAAGACATCCTTTGTTGGTCGGAATACATGAAGACTGTCTTGCGGATCTGTTGGTCCTCTATTACCTCTGCTTAATTCCGCTCATACTGATATACTATAAAGTGCTATGATATCCCTTGTGGCCATGTTCGCAACATAGACTTTATCCCTATACTTCCTTTCTCAAGGAAGCAAAAATGATAGGGATGAAGAAACTTTTGCCTGGACTCCTCGCTTCCAATGCTCCCTAGGGCGCCCAGCTTTATGAGACAGTTAAGATTGATTTTTGTTTGGTTGCAATGTTTTTACCCCTTGTATCCTTCCTTGACTTATAAACTGTAAAACGCTCTGATACCCCAGGTGTTCATGTTCGCACTATAGAAAACTTTTTTTTAAATAAGTAAAATAGCATATATTCAATTTGCATAACCACAGCTTACGCATGCGCTTCGATTCGGAGACAAGAAGTATTGCATACAAATCTAGTGTGTACAAACTGAGAACCAGTTCCGAGGCTGTGTGGCAGCCATTACATTAGAGTGGAAGTGCTTGAGATCCCTACACACAGCGCCTAGCTTTCTCTACGGCAATAACGTGTACATTTTTAGATACGCCACATGGTGTTTCTTCTTTCCGGCTCAGTACAATGGAACAAAAAGTGAGTGCATCTTTGTGATGTTCTTGTTTACTGCAGGTGATGGCGCATCTGTTCCTCTGCCTGTGTACAGAGGTGGTAGGGAGGAGGGGTGGTCGGGTGAAAGACAACATATAAAAATACAAAATTAACTTACCTTCTGTGCCGCTGCCGCCGCAGCATGTCTCTCCTCAGTCCTCGCAGAGGACCAGAAGCATCCAGTCTCCCGGACTCTCCCAGCCAATCACGACGCTGCAGGAGCAGGTCTGAGCAGTGAAACGGCCGCTCAGGCAGTAACTGGGAGGCTGGGCATGTTCTCCACTGGGCTGTGCAACACAGCCCAGTGGAGAACATGCCAAGTGTGCATGACTGTTTGGACAGCCCCAGAGGCCGACCAAGCCGTCATGCGCACTTAGGGAGGGAGTGCAAACCATTCCTGCTTCCTCTGACGGCGGGGACCCTAGCCCCGCCCTGCCTGACCGGAGTTGGAGTCCCGCAAAGAAAAATAAAACGATAACTTCTTGTTATTATCATTTTATTTTTATTTTGCACTGCTCAACGAGCAGTGGGGCGACGCTCCCCCGCCTTAGGGGAGGAGCCGCCACTGATGAGCTGCTCCTTTACGTCAAAGATATTTTTGAGCACTTACCACTTTTGCTGCTGTCTCTGGTGTCTGAGTTAACTGGGGCAAATCTTGCATTTTCCCCTTGTTGGTCGGGGCAACAGACCCTGCCCTCTGGTTGGGGAAGGAGCTCATGTAGTGGCAACCAGACACCATCCGCTACCTTGGTATTCGGATCTATTCTGACGCACTGGCGGATGGAAACGTGCATCAGGTGGTGTCTTCCCTCCACGGACAAACTTCCTCTGGACGACTTTGCCGCTGTAGGTGGCAGGACGCATTGCTCTGTCAAAAATAGTGATGCTGCCACTCTTACTTCACTATTTTGCTAACATTCCAATTTACTTGCAGAAATCCTTTTTTACTAGACTTGAGCGCCTGCTTGCGGACTTTATCTGACACGGCACTCGCTGTTGTGTGGCGCTATTCAAACTGTGCCTGCCGACCGACAGGAGCGGGTTGGGGGCTCCCAACTTTGAACACTATTACCTTGCTGATCAGCTGCAGTGGGTGGCATGGTGGTTCGCTGAGCACGACCTGGACGACATGGTGACATTGACGTAGCTCTTGTGGACACTGGAGTGCTTATTGCACCTCGTGCACATGCTCCCATCCCACCCATCCATCTCTTATCTGTGGCTCTTTGCTGCTTCTGCCATTGCCTACACCTTACTACTGCCTCTGTACCCTATACTCCCATCTCCCACTACTCGGGACATCCAGTGCACCTTACAAACGTGGCTATTGCTCCTTGGTACGAAACAGGCCTCCGTACCTCAGGTGACCTCTTTTCTGACACTGTGCTCTTCCCGTTTGCCAATCTGAGCAACCAAACCGGTCAACTTCCCACCCCCATCAGTTCCTCATATATAATTCAATCACAGATACTCTACAAGCAGAATGGGGGCCACTGTAACCTGAACTGAGCATGCATCAGGTGCTTCAAAATCTACACGTACTGGGCATGGGAACTTGAAAAGAAGACGGAGGCAGGAGTACCAGGTAAAACTTTATTCTTGAGTGCAGCAACTGGACAGCTGACCTTGTAGCACAGCCAACTTCCAGTACGTATCCCAACTCCCTCGAATGTGGAATCACAGACAAACCAAAACACAACGCGTGACTGGCTCGAGACTAATCTCACACGAGACAATCGAGAGCGAGCCACAACACATCCCCTTCCCTTAAAAGAAAAAAAGAACAAATGAAAACAACTACTAAGATTAATGGGACACACACATCTTCCCTCTAATGGGGGAAAAAGTGCAAAATTATTTACAGCGTTCTACAATAAAATCTTTTAACCAAGACGGTGGTTTACATTTGCGTTTGTTAAGTCTGTTCTCATTTTCACAAGACTGAGATTCCTCCACGTTTTGAGTTTGAGGTTCAGTCATACGAAACTGAGAACTCACAGAATCGCCATTGTCTTCATCTATCTCTAAAGCATTGCTTCTGGCAGAGGCATTAAACTCCCTTTCAACACCTTGTGAAGAGACATTTGAATTGACATTGTCACTCATGTTTACATCGCTTTCTATCATGTCATCCAATTCTATCTTGTTTCTAGCGTGACTATCATCTAAACTCCAATTCATATGGTCTCTGCGTAGTGCAACCCGTATAAGGTTCCAAACCTTACCATTGTCTAAACGAACTGCATTCTGCAAGATCTCACAGATTTTTGCAGGTTGGAAAAACTTACTTTCCCCTTTGGGAATAAAACCAGGTTTAAGTATACGTACCCAATCTCCCACCTTGATGTTCACGGGTTTAGTGGAATTTTTGCATCAAAATATATTTTGTTTTTGTCATAAGTGTTGGAAATGGCATCTCTAGACTCCAAGGACCATGACTCAACACTTGAATCAAAAACCAACTGGGATTATACTTTGCTCTTGGTCTGCGTCTTCATTATTAAAAACTGAGAAACTCCAGTTATTTCATTATCAGTGATCCTGTAGGCCCAGACAGCTTTCAGTACTTCAGTTTCCCAATTTTTGTTATTAACACAAGCAGATTGTATGACCCCTTTGATGACACGTTGAACCTTTCAACCATGCCATTTCCGCTTGGGTTATAGAGAGACGTGGTCTTCAATGCAACTCCTATTCTACTACAATATTTTTTCAACATGTTAGATTGAAATTGTACGCCATTGTCACTTAATAAGGACACAGGGATACCTTCAAGACTAAAGATCTCATCTAAAAATAATAGTACAGCATCAGTATCAACTTTTTGTACAACTTTGACCACCGGCCATCGTGAAAAGAGGTCAATTAAAACCAAAATGTACATATGTGATAGGCCGACAGGTCCCATAATGTCTATAACAACGGACTCCCATGGATTCGGAGGATGTTTCCCCACTACCAATGGGGGTTTACACGTACGTAGGGTTTTGTGAGCCCTGGAACACTCCAAACATTCTCTTACCATATGCTCAATAGCAGAGTCTACTCCTGGCCACCAGAACAATTTTTTGACTATGGATTTGGTGCGTCCAATACCAAAGTGACCCTCATGACATAACAGTAAAATGTCTTTACGCAAATTTGCTGGAGGAATTATTCTCTCACCTCTTAGTAATAAGCACTCATCAACAGTTTCAGACCTTACTTCCCAAAAAGGTCTAATACTAACTGACAAATTCATTTTATCAGGCCAACGGTTGTTTACACATTCAATGATCTCTTGTAATACGGTGTCTTTTTCATACTCTTTCACCCAGTCTTCTTTCTTAATGGTAGGAAATCCAGAATCATGAACTAAGGCAATCTGACAACCGTTCCATTTCTCATCTTCACATTCTTCTAACAAAGTAGGCATATGTGATAAAAAGTCAGCTACAGCATTGACTTTTCCAGGTTTGTACACAATTTTGTAAATGAACTCTTGCATTCGCACAGAAATACGAGCAATCCTGGAAGAAGTATTAGCCGTACCTTCAGTAGTCAGCAGCTTTACTAAAGGCTTATGATCAGTTTGTATTGTCACAGGTCTTCCCCAAATAAATGCACAAAAGTGCCCCAGAGCCCAAGCACAAGCTAAGGCTTCTTTTTCGATAGTGGGATATTTTTCTTCAGTGGGAGACAGTGATCTGGAAGCAAAAGCTATGACGCATTCCAAACCTTGTACATCCACCTGAGAAAGCATAGATCCCAAACCTTTGTTACTCGCATCAGTTGAAATGATACAATCTAAAGGTGGATCAAAACTGTGGAGCCTGGTGACATTGGAAATGGATTCTTTGATGGTTTTAAAATCATTCTCACACTGTGATGACCACTCAAATTTGGACCCTGACTTCAGTAGTTGACGAATGTGATAACATTTCTCAGAAAACCTTGGTATGAACTTAGCACAATATTCCGCTAAACCCAGGAAGGATCTTACATCGTCCTTTGATTTAGAGGTAGTTGCATCAACAATAGCTTTGATTAAAGATGGTTTGGGTTTGACACCAGATTCATCTATAATATGACCCAAGTCGCTTTTTTTTCAGCAAATTTGCACTTGTCATACTCTACAGTAAGCCCTTTGCTTTCAAGAATGGAGAACGCTTTCATCAACTTAGCATCGTGTTCCTCTTTGTTTTTTCCAAAGACTAATATGTCATCTTGGAAGAACAATAAGTTCTTTTCTTTTGAAAATAAGTTGAACATCAGTCTTTGGAAAATAGCTGCAGCTGAAGCGAGCCCAAATGGCATACGCTTGTATTGAAAACATCCATCAGGGGTAATAAATGCAGTATAATTTCTAGAGTCAGGGATTATGGAAACTTGGTGGTAAGCAGAAGAGAGATCGATGGTGGAGAACCACCGAGCTCCTTTCAATACGGAAACCATTTCGCTAATCTTAGGGAGTGGAAATTTGTCAATAAGAATATTATTATTTAAGTAGCGCAAGTCCACACATAATCTGATTTTTCCATTGTTGCGTCTTGCGATCACAACTGGAGAAATCCAGTCAGAAACTTGCACAGGTTCAATTATTTCTGCATTAACAAGTCTTTCTAACTCTTTAGAAAGTTCTTCCCGTACAGCTATTGGTACATTTCTGACTTTGTGGATTTTAGGACATGTATTTTCTTTTAGGCGAATTCTATGCTCAAAATCTACCAAATTCCCAAGTGTTTTACTAAAAACTTTGGGGAACTTCTTACGTACTTTGTCTGCAACAGACGTTCCCTCATCGAGAATGAGGACTTGTGCCTTGCTGTTGGGGTCTAAAATTATATGAAGATCTTTTTCGGTCACGCCATCTTAAAATAGATGGTCCTTTCTTTGCTACATAGAATTTTCCTTGTGACCTTCTGTGTTTAAACACAAAAGAAAACCACCGAAAACCTAAAATCTGAATTTTTCACCCCCAAAGTCTTCTGGGTGTATGTCAGCTTCCAGCAAATATTCACCAACCTTCTCTATGAATTTTTCTCTCCAAACATCTTCGCTCACTATGGTGTAGGGGGATCCTGAATCTGCATACATGTTTAACCCTACTCCACCAATCAACATCCAACATTCAGGTTTGCCTTTGCAACACGCATCACTCACATTCAAAATAAGTTTTTCTCTGACGTCCATTACAAAATTTGACATGTCATTTTCTTCTTCAAACTCTTCTTCTTCAGTTTGATTTTCGTGCACATACTTGACTCGTTTCTTTTTTTTGCATACTTTGGCATAATGTCCCTTTATACCACAATTACCACACTTCACATTGAGAGCGGGGCAACTCTTGCTGTGAGCTAAGTGTTCTTTACTGTCACACCTATAACATCGATTACCTTCTTGCTTGCTTCTGAACTTACCACTGTCCTTGTTTGGTAACCCGCTTCCTTTAGTGCTATAACCTTTAAACACCCTATTAACAGAACAAGGCTCCTTATCATTAGCTTGTAGTGCTACTGCGCTTTTTTCAGACAACTCGGCTTTCCTGACAAAGGTTAAAATAGTGTCGAGAGGAGAATCACCGTTGATCCATAACCTTTCTTGAATCGCCGGATGGCTAGCGTGCATTACTACTTTGTCTCTAATGAAATCATTCAGTAAAGATCCAAACTTACATTCAGTGCCTAATTTTTGTAAATCAGCTACATACTCATCTATTGTTTCAACTTTAGATTGTTTACGCTGGAAAAAGTTATATCTAGTGATACCAATGCAAACTTTTGGAGAAAAATGCTTATCAAGATCGTTAAGAGCATCCACAAAAACATTACTACCCCCACAACAGGTGTTTTAGAAATCCGAGAGAACAATCTTAACCCAATCGGAACTAAAGAATGTAACAAAATTATTTTCTTTTGTTCTGTGGGCATCTCTCCATCCAAGTTGATAGCGTCGATATAGTTTATGAAATACTCCTTCCACTCAATCCAAAAGAATGCAGATCAAACACTAGAACTATTCGGTCAGCCTCCTTCCACCAAACAACCAAAACTCTCCCAAATATTTCACACCTCAGTCTCCGGACTACTACACCCTTGAGCCTAAAAATCACCTATTAATAACTAAGCAAAAAAATAAAAACTTCCTGGATGAATGTATTCATTATATCATTGGCCATCTTCTCTTCTCATATGCATAGACCTTCCTTCCGGATTCAAATCTACACAGGGAAAGGCCGATGACACAAAGATACCCCACCTCACATCCATCATATTTGACAACAACATGCCTGGTCTCGAAAACATTATTGCTCATTACCGACACACAGTAAAGGCCCAACTCTCGACCTGATCATTGCAAAAAAGGACCATATACAATTTGATAATCCCTGTCCAGTAAATTGGTCCGACCAGAACTTTAAAACCTTAAGAGTCCTTGTAGAAGCACCTCCCAATGGCTGTAAACCACAAGTCAAAAAGTATAACCACTACAGTCATCAAAATATTGATTTCAAAACTCTCAAATCTATGACAAACTGAGGAGTCAGAGGTGTACGGGGCAGACCCCTCCACTCTACTTAAGCAATACAATAGCATTATATCGACTTTTCTAGACATTCTTGCCCCTACCAATACCACACTTAAGAGAGTAAGGAAAACAACTAACTGGTTAAAACACAGACACCAAAAAAATGTGAAAAATTATACTAGCCTCTAAAGGGTGATGGAGAAAGTTTCCCCAACAAAAAACCACTTCTTCTAACTAAAAGCAAACAGAAAGGCTTATAAAAGAGCGTTTTACCCTGCTAAATTTGACCTACTTGCACAAAAACTCAAGAAGGCATCAAACCATTCAAGGGAACTTTTCCAGTATCCCAGTGCACAGAATCCACTACACTTCGTCTGACAGAATATAAATGCAATGATTTAGCATACCACTTCTCTTCCCCTTCTGACACTTTAAAGAAAGCTATTGCTAATAACAAACCCTCTTATTACTCCTTAGACCCAATTTCCTTTCATTAACCAAAGAACAGGCAGATTTCCTCTTTCCCCAATGGTTACAAACCAAAACTCTTTCAGAATGTTTGGTTATCTGTTTCATGCTATCAAGAATGAGTAGCTCCACCTCTTGTCTAAAACCTACTGTTGATCCAGATGTCCTGGAAGAAAAAGTTATTTCTGATGTATACCCTAGCTTTTCCCAGGTTCCTCACTTTTAGAATATCCCCAGGCTGCAGACTGAATCTGGAATTTTTTTCAGTATAACCCTTGTGCGCTAATCGGTGGTGCCATGCGGCTCTGCGTTTACTCTGCTACCCTGGAAGTGACGACTGGAGTCTCATATAGGTGCTACACAAGCACGCAAATGTCAGTTTCTTTCTGGATACTGTCCGTGCCCCAAGTACTAACTGTTCCTGCCAGCAGATCTCTAATTTAGGAACTTTTTGGATGGAAAAGTCCGTTCCAGAAAACGGGAGCCAGGAATGCGGTGAAAAATCTGTGGTTAGATAGAGTTTCCACCTGAAAGAGCATTACTAAAGGTAAGTAACTGGTTATTCTGATGGAACCTTCTAACCACAGATTCCTCCCCTTTAGGCTAGATACTAAAACAGTACCTCCCACAGTAGTGGGTCTGGGGAATGACTCAGAACAAAAGGTTCTGAAGGATTGAATGGCCAAAATGACATTCCCATTAGACATGCCTGAGAAGGAAGTAGTGTTTCTTGAACATGTGCACTTATGCCCACGTTGCAGCCTAACACATATCCAGGACAGGCACTCTGCATGTTAATGAAGTGGTAACAGCCTTGGCCCTGGAAGAATGGGCCCTCAACTCTTCTGGAGGTTCGAATGCAAAGGACTAGCCACCTGGACAATGTCCGTCTTCACTGATTTGCCTTTCTTTGCTCCAGAGAACCCAACAAACAGCTGATCGTCCATTCAATGGTCTTTGGTATGATTGATGTGAAAGCTGAGTGATCATTTTTGAGGTCCAAACGACGGAGTCCCTCCTCCTCTTTCTAAGGGAGAAGTGGAGCAAAGAAAATCAGAAGTGATGGATTGCCCAGTATGAAAGGAAGTCACAATTTTCAGTAGAAAGGCCGCTCTAGTCCTCAGCACCAGTTTGTCTGAGAGAAAGCGGAGAAGGGCGGCTGGACTGACAGGGCTTGGAGATCACTCACATGACAAGCTGGGGTTAGAGTGATAAGATGGGCCATCTTCAGGGTCAGGAGACAAAGGCAACTGCTGTGCTACAGCTCAAAAGGGGAACACATATGGAAAGTAACAACCAAATTAAGGCCTCACTGTGGCATCACAAAATGTTTAGGAGGAAACATGTAGCCCAATTTGTGAGAAAACGCATCACAACAGGTGATTTGGCCACATATGGTTGGTCCAGTAAATGCAAAATGGTAGGAAGGTGTTATATCTACAGCTTTCTAGTTGTTCTGCTTATGTCATAAGTTTGATGTAATTGGATTCCTTTATGGAACGTGGGCATGATGAGTTTCATTCTTATCCTGGCAGTTAAAGCGGTTCTAGGGTACTGTGCTGCATCAAATAAATCTTTCTTCAACTAATCCTACCAGTCTACTTATTCCTGGATTTTACAACTGGCGACGAGTTGGAGCATCACTGGGAAAACTGGATGGATATTCTCACAAGATTAAATTTAAGTCCAATGCCAAGCCGGTCATACAAAAATTACGAAATGTGCCTATTAATGTGAGGGATGAGTTGGAATTTTTTTTATTAGGAATGGTGAATGACGGTGTAATTGAAGAGATAGAGTCTTCTGAATGGGTCTCTGTGATAGTTTTAGCGCACAAAGCTGACAATTCACTGAGACTCTGTGTGGACTTGAGGGCTGTTAATGCCAACATTGTTGTAAACTGTCATCCTCTTCCCAACATTAATGAACTGATTTGCATGCTTGATGGAGCTAAAGTGTTTTCAACTCTAGATTTAAGGTCAGCCTACCATCAGATTGAGCTGACTGAGGATTCTCGTCATTTAACTGCATTCATTACACCGCAGGGGCTAGGCCTGAAAGAAGGAAACTGCCTGAGGATATTATTCCGTTTTTTAGGATAGCTGAAGAGTTACTTGTTGAGAATGGGCTCATTTTCAAAAGTGGAAAGTGTATTCCTCCTGATGGTATGCTGAATGACATTTTGAGATTGGCTCATGAAGGACATCCAGGCATGTCCTCAATGAAGAGGCTTATACGCTCTATGTTCTGGTGGCCTGGTTTGGATAGAATGGCAGAAAAAGTGGTGAGGGAATGTTCTGTGTGTGTCAATAGTGAGAAAATGTTGAAACCTGTTCCTGCTCCTCTTCAACCTATACCTTGGCCTACCACTCCTTGGCAGAAAGTGGGATTTGATATTTCTGGACCTTTTCAGGGTCTTCCGCCTGACTGTCGTTTTGCTTTGGTGCTGGTTGATTACCATTATAAATGGCCAGAAGTGAAATTTGTGCCTCATGCCTTTTCTAGTGTTATTATTGAGTTTTTCAAGGAAATTCTTGCTAAGGAAGGTTATCCTGAGGTGGTAATATCTGATAACGGTACTCAGCTTGTGTCTAAGGAGATGCAGAGTTTCTTTTCTTTTAGCAATATTAAACATGCTACCACTGCCTTGTACGAACCACAAGGAAATGGACAAGTTGAAAGGTTCAATAGAGTTCTTAAAGACTGTATTTTTTGGGCACGTGGTTTTGGTTGTGTGTGGAAGGACAAGTTGAGAGAGAAACTGTGGTGGTATCGTATTACTCCTCAGACCATCACTGAGGTCAGTCCTTTTAGTTTGTTGAGAGGTAGGGCACCTGTCTCCAAGCTTTGTCCTTGGTGGTTCAAGAGAGAGCAAGGCAAATTTCTAAAAGAGGTGAATGTCCAAGAAGTCAAGGATAGAGTTCAGTTGAAGCAAAATAAGCTGAAGGAGCTCTACGATAAAAAATGGAAAAGGGTTGACAGATAACCTTTAACACTGCCCACTGCAAGTCCTTGCTGGGCCGAAGACAGAATAAACACTAACATATCTGATAGTTTAGCCTGAAACGGGTCCATGTTATGGGTGCCACAAGCTTGTCCCAGCATTCAGATTTTGTAGAACGGCGGTTGTCCGCCAGTATAACACCCAGTGCTTCAAAAGGTAGCTCGCATGAAGTCAACTGCCACTGTTAAATACCCACGTATGGAGGTATTGATTGTGCAGGTCCTGTTGCAAGGGCATTCCCTGCTGCTGTGACAGAAGATCCTCTCAAAGCTGTAGCCTGATAGGAGGACAGATGCTCATGCCCAGAAGTTCCACATACCACACACTCCTGGTCTTATTCGAAGCTACTAGTATGACTTGGGCCCAGTCGTTGTTGATCTTCTTGAGAATTTAGGGCAGGAGAGTCAGCGGCGGGAAGGCATAGAGGAGTCCCGTGCTCCACTCTATGCGGAATGAGTCACCACCATGAAATGCCTCCAGTGTGCAAAAGTGTTGACACTGTGTGTTCTAGGCGGTGGTGAACAGATCAAGCCAGGTCTCTACGCATTAATGGAAGACACTCTGTGCCACCTATGGGTCTATGTGCCATTCGCTGGTGATAGTGCGCTAAACAAATACACATAACATTTGTCATCCACTAGGCATCACTTGCCGAGTTTGCTTGCCTTGGTGTTTAAAGATTCCATCAAGTGGTGTACAACCAGGGAGAAGCCCATACAATTTTGCCAGGACGAGAGGCGCTGGCCTCCTGGCACAGAACCCAGGACTCCACCCCACCCTCCCCCTGGCAAAACCACATGGCTGTGGTGTTTTTTGTAAGGATGTGAACCAGCCTCTTCTTGATGGACAGAAGAAAGGCTTTCAATGCCAAGCGAATGGCCACAACTGCAGAAGGTTGATGTGGAGGTGGGTCTCTGCCGGATACCAAATTACTCCGACATTCGCCTCTCCCAGATGACCTCCCCAATCCAGCAGTGACGTGTCTGTCACCAGTGTTGGCTCTCGGTGGGAGAGGGGTCTGCCACTGGTCCAATACTGACCCTCACCAAGTATGGTCTTGAACAAGGCTTTCTAACCAACCTTGAATTCCAATATCTCAATTAGAAACAACCTCGGCTCCCTACTATATACACCTTGCCTAAGATCCACAAGGATACACAGATCCCACCAGGACGTCCCATCGTTTCAGGATGTGGATCAATGTTTCAACCACTATGCAGGTACATAGACTTTTTCCTTAAACCGATAGCAGAGGCAACACAAGACATATTTGAGGGACACGATGCAAACCATCAACCTCGTTGATCAACGTCCCTTTGATTCGAGTAATCAACTTTTGGTGACCTGTGACATTGTGTCCTTATATACCAGCATACCCCAACAATCTGCTCTTGAAGTAATGGGTGAAGTACTGGATCAACGACCGGCACCAACAGCGGTCCCGACAGAATTTATCATTGGATTACTACGCATAGCTATGATGAAATTGTTTTTCTTTTTTCAAGGTCACTTTTATCTACAAACGAAAGGAGTGGCGATGGGGGCTGCCTTCGCTCCGGACTTGGCCATTATTTTTATGTACCATTTCGAAAAGTCTTTCATCTTCAGTGATTCAAACCCCTACAGCGACAAGGTGACTTTATGGAGGAGGTATATCGATGATATACTTATGATCTGGACTGGTAACTCTACAAAACTGGGCATGTTCCACTCCTGGCTGAACGAAAGGAGTCAAGATATACAATTTACTATACATTCTGACTCCAGAGAAATTGATTTTCTAGACATCACTATCCGGAATGAGGAGAATAAACTGTATACCACATTGTATCGCAAACCAGCTGAAAGGAATTCCCTTCTGAGATACAACAGCTACCATCCGAGAGGACTCAGAGATAATCTACCCTTCGGACAGTTCCTGCGGATCCGCAGGAATTGTTCCAAGAAAACTGAGTATATGGCTCAATCAGATGACCTGAGCAACCGATTACTGGAGATAGGTTACCCCAGGAGGTTGATTAAAAGAGCACAGAAAAGGGCTTGGTACAGTCACCGTGAGACCCTGTTGACACCTAAAGAGAAGAGTGATGGATCCATGCAAAGGATGATATGCGTCACCACCTTCTCTACACAGAGCAATGCCATCAAGAAGGTGATAAATAGACACTGGGGTCTGATTTATGATGATATAGAGCAAGTCAACCCACCCATGCACTCATATAAGAAAGCCAAGAGTGTGAAGGACCACATAGTGCGTTCTTTCCTAGAACCCCCTGAGGCGCCGTCTATCCAATCTCTGTGGAATCTACCACCGACACTTGGCCACTTCAAGTGCGGCCAGTGCAAGGCATGCCAAACAACTATTCAAACCAAACAGTTTATTTATAAACACCACGTGATTAACTTGAAATCCTTCACGAATTGCAACACTAACAATGTGATTTATGGAATTGTGTGTCCTTGCGGTCTTATATATGTAGGCCAAACACAACAGAAAATAAAAGCACGCATTCTACAGCATTGTAGTCGAATAAGGTGTGGTGTCCAGGGAGCGCACTTGGTCGAACATTTTAGAGCTGCAGACCATAGCCCAGATGAACTCCAGTGGATAGTACTTGAGAAGGCCTCCCTTGGCCCCAGAGGTGGTGATATTGGAATGATCCTTATTATAAGGGAATGTAAATGGATGTCTCTCCTAGACTCCATACAGAACGGTCTGAATGAATCTGAGATTAGTCATGCTCAACTAGCCTGTCTCGTACGAGAATTACTTTTTGTAGTCTTCAGTGAGTGTTCCATTAAAGGTTCCATTTCACACTCTATATTCATGTAGGAATATTCATGTATAAAGTTGTTATTGCATGTCACAGTAACTTGTTCATGTAATATGCTCACGATGTGATTAGGGTCCTCCTGTGTTTTAATTGAGCCCTCATTCCTTGATATAATACATCTGTCCTCACTCCTTGCTGTGAGATACCATGCTATGTAAAATGTCCAGCCAAGTGACAAGGCATACAATGGAACGTTATACTCACAAACCTGTACATATATTTTTTAACCTTATCATAATACATGAGTATGACTAACTGTTTTTTCATCTGGGTTCTTTCCTCTGTGTGAACAATGTTATTCACTTTTAAATGGTAACTGAAACCGCAGATTCCATGTGCACCGTTATTCCATTATTATTGAAAATGTATCTACTTTGTTGATGGTATGTACTTATCCGGGCACTCCATGAGAGCAGTACAGAAGGTATAAGTTTATGCATTTGCCACATGCCTTCGTCATCCAAATATGTAATTTAAAACACTCCCTTACAAGAATGTTTCTAATGCAGGTCGGGCCAAATTCCCAGCATTATCCATTTTAGAGAGGCCGTAGAATCTTGCCTCTATTACAGTCTGTTTTCCATGGTACCTGAATACTTGTCAGGATTGACAAGCACCGAGCGTCTGTTCAACTACGTCACGCTCGTGCATGGCTCAGACGAGCCTCCCTACTTAAACAGCAGGTTTACCAGAGCTCCGGTTCCCCTCTGCTGGACAGATACGTTTTCTGCGAATAGCGGTGAGTTTTTGACAATGCGCTTATCCTCCCCAGACGCTCTTCTTAACACTTAGAGTGTCAAGTTTGGTTTTTAAACCGGTACTTTTCTTCTTTTTCTTCTTTGTAGATTGTGACATGCACGGAGCATTTTGCCTGGCTAAAGGAATTCATCAGGTAATTCCCCCTTTTGAGCACGCTTTGTGGCACAATGTAGCATGTTTCCAGCCCAAGTGGTGGTATACCATTCAGTCCTAATTAGTGCCCGTTTTCCATATTTTGTTTTAGAATATAATAAATTGCAAGGCCCAGCTGAGTATTCCGGCTTGGTTTCTTTTGAAGGAATTAGATATCCATTCAAGTAAGTTGATTGATCCGCCTTAATCCCTATCCAATCAATTACACTTACGGGAGGGCCTCTCTCATTCTGCACCTTACTCTTGCATGTGATTGTCCTTTGCTCTGGTTATTTTGGAGCCCACGCGCCCACGCCTACGAATAAGTCCTCAGTGAAGGGCTGTCCATGGTAATTCATGGGGCTCTGGCCTCTTTATGTTTAGTTTATGATCAGTATCGGTGTTCTTAGTCTTAAGGTGTCCTTTATGTTCTATCCCTAGGTGCCCCCCTTCCCTTTCACTCCTGTCCTGAGGAAGACCCCGCCGTAAGGGATAAAAAACCTACAGTGTTTTAGGGGTCGAAACGTCGACATTTGTACCATTTGCCAGCTTGATCAACAGCGATTATTCACTGTGATATTGTTCTCAATCATGGCTATTTATCTTTTGGATATCATTTTGAATCTTGTGGCTTAAGATATGAGCCTTGTGTTTTGTATGTGACAAATTATGTGATTTGCATTATATCTTCTCTACTTACCCTCTTATCCTCACTCCAATCACAATACCCACCTTATTACCCATATCTCCTTCTTTTTCCCTCCTAGGGGCTCTACCTTTTGGTATTGTTTAAATAACGTTACAAATTGACGTACATTCAGTGTGATTAAATAACACTGATTACTAAATATACTACGTGTTTCTTCTAGTATCTTTTCTTGATTATTGTATTTTTGTTGTTGGTAAATTGTTTATTGGGACCACTTTTTGCAATGTACTGGTCCAATTGCAGTCAAGCAGCCATCACTGCAGATTTTTTCCAGTCTCTTCCAAAACCCGGATGGAATCTGACATGGCCTCTTGATGCTGGGCCCACTGAGGCTTCAGATCCTACTGCAGAGCTTTAATGTGCCACCTGGCATGGTCGATGAGCAAGATGGAGGAAACCACTAGGCCAAGAAGCCTCAGCGTCATCCTCACTGAGACCGAGGATGAAACATCAGTGTCATAGCCCAAATGCCCTGGACTTGCTGATCTGGAGGGAAGGCCCGAAAGTGCACTGTATCCACAGTGTGTCCAATGAAAGGTAGCTCCTGTGAGGTAGTCAGGTGTGACTTAAGCATGTTGATCGTAAACCTCAGCGATGTAAGGAGGTTCACGGTCATCTAGGGGTGGTCCACAATTGACTCTAGGGAGCCCACCTTCAATGGCGGGTCTTCGAGTTAGGGCAAGACTTGCACCACAAACTCAGAGGGTATTCTGCAACCATCACCTTTGTCAACACCCGAGGGGCACTGGAGCAGCTGAAAGACAGCACAGCAAACTGAAAATGCTTGTGGCCCATTTTGAACCACAGTACCATTTAGTCTCCTGGATCAAGGACAGAAAGAACTTGGGCCAGCATGAGCATCATGAATTTGTCCCTCAGCATGACAAAATTGAGTGGTCAAAGATCTAAAACACGGCAAAGGCCTCTGCCCTTTTTCGGACTAGTATATAACTGGAGTAACACCAAGTTCCGCTCTATGAGGCTGGGACCTTCTCTATGGCTCTTTTCCTCAAAAGAGCCTGAACTTACTGTAACAAAATAGACAAATGGTCCTCCGAACTCCACTCTGATGTGGGTGGAAGATATGGTGGGATGGAAAGGTATAGCAGGGTGTAGATTCATTGGACTATCTGTGGGACCCACCTGTCAGATGTTATGGCTTGTCACCTGTGAAGAAAATGAAGATTGTGCCTCCCATGTGTTAGATGTGTAGGGGCTGGAGACAGGGACATTTGTAGTCCCTGCAGTACCGGATGCTGTCTGCTGGATACCCTAACACGAAAGGACTGGGGTCCCTGTAATCAAAGGTGGTGGCCCTTGATGTGGACAGAAGGCGAAACTCCTAGCAATGTCTCAAAAGGGGTGAAATTGTTAGCATACTGCCTTGTAGTGTAGTTCCTATTTCCCTAATAGGCTCTGCGCATTGGAATAATATACCCTATAGGTTTGACATAGGACTGAGGTCAGTATGCCCCTATCGAGTATATTAAACTGAATTTACTTTGTACCAGCTAACTCAGAGGCCACTAGAAACTCCTTGTAAACAAGAAGGGAGTAGTTTCTGGCAACCGCATAAACATGACAACTTTGTTTCCCTTTAGAATCGGAACACTCTCAGAATCGTGGAAACAACAGATAACAGTTTCACTCAGCTAATCGTGCATGCTTAGTTTCTTCAGAGTTACACAGAAATAATAGACGGGCGTTTCAATAAAAGGATTTATTGAACAGTCTTGTTTCTCGTGTAAGAGATATGAGCTGTTACAATCGTAAGACAGTATGCGAGATATATTATGTACAGCGTAAGCAGTAGAAAGAAATAATACTGCGTTAGCATTATCTTTTAGCTATGACACATATATTCATATACATAAATAACATAAGCTAAAAATGCGAGTACTCATAAGATGCTTCTCTAACTAGTTCTATCCCAGTGTACCTAACCTAAGTGTAGTGCATGGTAAGAAGTAGGTGATGTATTCTATAGTATGGTATGCTATAGTATGCCAAGTCTGGTATGCCAAGAGTCCCTCTAGGTTCTAGTCAGCTCCATACCTTGAGGATGAGAGAGGTGGGAATCTCTTTCCGGGTCTCGAACTCTAACACCCCGCGAAGGGAGTCAGAACACTGGAAGCTGGATTCTCTGCGAGAAGGGATGACAGCGTCTCTTGTCAGTGTGTCAGGCCGGGACACGGGCTCCTCTAAAGTCGAGGTCTCCTCCTACTTGCTTGGGCAAGGGAAGGTATATTTATACCCGGTAGGTGCCTTGGAATGTTAGCATTGACGTAAAGTCGGGCAGAGGAAGACGTCAGGAATGAACCCTTAAGGAATAGCGGTTCGTGCATAATAAATGAGTTCTTGGAGAAATCAATAATCCTGTGCTAGGGGAACTCCCAAGAGCTTAAGGGTCTGGTTTCTAAGAACTCGTTGTGACGTTAGGGTGGACGGATGTAGGTGACCATGCCTGTATTTGGATAGCATGGCTAATGCCTAAATAAGGACTGGGATCTTATGCCTATATAAGGGCAATGCGAATTGTACCTATATAAGGACATGTATCAGGAAAACCTATATACGGACACCTAAAGCGGAATACAACACCCACTCCACTTTCGAACGTTAGTACTAAATGCTAAACATTAAATGCTAAACATTAAACTGAGTACCACATGTTGCTAAAAACATTTCTAAAAGCATATTAAAAGAAGTTTAAAAAAACTGTTGCTAAACATGTAATGCAATAGGTACTGTACATTTTAAAGCATTTTTTCATTCTAAGCATATATCGGAAATAAAATGCAACATGAATGAATAAACAGAAATATATACATATGACGAAATGGTTGACAAGTATTCCAAAATCAAAGCCATTTCATAACATGGTACTAAATGAAATTGTAGTAAATAAGGTGACAATGTGTCCCTGGAAGTATTAAAAGAAGTCCGTTCTATATGAATAGTTCTACTGTAAGCAGATTGAATTGCCATGTATTTTCAAAAATAGAGAGGAAAAAAACAGAATTCAATTTTTAGGAAGAGTTCCAAGTTTTGTTTTGAAAATATGGAGGCCAAATTCATTGCTTCCCCGGTACACTGTGAGCCGAATCAAAGTCAGTGTATGGGTCTGGTGTAAACATGAAATCATCTATTCCTGTAGACAAAAGATCGTCTACCGATGTCGGTGACAGTTGGAACACCTCGTTTAGAAGGTTAACTGCACAGAGATGTGAAGCATCGCCTTCAGCATAGGATGCTGCAGCAATGTTCGCGTCCGTTGTTACCTGTGTGCCTGTTGATCCATCTCGTACCTCAGCAGC
Source organism: Calotriton arnoldi (assembly GCA_963921515.1). Classification (NCBI taxonomy): domain Eukaryota; kingdom Metazoa; phylum Chordata; class Amphibia; order Caudata; family Salamandridae; genus Calotriton; species Calotriton arnoldi. The sequence goes on along the minus strand of CAWUFW010003170.1, from coordinate 1,525,402 downwards.
AGCAGGAAGCGTCTGTGAGATCTCAACGAACGCCGTCATCAGGATTGGTAGCCTCTGGGGACAACACAGAGCATGGGCCGTTATCGGGTCCAGCAGAGTATCGATATCCGTTGGCATGACTGATGGGAGTGTTAGACAGATGTCTAGCACGCATTCTTCACCGCAAAGCAGGCAGCGTAGAACAGGTAAGATGCAATCTTGCCAGATTGGTCTAAATGACAGAAACCATGTTGTATTAAGTTCCCGTAGACGAGGTATGCCCAAAAGTTGCACTATGCGCTCACGGCACGTCCGTTCTAGGAGAGCTTTCTCCAAATTGCTGGGAGTGACGCCGGTTGATAGGCTTGCCATAGTGTAGTAGTAGGAATAAAAACAGGATTCCTGCAACGAGTGCTAGAATTAATGGCACACCACCAAACACCGAATGTGCGAAGTTTGGAATGATTCCGAGGACTACCTGAAAAGGTGTTAACAGTCCTGAACAGATGGTCTTAAATACATGTACAATCCCGCTCGTATTAGACATGTTTAAGATACGTCCGATCATTTCTACGAAATGTATAGGGCAGTTTGTACGAATTAGAGCCTGTATCTCAGCCGAAGTCCTTGCAATTTGTAGATCATAGATTTCTTTGGCCGAGGTCAAAGGCACGGTTTGTTGTAAAAGCATGGCTTTCATTCTGCTTAAAGTATCAAAACGTATAAAAGAAACATTCAATGAAGGCCATAGAGGCGACTCCCTGACTGTGTCTATTTGGGGGAACAATACTTGCATACAACAAGTAACCCTGGAGCCAACCGTTACCAGATATGGGATTCCTGGCAACATGCCACAGCAACTCTGATCATTCAACATGAGGTAACTCCCGTTAGAAAGTTGGCCAAACGTTGGATTAATCACAGCAGCTGGTGTACCCTGCAGGTGGCAGGACAAGTTTGCCACAGAACCATTACAAGCCCCATGTAAAGAAATGTCCTGACATATGAGTGAACCGCTCAGTGCATTTTCACAGTGTGTACCGCTTAGAAACACTTCACGATCCCCACTCCAACATCTGTATTCGTAAGGTAAATCCCAGGATGTCTTAATGTATTCTTTACCCAACCTTTCATATTTGCCTGCTTGCATTTGTTTGAGGCAATACTGAAAATGAAAAGTAGTGACAGGCAGAGTTATTTTGCCATGGATAAGCCATTCTGTAGCTGGTTTTCCTGCTACCGTAAATGGTAATTTTTCCAGTTTTTCAATGCTCAGCACTGTATACTTTGCTCCCCTTTGTGCCAGTTCGACCTGTTTATCCGTGAGATTGTATTCTGAAAACAGAGACGACGTGTTGATAAAACGTCAAGGCACATAGCCTGCATGCAAGGATTGCAGCGTCCAGCCTAATAACATAATAGAACATAACTGAGATTGGCCTTGTTGTAACATGGCTAAATCTTGTTCCAGTATGTCAATAGCAGAGGATACAATGTTGTCCAGTGAATAAATTCTGGATGACAAAGTTGTTAACCCATTGTCGACCACAGTGAGAGATTTTTCTAAGTTAATACGATCAAGCTCACGTATTCTTTCTGCGGCCTCTGCCTGCGAAACCTTCCATATTTCATTATAAGCAGCATAAATGCCGGCATATATGAAACGTTTTTGACGCGTTTTTTTTGGTCCTAGCAAGAAATCCATACGGTTTGCGTCTTCTTTAAGTAAAGATAAGTGTTGTTTCACATCCTCGAGTGTAGATTTTTGTAACCAGTCGAGGCACAATTTTCCTACACTGTATGTTGTTACTACCCCCGGATGTTGTCGTTGAACATAACGTGGGTCTGGCCTATGGATAGTAAAGCCCTGTATTCTATTCAGGAATCTTTCTTGACAGATGTTTGTGTCTGTGGGCCAGAGTAACCATTTTTTCCAATCAGGATCTGATCTGTTGTTTTGTAGTATTGTGTCTACTGTGACCGCTCCCTGTGTAGTGCTATTACTTGCAGGTGTTGGTACAGAAGGTGTGTTCATGTCTTTGATCTTAGCTAAACCAAGGCAAGACGTTTGTTGCACAGTGTCATTCAAAAACATTATTTGCTGTGGGATGATACAGGCTCTAAACAAAGCTTCTATCCCCTGCACTTGCCAATCTTTAGAACCCCAGACAGATTTTGTGTCGATTGTGTCTTTCCAAAAGTCAAATCCTTGTCTAGACAGTTGGGTAATAAAGGCTGCAGAATAAATCTGTTTTGTATTAGTTAACATAATTTTCTGTCCTGTTTTGTTTACATTCTTATAGTAAAATGTTTCTGGATCAGATGCATTGTACCCTGAAAAATATGGAAACTTATTTGCAAACGTTTTTGAACTACCCCTTGGTGGTGTAGGACAATGTTCCCATTGGTTAAACATAAACACATTTCTAGGTGTTGCAGATTTATGCAAGAAATGATGACCATAGTGGTTGTAACAATAAAGCTGTTCGTAGTCTGATGAACCCTCTAAGTATTCATTGTTAGAGAATGCAGCAGACCTTTCTAGATCAGACATCATGTTATTAACAGTCTCAAAGTCCCAATCATCAGAATAGGTACTGGAGGTAATAAAGTCACTTAATGAAATTTTAAATAAATGTGGAATCTTCAAAAGCTCCGTTGGGCCGAATATGTCGAAATCGGTTTGTCCCAAACTATACCATCCTGTATAGGAACGGCTGTGATGTTCACTGCTGACAAGCCTCTTGCTTCACGATGGGATGATTTGTGTGGTTTTAAAAGTAAGTTCACATTTTTACTTTCAGTGTCCATACGAATGTATCTGCCATTTATAAGCACGCTAAGAGTCATTACTAAAGCTAGCCAAAGCAGAAAGAAAAATATTCCGGAAATAATCCATAGTTCAATCCATGGTGAAACCAGATAAGTCTCTTTCAGGAAATGAAAAAGGTCTTGTACTTGTTGTTTGAAAGTTTTTAGGGCTGGCGTCGTTTCAGGCTCACTTGGATCCTTAGAAAACATATTAAAGTTAATGAAGTAGCCAGAAGCAGCTCGTCAATTGATGGAATTGCATCAGGATTTCTCGGAATTGCTGGAACCAGTTGATCACGTGTTACGTTGGTGTAGACAGGTGTATCTGGACGAACTGTTACTTGAGTTTCAAGAGGGATGAGTTCCATAGCATTGTTGCTTAGTCCTTCATCTCTTACTGCTGAATTCTCGATGGTTATGAGTCTTTCAGTCTGAACCTCTTGGATAGTAGCGAGAGGAGTGCGTCTGCTACTAGGTCGGAGTCCACGAGGCCTACTATTTAGTATTGGCCACATACTTTGGTTTGATGAGGTCGATTGACACAAATCTTTTCTCCTTTTTCCAGCAAGGGGCGGCAGAAGTACTGTTCTTGTTCCGTGGACGGCTAGGACAGTTACTGGTTGTCTGTATGAAGGTCCAAATTCCTTCTTGTCCGCAATCTTCTCTCCGACTAGATCCCCAACTTTTGGGATCCAGACAGGCCTTGCTGGGACTGCCGGTTTTTCCCCAGTGGTGGTTGGCTTCAGGAACACGTTGCTTTGTTTCGATCTTAGTTCATTTAGATCCTGTAAAACAGCCAAACGATCTTTGATATCAAAGGGTTTATTTTCCACCACTGTGCCTTTACATTCGAGATCAGGAACCCACATTCTTGTCCCAAATAGGACCTCATATGGAGTGACCCCCTAGAGAACTTCTTGGCAAATTATTTAATGAGCGTTGGACCCCATAAAGATGTTTGACCCACCCATCACCCGAACCTAATACTCTAGCTGTTATAGACTGCTTTATGTCCCGGTTTTTCCTTTCCACAACAGAATTTCCTCAGGATGAAACGGAGAGGAGTACCGCAATGCTACGCCCAAACTGGCCATGGCTTCTTTGTAAGCCCGAGAGCTAAACGCAGGGCCCTGGTCAGAATGTAGTGTGCCAATTGCGTATGTGCCGATAAAGACTCGCAAATCTTTTATAACAGTTCGAGCGTCAGCCGAGCGCTGAGGCCACATCCATAGGAACCTTGAGCACGAATCCACTGCGACCATTATATATTTATAGTTACCGTCCCTTTGCAAGGGACCGCAGTGGTCCAGGTAAACACATGGTTTGTCTGAAATCAACAGGGGTGTCTGCGCAGGACGTTTCACTGTGGAGACTTTCATCTGTTGGCATATTTCACATTCTAAAACATAGTTTTTGGTCTGTTTCCTAATGCCAGGCCACCAATATCTTTGTTTAAGTAAAGATACTGTTGCAGAAACACCTGCATGGGCAGAGGCAATCCCTTCATGTGCTGCTAGGATCAGTCCTAATCTACGTTCCATGTTTGGAATTACCCTATCCCCCACTCCAGGAATTTGAGCAAAAGGAACGTTGTTTGCATCAATTACATAAGAGTACTTGAGTGGAAATTTCTTTGGTAACGCTGCACCACTGCCTTTGCTTGAAGCATTGACAGCCAACAATATCGCACTGTCTATTCTCGTTTTTGAACGAGTGATCGCAGCTACGGAAGCCGTCTGAACAGCCCCTTTGCGGCTTCATCAGCCAATGAATTCCCTGCAACGTGAATGCCATCACGTTGATGACTCAGCGTGTGTATCACGTGAGCTTTTGGTAGTTCGTTTCTCAACTGAACTACTTGTTCCCAAAGCGTTTTATGCTTTATTGTGCCACCTTTTGCATCTTTGAATCCGTTTTGAAGCCAATTCTGTATATATTCATTATATGACTGAACACAGTAAAAGGAATCGCACACTATAAGTGTGGGGAATTCGTGATCTGTATTTTCAAGTGCCAGTTTGAATGCTTGTAGTTCAGCTCGCTGAGCTGTACAATCTCCTAGAGATTGAGTTTTAGTGACCATTGGTCTGAAGTTACCATCGCGCATGCGACCTTTATTGATTGCGCACGCTGCACTGTAAGCTTGCTTACTCCCTGTAGCGGGTTGTGCTGATCCGTCAGTATAAATTATAAATTCGTACTGATCGAGAGGCAGAATTTCAGTGGACAGAGGACATTCATGTTCATATTGCAGGAACGCTTGTGTTTTTAAAATCAGGATCAAAAACATATTCAACATCTGTTGCAGCAAGAGAATTAACCCATTGTATCCATCTAGGATGTAAAGCTTTTGCATTTGGAATGCTCGCTTTTGTAACCGCCTCTAAGGCTGGTACTGGAGTTACGACAATAATGCGTTTCCCTTGAGCTAGAGCTCTTTCTTTTGCTACAGCGGTTTGAACTGCTGTCAGTATTTTTTCTGTTGAAGTGAAGCGCATTTCTGCTTGTGTATACAAATGTGATTTGTATGCTATTGGTACTTTTTCACCCTCATTAAATGTTAAATAGGTGAATCCGCATTGACCCGAAATTATTTGGATCACTAAATTGCGTTTATTTACGCGTGTTTGTAAGTGATTTGTTGCTAACATGTTAGCTTGGAGTGAACGCAGGATTTCTGTGTGTTCCTGTGTCCAATGTTTTGTTGAAAAATCAGGTTTGATTAATTCGTAGAGAGGTTTAACCCTTTCTGCGTAATTTAGAATGTAAGTTCTTCCAAAATTTAGGAAACCCAAGATGGATTGTAAATTTTTCAGCGTTTTTGGAGGCTGGAGCAGCGCGCACTTTTCTAAAAAGTTAGCTGCCAGGCTCTTGCCTTCACTTGAAAGCTCATATCCTAGGAAAAGGACATTGAGATGGGCAATTCTGGATTTTTTAAAGTTGAATTTATAGCCTTCAGAGGCGAAGCCCAATATAATGGTACTCACCCTGTTCAAGTGCCTATCTAGGTCATCGTCTGTCAGATAGATGTCATCGACATATGACAATGCCTCATTATCATAAATTTGTAGTAACTCTGTTACTCTTGCTGAGAATAACCCCGGGCTGTTTTTGAACCCTTGTGGGAGTCGACAAAATTGACGCTGGGTCCCCATTATTGAGAAAGCTGTTAAGTACCTGCTTTCAGGTGCTATGTTTTGACAAAAGAAACCATTTGAAATGTCCAATGTGGTTTTATATTTTTACGCACAATGTTATTCATTAATGCTGTACTATGTGCATTTTGCACTGCAAATGTTTTGGAACAAGTGTTCAAGTGTCTGTAATCCAAAACTAGACGATATGTATTGTCTGGTTTGGATACAGGAAACAAAGGATTGTTCATTGAGGAGGTGCATGTTTCAATCACCCCTTGGTATTCAAGTTGATCTAGGATCTCCCTGACCTGTTTTTAGCTTCTTGCTTTATTGGGTACTGCCTTTGTGCAGTAGGTTGATTTTTTAGCTGTATTTTGTGGTGAGGTGAGTCCTCATCCCATCCTACATGATTTTTGTATAATGCTGGGGCCTGGGCAACTGCCCATTTCCTGGCATAAGTATATTTTAGGTGAATTGGAATATGGTTGGAGAAGGCTGGCATAATGATGTCCTCGCCATGTGGGCACTCCCTGACAAAGTTTGGTGGCCAGTCCTTTTCTGCTAGAAGTATATCATAACCCCTTGAAAGTTTCTCCCAAAAGAGTGCTTTCACTTTTCTTGGTATGTCTCCCTCCATTCGGAGTGTTATTCCATATAACTTTTGTGGAGTACTAACCCTGGTGTCTACAGTCTCTACTGTGATGTACTCATTCAAGTCCACTATCTCCAGAAGTTCCTTCAGGTTCTGGCGAGCTATTGTGACTTCTACAGCACTGTCCAGCATTGTCTGAGCCCATTCTCCGTTCTTGAGTTGTGTTCTCAGTATTCTCGGCATGTCTGATCTTCAGACCTGCTACCTTCTTTTTGTGAATTGAGGTTTTGATTTATTTTTCTGAACGTGTTTATCGTCTTTGGATTTCACGCGTTCTTCTTTGTGATCTGACCGTCCTCTTCTTTCTGATGTCTGTGACGATATCTGAAAGGTACGAGAGGAACGTGTATCAGTATCTTGATACCTGTCAGGTTTTCTTAAATTATCCCTATTCCTGAGGTTATACCTCCTTTCAGAGGGCTCCTTTTGAGAAGACCTACCTCGGGATTGAGAACGTGTCTTGTTTGAATTTGGTTTATTAGTTTCCCACTTCTTTTTAGAAGATGTAGGATTTTGTTTAATAGAGTCCTTCTCAGGACTTTCAGATAGTTTTGGCTTCAAAGGTTTTCCACCCAAACTATCTCTGCCTAATTCTGCATAAGATTGTTCTATTATTCAGGGTAGTTCATGTTGATGTTCTGTTACATCAAATTCCCTTAAGCGTTGGCGGATTGCCACTGATGCTGCCTCCCCTTTAATATTAGATAATATTATTGTTGAGACCCGGTCGAAGTTTTTCAGTAATTTCATACCTAAATTCAGAGCAGGTTCTGCCCCGTATTCGTTTTGAATTTGTTTCAGGACATCTGGTATTACTGCAATTGACGGAACACCATGTGTTTTAGTATAGATGGCAGCAAAGACTGTGCCCCAAGTGGTGCAGTCTTCCAGTTGTGGTGTGATCCCCATTGGTAAACAGATTGTTAGGATTCTGTGTTTCTCATAAGGGCTAGTATTTGGAAATACTGCTTCGATTTGAGTAATTTTTTGAGCTATCCAGAATGGAATTTGTTCACGTTTTGTGGGCATTTTACCCATGACTGTGTGTAAAGTCTGTGGAGTAATTTTTAGTATATTCCCCTGTTGAGGGATCTGATTTGGAATTGTTATAGGTGGTTGGACTGTGAAAGTCCGCATGACATATTGGACTAATTGTCTGTAAATTTTTATTAACTCTTGTAGTTGAGTAAGTAATTCTTCGTATGACATTTCTTCGATGTCAGGATGAGGTGTGTAGCCGGCTAGAATCGGCCATGTTGCTCCTGGTCTACCTAGTGGACCGAGCCTGGTAATGTTTTTGTGATGTTTTAGGGCGCCTTTAAACCAGAGATTATGCTCCTGGTATGTGAGTGGAATTTCAATATCCTCGAAAGGAATATATTCCTCTGGTGGTTCATCTTCTTTAAAGAAGTGAAATACTTTTGTTACTGGATTTGATTCTGAGAATACTATCCATGAATAGAATACCTCTGTCTGAAAGGATTCGTGTGCCTCTATCACGAAAACTGCTCTACCACCTCTTGGTGATAGGCAGTGTTTTATAAGTTTTAGAGTGATGGCTCTCCTTAAATTTGGAGGGATGTTTAGAACACCCTCATCGGTTTCATTTAAACCTGTAAAATTAAATGCTGTTACGACTGGGTCAGCCGCAGCTACACCGTTCTTGGTGTTAGTATCCCCGTTCAGGGACATTTTTTGAAAAAAAAATGCAGAACAAGTTTGATAAGGTGCACAATATTTTGGAACACTGTATCCTTCAACGTTGAACAAACCATACAGCTAATATATAGGATTTTTGTCCTATTCAGCTTTGGCGGATACTTAACCCTACCCACTCCAGACGTCTTATGGAGTATGTGAGTAGGGGTCTCTGAGAAAAGCACGACTGAGTTACTCAGTATCTAGCATTAAATTAGTGCCTTACCAAACGTTGGGCACCATGTAGTGTAGTTCCTATTTCCCTAATAGGTTCTGCGCATTGGAATAATATACCCTATAGGTTTGACATAGGACTGAGGTCAGTATGCCCTTATCGAGTATATTAAACTTAATTTACTTTGTACCAGCTAACTCAGAGGCCACTAGAAACTCCTTGTAAACAAGAAGGGAGTAGTTTCTGGCAACCGCATAAACATGACAACTTTGTTTCCCTTTAGAATCGGAACACTCTCAGAATTGTGGAAACAACAGATAACAGTTTCACTCAGCTAATCGTGCATGCTTAGTTTCTTCAGAGTTACACAGAAATAATAGACGGGCGTTTCAATAAAAGGATTTATTGAACAGTCTTGTTTCTCGTGTAAGAGATATGAGCTGTTACAATCATAAGACAGTATGCGAGATATATTATGTACAGCGTAAGCAGTAGAAAGAAATAATACTGCGCTAGCATTATCTTTTAGCTATGACACATATATTCATATACATAAATAACATAAGCTAAAAATGCGAGTACTCATAAGATGCTTCTCTAACTAGTTCTAGCCCAGTGTACCTAACCTAAGTGTAGTGCATGGTAAGAAGTAGGTGATGTATTCTATAGTATGGAATGCTATAGTATGCCAAGTCTGGTATGCCAAGAGTCCCTCTAGGTTCTAGTCAGCTCCATACCTTGAGGATGAGAGAGGTAGGAATCTCTTTCCGGGTCTCGAACTCTAACACCCTGCGAAGGGAGTCAGAACACTGGAAGCTGGATTCTCTGCGAGCAGGGATGACAGCGTCTCTTGTCAGTGCGTCAGGCCGGGACACAGGCTCCTCTAAAGTCGAGGTCTCTTCCTACTTGCTTGGGCAAGGGAAGGTATATTTATACCCGGTAGGTGCCTTGGAATGTTAGCATTGACGTAAAGTCGGGCAGAGGAAGACGTCAGGAATGAACCCTTAAGGAATAGCGATTCGTGCATAATAAATGAGTTCTTGGAGAAATCAATAATCCTGTGCTAGGGGAACTCCCAAGAGCTTAAGGGTCTGGTTTCTAAGAACTCGTTGTGACGTTAGGGTGGACGGATGTAGGTGACCATGCCTGTATTTGGATAGCATGGCTAATGCCTAAATAAGGACTGGGATCTTATGCCTATATAAGGGCAATGCGAATTGTGCCTATATAAGGACATGTATCAGGAAAACCTATATACGGACACCTAAAGCGGAATACAACAGCCTTACGGTTGTGGAAAGACCGAGGGAGCCCACAGTGGCTCCATTACTCTCTTTGAAGAGCTCAAGGGCAGAGTCACATTCGCACTAAAACAGCGAGACCCATCAAAAGGCACATCCAAGAGTGATGTCTGAATGTCCCCGAAAAGCACCTGGATCTCATTCATCCATGCTAGTGCTGCCTGTTCGGCCTGCACAGTCGATCATCTCCAGGCCTGACCGGATGATTTACTTGGCTACATCATGGCCATCTTGAATGGGCTGTGCCAAATTCGCCTGCGACTGCTGGTAACATCTCTACAACAAAGGTCCATAATGTATGGATGTACCTTCCCAGCATAGAGCTGGCACTGACTAACTCGAGGGTGAGGTTAGCAGAAGAAAACATCTTTTTTTCCTCAATTCTTTCCAACTCTCTATCTGAAGGGGTAGTAGGGAAATAATTGGGATTAGCCCTGCTAGTGGAGACCTGTACTACAACTCTCTTAAAAGTATGGTGCTGCGTTAGAAAGGTAGGGTCACCCAGAGCTGGTCTGCGATGACGTGCCACCTGTCTGTTTACAGTTAGGCAAGAGCAAGGTTTAGCCCAAGTGCCTAAGAGGATGTCGGTTCAGGGCCTGTTGAATGGCAGAGGGGTTTAGATGAGGATTGTCTGGGTTATAACACTTCATGAGGATGTTGGTTTTTACCTCAACGGTAGTCAGCTGCAAATCTAAGATTTCGGCCACCCCTCTAATAATGGTGGTGAATGAAGCAGACTCTTCCATGGATGGGCCAGTTGGGGGCGGGAAGGGCAGCCTCTTGTAGGTCCAGTCAAAAATTGTCATCAGCATAATGTGGGGAGAATTTGTCCCCATCATCATTACCAAAAGCTGGTTGGCTATGGTCAGGGTCTGATACAAACAGTTGTTGGAACACTGAGGGGACGGCTCCTAGGTATCTGAGTCAGATTGCATGCGGGCCAGATGCGAGAGAACTGAGCCAGATTGTGGGTGTCGCCGAAATCAAGACTGATTCTGTTTGGAGTCGGACAGAGCAATGTTTTCCTTCTGCATCATTAGTGCCAGCATTAACACAGGACTATCTATCTTGGATTGTGGTGTTGGAAGTGGAGTCAGCGCTGACGCCGAAGCAGGTTCAGGAGGCACAGATGGCTCCCAGGCTGGTAACCAGTCTGGAGGCCTCAGCGGTTCCATGGAGCCCAAAGGCATACCAGAGGAAGCCAGTGGGGTGCGTTGCGGAGCATTGTCTCCTTAAATGCCTTAATCTGTTGTGGCGTTGACAACAGACCCAGAAACTTGGGGTGCATTAGAATCAGCTGCAGAATCGGTTCCTCAGTAGGTAAACAGGAACAAGACAGTGTGGCATGTTGATATCTTCACAACTTCCCACTCAGAGAGTGGTGAGGCTGGGACGAGGCCCTCTTGAACTTCTCCTGCTTCCATTTTATTAGATTCAGACTTAACTGAAAACTTGGACAGCTACAACGACCCCGAAAGAAGAAACAGGTCTGTGTACTTGACTTTGTGTGGGAGCGGTAGTTATGAGACTTCCTGGTGTGCTCAGCAACATACGGATTGGCTTTGCTATCCCAGATCGCCTTCAGGTGCATCAGGGCACAGTCCTTGCACATCATGGAGTTGTGGCTCGACCCCAAACACCAGACACACACCTCATGGGGAACTTTCACAGACATTTGCTTGCAACACTCCCTACAAGGCTCAAACCCTGTAGGTTTTGTATGTGACATGCTCCCTTGCACACTTGAAAAAAATCTGAAGAGAAAAAGTTTGTCAATTGACGAAAAAAAGGAGCTAGCTCTGGATCAGTATACGAAGAAAAGACCTGACATCTGTGTGCTTGGGTGGTACCTGTAAGCGGCATAGTTATCGCTTCTGGGGAGGAGCGGAGTCGACACAGAGCCACACAACTCCACCGACTTGCATGCAGGGGTTATGCTGAAAAACCTTCTGGGTCCAGTCTGGCACCTGGTGAGGATCCTGTGGTTAGAATTATCTATCAGAAAATTACAGACCTATCGCAGGCTTGCCTTCCTTCACCAAGATCCTTAAACAATGTGTTGCCAACCAACTTGATTAATACACCGGTGAAAGTAGTCTCCTATGCGATTTCCAAAATGGTTTTCACTCCAGGCATAGCACTGAGACTTTCCTTCTTAAAAGTGACAATGACGTCTTAAACGTCTTTGACAATGGCCATTAGTCCATTGTAATTTGTTAGTGACCTGCAACAAAATGGACAATGACATACCCCTCAAAACATCTAGTGACAAAATGGCCACAGAATGAATTAAGCTAAAACGTCTCATGTCCTACCTGTCTAACAGATGTCAGTGTATCACAACTGGAAGCTCTCACTCCACTTAACTATCTGTCCCTGATGGAGTCCTTCCATGTGCCATCCTCACACTCCGAGTCTCTAATCTTTACGTGAAACCACTAAGTGAACCAGTGACAGCACAAGGAATATCCTTTCACCAGTAAACTGATGACACCCAATTAAATATCAAAATCACGGCAGTGACATCCTTAAGACCCTAACCTTCTCCCTGAAGAAATTTCAATATTGGATCGCAGCAAGGAAACTCAATTAAATCTTTCCAAAACATAATTCATTTCCTCTTCCCTATAAAGGAGGGGAGTAGCCCAACAGCTGGCTAAACCAAGAGCAAACATTTGTGTTTCACTAAAAATTGTCACTGCCATGAAATTCCTTGGTGTCAGACTAGATACAATTTTACATCTTGACCTCCATGATAAAGAATTGAAGAGAAGCACATGATTGCAATTTATTTCATTCCATAACCAAGCTATTCTATCCTGGAAAAGACCTCAAGTTAGCTGCTAAAGCACTAGTGATTTCTCACATCGCTTATGAAAATGTGCTATTAACAGGCTCCCAAAATCAATCAGTCAGTCAATAACATTTATAAAGCACGCCACCCAAAGATGGTTTCTTGGCTTGGGGCATCCTAGCCATCTAAAATAGTACGGTCCTGGGCACGAGCCTAAGATTTTGCAGAACAGCATTCCACAACATTGGACAGAAAATCTCTACCTCCTGCGAGTCTGAGTTTTAACCTTGGAAGAACAAGAAGCCACTTATCTGTGTTGCAGCGCCTAGATATCCTCATGGGTGAGTAGCTGTGTCATACACAACTACATAACATAACATTCTGGCAGGGTGATAAAGAGTGATGTTTTTTGCAAGGTGGAAAATTACCATATTGTGAATGGCCTTAAAACTATGACAACCAAATTGAAACTAAATGTGGTCTTGAACTCACAACTAAAAGAGTAAATGCCTCTCAGTGACAGATCCTGCAACTAGTGTGATAGCAACATTTGAAACACATCGGAAGTACTAGATTTGGCAGGAAGTAACCCTGCTTGTAGGCTGCTTCCATAGGTGATATGTGCATTAACTGCTGGTCTTGAAACAGTGGTTCCATGAGCGAAGGAAAGCAAAGGCCGAAGGGGTCTTAATTTGCTCAAATGATGGAAGCAACTACCTATGAGATGACCAATCTCTGTCGAAAGAATCAAATTGGCAGCAAAGTCAAAGCTGACTCAGAGACTCTCCAAGTAGAAGCCAACAAGATCTCAAATACCAAAAGATTTGAGGGCATCACACCATAATGCTGATCTCCATAATGCCCACTCACAGAAATCAGATTGCATACAAAACAGCTTGCATCACATATAATGCCATCTACCATAACACTCCTGAATATAATAACCACATCCCTCATGTTGAAACAGAACCTAATGAGGCTTCACCCTTCTAAACAACACTCTCAAATTTGCAAAGCAATCCACATTAAAACACTCCTTTTCAGGTAGTGCACCTAAGATATGGACGGCCCTCTAAATGCACATCAGAAAGCCCCTCTCAATATCTTGAGGCAGCTATTAAAACAGCATTTCCTAAATAACTATTCAAAACCCCACCTAGGTTTCTCACCCTTAATTCCCAGCTTCTAATCAACTGCTCTCCAGTGTCCAGAATTATCATAAGCATGTTGTCTAACCTGAAATTGTTTACTTTTCTCCAGGTAATTTATTTGACTGCATCACAAAGTTTTTTTATGTCAGATGCTTCTTTGTCTAGAAAAGTAAGATACTTATAGATCTACTGTGTTTATATCTACTATGACCGTTGAGGCAGTAGTGTTTTGTGAACATGTCTACCGTTCCCACATAGATGCCTACCTGATGTCCAGAACAGACACTCTGCATGTTAATGCAGTGGCAGCAACTTTGGCCCTGCGGAATGAGTCATCATGCCTTCTGGGGGCTGCTTCTGACCCAGTGCGTGGAAGACCTTAATGCAAAGAATAGTCCATCTGGAGATGTTCCATTTTTGCACTGTATGCTCCAGAAAACCCTACAAAGAACTGATCAATGTTCCATGGTATGATCAATATAAAAGCTCAATGCTCTTTTAGGGTCCAAATAGTGGAGTCTCTCTCTTCCTCCTTCGAAGGATGAGATGCGCAAAGAATGCCTGATGGGTGATAGACTGACTGACAGGAAAATGAGTGACTACTTCAATTAGAAATGAAGCCTGGGTCCTTAATACCAACTTATCAGAAAGAAGGTGGCATAGAGTGGATTGATACAGAGAGCCTGAAGTTCGCTCACATATAGCAGATGTTATGGTCATGAAAAAAAGACTGTTTTAACGGACAGAATTCAAGGGACAACTGTGCAGTGGCTCAAATGAGGTGCACATAAAAAAAGTGAGGACTAAGCTCAAGTTTTGCTTTGGCATCACAAAAGGTTTTTGTGGAAACAAATGTTGTAAACCTTTCAAAAAACCTCATCACAACAGGTGATTTAAATAATGAAGGCCAAACTGGCAGCATTATAAAAGGTGAACAAGATGATAAGTAGCCTTCTACAGTGCCTAAAGCAAGTCCTTGCTGGGCTCGGGACAGTCCAAAAAATAAAACTTCAGGCAACTTTGCCTGTAAAGGGTCAATTTATTGGGTGCCGCACCACTCGACAAATTTGTCCCAACGGTTGGCGTATACTGTTTCTGTGGAGGAACACCTATCCACCAAGATGGCATCAGCAACCTTAGGATGCAGGTCAGAGGGGATCAACTGTCACCGCTCAATCTCCAAACATGGAGATGCAAAGTGTGCAAGCCTGGGTGCCCTTCTGCTGCGACAGAAGATGTTATGGTATATAATTTCTAAAGCACAATTAATACCTCTAGAGGTGTCCTGGCGCTGAAAGATTAGGCATTAAGACGACCAAAAGGAAACAGCATGAAGATTCCTTACACCTAAAATGATAGGTTTTTAAGGCTTTGCTGAAGTTCAGTAATGTGGGAATCTTACCCAGGTTTAAAGGGAGCTCATTCCACAATTTTTCCACTGTGACCGAGAAGGATTTGCCTCCTGACCGCTACTGCCTTACTCTGGGAAGATTGAACAGTAGAGCCTCAGAGGAACGGAAGCATCAAGATGAACCATAGTTGGTAAATATATGCGATAAGTAACGGGCCCAGTGTAATGAAACGGTTTAAAAACCTGGCACAAGGACTTGAACTTAATCCTTTTTGACATTGAGAGCCAATGGAGAGCTTTTAAGGCTCCTAAGGCACAGGAGAAATGAGAAAGACCGAGGGTCTGTCCAGCTGCTTTTTTCCGGACCCTCTTCAGCTTCTGCAATAGGCCTAGGTCGATGCCCAAAAAGAGGGAGTTGCAGTAGTCAATATGATAACCTGGATAACCACTCTGATGACTTTCAAAAGGGAAGAAACAGGTAGACACAACATGCTTGATCTGCTCCGATAATAAAAGTTCAGGCTTGAAATAAACTTTCAGATTTTTTTTTTTTTTTTTTACTGGGGTAGGCAACACCTGCCAGGAGGATGACCAAAAATCCGATGGCCAGGGACAAGGGAAGTGAGATGTTTAATCCAAAGAACCTCCATCTTGTCCAAGTCGAACTTCAAAGAATTCTGTTGTAGCCACTGATGGGAGAGGCCAACGGGGACAAGGCAACTGCCATTCATGATCTGCTTGGCAGCTGTAACCGTGCTTGTCCGCACTAGCGTTTAAAAATCCCGCCATGTGGTTTCACCACCAGAGAAATCCCTTGGCAGTCCAGCCAAGACAGAGGCTGAAACATTGGGATCATAGCCTGAATGTTCTGGACTTTTGGCTCCGGGAGGGAATGCATGAAAGTGTACCATATCAAGGATGGTACGATGAATGGTAGTGTCTGTGAAGCAGTAGGGTGTGACTTCAGCATGCTGGTAGTAATGTGAGGAGGTTCGCCATCATCTGGAGGTGGTTTACCTTTGACTAGGCAAACCTCCCTTCAGCAACAAGACATCAAGGTATGGGAAGCCTGGTATCTTTGACCTCCAAAGGTGTGCTGCGACCACCGCCATCACTTTTGTGAATATAAGAGGGGCACTGGTAAGGCCAAAGAGCAGCGTCGCAAACTGAAAATGCTCCTGACCCATCATTAACAGCAGGTAGCGCCTGTGGGACTGCAGAATGGGGATGTGAAAATAAGCGTCCTTGAGGTCCAATGCCACCATCAAGTGTCCAGGGCCAGGGCAGACAGGACCTGGGCTAGCGTGAGCATCTCAAATTTGTCTTTCCGCTGGAAGGCGTTGAGAGGGCAAAGATCTATAGTAGGACGAATGCCTCCATCTTTCTTCAGCACAAGTAGCAGGGCTAACATCCAGTTGCCTGCAGTCCTGCTGTAAGACAGACATGTCGTCCTCTGTCAGTATCACCATAAAGGTGGTGGAAAGTGTGGCTGGGTAGAAAGGAATGTAAGGGGATAGCTCTGGGTACAATTTGGAGGACCCACTTATTTGTTTTTATGGATTGCCCCATTTGGAGGAAATATCTGATCCTGCCTCCGACAAGATGGATGTGTGCCGGAAAGGACACAGTAAGCGGTTTTGTTGTTGCAGCTGCTGGAGGGGCCTGGAACTGAGCCACTCATTGTCCCTGCTGTCTTCGTTGTCTTCAACAGCCATGACCTCTGCCACGAAAGGGCTGATAAGCCTGTTAGGCTGGAGGAAGAGTCTGGCATTGATGGATGGGAAAATCTCCACCATAGGCATGGAGATGGTAAAATTGTTGGAAAAACTGCCTTGTGGGAGCAGGAAGGTCTAAAGAACGTGCTGTGGCTCTGCTCTCCTTGAAATGTTTCAAGACTGAGTCTGATTTGTCACCAAAAAGCCGAGAACTGTCAAAGGGCATAACCATTAAGGATGCCTGGATGTTCCCAGAGAAGCCTGTACACTTATTCCAGACGTAGTGTCGGAAGGCTACACTGGTACCCATGGCACGTCCCAAGAAATTAGTTGTGTCCAGTCATTATCTTATTACAATTTTAGCCACATCGCAACCATCCTGAAAAGCCTAAGTAAGGAATGCCTGAAAGTAGTCCTGAATAACTGGTAACACTTGCGCTACCATAACACAAAGGCCATAGGAGTAACGGCCCAGGAGACAGTTGATAGTTATGGATCTCAGAGCAAGGCTTGTGGAGGAGAAAATGTACTCGCTAAACATATATATTCTTTTTAACTCATGATCAAGAGGACTGGTAGGTAGACATTGGGTTTGACCCTGCTGGTGAACACCTGTACAACCAGACTTTCGCAAGTTGGATGCTGTATTAGGAAGGCAGGGCGGCCAGGTGAATGGCGATGGTTTAGAAAAACCTGTCTATTAGCAGGTGGCCATTAACAGGGCTTAGTCTAGGTGCCCAAAAGGTTGTCAGAAAGTGCCTCATTGAAAGGTAACAGTGTCTCCGTGGGAGCCTCACCAGGCTGCAAAACTTCCATTAATACATTAATTTCCCCTTCCATGGTTGGCAATTGTAAGTCCAACACTTTAGCTGCCCTTTGCATCAAGACAGCGTAAGAGGCGCTTTCCCCTGTAAAAGGACCCAGGAGAAGACACACGGCTAGTATTAGGTTAAGTGGCAAGCCCACTGGCATCTTGAAGCTCTTCATACCAGCTGTCCTCATCATATTGGGGAACAATCGTCCCCATCATCATAGTGGTCATTATCTGAGTCCATACCAAAAAGATCGTGCAAAAAGTCTGGGCCATCCAACGTGGTAAGGGCAAGGTTTCAGAGTCAGACGGATTGCTAAAAGGTTATGCACCAGTGGGCACCAAGCGTGACTTCGATCAAGGTCATAGCGAATTTAGTTTGGACTCGGGTAGCACTGTAGGCTGTATATCCTCATTCAGCATCCTTGCGGGCAGGACCAGTGCAGGGGATGGTGCCAGAGCACTCACCAGAGTTGGTGCTGGACTCGAAATGAATCAAAGAGGTACAGACGGTGCCAAGTGTGGACTTGCTGATGAAAATTCAACTGGAGGCCTTAGCGCATCCTTAGGGCCCAAAGGCACGCCAGAGGGAGAAGGCAAAGTGCAGAAATACACAGCATAATCTCCCTGAAGGCTTTTACTTCCTGCAACATCATCGAGGGACCTGGAAACTCAAGGTGTGTTGGGTTCAAACTCGGAATTGGCTCCACTGGAAATGTGGAGCGAGACCAAGAGGCACGTTGACACCTTTGCTTCCTCTCTGGAATTCAAGTGTAGTGGGAAGGGGCAGTTTCCCGCTTGATTTTTTTGTGTTTTTTCTTCGACTTATCCGAAGATTTCCACTGTGATGACGATCTGCCACGGGAATGACTTTGGCAGCAGGAACACGACCTTCATTTAGACTTTGACAGGTCGTGGCGTGGAGTCTTCTTGGGTTTGGCGACGTAGAGTTTGGCTTCATGGTCACAGATGGCCTTCGAGTTCACCTGGGCGTAGTTGCCGCAAACAGACTTCATGAGGGTCTGCACAGTAATCAGTTTGCGACAGTCTCTCCATGGTTTACATAGGTGACATTTCTCTTGCACACTGGAGAAATTTCAAAGACTGGGGAGAAGCTCCAGATCCGCATCAGAAGGCGCAGAAAGAAAGAAGTGATGTCAGTGTGCATGGGTGGCGCTTACGTGTGGCTCAGCTCGTCACTTCTGGAGTGGAACATCATTGGGGCTGAGTCGCACGGCGCAACCTAGCGGTTCACAGGAGAACTGCTCCAAACGTTTCCGGATCCAGTTGGACGCCTACGGATCATTAACATGGTGAGGAATATGCAGCTCGAAGTATACAACAGAAATCAAATATCAGGGTTATGACAAGGCATTGCAAAAATAAATACATGAAAACTAAAAAAAAATTTTTTAAAGTCTCCGTCATCAGTAGATTGAGTTTTTCTCCAAAGTTCGAATTTACGGTCTAGTCTTTTCAAATTGGTCAACTCTAAAATGAATGCTTATTGGCAACCTTCACTTCTCACTTTGATTTTAGAATAGACTATGTCTGTATTCTGGAAAGTCTGTGATTAAGAGCCCTGAGTTGTGCCAGTCAGATGGATTGTTTCTATGTCAGTTGTAAATAGTTTGCATTATGTGGGAGGTAAAATATTTCTTCAATACATTAGTTGATTTGGGTTGGCTGCATCAATCTTGAATAGTTAAAACCATATTTAGACAATGGAGTAATCAGTGACTGGATAGTTCAAGAGATGGGTTTAATCTTTAATTTAGCAATATTCATGACACAAGGGATGACCAGGTCTAAAGTGTATATGTATGTATGTGTCACAATCAATTGGATGAAGTAAATGAGATTGAGAGTAGGGTTCCTAATCCATTAATTAATAATTAGTGTGTATCACATTATTCCAATGAAATATGGGCTAGAATAGATGTACAAAGATTAGGAATAGTGATTTCCTAATTGTGATTTTTTGTGAATCGCAAACAGTAAATCGCTATTCCTGATGTATGAAACCTCATTGAGTTTCATTTAGCGATTCATAGTGGGAGGCAAATAGACCTACCTCATGAATATTAATGAGGCAGGTCGCAATTTGTGACCCACTATGATCTACTGTCATCACAGGGGTGGTGGCCTGCTGTGGTCAGCAGACCACCATGTCTGTGATTGCTTTTAAGTAAAGCAATCTTTTTTTTTTTTTAAATCGTAGATCGTTTTTCTTAAAGGAAAATGTGCTGCATTTAAAAATAAAATGTTTACGTTTCATTTTTTAAGATTAGGCAGTGGTTGGTCCCTACCTTTCAGCCATTCTCAAAGGGGAAGAGGTCCCCTTGGGACCCCTTACCATTTGCGAACGGGTTACCACCAACTTTGAGTTGGTGGTAAAGTAAGAATGTTTTGCAACCGCATTTCAGTCACAAGAAATTCATACATGCCAATGCAAATTGGCATTTGGAAGGGATGCCCTAAACACGTCCCTTCCGATACAGATTCACAAATGCAAATTGTGATTCTGTAACAGGTTACCGACTCGCAATATGGGGTTTGTATAATAGGAAATGCCTTTTTGCTTTGCCCAACAGCCTGATTCTGCAAATCAAGCCATTTGCGACCTCCAAAAAGTTTCGTACATCTAGCCATATATGATCAATTGAACTGAACAACTGGGACACATTTTTAATGTTTCTTTAATTGAACTTTGCTGGTTTATCATAGCAGTCACAGTATACCAAAGTGCTTTTTAAAAATTATTTTCCATCAAATTGTGTGCTTCCTCAAATTTGAGTTTCTGAAAGACCAACTTTGAATTTTTTTATTATGTTTGCAGAATGAGCTTAACAAGTTTGCAGAGGTCACTCTTGTGGCAGACTCATAACACTGCTACTCGTGGGCTATGAGTGAGACTGCATCGGATAGTGTCCTTGTACTTAGAATCGTGTATAATACTATACCTTACTTCAATGCCATGCTGATAATAACGGTGTGTTTTTGCCCAACTAAAACTAAAGGTACCACGGATTCCACAGAATCTGGATTCATCTCAAGCATTGAACTCTTAAGTGAAATTCAGACACATCATTTTAATTACTGGAGACTTCAACATCATAATTTTTAAACTGTAAGAAAGGGACGAGATAGTCAACGAGATTCACCAGGTTTACAATGTTCTAAAATGAAAGGGATAAACGTCTACAAGTAATATCAGTAAAGATCTCGAAACCAAGCAAACAGTTTATTTGAAATTTGGAGTATGTTAGGTCAGGAGCACAGGTAGCTTAGAACAGTTTTGAATGCGAGCAGTGATTTTATGGCGGTATGTGCCCCAGGTGGAAAGAGGCTTGGTAAATTTTGCTTTATAGACGGCAGACTGGCCTTTGATAAAATCAAGGACACCTTTGGTGGAAACTAGTAAAATTCAAATTGGAGCCCTAGTAAAATACAAACTAATTACTGGGTTAGAGTTTGTCTCATGCACATTAATAATCCGCACAAAATAAAGACAAGTAATGGACAGACACCATGATGCATATTAGAACCCCTCAAATAACGGTAACAGCATTTTCCACAAATTTAGGAATATTTCCATAGGATACATAACGTAAGTTGTTGACACTACTGTTTGATAAAACTCTGGAGTGACTGCAGTGTTTCGTGTTGGCTTTTTGATAATTTTAAGGTTTCTATTCAAGTTTTTAGAAGAATGCACATTAATTTGATAGCATCAGGTCACAGGATACAAATATTCTTCTGACAAAATCTCATTAGTAGGTCAGACAGATTATCAGTAGGCTATTGCAAAAGTATGATCATAAATCTGAACATTTGGACTTGTTTATAGAGAAGTTAGACCGACTGACTAATAAAACAATAAGATAGTTATTAATTTCTGAAATCAACATTATGGGTTTTCTTTAAAGTATCCTATATACACATTTATAAGAGTCCTGTATAGGTGAAGTTCTCAACTGCAAAAACTAAGTAAGACATCAGGAAAAGTGGGAGAAATTGAGAAGGTAAAAGGATTGGTACTGAAGAAAAGTAAATTGACACGGTCTCTTACTGCTTCTCTGTGCGATATACAGCAGTCTGCTATATTTCAGACACACTATATTGGAGTGAGAGAGGAGCACCGGTTTAAAACCATGTAGAGGTGCAGAGGTGCGTGGTCATTTTGAGGAGTTGGGAAGTTCGAGACTGGTCATGGTGATTTGACAAGTAGGCATTAATTTATTCCATTGCTTCTTTCGGTGTGTCGTCTGTTGAGATGCTTATTCAGTTTATTGTCCATTTCTCTAGTGATATGGATCCAAGTCCACCATGTATGTACTGACCGGAGTTTGAGGTTTTCCATTCTGATATTATGTATTTAACCCTAATTGCGATCATAAAATCAAGCAGGAGCCGTTCCTCTTTGTTAGGTAGGACAGCATTGATGCGAAGGCACCTACGGCAAGAGATGGCACGTCTGGAGACCATTCTAGGGTTACGATTTAGCTTATATGTTGTTTCACTTCATGCCAGATTAAACGGAGTTGGGGGCAGTCTAAAGAGTGTGTCTGGTCTCCTAGGTTGCCCAGACAATTCCAGAATCTGACACTATACATAAGCAGGGACGGCTCCTCAGTTGGAGCGGAGGAGCGTCGCCCCACTTAAAATCCCTCCAAAACCCCAGAGATGAAAAATAAAATGGTCATTTATTACCATTTTATTTTTCATCCCTCATCCCGAACAGAGCATCAGGACGGGGTGTGGGGCCGCTGCTGAGTGACAGCAGCAGGGAGGAAGTGGGCTGTCTATGCACTGTTTAAAGTGCTCATATATTTTTGGCCTACCGTCTTGCGACGGCAAGCCACATCTGCACACTTTAAACATCCCTAACCCAACTGTCTAAACACAGCTGGGTTAGAGCAAGTGCAGGCCTCCAGAGCGCTGTGGAGTGCCGAGTGAGGCCGCTCCCTTCAATCAGGGCGCTGCTCGCATGCTGCATGACAGCAGTGGCAGGATTGGTCATGGGAGTTGTTGCATCCAGGTCCTGTGGAATGAAGAGGACCGGAGCACCTTGCGTTCTGTAAGTTTTATTTATTTTTATTTTGCACACGCGCGCCCTCCCTCCTCCCCATAGATGCCAGCCGCCACTGTACTTAAGGCCAACCTTATGAAGCTTCTTCAGATTCCAGGATGATTTGTGGCTGGTTGTTGGAGAATGGAATATAGTAGATGGAAGATAGAAGCAAATTGGTCATTTGTAGATGGTCTGCGACTGACAAACCTGCCTTCAACATCAAGATATCGAGGTACAGGAAGACATGTATCCATGACTTGCAAAGATGCTCCTTTTTCTCGGGTTGAGTGGGGTCTGGGAGGGACCAGCAAAGGGCATTTGGCATCAGGTCTGTTGCATTTGACCAGCCAGCATGCTATACCTGCTTTAGACAGAGCACTGCCTTTGTGCGGACAGGAGAAGGTGACAAAAAGTTGCTGTGGCTTATGGTCGGACTTTGCTCTGTCAATGTAATACATGAGCGCTCCTTTGATCCGTGGTGGGATAATCCTTTTGAGCCCTTCCATGTAGGCTTTGATAACAGACACTCTGAAAAGTGAAGTGTGCTGTCTGTTTTGGACTTGAGCAGCGACGGCAGCCAAGTGAAGTCTGATAGAAGTATAAGCTAGGCATGACATCTGCAAATGTAGTAGGTAACAAACAATGTCTCGGACAGTTGCTTCGAGGGGATCAATGTTTTTAGGAAGACAGTAGTGTGCAAACCGTTACACTTGGCTGCATAACATGCTCTGATAGTAGGCCTGCGGGCCTCTTTATGAACGGTCATGCATTCTGCTGGCAGATTAAGGTACCCAAACTCTAGAACTTCAGGAGGCAAATCGCAAGATTGAGCTGTTTGGGGTTGGGATGTCTGAGAGTCCCTTGATTTTGGGAGAGAAGATCCGGCCAGTTGGGCAGCTTCTTGAGAGCCACTAGAGAGGTCAAGAAGTGTGGTCAACCAGGATCTGTCTGGCCTGTGTCGGAGCTACTAAAATGAGGGTGAGGGATGTTAGCCGGAGTCATTAAACCATGAATGGAAGAAGTGGGAGAGGTGGAAAAACACAGGTAAATATCCCTGACCAGCTCATCCATAGTGCATTGCCCATGAACTGTGGGTACCTGGAGGCGAAATTTGGGCAGTTTGCACTTTCGGCAGTGTCGAACAGGTCTATGTGGGAAAACCTCCAAATGCGGAATTACAGGAGTATGAATTAGGGGTGGAGTTCTCACTCGTGGACTTGTTGATGCATCCTGCTGAGCAGGTTTGCAAAGTCATTGTCCACTCTGGGTATGTATTGTATGAGGAAATGGACCCTGTGATGAATCGCCATTCACCAAATTCCCTAGGATAGGGCCGACAACTGATGCAAGAGTTTGTCGCCTTGCTTTGGCAGGTAAAACATGGCAGTTGTGTTGTCCATCTGAGCACAAATTACCTTGTGTTGGATGGGTCGGGGGAGGCTTTTAGGGCTAACTGGATCGCTAACAACTCCAGATGATTGATGTGGAAATCCTATTGATTGAGTGTCCACATGCCTTGTATGGACCGGTCTTGTAAGTGTGCCTCCCAACCAGTCAGTGAGGTATCCGTAGTGATGGTCAATTGGGGAATCGAGTCAAGGAAGAGCCGACCCTGCAAAAAGTTGCTGGCATTCCACCACTGCAAAGAGCGATGAGTACGGCCCCAAATCAACACTAGATCCTCCCAATTACCCTTTGCTTGCGACCATAGTGCCGCTAGGCACTCCTGCAGTGGACACATGTGTAACCTGACATGTGGAACTATGGCATATACAAGAGGCCATCATGCCTAGGAAGCGCATGGCATTTCTGATGATCGTTCCCTGGCGCTGTGGCTGAAAAGTAGGTAGCATCGTTTGGAATGCTTGCACCCTTGCTGGGCCTGGGAATGTTTGCCCTACACGGGATTTGAGTATGGCCCCGAGGAAAGGTTGTACTTATAGGGGTTGGAGAAGGGATTTGGTGGCATCAATTGTGAAGCCTAGGCTGTGTAATAACTGTATGACAGCTTGTGTATGCGCTAGGCATTGGTGCTGCATGGTGCTCTTGAGCAGCCGATCATCCAGAAAATGGAAAACGTGGACGCACTCCTTCTGAGGTGAGCAGGTGCCGATGCAAGACACTTTGTAAGTACAGAAGGAGCTATGGTTACTCCAAAGTGCAGCATTTTGAATTGATAATTCTAACTAATTACCACAAACTGGAGGCCCCTTCGATAGACAGGGTGGATGGGTGTGTGGACGGAGGCGTCCTTCAGGTCGAGGGCAGCCATGAAGTCACCCTGCTGTAGCAGTGGAATGACATCCTGGAGTGTCACCATGTGGAAGTGATCTGATAGGATGTACTTGTTGAGGGGCCGGAGGTCAAGGATAGGCCTTAGGGCCCTGTCCATCTTGGGGATCAGGAAGTATAAGGAGTACAGCCCTTTGCGCCGATGTTGAGTCGACAAGGGTTCTATAGCCCCTTTGCTGAGTAGTGTGGTGCAGGTGGTGATGTTCCGGTGAGAGCTTGTGTGTGCGGAGGGGATGTTTGGTGGAGACTGTGTGAATTCTAGGCAGTACCCCTCCGCTATAATATCTAGGACCCACTGGTCTGAGGTGATCTCTGGCCAGCGAGGCAGAAACCCCTGTAATCTTCCCCCCCCTCCCCCGACAGGTGATGGAAGGTTGGGGGAGAAAGGTAAGGGCCTCACTGCTTAGAAGGGAAAGGCCCTTTGGGGGCTGCACCTTTTTCCCTGCCAGTTATTGCTGCCTCTGTATCCTCACCTGTAGTAACCCTGAGTGGGTGGTTGCTGTTGCTGCTGTCTACGGAAGGCTGCAGAGTCATCGGGGATGGTAGATTTGGCTCCCCCACGATATGGTGTGCAACGAAAGGAACTGCGGGCAACCGGTGCTTGCAGGGCACCCATGGCCTTGGCTATCTGTCTCCTTCTTAATTTTCTCCAACATCTAACAACTTGGGTTCCGCAGAGGTGTTCAAGACAAGTTGCAGAGATGTTGTTGAACCTCCGGTTTGAAGCCAGACGTGCAGACAAATGTGCCTGCGGAGGATGACACTGGTGTTAGCACTTCGTGCAGCTGTGCCTGCTGCATCCAAAGCGCACCTGATGTTGGCGTTCAAAATTATTTTCTTTTCCGCCACCAACTCCTGGCCACGTTTTTTATACTTATCCAGTAGGTGTTGGATCAGATCTTCCATTTCATTCCAGTGGACATGGTCATGCCGTGAATTGGCAATCTGCCAGTGCGTGGCAGACTGGGTGGTGACAGGTTTGCCGGCCACATCAACTCTTTTGCTCTCTCGGTCAGGAGGGGGCGCACCACCTGTACCATGGGAATTAGCAAGTTTGCGTACTGTAAGTACCACCAGTGAGTCGGGTGGAAGCTGGACCCTGATGTGAGGGTGTCAGAGGGGGATGCCTTATACTTTTTATGCACCCTGGTAGTGACAACATGCTCTTTCACTGACTCCTTAAAGATCTTGTGCATGGGTTGAAGCATACCCTTGATAATAGGTAGATTTTGCACTGACCTATTTGTGGCGGAGAGGGTCTCTATAAGGAAGTCCTCCTCTTCAGGTTGCTTGCGCTTTTCCACCTTGTGGAAGGTGGATGCAAGCTGAAGATCGTCATGATACGAGTTGGGTCATCTGGGGAAAGGCTTAATCGGATAAAGATCGAGGTCAGTGTCAGCTGCGGGCTCTACATCATAGTTATCCAAGGAGTCCCCCATGTGGATGTGTATAATAAGGCAGGTCATGTGGGTCATAGAGAGACCTTGGACTAACCCCCTCCCTCTACCCTCACCCCCCACCACCAGGAAGAGATGAGGTGAGTGCAGCATAGGGTCCACAGGCAGTAGTGGAGAGGTGGGCCTCAAGGGGAGTGGTACAGAAGGCAGAGGAGGAGGAGAGGGAGGAGGAGTTGGAGTAGGTGGGGAGACCATGGAGGAGGTGGAGAGGTGGCTCCGATGCTTCCTGGTCATCGGCTCTGAAGACTGGTTTAAGGCCTTTTTGAAAGTCATCCTCTTGAGAGGATCAGGATCTTTGGGCTTGTCTGGCGGCTTCCCTAGGATCTAACAGGTGCCAGGCTGAATGTGGAACGCTGCTGCCGGGTGATGAGTGCTGGAGGATAGGCTGTTCAAAGTCTTCAGAGGCGGCAGGCGTGGACATTCTTTTCAGAGCCAAAGGTTTTTGAAGCTCATGCGGAGCAGCACTACTTTTTGGATCTGAGGTCTTGGGCTCTGAGGTTGGTATCGAGGCTGTTTTCAGAGCTGGAGCCAATGCAGAGGAGAAGGTGGATGGGCAAGGCTTGGAGGTGGACTTCTACGCCAAAGTGTATGCATGCGTTGGGTCTGAACCCTCTGCTTGGTGCTGGCTGTGGCCTTGAGGCAGTAGCGGACTGGAGGCCTCATGAGTGACTTAAGAGGTCCAAGCTCTAAAATCCCGGGAGTGTAAGTTATGGCAATGAGCCATCTGTTGTGTGGTGGTAGTATTCACTGCAACCACTTTTGTCTTGCATTGCGCGGGTGGGGGCTCGTCCCCCTCGATGTCGGAACCGGAACTCTCAGCCGACGATAACTCTTCTACCTTGCCGCTGATGGCCTCCTACTACTGGTCGTCCTTGGTCTCTCAGTCCCCAAAGAGGTCGGAGTGTCATCCTGCTGTTGGTTCGCCATCGAGGGGGAGGTGATACGATGGGCTCGAAAGTTCCGAAGGGTCTTTTTAAAACAGAGCGCGAGACAGGCTGCGCAGGAGTACTCTTGATGGTTGGGAGACAAGCAGAGGTTACAGACTAGATGGAGATCTGTCCTCTCATATTTCGAGTGATCTATGGGGTGAAAACCAAATGGAGTCATTTCCATCACAGGGATATTCCTGGATGTCGAAGGCCCGAGAGGGCCAGGCCAAGAGCGGGGCGTTGAAAATGTCAGTTCCATGGAAGCACAGTTGAAACGTGTACGTGATAGGTGAAACCAGATGCACAATTGCGGACTCTTCGGCTGAGGAATGAATCAGAGCAGGCCTGGCAAGAACACTGCGTAGCATCGAACTGGAGCTCGAAGGGACACCTCTGAACCCAACGCCAGAGAAAATCAATCCAACAATGGAGCCGATGCCCATAACCAGCAATAGGTGGAGTCACAGTACCTTGTGACTCGAAAAGACTTCTTTGAAGAAAAAAACGTGCACATTGTTATGTTGTGGGCCCTAGGCCCACATGCTGGGAATGACTGACACAGACACGGTGCTGCTGGGTATTCCACTGGCCTCGAGCACGTGCACCCGGGCCCTTTTATTACCAGGCTCACGTCACTCGTGACGCCTGTGAGGGATGCATGTGGGGTGCAAGTGTGCCCACTCCCATAGGGGAGTGGCTTCTAACTCTGTGCCTGTCGAGACACTAGAACGTGTCTCGCAGGACACAACATTCCTCCCAAATTTTAATAAAACAAAAGTTCTGTAATTCAACCTGTAGGAATAAACAGTAATGAAATATACACCACAGGGTCCATCAGATTCTTGGGTCTGGCATCAGGAAGACGGCAGACACGGGCTGGTGACTTCGACGGTGGCAGGACACTCAGCAGGTATTCATCATTTAACCTGATTGGTTCAGGACACGAACCCTTGCTTGAAGATGTCATCTGCACACCAGGAATGTGCCGGTGTAGGTGTCCTTTAGTCTCACGTAGCTTCCGTCCGCTGACCTGGATGATGGTTTGTGGTGTTTAACAATAGTTCGTTAACTGGGTGCGTCACAATCATGGTGGGAGTCCATGGTGAAAGTACACTGGATTGTTTCTGGATCACCTGAAGTCTCTCTCAGGCCATCTTGCTGTGTCCGGTGACCTGTCGGTGGGGCAATGTCTCTTCCAGCTCTCCCGCCGGGGGAGGCCCTTCGTCGGGCTTGCCACGGGACTGCAGGTAGGCTGCGATTGGGGCTGTGTGTGTGTGCCGGCTGGGGGCAGCTGCAAACCGCCAAGGAGCCAGTAGCCAGTCTCTCGCACAAACCTCAAGGGTGTGTGGGTCTTGGTGAGGACATGCTCTCTCTGCCGCAGTTCAGGTTCACACCAGGTCAGCGGGTAGCCTCTGAGTCTTCTTGTTGGCAAGGTCGGCAACAGTGTAGGACTCCAACCATCGGTACTCGGGATGGTTTCGTGTGACGCACTTGATGAGGACTGGCATGGTGGCATGGCCAGTCGTGTGGTGAATCTGGACGATGGCTGGTGATGACTTGCCTTGATGATTGCAGGCTTTCCGTCTGGAGTCAGTCACCTGAGGCAGGGGTGTCCATGTGCCTCCATGTTCTCTGGGAATCACGTGCATTCGTGTACTTGGGCTTCTTGGGCTGTCGAGACTTTGATGACGGAGGGTGATGAACACGTTGTGAAGTGTGAGGCATGAGACTCGGTTCGCGCAGGCTGTGCGGCTTACCCTCGGCCTCCCGCTGTGCGGTTGCCAGTTCCTTTTCGGGTTGTCCCCCTCTTCCCTTGTTGTTGCTGTGTCAGGACTCACTCCTGTTGTAGCTTGGGTTTTCTTCATCGTCCGGCCCTGCCAATCACGACTTCCCTTCTGACCTCAATTGGTTGTCCGATTCTTGGTGCAGACCCTCTGGTCACACTTCCACATAGCTTGCTGAGTGCGGTGTCATGCACATGGCACTGATAACGTAGCTGCCATTGGGCCTGGACAACAGGTGGTGATGGTTAACTAGGAGAAGAAGTTTCTGGATAGACGTCGTAGGCACGTGACTGCCTCTTCTGAATCTTGTCTTGCACCTCTGGCATTTGCGGTCCGGAGCAGGGATGCCACTCGACTACTACTGCCGACACTCGGGGCTGGACGGTCTCACTGTGAAGCGATGGGAGCAACGCGGTTTGCGCATGCTGCGGCTTACGGGTGGTTCTCCCTTGGTGCTGTCGCCAGGGCCGTCGGTCCGCCTTGGTGGCTGCCTGGTGTCTTTAGAGGTGTTCTTGGCTTGTGGTGCTACGAGTCCTCGTGCTTCTCCTCTCGTTGTCTTTGACACACCTGCGTTTGTCCAGCTCTACTAGGTGACACGATTTCTAGTCTTCTTCTGCTTCTTCTCCGGGTGCGTTGACATGCACCATGTTCTAACAAGGCCAACGGGCCGTTGAACTTCACTGGTCTCTGGACCATGCGGGCGAGACTTCTGTCGCTCTTCTCTGCT
This sequence comes from Calotriton arnoldi, assembly GCA_963921515.1. Classification (NCBI taxonomy): domain Eukaryota; kingdom Metazoa; phylum Chordata; class Amphibia; order Caudata; family Salamandridae; genus Calotriton; species Calotriton arnoldi. Next base: position 1,495,564 of record CAWUFW010003170.1, on the reverse strand, counting down.
GCGTGGCAAGCAGCCACTCACTTCGGGTGCTCCTTCTTCAGGCCGCTTCTTGACGCTCCTACTCCGGGTGTTCCCTCTCCAGGGAATGGCTTCCACGGGCCGTAGGGAGCGAAACTCCTACTCCGGGTGTTCCCTCTCCAGGGAAGGGCTTCCCCGGGCAATGGTGAGCTGCGGTGGCGGCTGGCCACTTGTGGTGTACGACTCTCCTCTCGTTAGCCTTGGGTCACTGACGACGCCTGCTTGCGGCAGTGTGAGGGAGGACACTGTGCTGCGTTTTGGCCTTTTCCAGGCTCCATTGCTGTTGCTTCTGCGGAGATGTATGGGATCTCCCTGCTGATTCCCGCAGTGCTTCTTTGCCCTTCAGAGAGGTTTTTCTCTCTCTCTTGGGCGTGCACCTCTACTGACGTTCTTCTGGGCGTGTGTGTCACGCACCTCGGACGGCGCACGCTGCAGCTTGCCTTGGGCGCCTTCTTCTGGCACTTGCCGTGCCTACTTTCCTTCCTTGCGGTGGTGCTCGTTGACCGCCAGGGGCATATGGCGCTCTTCTCATGGGTGGTGGCGTTGGGCCGCCACTGGTGGCGCACTCTCTGCACCAGTCTTTTCTTAGCAATGTCTTGGCTTGCAATGTCTCTGCTGTCTGTTCGGGTACAGGCAAACCTTGGTTGGCTGATACCTCTCACTGACACCTTGTATGCCTTTGGTGAGTTTGCTGGCTTGTGATTCCACTACCTTGTGTGCAGCTGGACTCGGGGTATCCTGCACTGTCGGTGGCAGCTCTAGGGTTTATATCAGGCAATGGCATGCTCTACCTGGCATGAGTCTCTGTCTTGCTGGCGCTTTTGACTGCTGATTGCCACCATCATCTGGTACACTTCCCCCCCTGTGGCTTGTAGATGGCACTGCAGGCTATTTCCTGGTGCCTGTGTTTGCACTGGCCACTGGGTGTCGCAGTCCTTGCTCATTGCCGACTGTAGTTGCCTCGATTTTACATCAGGTTGGCGTGTGTGTGCGGAATACATCCTGTAGTGCACTCTCTCATGGTTCCATGGCTCTAGGCCTCTTCTTCCCTCTACCAGGGATCACTGTCAATCTTGACTGTGTTGACTGTTTATCTTTTGCGGTGGCCTTGCGCATGGGTGCACACCATGTTAGCCGGGCAGCCTTTGGACTTCTCAGGGCTATTGCCTCACAGGGTTTCTTGGCGCCTTTCCAGCAGTCTCTCCCCATTCCTTTTTTAGACCCCAAGGGATGGCCTCCACAGGGCCTGTGGTGCTCCTGCTAACCTTCTTCTGGTCTACCGCATTGGCCTCCTGCCACTTGGAGCGTGTAGTACACTCGGTACCAGCCCTGGCTGCCTGTCTCGCAGTCTCTTTCTGCCCCGGTTCGTTGTTTGGCAGCACCGGGTGCGGTGTGGTACTGCAACCACCAGGTGGCGCTGTGGGTCCGTTCGGGGTTCCCGCAACCTTGCTCTCCTGTGGGCCTGTTTGTCTGCCTTGCTGCCTGGGTGACCTGAAGTTGATGGGCTGCGGCTCTGACAGGGGCTGCTTGGGGCATGCACAGTCTTTCCACCCCCACGGGCGCTGCCGGTGCGGGCGCATTCACTGGGGGCATGTTGGGTTTTATAATCCGCTCCCGGTGCTTACTCGTGCTGCGGGAGTAAGCTCGGGCCCCTGTGCTGCGTTGATGCGGTTCCTTGGGCTGCCACCAGGAGTCGCTGTCGGCGTCTTCCCACCCTGCCACGGCAGCCGTCCTCTGACTGCAGGCCTTGCTGTCCTGTGAGCGCTGCGGAGCCAGATGTCAGCGCGAGGTGAGGTGCAGTGGTGAGCATGTGTTCCCCTTTTACTTCGGTGACTTTAGTGGCGCTGCCTGCCATTCGGGACGCTGGGCGCTGGATCGCCGACTCGGGCGCTATCGCTTGGGGGAGAGTCGTGAGCCGCTGCCGGGCCGATGTGCTCCTCCTCTCACCTTCATTTATGGCGGGCGCTATCTGGAGGCATTCCTGGGGCTGGCATCATCTGTGGCCCACCCGGGCACGACCGGCGCCATGCAGTCTCTCCCTGCTGCGGGCCGAGTCTCTCTGGACGACGGTGGGGGCATGCACAGCAGGCGCAGCTTGCGGCGTCTTGTTCTCGTCGCGGGCACTGTCTGTCGGACACTTGCCTGTGCTTTAGTTTACTGCCCCCTTCTTTTTACTTGTGTCACCGGCCTTGCCACAGGGTCGACTTCGCGTCGCAGAGGCGCTGATGGGACCTCCAGGGCATGCAGGGTGTCCCGCAGGTGTTCGTCGGCGCGGTGGGGCTGCTGTGCTGGGACGCACAGTCTTTGGTCACCCACCTCAGGGCTGGTCAGCGTCACAGGCTGCTGCGGGTGTGGGGCTGCCACCTGTTCAGGCAACTCATCTCCCCACCACGACACATTCGAGCAGCAGCCACGGTGCGCGTGGGGTCAGACCCCCTCGTCGCCAAATGTTATGTTGTGGGCCCTAGGCCCACATGCTGGGAATGACTGACACAGACACGGTGCTGCTGGGTATTCCACTGGCCTCGAGCACGTGCACCCGGGCCCTTTATTACCAGGCTCACGTCACTGCGTGACGCCTGTGAGGGATGCATGTGGGGTGCAAGTGTGCCCACTCCCATAGGGGAGTGGCTTCTAACTCTGTGCCTGTCGAGACACTAGAACGTGTCTCGCAGGACACAACACACATGTCCGAGCCCAACACTAGATGGCAGCACTATCCACAGCATGTGTATCTATAGCTACACATACCACAAACATATTGTTTCGTAAGTCTCAGAAACACAACATTTCGGGAGCAGAGTTACAGATCTGCATGGAAGGGTACAGGAAAAAAAGGAAATTACATAAGTAAACAGGCTCCAAAATATGACTCGGAGACAGAATGAAGCTGCCATGGAGTCCAATGAGCCACCTACTGGTGTGCAGAAATAACTGCTGAAAATGTTTCCAGATCCAGTCTGGCCCTTGGGGGGAATTCAAAAGCTGAGGAATCTGAGGTTTGAAGTATCCATCAGAACTTTATGCCTAAATTACTGTAAGCATCCACTGGGATTGGGTGGCTGCCCAGTTCCCTTGGCCATTTATCACCACTACTTCGGTTTTATTTCGTTTTATTACTGTTAAGCTTATGCCAAATACGGACCATCCTCACCAGAAGCTAGGTAGCGCCAGCCTACGTGTAGAAGATTACTCCCATTGAATGGATGAGTTTGAGTTTAACTGATTGAAAAAACAAACGAACCAAACTAGCGATGAGCCAGCAATCGCAGCTGCTGAGAGGCGTTTTTTGGTAGGGAATGGTTGACAGTGCTCTGGCACTGCCACCATCAGCTGCCATACGAAGATTGTCGATAGCTGCCAGCAATACCATCTCAGTGCGGTTAACCGGACACAAACCCTGCCCAAGTGAAACAAAGCTCGTCAGCAGATTGCATATCGCTATACCGCTCATAAGGGAAACAAGCATTGGCATAGCCAATAGGTCTCGCCTTTGGGTCCTTATAAGTGTTCAGCCAGTGCTCTCGGCTTTGCCAATGTTTTTAAGCTATGTTATAGAGCATTGTGGCTGCTGTGCAGCATGTTGAAAAGTTATAATAAAAAAGTATTATAAGTATTTTTGTTACCTTGTATATAACCAAGAAGATATTATGTACAACTGAATGACCCAATTAAAAAAAGAATTACCATAAAAATGTCTTGTAGTTTTTTTGTCGTTGCAATGCTAGCAACTTTTTCCTGGCTGTTCTAAAGTCGAGGTGGTGCTTAGTGATGTTGAGGTGGTAGTGAGGCATGGTGATGTGGTGGTGGTAAGGTGGTGCTGAGTTCTGTTTAACTGGCGTTGTTTTGAGGAGATGCTTGTTTGATTCTGGAGGTGATGTTGTGCTGTAGGGTATATTTTTTAAGAGATTGTATAAATTACACAATACATCATTTAAGCACCGCAAGGCAAGCTCAAAAGAAAGCACTGCTGGATGTTTTCCAGCTTCACCTATGTTGTGTCATGTGTGGGAAGGGTGGGAATAATGTCGACCTAAAAAGAATGTCTATTGCTTTAATGAAAATGTAATAATTTAACTGTGTTATGATGATCAGCTGTGCGCTGCACGGGGTTTGGGAAGCTAGGAGGGTCTCTGCACACAGAGCGCCAATGGCCGTGACGGCGGTTTGCAAACAACCTAAAAACATGAAGCCCGGGGATTTCTGACCTGCAAGGCATACAGTCAACCACATGAAGCTAAAAATACAATGGGCCAAGCTCCCACTACCAACACATGCATTGGTGGAATCGATTACGTAATTAAAAACAAAACAGTAGAAAACTGTGCGTGAGAGACTTTGTAAAGTTGCTATAGAGCTGATATCCTGAAAAATAGTAATATAAACAATACCGCAATTAAAGTACAACTTTCAAACTATGCATCCGAAAGTTCGATGCAACTAACAGGGCGGAGGCGCCCCTCTGCCCGGGGCGCCCGGTCAGTAGTAGTTACCTTGTTCGTGACTGTGTGACCCTGATCCTTCAGGCCGCATGCCCCCGGGGGGTGTTGTAGGAAGAGCGGCAGGAGAAGCAGCAGCATAAAGGCCCAGTTGCTCCTGGGGGGGAAGAGAACCCATTCCAGCGGGAGCCCGAGGAAGCGGCGGACACCAGCACTGCCGAAGGAAAGCTACAGGACGAGGAGGAGGCGGTGAACCTCTGAGAGCAACACCCCGCGCATGCTCTCTGCCGACGCGACACCTAAATGCCACATCCTCGACATCTCCATCTAGCAGTGCTGCTCTTGTGTAGCTGTGCACTTGTGTGAGTTTCAGAAGTACTACAACTAACTGCCCTTTTGTACGTAACTGGTGCGCACGGAAAGTGCTCCGATACCTTTGGGTCGAGTTCCGGCTATATAAAACTGCAAACAAAAGTACTAGACTTACAACAGCAGCTTGTTGTGGGGGCCATACGGCTCCAGGAGACAGTGTGCGAATGCACACTAACTTTAAACTACATTAGGGTAAATGGCAGCACTGAAACAGCGCTGAAAATACCTGAAGAATTGTACAAAGAACACCGTCCCGCGAGTGGTGTGCGATGTGCGCGCGCTGTAAGGGTGCCCGCGAGTGGTGCGCGCGCGCGCTGCAAGGAAGAAAAAAAATATAAAACTGCAAACAAAAGTACTAGACTTACAACAGCAGCTTGTTGTGGGGGCCATAGGGCTCCAGGAGACAGTGTGCGAATGCACACTAACTTTAAACTACATTAGGGTAAATGGCAGCACTGAAACAGCGCTGAAAATACCTGAAGAATTGTACAAAGAACATCGTCCCGCGAGTGGTAGGTGCGATGTGCGCGCACTGTAAGAGGTGCCCGCGAGTGGTCGCGCGCGCTGCAAGGAAGAAAAACCGAGGAATGCAGCTGCCACCCTGCGCGCCGCTGCTCGCTCCCGCAAGCAATACGCTGTGGGAGTGAACCTTTGCTAAAGAGGTGGGACATGCGCTCGCCTTTAGCCATTTGCAGGCTACGATAACGAAATGACATAGGCAACAACCAACCCAATGCGTGGGGGAAGTCAGACCCACACAAAGAAGTTTAGAGGGCTTACAAGAAGCCTCGCAGCGCATGCGCACTGGCTCAGGCTCGACCTAAAAATCAGAGGGAGTAAGGAAAAAAGGGGGAGGGTAGGGGGTCTGACCTTCTCATGCTGTACCACGCAGTCATTACGTTCCTAACTGCCATCAATCTGGTCCATTTTCCGCAGACCTCTTCGGCAGCAAGAGGGGCAGAGGAAGGAGGCCTACTCTCATCCTTCGCACTATGCCGCAGGTAAGTCTGTAACGAGTCCCAAACATATCGGGGACATGTTTGGACAGGCATGAGGTCCCAGTAGGCTAACAACTGACCTTGGCAAAACGCTGCGTCTCGGAGCCAGTCCTCCACGAAGGAACCTGATGGCGACCCCAGCACATCGCTATGCGTCGTTTAGCAAGCAGCAAAAGCATTGAAATTAATTTCCTGTTGTCTGCAGGGAAGTTCCCAACATATCCCAGCAACGCAGTCAAGGGATCTATCATTGCATCAAAGATATCCCCTCAATAGTGACTAATGTCGGGGCAATCCCAAGACACAAGCAGGAAAGTCGCGCTAGGGGCCAGGCACCTCAGACACTCGCACATCTTCAATCAGGCCTACGGTGTGTAACAATTCTGGTGTCCCATATAATCCACGTAAAAATTTAAAATGGATCAGACGCAGCCTATAGTTAGTGAACAGTTCTCTAGCCGGCGCACAGCAGAATGCCCATTGTTCCTCCAAAACAGATATACCCATCTGGATCTCCCATTCCAGACGTGCCTTAGGACGCATACCAGCGCTGTACACTGCATTTCAGTGTATAACCGCGTGATAAGTTTGCGGGGATAAGGGTTCTTCAAAAAACTTTCTAGCACCTGAAATGGGTGGTGCCACTGGGAAGGAAGCTAAACTGGGGCGCAATGTGGCCCGTATGCCCTAATGCCTTTGACTGTAAACTTCACAAGGGGCGATCTCATGGTGGGCAGAGACTTCGATGAATAGACTGGCCTCCATGGCCTCTTTGCTGCCCCCCATTTAACTAAAAGGGATAGAACACCTAGCCTTGGTGGATGTGTGCAGAGGCTCACATCCAGATACAAGATATCATTCATTTTACTTCAATGCATACAGGTCTTCATCGAGGATAGATTTTTTTCTTGTCTACACCAACCGAAAATCCAACTAGTCAATTCAAGTAAAATCAGCATCCAACCTGTCAGACCACATCCCGGCCCTGATACCTATGAATTGGTGGCAGCTGAGCCACAACCACCCTACCAGTGGCACACGCACCACATTGTATTTAGAGACCCCGTTTTTTGGGGTTGTAGGTGATCTATGTGAAAATCCAACATGTAAAAAACAGTTCTCACCAATCTATTTCGTGGAACCATGGTTGATGATTTTTTCTTTTCAGAATGGCTTTCACCTAGTTGAGGAAAACAACCAGCTGAAAGCAATTCTTTAAAAAAAAATGGTTTCTTCATGTTTGATTTGAATTTTTTTTTTTGGTTAGGTGTTGGTGCCCCTTAATTCTTGTTCCCTTTTCCAAGACACTCTTCCTTGCCTTTCATGGCCCTTTGAATACTCTCTCAGAAAGTTTACTCACTTATTTTTCAAACTCCTTACACCCTCCTGCCTTATTTCCATTTATTTTCAAAATTTACCTACTCCCACTCCCGCTTTATTCCTTTTTCAAACCACTTACTCTCCTTTTATGCAACCCCTGTACTGTACACCCATCCATTTTTACTTCTTACCTCTTTGGCATGCTGTCCTCTTCTTTATCTATACCTACTCTTCACACAAAAACATTATCTTTTTGTGGCAAGGGAATTTTGTTATTTTATTTTTTTCCTAAAGTGACGTTTCATCAATCTATTTGTCATACTGATTTCCTTCATTTTACGTATTCATCAATCTGACATATTACAGAACTGCGCAGCTCCATTAGGGAGGCCATGAAGCAATGTTTCCAGGAGAATGTCACTGATGGAATATCATGGCCTACATTTTGGGATTCTGCAAAAGCAGGTCTTAGGGGACAGGTTCTCCCTACCACCACCTTTGTCAAAATAAACAGATCAAAGAAATTAGACCTGGAACAACATCTACAACGGCTCAAGACCAAACACGAACAAACTTGCGCCTGTAGAGTATGCCAGCAGTCACAGACGGTCGGGCCGCAAACTCTAGTGGGAGAAACTGCCAGGATGATGCTATGTGAAAAAAATAGCTCTATTATGAGAGAGGGGGAAAGGCAGATAGGCTCTTGATATACAAATTTAAAGGACACAAAGCTTGCAACCCAAAGCACGCGATAACAGGGACAGAGGGGTTGTGACTGCCCGGATGAGATGAGAAATAATAGGGTTTTTTTTTTACTTCTACTCAGTCTTTTATAAGGCAGAGAATGAATGCGATACTCACAGTACTTATCTGACATGCACTACCCAGGAATAGATCTTGAATTGTCTGAAAGAATCAAGAAGAACCCATATCCTCAGCAATGGTACTGGAGGCTATCAAGAAGCCGAGTAACAACAATGCTTTAGGCTCAGGTGGCTTCCCAGCCACATTTTGTAAGGGGTTCTTGGACCGGTCAATGAAACCCCTAGCGAGGATATTTAAATATTTTTTTACATTTCACATTCAGGCACAGTAATTGATACAATAATGGAATCTAAGGTGATTCTGTTACTCAAGACAAACACAGAAGCTGAAGCCTACGGCTTGTAGAAGCCAACTGAATTTCTTAATAATTACATCAAAATGTATGCACCGATACAGATTACATGCCTCGAACATGTGTGGCAAAAAGAACGCACCCAGTGCAAACAGTATTTATAAAGAATAGCCAGGACATAGATAACAGCTGTTTGGCCAAATTGTATAGAGTCCTGGGTAGCTTGCAATACACCCGCCAAGTCCTCATAGAATTGACCTCGGAAACTGATTTAGACAAATAAAATCACAGACTACTCCTGGTTAAATATTTGGCCTAGGGAAGCTACCACCTGGCTACGTTCCCAGGACAAAGAAAAAAAGTTTTATACCTTAGATGTAGTGTTATCTCACGCCCAAGAGTCTTCATGCAAGGTTTTGGTTCATCGAAAGAATGTTGGCAGAGATGAGGGGAAAGGGGCACTATGGTGCATGTGGTTACCAGGCAACAGTGTACAAATTTCTATGAACAAAATACTGCCACAAACACAGGATGTAACATCAATCAAATTAAATCTTGATCCACTGGTTCTACTATTTTAAGATACTGGAGATGACTCTGAGAATCCACTTACCTCCCTAATGGGTAGACTCCTCACCGACAAGCCTTTGCCAGCTAGGCTCACCACTACAAACCAATGGAAATGACTGCTCCCACTACCCCAATTGACTATATGGCCATCTAAGTTGTAGCCCATCTGTGTAATGGAAAAGCTAAGAGTGACCATACAAGTCAGAATGAATACATTTGAAAAGAACATGCATTTCGTTTAGAACACACATTAAAGTGTAATAGGTGTAATCATGAAGGACCGGTCACATGCCACTTTGTGTTGCCTAAATCAGGGATGTGTAAGCCAAGTTCCTTCTCAGGAGCATCAACTTCCAATGAATTACTTTTTGTCTTCAATCTTATTTGATAAACCATGGTACTGACTTATTCTCCTGGCCCTCAAGGCTGTATTGTTCTGATTTCAGTTGTATTTCCTAATGTCCCCAAAGTGTTTGCTAAAAATGGAATGTAGCCTTGTGAGCAGTTTCAAACAATATACATCTTTGCACAACAAAGTGTTAAATAAAGATTTGAAGAAAAAAAAAAGAATTCGGATTTAAACTAAAAAACAAGGGAGTCCAAAACATGCAAGGTTGTTGCCGGGCGCGCAAGATGGCGGACTGAGTCCTATGAAGGTTCATCAGTTACTTGAAATTCTAAGTGATCCCACCAACCCGGAGGGCTATTATTACTTGAAATAACGCCTTCCTAAGACAGAGTACTCAACCCCTTCAATTGCAGCTACATTTATAAACAGGATCCAGTAGAGACCAGGGTGAGGAGCTATCATGGCGCAGGCCTCCGGAGCCGACGCAAGGCCCATGAAGTGGAGACCGCGGCCCAGCCACATCTCATACTGGTAGGCTCCTTGGGACGGAGCAGCAATGGGGCGACCCGAGGTGGCGGAGTTGCAGGGCGGACCAAACACAGGCGAGCCAACACGCAGATGGGCCAGAGCACGTGAGCAGCTATGGGGTGAGGAACCACATAGAAAAATGGTCGGAAGGATCTGCTTTAACCCACCAGCACCCGGGCAGCACAAAACCCAGAGTGTCAAAGAAGACCCCCAATGTGGGAGGGCACTGATGACTGGTGCAACACCACAGTGAGCACAGAAAGCAAAGATCTCCCTTCCTTGTATGCCTGTGGAAAGAATGCCCAGAGAAGTGGACCTTCTTTTCTAAAAACTGGTCTGGAGCTGCTGCGACCCTAGAGGTAGGGTGTAGTAGAGAAACCCAAGCCTTCCCTACGTTGCCTCACCAACACAAAAGAAGGTGAACAGTGACACCCAAGAGAACCAATGTGAGCCAGTATGAAGGAAACAAAAACCAGGGCCAGCAGTAAATTGAGAGGTGGCATGTGCGGGGAACCCTGGTCTCTTTCCCCACATCATACAGTGCCAATTTGCTAGCATGCAGACTTGGTGTACATCTCTGACCTAAAGCAGAGGATCAGTGATGAGCATTGTTCGAACTTCCTCTCCGCTGGTGTCATCACAGGGTCACACAGAGCTCCGGGAAGCAACTGTGGGTCTTGCTTGCTCGATCAGCTTCTACTTCCAGCTGCTGACACAAAGTGTATGGTTATGGGTCACATATTACCATGCACCTTGACGGATCACACGCCACTGCTAATTACTGTTAGACAGATCGGAAGAAGGCAGGATGGGCTATGGAGGTTGAGCATCTAACGGCTCAGTGATGTTGACTTTGGAGAACACTTCAGACAACAGATAGTGGATTACTTCTAATTACATGGGGTAGAAATGTGTCATCATCCACATTTTGTGAGGCATTTAAAACAGATCTGCACAGATAGGCCATCTCCTACCAGACAGAGGCCAAAAAGTGAAGGGATGGAGATTTTAGCGATCTGAATATCAACATAGGCCAGCTAGAGATGGAACAGATAGATACCCCAACCAGCCGATACAGAATCACCTTGAATGGTTAAGGCTCTCAATTAGGAAGAAAGCTGCGCAGCGTCTCTGGCATATGCAAAAACGCAACATAAAATATATGAATTAGGGGATGAGGCTAGAAAACCTTTATATTGGCAGGTGAATGAAGCCCCCTCTCAGGTGGAATAGACTCTGGGAATGGACTGGTGTGTCGAGGTGGAGGAATTTGTGTACAAGTCACTGGAATGCCTGCAAAAATATCAGCAAGTGTGGGGTATATGGTGGAATCATTCTCCTAGAACGGGTCTTAAATTATACACAAACCATGTATGAAATATAAAGTAGAACCTTAATTCACAATGTGCTATACGCTGATTGCTGTACACTGAATTGTTAAAAATCAATAAAACGTGTGGTTAAAAAAAATGACAACGTCCAAATTTATATATTCATTCCTCAAAATGCGGTCAACAGGGTTGCGAAAGCCATGCTCAGCCCAGGATTTGATTATGCACTGTCGTTTTTAAACGTTTTAGTTCAAATGAAGTACAACACCTTTGAATACACATCAGAACCAAATACACATCAGAACATGTCTGCAAACCTCCAGTAGCTGGCTAATGTTGAGAAAATGCTCATAAAAGTAGGCATTTTATAACCAATAAATGCTTGCAAAGAATGACAAACAGCAAATAATATTAACAGAGGCTACGGCACAGAAGCCACCTAAAAAAATACAAGCATTTGAAGGCACGCGCGGGGAGGAGGGGGCGACGCGAGTGGTGCGCGCGCCTCGCGCTGAAAGTTAATTAAAAAAAAAAAAATGAAGCTGATAGCCGCGCGGCCGTGAAAGTGACACGGCCGCGCGAAAGTGAAAGGAAAATGAAGCTGACGAGGAGGGAGTGGGAGGAGGGGGTAGGGGAGGGTATTCACGCGCTGTAGTGCACGTCGCGCGCGCTTGTGCGCTTGCGAGCAGCAGGCGTGACCACACGCTCGTGCACCATGGCCTTTTGCTTGCGCGTAACCGCAGGGAAAAGGCCATGACGCACGAGCGTCTGGTCAGCTTTTCAAACCCCCTTACTTAAAGTCTTGCCAGAACAGCGCTTGCGCGCTACTCGAGGCTCGACCTAAAAAGGGGTCTCCTTCGCTGTGCTTCCATAGTCTTTACTGTACAACACAAATGAAACTATTGTATCATGTAAGAAGTCACAATCCACTTTCTGCATTTCGTTTCATGATTCTATATATGCTTTACATTTTTGTAGACAAGAGCACTGTATCGCATGAATACCTCAATTTATCATGGTGTACATTTTTGCCATTAATCACATAAATAGTGTCGCTTTTTGTGTTCCCCACAATACAACCAGTGAATAACCATCACAAGTGAAAATTGTGGGAGAATGCAGAATTCACATAAATAATTCTGGAAGATACTATGTACACATAGGGCAATTAATAGAGCAATCAATGTTTTCTTTCAAACACCAGTCCTAAGTTTAAAAAAGTTCCCTTGGGGACTGTCCATATATTACTATGTCTCAACACAGAAGCACAGCAACATGGCCCTCTAGAATAGCTGCAGGCAACAAGGATATGGACAGACAGTTCTTCATAAAGGCAGGGTTATAGCTATCTTTTTCAGGATTGGAGAGACCACAACATATATAAACCAATCAGAGACTGAGCCAGCATCCAAGGACAGATTAAGGATCAATATCGTAGGTTGTAAACCTGGGCTTCTTTAAAAAGGGTTACACGCACTGCATTAGATGGAGCTCCAGAATAAAGCTGGCTGAGGGCACATTTACATTTGTCAATGGAAAGAGGGCTAGTTATGAATAGACCAGTGCCAGTAACCCTGGTATTGTCATCTACTAGTGGGAAATTCCCTCTCTGGATCTCCTGTGCAATAGTTATTTTCTTCACAAACTCTTTAAGAGAATGACATTGTTCTTGAGAGGGGACAATAGTATGGGAAATGAGTGACGAATCAGTCAGTTCCTTTACTGTTGAAGACTTGTTTTGTGGATTATGTGTAGTACTCTTATCAGAATAAAATAATTGGTTTTTGGTTACAGTCACCGCTGTTTAATTTCAAGGTCTGTTTATATGCCACTTTAGACTGTTCATAACGCTTGCAATTTCAAACTCGCTCAAATTGTCACATTTTTTTTTCTCAGTATGCTTATTACACCAAAGAGCCAGGTTCCTACATTTGTGCGATTCAGTAGGTTTGACTGGGTATATTTATCGACAGTTTTTATCAACCAATGGTGTACGTTGAGTAATACGAGTGGCAGAATCAGCAGCTGGAACGTCGTGTATCTTCTAGGATGGGGCGCGGGCACAGCATGTGTATCTATAGTTACACATACCACAAACATATTGTTTCGTAAGTCTGAGAAACACAACATTTCGGGAGCAGAGTTACAGATCTGCATGGAAGGGTACAGGAAAAAAAGGAAATTACATAAGCAAACAGGCTGCACAATTGCAGGGTTTAAATCTTTATTTCTGTGCGGTGTGTTTATGTGCTGGTCGAAAAAAGCACTCCAAGCTTGGAATTTGCGATAGAAAACTCCTCGGTTGTCTGCAGAAAGGGGAGTGGCAGATGGGTGTTACTTGTCTTATCACCTAGCTAGGGTCTTTATCAACAATACGGCAAAATAACAATGACTGTAATACCGCCTGTAATTCACTATTGCTATCAGCACCTGTGTCCATTATTTCGAAAACTGCTTGATGGACTATCATTCTTCATTCTGCTAAAAGTCCATCACTGTGTATGCTACTTGGAAGGGAGTTCCTACAGACTTCAGAAATCTCTTTGCAGAAGATTTCAACGTCTCCAACTCCTCACAGGAACTGTCAGACCTACGGATGGGCTCCCCTTCCTCCTCGTATGAGGAAGCATCTGGATTCATTGTTTGCCAGCCTACAGGGGTCTGTACACACGGGACTGGAGAGCATGCAATTTGAGGGCTGTACAAGTTCCCGAAATACAGTTGGAACTAAATTCTCCATTTCATCTCTTTGCCTAACCTTTCCTTTTACTTAGATAAGCAAGCCAAAAGTAGTTTGTTTTCCTTTGAGGGCGCCCCTTATTGCACTGTATTATATATTATTTGGTATAGCAATCCTGTGCTGTTACACGCTATGTTATTTTAGTTCGGGCAGATACTGTCATGTCCTTTAGGCTAGTCCTGTCATGTATACCCCTTTTTACATACATTGTCCCATCCACAAGACAATAACGGTTCTGAACAGGTGACCTTTTACCTAGTAGATTGCTCCTATCTCTTTGACACCAGGCTCTTAGTATTCTATCATAATCCCTGTACCTGACGTACATAAACATGCCCTCAGGCAATGCATAATTATTCTGTATAAGAGTCACCACTTTTTTCATCCTTGGCCAACAGCCAGCGGTGCATGATCGCATTGTTTTAGAAAACATTTAGGATTATTTCCCAAACATTTATGATTGTTTTCAAAACATGTTGATTCTAGAAGAAACCCTGGAGTGACCACTCTAGTATATAACACCCTTATTCCCCTCTGCAAATTAGAGGAGAATTCCTTCCACGCTCACATGGGGTCATGCATGCTGAATCTTCGACACGCAGCGGTCTGACATCTCTTGCGGGGTGTCATTCTCGGAGCAGAGACTGGGTCCTTCATTCTCTACCATCAGGTGAGGGGATTGGTTCTTCTCTAGGGGATTCTTGGCTATATACATACATATATATATATCTATACACATATACATGCTACACCTACAAATCTAGGCTAGGTACATATAGGCAAATTACGTAGTGGGCGCATTATAGGAGTATGCACATGCTATTGTTTTATCTGAACTGTATATGTTCATCTTTTTAGCACTATGGTAGAAATGTATCTACTGTTTACAATATTAGTACTTATGATTTCTTTCGTATGCTTCTGTCTCCTGATAGTCGCAGCAAATATGTTTTACACAAGATTGACGCTGGACCAATAAATACTTATTGAAACGTCCTAATCGCCATCCTGTGTATTTTCTGAAAATAAGCAAGCATGAGTGACTGAGCGAAAAGTACTGTACTGTTTTCCATGATCCCTGAGGAATCGGGGTTGTCATGTTCAGTGGTTGCCAGAAACTACCTACACCACTGTAAGATACAGGGGGGGTGGGGGTGGTGGTAGTGGCACTGTAGAGCTAGCTGGTCTAACGGCTGACGTAGCCTGTGGGGGGTGTCCGGAATCGGTTTGGACACCAAGTCCTCAGTTTAGGTCTTCCAAAGCGCGCAGGTCCTGGGGATTCCTAGGAACTACACCCAACATTGGTTTGGTTCTTATATTAACAGTTAAAATCTGAGTAGTTCAGTCGTGCTTTTTCAGAAAGCCCTACTCACACTTTTTCAGAGTCGTCTGAAGTGGAAAGGGAAATCCGCCTCAGCTGAGCAGATATGTCCTGTGTATTGGCTGAAGGTTTAAACAAGCTTGTAAGGATAAAAGGTTCCCACATTGTGCAAAACCCTTAATTACTTAAACTTTTATTCTTGTCCTTTTGAAAATGCGTGACAACGCGAGTGGTTCGGGCTCGGGGGAAGACAAATTTGCAAACTCTCTCAACATTACAGAAAATTGCAGACATGCAGTAACTATAAAGTTGTTAGAACGCAACAGGTGGCTGTGTTACCTTCGTGATTAAGGCACCCGAGGTGTTCGGATCAGAGGTATTCTATTCTTGGGTTCAGTTCCCGCCTGCAGATCCACAGACTAAATTGTTTCACACATACATTGTAGTTGAACCACCAGAAGAATACATTCCGTACGAAGACACTGAAGTCCCATTAACTTACCAGCAACACAGAAACTGGTTTAAAGGCGCCCTCCCACACACAACATCTGTGGTGAGACTCGGTCCACGCAGCATAGAAGGAGCAACCTGGTCGGTCTTAGTGACATACACTCCACATCCTGAGATAGATACACTACCAGTGGATGAAATCCGTACAATATACAAAGACATAGTATGGCTATACAGACACATTGTTCAGTTTGTCATGCGAACATTAACAGTCCAACCTGCGAGAAATGCTCCAGTTGGTCCACATCAAGCCACACCTACAATTAGCCCTCAGACACTGAAATCAGTAAAGGGACAATATCCTCCAAATGGGAGCAAATTCCGTTCTGGATAGCACAAAAAATTGCACAGCTGGAAGCAGTCATTCCCCATACGGGTCCACAGGAAAAACATAGAATGCTAACCAATGGGGATGGTTTTCTCGATTGAGGATTGTACCACTTGGGGAACAATCTTTGCTGCCGTTTACATCAGAATACACGGTACCCCTTCCATAGCAGTCATTCCAGAAGTATTGAAACAGATACAGAATGAGTACCGGGCAGGACCTGCCCTGGACTTTGGGATGAAACTGATGGGTAATTTTGCCCAAGTCTCTGCAATAATGCTGAGGAACATAAAAGGGGAGGCAGCAGCAGTGGCTATACACCACCGCCTAAGGGAAATAGCTCCTATAAATAAGGAGCAAGAGCTACCAAAAATTATTGAAGAAACCTATGCTGCATTAGGTAGAGATAGTTTGGGAGCCAAACCAGGGAAGCCACAAATGGAGGGTAGTCCCGACAAGGACAACTCGAAGCAAGCACCATCTTCTTCTAAAAGAAATGGGATAACAAAGAATCTAAAAATAACAATACAGAAAAGAATTCACTGACCAATGGGTGGGACTCCCCTGAAAGAGTATAACCTTAGAATCGTGATAACATTAGGAAACCTGACAGGTATCAGGACACTGATACACGTTCCTTTCGTTCCTTTCAGGGTACATCTAAAAACTCGGAGAGGGACGGGCGATCAGAACAAAAGACTGAAGATCTACCAAAGACAAAAAGGGAAACATATCGTAATTCAGATTACATTATCAAACAGGAAGAGCAACCTAAAGAAAAGCCTCAATTCAAAAAGAAGAAAGTAGCTGGTTTGAAAATTAGACATGCCCAGGTTACTGAGGATTCAGCTTCTGAATGGGGAATGGGCTCTGATGATGCCAGACAGCGTGGCAGAAATAACAATAGCTCGCCAGAACCTTAAGGATTTTCTGGTGACAGCAGTATTGAATGAACATATCACGGTGGAAACACCTGATACAAGAGTTAGTGTCTCACACAGACTGTACAAAATTACACTCCAAATAGAGGGGGACAGCTCAAGAAAAGTTAAAGGTCTCTTTTGGGAGAGATTAACATATGGATATGACATCTTGTTAGCAGAAAAAGATTGGTCGCCAGATTTTGTGATGGATTGCCCAAAAGGGGAAAGCGTCATTTTGCCTGCTTCCTCCGACCTCGTTCCAGAGTCTTTAAAACATTCATACGTGCAGGAGTGGGCGCTAGCGCTAGCTCCGGCATTATACCACAACCATGTAGGGTGGGACGTGGAGTCTACTCACCACAAAATCCCATTAAAATCTACTCTAAATCTACAGAGACAGTACCCTACTAAAAACGATAAGCAAAAAGACAGGTTAAAGAAATTTGAGACCAACTTGAATACCAAGGGGTTATTGAGACCTGCACCTCCCCAATAAACAATCCTTTATTTCCCATAATGAAACCGGACAACTCACATCGTCTAGTTTTGGATTACCGACATTTAAACACATGCACACGGACTTTTGCAGTTTAAAACGCACATAGTGCCGCATTAATGAATAACATTATGCGGAAGAAATATAAAACGACATTAGATATCTCGATTGGATTCTTCTGCCAAAATATAGCTGCAGATATTGAACAGCATTTTCTGCCCTCTGCACTCGGCAGCACTTCTGTCGTTTGCCCCAGGGGTATTAGAACAATACGGGGCTATTCTCGGCAGGAGTGTCAGAATTATTACAAACATGCAACAAGGAGGCAGTGTCCTATGAAGATGACATCTATCTGCCGGACAATGAATTACTTGAACACTTGTGCAGAGTGAACAACATAATTATGGGATTCGCCAACTTGGGCTACAAATTTAATTTCAAGAAATCAAAGATGGCAAATGCCTGGCAGCCAACTTTTTAGAAAAGTGCGCGCTGCTCCAACCTCCGAAGAGACTGAAGGGTTTGCAGTTCATTTTAGGATTTCTAAATTTTGGCAGAACATACATTCTGGATTACGCAGAAAGAGTAAAAGCTTTCTAGGACTTAATCAGACCTGATTTCACAGCACCTCAGTGGACACAGGAACATAGATATTCTCCGTTCCGTTAAGGCTGGCATGATAGCATCAAAACATTTGAACACACATGTGAATTCTACCAACTTGGTGATCCGGGTAGTCCTGGGTTTATCAGGATAACCATACATTACTTTCAATGAAGGTGGAACAGTCCCAATTGCATACAAATCACATTTATACACAAATGCTGAAATGTGATTTGCAGCGACAGAAAAAATACTGACAGCAGTACAGACTGCCGTAGTGAGAGAAAGAGCACTAGCACAGGGGAAACACATTATCGTTGTAACTTGGTACCAACTTTAGAAGCTGTGACCAAAGCGAGAATTCCAAATGCAAAAGCACTGCATCCACGATGGATACAATGGGCTAATTCCATCACTGCCACAGACGTAGATTACAAATATGATCCTACACTGAAAACACAAGCATTCCTGCAGTACGAACAAGAATACCCTCTCCCGAATGAAATCTTGCCACTAGAAAAATATGAGTACATCATTAATACTGATGCTTCTGCTCAGCCTGTCATTGGAAGTAAACAACAGTATAGCGCAGCATGTGCTATAGTGAAGGGACGTATGAGGGATGGTAAGTTCCATCCCAGCAATACAACTACAAAATCTCTAGGAGATTGTACAGCGCAGCTGGCAGAACGGAAAGCCCTGATACTAGCACTACAGTAGACAGATCGGGAATTCCCCACACTGATAGTGTGCGATTCAGTCTTCTGTGTACAATTTTGTCATGAATATCTTCATTACTGGGGCCAGAATGGGTTTAGAGATTCCAAGGGTTGCACAATTAAGCATAAATTGTTATGGGAACAATTGGCAAAGCTGAAGGAATGCCTGCCACAGGCTCAAGTTATTCAAACCTTGAGTCATCAACGTGTTGGCATACACGTTGAAGGGAATTCACTGGCTGATGAAGCCATCAAGGCGACAGTGCGAAATGCTGCCGTTGCTGCAATCTCTCTTTCTAGCACGAGAATCGACGGAGACATACTGATAGGTGTCAACGCCTCGAAAAACGGCTCTGCTGTGCCAAAGGGCTTTCCACTCAAGTATTCCTATAAATTAGATGCGCAAAATACACCGTATGCTCAAATTCCAGGAGTGGGGGATAGAGTTATATCAATCATGGATCGCAGATTAGGTTTTATTCTAGCTGCACACGAGGGTCTGGGCTCAGCACACGCAGGAGTCACTGCTACAGTTTCATTATTGAAGCGGCGATACTGGTGGCCAGGTTTGTCTAAACAAACCATGGATTATGTCCTAAAGTACGACATCTGTCAGCAGATGAAATGTTCCAGACCTCTCGCATGTGTCTATTTGGACCATTGCGGCCCCTTAAATTCAGATGGGGCTAACAAGTACATCTTGGTGGCAGTGGATTCATGCTCTAGATTCCTGTGGGTTTGGCCTCAGCGCTCGGCTGACGCCCAAACTGTTGTAAAGGATTTGCAAGCCTTCATCGGGACATATGCAATTGGCATGTTACATTCCGACCATGGCCCTGCGTTTAGCTCATGGGTTTACAAGGAAGCCATGCAAAGTATGGGCGTGGCCATGGGCGTGGCCTTGCGGTACATCTCCCCTTACCATCCCGAGGGAAATTCGGTGGTGGAGAGGAAAAACCGGGACCTAAAGAAGTCCTTAACAGCAAGGGTATTAGGTGCGGGTGGTAGTTTGGTCAATCACGTATATGGGGTCCGAAGGGCACTTAACAACATGCCAAGAAAATCCTTGGGAGGAA
This sequence comes from Calotriton arnoldi, assembly GCA_963921515.1. Taxonomy (NCBI): domain Eukaryota; kingdom Metazoa; phylum Chordata; class Amphibia; order Caudata; family Salamandridae; genus Calotriton; species Calotriton arnoldi. The sequence continues at coordinate 1,475,806 of CAWUFW010003170.1, read as the reverse complement.
GTACCCCCTATGAGATCCTGTTTGGGACAAAAATGTGGGTAACTGACCTCGATTGTGCCAGCACAGTGGCGGATGTAAAACCATTTGAATTGATTGATCGTTTGGCTGTTTTACATGAACTCAATGATTTCTGGCCCTTACAAAGCAACGTCCAAGTCAAACGCACCGCCACTGGGGAAGTGAAACCGGTACCGGCAAGATCTGTCTGGGTACCGAAGATTGGGGACCTGGTCAGAGAAAAGATCGTGAACAAGGAGTTTGGGCCATCCTACAGAACACCTGTACCTGCCTAGCAGTCGAAGGAACAAGAACAGTACTTCTTCCGCCTCTTACTGGCAAAAAAGAAATAAGATTCGTCTCCATTGATCTGATCAAAACACACTTTGTGGCCGATTCTCAACAGTAGGCCTCGTGGAATCCTGAGTAGCCGCAGATCTCCTCTCGCTACTATACAGGAAGTTCAGATGGAAAGATTAATAACGTTTCAAGAACCCCTGCGCAAAATGCAGAAGTATCGAATAACGGAGTACGAATTACACCAGTTGAAATTAAACAACATTCAAACACAACTGAAACGCAAATTGCAATGCGGCCCAATAATGACACCTACATCAATGTGCCTTCACAAGAAACACCTGCCAGTTCTACAAACTCTGCAGAGCTACCAAAGATAGATCAAACTGCGTCTGGTTACTTCATCAACTACGATGACTTTTCTTCAGATCCAAGTGAACCTGAGCAAATGCCACCCATTTCCAAAAGAGAGAAATTTCGACAGTTCTATCTCTGGCTGAAAAAGACTTACTTTGTGTCCCCTTGGTTGCATCTTTGGCTCGCATTAGGGATCCTGTTCCTGTTAATTTGGATTGGTATAGTAACTGTCTTTTTCCTACAAATGAATGGACATTATCTCCCACACCGCTCTGCAGTACAATCTGTGAACTTGGTCCTGAAACCACATGCGCCATCACACCGTGAACAGAGAGACCTGTCCCTAGTGAACATTACAGCAGTTCCTGTACCTGATGGTATAGTTTGTGATAGGATTTCATATGATGTATTTGGTCCTACTGAACATTTGAAAATTACACATGTATTTAAAATTTCATTGAATGATTTAATTACCCCAAGAACACTCGCTGATGATTGGTACAATGAAACTGTAAATACTATGCTCTCCGATTTAGAACAATATGCAGCATTTTCTTACAGGGAATTGTATGAAGATACACCTGATTTTGATGCTATGTATTATTACCAACATTATGGTCATCACTTTTTGCACAAAGCAGGTGTCCCACGCACTGTTAACACTTACCATCAATGGGAACATTGCCCGACACCACCGAAAGGTAGTTCTGCCACATTCACACAGAATTTTGCATACTTTTCAGGGTTCAATACATCAGACCCAACGTTATACTACTATAAGCTTGCACAAACAAATGCAACTGCGAAAAAAATTATGCTGACAAACACCAAGCTGATATATTCAGCACCTTTTATCTCCCAACAGTCTATACAAGGTTTTGACTATTGGAGGGACACGATAGACAAAATCCATCTGGGGGACGAAAGAATGGCAGGTTCAGGGAACAGAGGCTATATTTAGAGCTTGCCTCATACCATTACAGATAATCTTCCTGAACAGAACATTGCAACAGACTACCTGCTACGGGTTTGCAAAAATAAAAGACATGAAAACACCAAGTATCCCCTCTCCCACACCTATTGAAGGTATATCAAATGATACACTGATAAGTGAGGAGGTACTGGGTACAATGACACAGAATGGTACATACAATTCATCAGCTCACAATTGGAAGGGATGGTTGGTTTGGCCGATCAACCCAAATAGGTGTCAATCAAGATTCAGGGGTAACACTGGAGGGTTTAGTATCCATAAGCCTGACCCACGCTATGTACACACAGACTACCCAGGGGTAGTGACTTATTATAATGTTGGGAACTTATGCCTAGAATGGCTAAAAACCTCAACACTAGTACAGGTGAAACAACACTTGTCCCTTCTGTCTGATAACATGGATCTTAGGGATTTCTTTCTAGGTACCAAGTAACCGCGTAAAAAACGCTTCTTATAGGCTATCTACAATGAACTGTGGAAAGTCTCCCAACAGGAAGCTACTGAGAGATTACGCGAGATTGATAGAATTAACCTAGAAAAGGCCTTGGCTGTGATAGACAATGGAATGACCACACTTTCTTCACATATTTATTCACTGGGCAACATCGTGTCCTCAGCAATTGACATAATGGAACAAGATTTGTCTATTCGCGCATAATGGAGTCTAGTGCGCTCCATTATGCTTTTAAGCTGGACGCTACAATCATTGCGTTCTGGCCATGTGCCATGGCGGTACATTAGCGGCACTAATCTGTTTTCGGCTTATAATCTGACCGACAGACAATTGACCATGGCACGCAGAGATGCAAAGTACACCATGCTGCTCATTGAAAAATTAGAGATGTTACCTTTGACAGTAGCAGAGTCACCATCTACGGCATGGTTAATTCATGGCTAGATCCCACTGCCAATTGCGACATTCCAGTTCCAATACTGCCTTAGATACCTCCAAGTAGGCAGGTATGAAGCGTTGGGTGAAGGGTACATACAGGAAACCTGGGAGTTGCCGTACAGATATAGGTGTAGAAGTAAGGACACTGAAGTTTTCTTAAGTGGTACAGAGTGTGAGAAGGCTTTAAGTGGGTCTTTAGTGTGCAAGGAGGTCTCGCTTCACGGAGCGTGTAATGCTTCAATAGCGAACCTATCTTGCTACTTGAAAGGCTCCCCAGCTGCCGTGATTCATCCGGTTTTCGAGTTACTCTCGAATGGGAGTTATTTAATGCTGAATGATCAAGGTTGTTGCGGGATGGTGCCAGGCATCGCGTATCTAGTCACAGTAAACTCCAGGGTTGTTTGTTGTAAGCAAGTATTGTTTCCCCCAGCTCGCACAGTTAAGGAGGCACCACTGTGGCCTTCATTGAATGTTTCCAGTATAAGGTTTGATTTGCTGAGCAGACTGAAAGCCATGCTGATTCAACAAAATGTGGCCTTAACTTCAGCCCGTGAGACTTTTGATCTCCAGGTTGCAAAGGTCTTCGGCAGAGATACAGGCTCTGGTCCATACGAACTTTCCACTCCATTTCGGAGAAATGGTCCATCGTATCTTTAACATGTCTGATATGAGGGGGATAGTACACTTATTTAAGCGTATTGGATCAGGTCTGTTAACCACCTTTCAGACCATCTTCGGAGTAACTCCAGCTTTCATACACTCAGTACTTGGAAGCGTTTTTGGAGGGCTTCCTTTGGTCCTGCTATCAGTGGTGGGTATCCTGATTTTGATCCTATTGATTCGCAATGGACGTCTCAATCACTCAAGACATGGAGAGAACACTGCTGGAACGATGTTGTCATGAGCGTATGGTGTTCTACCTGGGTACGCCACGGCTGCGAGAGCTGAGTGAGCATTGGTTCCTGTCTTTTAGACTAGTCTGGCTAAACTGTGTCCTGCCTGTGTACCGCTGCCTCTTCTGCGGATTTGGATGCATGTTGGACCTTTGTCTGACACTTCCATTGGTTGCGCCGCCGGACATAGACGTGCTCCTGGAGCCCTTAAAGGCCCACGTGTACAGTTGTCCACAGCGTATTCCCATGTTGATGATGGCATTTTTAGAGCCTACAAGGGATGGTTCCGCTCCTGTTGGAAAGGAAATCGGCTCTGTTCCAGAGGTACAGGCATTGGTTCCAGCCGTACAGGCATCTAATTCTTCCCCGGCGGCTGCTGTGGGAACCAGAGATGACCATCTTTGCTCACTCTACATGATATTGGAAGTGCTGGAGGGATTGCCTCCTGCGGATGCAATGTTCAGCGATGTTGAGTTTTCAGCACAGGATTCATAAACAATCTGGCCTTTCCTGTGCTGGGAACTATACGGCACTTTTTAAACATTTACCAAATTGAAGGTCGAAACTGACTTTGTTTTTATTTTTCTCCTTCTCTGCTCTAACTGAGCATAATGGCTTTCAAGGTGCTCAATGTAATAATAACCACATATGCCAGTTTAGAGGACCTTTTGAATGCTTTTAGGGTAAATGGCTTTTCTTTTATGGACACTTTTTACAGGACTTATTATTGCCTTTAGTATTTTAATTATAAAATGATCTTTTATGCTTTTTATGGCCTTAGCTTTATTATCTAGCTGACCCTGTTGACCTTTTGATGAGTAGTGGGTGTCATGTCCTTTAGGCTAGTCCTGTCATGTATACCCCTTTTTACATACATTGTCCCATCCACACGACAATAACAGTTCTGAACAGGTGATCTTTTACCTAGTAGCTTGCTCCTGTCTCTTCGACACCAGGCTCTTAGTATTCTATCATAATCCCTGTACCTGACGTACATAAACATGCTCTCAGGCAATTCATAATTATTCTGTATAAGGGTCACCACTTTTTTCATCCTTGGCCAATAACCCGCTGTGCATGATCGCATTGTTTTCAAAACATATCGATTCTAGAAGAAACCCTGGAGTGACCACTCTAGTATATAAGACCCTTAGTCCCCCCTGCAAATTAGAGAATTCCTTCCATGCTGACACCGTGTCCTGCATGCTGAATCTTCGACACGCAGCGGTCTGACATCCCTTGAAGGGTTTCATCCTCGGAGCAGAGACGGGGTCCTTCATTCTCTAACATCAGGTGAGGGGGTTGGCTCTTCCCTAGGGGATTCTTGGCTATATACATACATATATATATCTATACACATATACATACTACACAAACATATCTAGGCTAGGTACATATAGGCAAATTACTTAGGGGGTGCATTATAGGAGTATGCATATGCTACTGTTTTATCTGAACTGTATATGTTCATCTGTTTAGCACTATGGTAGAAATGTATCTACTGTTTACAATATTAGTATTTACAATTTCTTTCATATGCATCTGTCTCCTGATAGTTGCAGCAAATATGTTTTACACAAGATTGACGCTGGACCAATAAATACTTATTGAAACGTCCTAATCGCCATCCTGTGTATTTTCTGAAAATAAGCAAGCACGAGTGACTGAGCGAAAAGTACTGTACTGTTTTCCACAATCCCTGAGGAATCGGGGTTGTCATGTTCAGTGGTTGCCAGAAACTACCTACACCACTGTAAGATACAGGGTGGTGGTGGTAGTGGCACTGTAGAGCTAGCTGGTCTAACGGCTGACTTATTCGGTGGGGGTGTCCGGAATTGGTTTGGACACCAAGCCCTCAGTTTAGGTCTTCCAAACACGCAGGTCCTGGGGATTCCTAGCAACTACACGACAATACCTAGTGAAGATCCACGTTCACTCTCACTCACCAACCCTCAGCCAGGTCCACCTTGTTGCCCAAATGAGAAACGGTCACTCACACTATCATGTGGATTACACATCTACTGTTGGAGATTGCAGGCAACCTCACCCATCACTAGACCTATTTCTCCTGGAGAGGGGGATGTCTATTTGTCACAAAGTACCCAACAGGAAGTACAAACATCTGTTAAGCTGCCAGGTAGGGCATTGCTGCATATTCGGAGTGATGGGGCATTGCTTATTTTGTCTCGCCTTATTATTGCTAATACTGTTTAATGGAAAGTTTATTAATTTCTCTATGTGCTGGGGTCATTTCATTAGTAATACTACCGGAGTAGTTACTGGATTATGTCCTTTAAAATACATAATTTTGAACTTGTTTTTCCCATGTAATTATCGATGTGATGCCTAATGTTAGTTTGCGAATGACAAACGATATAAAAACAAGCGAGAGAGATATTGGAAAACATTTCAGAGCAAAGGGAATTAATATTGCAATGCAAAACCAATGAAGTCTAAAATCAAGGCAGGTAATGAAGCTTTGAAATCTCAGGTCCTCGGAGGACATGATATCACAAATGGCATCATCAATGACAAAGTTATTGGCATCAATGAATGTGTATGATTAACCTAGGGCAGTAAATCTTGGACCGACACCTCTATGTCCCCTTTACTAAAATTATTTTGATTTATTTAGTGGGTTTTGCAATGATGTACCGTGAGGTCGAAGACATCACACAGCAGGCTTTAGGTTTCATGCATGTGTGTGTTATACACATGGTGCATGGATAGCTCCAGATCAATATCCTCCGATACATTATGCACACCCCCGCAGACCTCAGTGCACAGATGTGGTCCATGTTTAGCGGGTTTGTGGAGCAATCAGATCAATGCCTGCAGCATGTGGATTGTGTTTGGTGTGTGGTAATTAGACGTACATCTTACCATCTTAACTTAAGTTGCAAAACATCCTCCTGACTAAAGGCTTCATAATGATGGTTCATGCAATAGTCTCCAGCTGCCAAACAGGGTGCCAACTTTGCCAAGTTAGATGGTACCTATAGGGCCTAACTTCTGAGGAATGCGGTTGTCAGCATAATTGTTGGAAATTAAGTGCAAAGTATGGGTTATTTCCAGATATTCTGGATAAAGTGCTGAGCCCTGTAGTTGGCAGTTTTGTGGAGGGCTACTACTGTGAATGGTCAGAGAATACATCAGAACTTAAGTTCTTTCAAACAAAGAATGTAACTGGATCCTTTGCCCACCAGCAAATGCAAGAGCAAGGCTTCATTGTCTGCATTCTAAAAAGGCGCTAACAGATCTAACAATATTATGTTCCTGACATCCCCGCCTTCCATCGCCCATCAGACATCAGAAAGGCACAAGGACAGGTTCTATACCACTTTGGGGCTAAACTTCGCCTTACCCAGACCAAGATGTCATTATCATCAATTAAAGTTTGTAGCGATTCGTCTGTCACTATACTACTTACGCTTAGAGCGGTCACAAGGCTCTTTTAACACTGTTCAAACGTGCCTGTTTTTTCAGGTTCATAGGATGGTTAGTTCAGCAGAGTGGTAAAAGGTGCGATGTTAAGTTGCATTCCACCCATCATCTATTTTTCGATTCCCCAAGTGCCAAGACGTGGGTCCTATGCATACTGTGCCACTGGAACAAAGTTATACCAGGTTGATGGACCTTATTTATGGTGAAACTGGTCTTGGGTTGATTCTCTTTCGGGTCAGGGAGGACTTGACCTGGCAGTTTGGGTTGGACTGTACACTTTGGAGCAGGGTCAAGACTAATTTCCATATGAATCCCCGATCCGCTACCCCGCCACAGGTCTCCCTGATGCTGACTGCAGTCACCGCTCTGCCACCTGCAGCTCATGGTGCCTTGTTCAAGCGCCGTCTTATGAGGTGCTTTTCTGCGCGGCCTCGGCTACTCTTCTTCAGCCTGTAGCTGTTGCCTTGTTCTAGCGCCGCCTTAGGAGGTGTTTTCCCGCTCTGCCGCTTCCCGCCCCCCAACACCGCGCCCCACTTTCAGGACCTACCTAATGGAAGCCGCAGCGAGGCTGTGTTGCTGGCGCACCAAAGCCAAGCCCATAGACACCCGTCTGTGTCTGGACCGAGCCCAGCACCAGAAACACTGGCCCTCTGACTACCCACAGATACTCCTCCGCAGCACTCCGAGCCCTGGACCCCGCAACAACTGCTGCACCTCTCCACGCTCAACAGTAGGACCTTTCATGTGCCGCCAATGTCTCTTCTACTGCAACACCAGAGCAACCAACAATGCCAAAGTCACCGCAAACACGACTGCATCCACCACGCCGATCGAGACTGCCACAGTACACCTCCAGTGAATCCTACTCAACGCACAATAGCTCTGCAAACACGCCACAGAGATTGGGACACGTCTCATCCCTCACCGGGACGTCATCTTCCTCACTGAGACCTGGCTGAACCCTGCCTCCATGATGAACATCCCTACCCCTAAAGGCTACAAGATAACACACCGGGACCGAACCAACATGCACAGAAGTGCAATTGCCATCATCTACAAGGACCCCATCTGCTGTACTACCTCCTCAGACGAATCAACCCCAAAAATGGAGCATCTCAACATCCAACTCCACACAGACAGAAGAAGGACCATCAGAGGCACACTTGCCTACAGACCACCAGGACCTCACCCCAGATTCTGCAATGCCATCCTCGACCTCATCGCACCGATCACCATCGACTCGGAGCACTACATCTTCCTAGGAGATCTCAACTTCCACCTTAACGACCCCAGCGACACCAAAACAGCCGACCTCCTGGTAAGCATGACCAACATTGGCCTGAAGCAACTTGTCACCGACTCTACCCAGATCGAAAGAGACACACTCGACCCCATTTTCACATCTAGTGACAGAGTCAAGTACAACCGCGTCTTTCAGCTAACCTGGACTGACTATTACAGTATCCACTTCACCATCTCGGGACCTACCAACACTGGAGCCTTACCTGCCCCCCCCACCCCAGTTCAACGCGCAGAAACTGGAAAAAGATATCAGAACAGTGGAACAAGGCTCCCACCTCCCAGAAAGAACATCAACCCAGAAGAGGCGGCAAAGAATTTCTCCCAGTGGATCACTGAATTCATCAGCACAATCGCCCCTACTAAGCCAGCCAAATTCAAAGGACCTGCCAGAAGAGTCAGACGGTTCACTGTTGAGCTGAAATCCACCAAACGCAACTTCCGACAACTAGAAAGGAAGTAGCGCACCAGCAAAGAGGCCGAAGCCCATACCACCTTCAAGACAGCACTCAACCAGTACCACCGCCTCCTGAAAAAAACTAAGAAGAGCGCCCTAGCAGACTGCATAGAAGCCAGCACAAACCGCAGCAAGGAGCTTTTCGCCATTGTGAAGGACTTCGCCAATCCTGCAGCCACTGGGAACAGCATCACCCCCTCCCAAGAAATGTGTGAAACCCTGGCGGATTTCTTCCACATATTTATAATCAACAAAAGAGTGTACTTTCAAGAAAAAAGAAGAGCGAATGCACAGGAACCTGCTGGGTTCTTTAAAAAAGCCCTCACTCACCAACCTAGTTGGTGACATGCTTCATCATTGGGCCCCACCGGGAACAGCCGAATGCCATCCCGGTGTGCTGCGACGCCAGAATTACTGCGGAGCTGGAAAAAATTGTTGTGATAAGATAGGAACTGTGAAGTGAGTTAAAAATGTCTAAATTGTGTCAAAAAAATTCTTTATTAAATTGCCAATCAGACATGGTTAAAAATACAATGTGTGGACAAATTACTGAATAAGTTGTTCAGTCATGTCCATTAGAGTCTGGTCAACATGTTTCTGCCTATGTGTGCGTTATTATCCAGGCATTCGTCAGGACCGAAAGTGTGATAAAGTGAACCCCGGTGGTATGGACTTACTAAAAGCCCACCCTAACCAGAGGGTATATATGTAAAAAACGACTATACTGGTCAGAAGTACCTCGTGGTTATGAGGAACCGAGTTTATTCTGTGAATAGAACGATTAACAATGACAAACAAACATACACAAAAGACACAAACAAATAATTATTATTAGATTGGATGGTCACAAGTATGTTCGTAAAAAAACCATGCACAAGTGCTCTTCGAAGTGCACTTAGGTTTTAACACTTAGTCACGTAGGCTACGGTGCTAAATAATGTGCACATAACTGTTAACACAAAATATAGTGCCAACAAGTATACTTGTAGTAATCAACAAACCATTTGGACGAAAAAACCTTAGCCGATAGCAAATAGTGACTTCCTAATCTATAGACGATAAAGAAAGAAAGGAAGTGATGCTAATTGGCACAAGGTTAAATCTTAACAGAAAAAGAATCAAAAGAGGGGGTAGAAAATATATCTTACATATGGTGTAACAGCTGCTTACACCCTGGGTCTCGGGAGGGGGGTGGTGGCAAAATGGCACACCCTGTAAAGGCACATTAGGAAAATAAAAAATAAAAAAGGTCAACCAGTGTGACCTACACAGAGCTTCACGAGTACTTATCTCAAAAGTGGCTTAGACGGAATCGACGGAACTCACGCCTTCGTTGCCAGGCACCCGCTTGGAACCTGTGCTGGCCCTCGTTATACTGGACCCCGCTGGTGCTAAAAGGCGTAAGTCAGCTGCTTATAAAGCCGAAGCCGAGCACCTCGAGGTAAAGGACTTCCGCTTTCGTCATCACGCGCGCGTCATTACGAATGCGCGCGTGAAACGACGAGGAAAGGCAAAGAGCCCTATCGTATACCAAAATTACCGCGTCCCTGACTGGCCACAGAGTGACACTGTCAAGGGACCTACAGTGAATTTGCAAACACATCTATATGTACATTTTTTAAAGAACCCAGCAGGTTCCTGTGCATTTGCTCTTCTTTTTTCTTGAAAGTACACTCTTTTGTTGATTATAAATACGTTGTTTTGGGGGACTAAGAGTGTTCCTTTGTACTAATTCCCTCTCTCTCTTGGTGATTCTACATGTTAAGCAGCGTGCAGCTGTGAGAGTTATTGTTTTTACCTTTATTTTTTCCTTGTTTATCTTTGATTGAGGGTTAGGTTTTCCTATGACCCTTTTTTTTTCTGAGGATATATCTTACATTGTGACTCATAATGGAAAACTTGGGTCTTACATATTCAGATTCAGATGTGGATGCCATTCTGGCACTTCCCTCCATCTTTGCAGATCCAACTATTTCCCAGGCTATAACAAATACCAGTGAATGGGATAAACTATCAGAGCAGAAAAAGAACAGAATTCGCACCATTTTACATGGGACTATTCTAACTGAATATTTACGCACGAACACCGTGCCAAGGGGTCTGTTGGTAACAAACGCACCACGCATCTTTTTAGAGGATGCGACATTTAGGAAAGAATGGGCAATGATTGCGTGGCATTGTACACGGGATTGGTTGGTTTTAATAATAAAAACTGCAATCAGATTGTCTGAAGCATTGATGATTGAGATACAACTAGCAGAGAACCACTTCAAAACCACTATAACAGGATATAAGAAAAAACTTGATGAGTTGAATAGAGAAATTACAGAATACAAGGATAATCTCACTCAGAAAAAAGTGACTAAATTTCAAAAAGATTTGAAAAAATTCAGTTTTGAAAAAGCTTACCCATACTCTGAACCTACATATACACCACCAGCAAGGATTGACAATAATACAGACACCTCTGATGATAATTCCTCCACTAACAGCGGTTCTAGTGGTGGCAGCCTGAAACAACGGCAGAGGGGTGGAATGAGAGGAGCCAATAGGCCCAACTTTTCCCAACATATATGGCCGCCTTACCAGATGCCAATTGGTGGGATGCCTCAGATGCATTTTCAGCATCCTCAAGTACCAATGATGGGTTGGAACCCTGGTTTTGCCCCAGCACCATATTATCAACAAAACAGTTACCGCCCTCCTTTTTTAGAGAGAGGTCGAAGAGGAAGGGGCAAAAGGAGAGGACAGAACCAAGTCCGATGGGAACCAGACGACCCAGTGGGCAACTATACACGCAGCAAATCACCACAAGCGAGCACGAGTGCCCAGGGAGTCTGATTATCAATCTTTCAGATGCGACTCTAACAGCACCTGAAGTACAAGTCCTTGAAAAGGGTTTGGGGTTTGTACCTACTCCCCGATTAGATAAATTCCGTCTCCATTGTGAGCTAGCTAATTTCTTTAGAAAGCTAAAGCTAAAAGCATTTTTTGATGGCAAAGAACAGAGAGATGTGGGATTATGCCAAGGAGATACTGATCTGAGAACCAAATCCACCTTTGTACCACCACCACATACCATACCAGCAGAAATTACCGCATTTGAGCAGGCAGTGTTTTTGGAAATTGATAGTTTTGTCGAACCGAAGACCTTTAAAAATCTGAGTGCCGAGGAATTCGAGGCACTAAAAGGGTTAGGTACTAACACTTCTATCACAATAAAACCTGCTGACAAGGGTGGTGGAGTGGTCATACAAAATACATTGGACTATGAGACAGAATGCCAACGCCTGCTTAGCAATAGGACTAACTATAGGCTACTGTCAAGGGATCCCACAAAAGAGCTTAAAATGAGGATCAGCAAACTCGTTAGAGAAGCAGAAGAAAATGATCACATTACCAAACACGAAGCGGATTTCCTGACTGAAGGGGAGAGTGTAATACCCTATTTTTACACTCTCCCAAAAATCCATAAAAATCGGACACCACCTCCTGGACGTCCGATTGTTTCAGGCATTGGTTCCCTTTTGGAACCCCTATCACGCTTCTGTGATCATTTTTTGAAACCTCTGATCCAACAAACTCCCACATATTTAAAGGACACAAAAGAACTCCTTAACCTTCTACAGGCGCTGTCTATAGATACAGAGTCCACCATATTGGTAACGCTTGACATCGAGAGTCTGTACACAAGTATTCCCCAGGACGATACTATCAGGGTCCTGGGGCAGGCTCTGGATGAAATCCATTGGGAGTACAGAACACCCAAATCATTTATCTTGGAATGTGCAACTCTGGCACTTAAACAAAAAATTTTCGAATTCAAAGGTGACCTATTCCTCCAATGCACTGGAACTTCAATGGGCAGCACCTTTGCCCCCAGTGTGGCTGGACTTTATGTTCATAATTTTGAACGCAAGTTCATCCAGAATGCAAATAACCCTTTTACCTCTTCCATATGTTTTTGGAAGAGGTATATAGATGATATTTTCATGGTATGGCAGGGATCAGCTGATCATCTTACAGAATTTTTAGATTGGATTAACACTCTGGACTTGAATTTAAAGTTTACACATACCTGTAACACACAGGAAGTTGTGTTTTTGGATGTAGTAATCTCTAAAAATAATGGGTGTCTGACAACAAAGACCCATTATAAACCAACTGCCAAAAATAACCTCCTGCAATTTTCTAGCTTTCACCCAAGATCTCTACGGGAAAATTTGCCCCATGGGCAATTTTTACGATTAAGGAGAAATTGCAGTTATCTAGAGGACTTTCGTACACAGTCAGACAATCTAACTGTTAAATTGAGACATCGTGGCTATCCCGACAGTGTCCTAAAGAAAGGTTATAAAAGAGCACGAAACCAAACGAGAGAGGCTCTATTGGAGGACAACCCAAGAGAAACGGAGGAAATGCCACTAACTTGTGTTACAACCTATAGTAGTGCGTCCAATATGTTGAAAAAAGTCATTAATAAACATTGGAGAATACTAACTAGCAACAAAAGAGACTGGGAAAAACCTGTCTTTTCTTTTAAAAAAGCACGCAGTCTCAGAGACAGTTTGGTCCATACCCGTCCCAGAGATAGTTGTATCCAAGAGACCCGTTCTGTTACCGATGCATGGGGCCTTCCGAAGGTAACGGGACATTTTCCTTGTACCAACTGTAGCATTTGCCATCTCACGACAAGCACCAAAACACTGAATTTGGAACAAGGAAAAGTATGGACCCAACGTGCCCATACTAACTGTAACTCTTCTAATGTTGTGTATCTTATGAGTTGCCCATGTGGTCTGCGCTACGTGGGTATGACCACACGTAAGGTCAAAGTGCGTGTGTGTGAACATAGAAGCAACATTAGATGTAAGCGGGTTACCACCAAATTAAGTGAACATTTTTTGCAGGCCAACCATACCACCAATGATTTGAGGTGGACCATCATCGAACAAGTCAAAACACATAAGAATACACAACAAATTCTATATGAGAAAGAGGAGAGGTGGGTGTATCGTTTGGGAACATACAGAGAGGGTCTGAATGATAATATTCCATGGGGTACCATCCTACGACGCTAATCCCAATGAGGTGTTTGTATTTGGATAGTTAGACCTATATGCATATATTATTTATATATCCCTTTTGAGGATATTTCCCCCTTCTGACAGATTTTTTGATAGATTTGAAAGGATCATGTGAACCCTAATTGAACGCGATATAATGTTTTGATCACGAAACACTAGCACCACATTACAGACCCCTTTATTCCTGTGTCTATTTCATTTTTATTTAATTTTTTTCATAAGATGTCTCCTGACGATTGAGTAACATCTCTCTCCTTTCAAATTACAGTCAATTTGAATATTTAATTCAGAGGTTTATTATTGATTATATCCTATATCCTTATATATAACCTCTAAATACTAACTTCATTTGTGGTTTTTTTTTCCTCCCCCCCTCCCCCTCTCTCTTTTTGATACCTAGAGCTTGTTCTCTTCCATCTCTGCTAGCGCTGTTTTTCCCCTTTTTATTTATATCCCTTTGCAGTTGTGAGGGTATATATATGTACATATAGATGTGTTTGCAAATTCACTGTAGGTCCCTTGACAGTGTCACTCTGCGGCCAGTCAGGGACGCGGTAATTTTGGTATACGATAGGGCTCTTTGCCTTTCCTCGTCGTTTCACGCGCGCATTCGTAATGACGCGCGCGTGATGACGAAAGCGGAAGTCCTTTACCTCGAGGTGCTCGGCTTCGGCTTTATAAGCAGCTGACTTGCGCCTTTAAGCACCAGCGGGGTCCGGTATAACGAGGGCCAGCACAGGTTCCAAGCGGGTGCCTGGCAACGAAGGCGTGAGTTCCGTCGATTCCGTCTAAGCCACTTTTGAGATAAGTACTCGTGAAGCTCTGTGTAGGTCACACTGGTTGACCTTTTTTATTTTTTATTTTCCTATTGTGCCTTTACAGGGTGTGCCATTTTGCCACCACCCCCCTCCCGAGACCCAGGGTGTAAGCAGCTGTTACACCATATGTAAGATATATTTTCTACCCCCTCTTTTGATTCTTTTTCTGTTAAGATTTAACCTTGTGCCAATTAGCATCACTTCTTTCTTTCTTTATCGTCTATAGATTAGGAAGTCACTATTTGCTATCGGCTAAGGTTTTTTCGTCCAAATGGTTTGTTGATTACTACAAGTATACTTGTTGGCACTATATTTTGTGTTAACAGTTATGTGCACATTATTTAGCACCGTAGCCTACGTGACTAAGTGTTAAAACCTAAGTGCACTTCGAAGAGCACTTGTGCATGGTTTTTTACGAACATACTTGTGACCATCCAATCTAATAATAATTATTTGTTTGTGTCTTTTGTGTATGTTTGTTTGTCATTGTTAATCGTTCTATTCACAGAATAAACTCGGTTCCTCATAACCACGAGGTACTTCTGACCAGTATAGTCGTTTTTTACATATATACCCTCTGGTTAGGGTCAATCAATCAATCAATCAAGCATTTGTATAGCGCGCTACTCACCCGGAGGGTCTCAAGGCGCTTGGGGGAGGGGGGTCCGCTACTGTTCGAACAGCCAGGTCTTGAGTTGCTTCCTGAAGGAGAGGTGGTCTTGGGTAAGGCGGAGGTGGATGGGTAGGGAGTTCCACGTCTTGGCAGCCAGGTAGAAGGATCTTCCTCCCGTTGTGGCTCTTCGGATGCGGGGGACGGCGGCGAGGGCGTGGTTGGTCGATCGTAGCTGGCGGGTGGGAGTGTAGAAGGTCAGACGGTCGTTGAGGTATCTGGGGCCTTGGTTGTGGAGAGCTTTGTGTGCGTGGGTGAGGAGTCGGAACGTGATTCTCTTGCTGACGGGAGCCAGTGCAGGTCTCTCAGGTGTCCGGAGATGTGGCTGTGTCGGGGGATGTCCAGGATGAGTCGAGCTGAGGCGTTCTGGATGCGTTGGAGTCTTTTTGAAGTTTGGCTGTGGTTCCGGCGTAGAGGGAGTTGCCGTAGTCCAGTCGGCTGGTGACGAGGGCCTGGGTGACCGTCTTCCTGGTTTCGGTGGGGATCCACCGGAAGATCTTGCGCAGCATGCGTAGGATGTTGAAGCAAGACGAGGAGACGGCGTTGATTTGTCGGGTCATTGAGAGGGAGGAGTCCAGGATGAAGCCCAGGTTGCGTGCGTGGTCCGTTGGTTTGGGTGCGTTGCCCAGGGCAGGGGGCCACCAGGAGTCGTCCCAGGCGGAGGGTGATGATCCTAGGATGAGGACTTCCGTTTTATCTGAGTTCAGTTTCAGGCGGCTGTTCCTCATCCACTCGGCTACGTCCTTCATCCCTTCATGTAGGTTGGTTCTGGCGGTTGTGGGGTCGTTGGTGAGGAGAGGATCAGCTGGGTGTCGTCGGCGTAGGAGATGATGTTGAGGTTGTGTTGGCGTGCGATGGCTGCGAGGGGGCTCATGTAGACGTTGAAGAGGGTGGGGCTGAGTGATGATCCTTGTGGTACGCCGCAGATGACTTCGGTGGCCTCGGAACTGAACGGGGGAGGCGGACTCTCTGGGTTCTTCCGGCGAGGAAGGAGATGATCCACTCCAGTGCCTTCTCTTGGATTCCGCCGTTGTTCAGGCGTTGCACTAGGGTGCGGTGGCAGACTGTGTCGAACGCTGCGGAGAGGTCCAGGAGGATGAGGGCCGCTGTTTCCCCGTTGTCGAGCAGGGCTCGGATGTCGCCGTGGTAGCTGCGATGAGGGCGGTCTCGGTGCTGTGGTTGGCCCAGAAGCCGGACTGCGAGTGGTCGAGGATCCATTCGTCTCGAGGAAGGCGGCCAGTTGTCTGTTGACGGTCTTCTCGATGACTTTGGCAGGAAAAGGAAGGAGCGAGATGGGGCGGTAGTTTTTGAGGTCGGTGGGGTCTGCTGACGGTTTCTTCAGTAGGGCGCTGAGTTCGGCGTGCTTCCAGCTCTCTGGGAAGGTGGCGGTGACGAAGGAGGTGTTGATGATGTCCCGGAGGTGGGGTGCGATGACGGCGTCGGCCTTGTTGAAGACGTGGTGAGGGCAGGGGTCGGTTGGTGATCCGGAGTGGATGGAGTTCATCGTGCGGATAGTGTCTTCGGTGTTGATAGGGGTCCAGGCTCGGAGGGTGGAGGTGGGGGGCGTTGGAACGGTCGTAGGGTACGTCGGCTGTGTGCTGAAACTGTAGTGTATGTCTGCGATCTTGCTGTGGAAGAACGAGGCGAGCGAGTTGCAGAGGTCTTGCGAGGGAGTGATGTGGGCTTTTAGTAAGTCCATACCGCCGGGGTTCACTTTATCACACTTTCGGTCCTGACGAATGCCTGGATAATAACGCACACATAGGCAGAAACATGTTGACCAGACTCTAATGGACATGACTGAACAACTTATTCAGTAATTTGTCCACACATTGTATTTTTAACCATGTCTGATTGGCAATTTAATAAAGAATTTTTTTGACACAATTTAGACATTTTTAACTCACTTCACAGTTCCTATCTTATCACAACAATTTTTTCCAGCTCCGCAGTAATTCTGGCGTCGCAGCACACCGGGATGGCATTCGGCTGTTCCCGGTGGGGCCCAATGATGAAGCATGTCACCAACTAGGTTGGTGAGTGAGGGCTTTTTTTTTAAAGAACCCAGCAGGTTTCTGTGCATTCGCTCTTCTTTTTTCTTGAAAGTACACTCTTTTGTTGATTATAAATACGTTGTTTTGGGGGACTAAGAGTGTTCCTTTGTACTAATTCCCTCTCTCTCTTGGTGATTCTACAGGATTTCTTCCACAACCAGATCTCTGTCATCTACGAAAACTTCAAACACCCCAACCCACCGCCGCCGGCTGCATCAGCCTGCTCACCCACTGGGACCCTCTCACAACTCAAGCCACAATCTCCATCATGAACTACGTGCACCTGGGTGCACCCACAGACTCCTGTCCCCACCACTTCCTGAACACCTCCCTCACCTCGGCCTCCTTCCCTGAGGATTAGAAACAAGCTGAAGTGAGGCCCTCCTGAAGAAACCATACGCCGACCCAGCAGAACCAATGAACTACCGGCCCATCTCCCTGCTCCCCTTTCCAGTGAAGATTCTCGAGAAGGCAATCAACCAGCAACTCACCAAACACCTGGACCGCAATAACCTCCTGGATCCCACTATATCGGATTCCGAGCCAACCACAACACCGAAACAGCCCTGATAGCAGCCACCGATGACAACACAGATCTCGGCAAAATAGCAGCCCTCATCCTCCCGGACCTGTCAGCCACCTTCGACACAGTCTCCCATCACATCTTGATCAACAGACTCCACCACATCAGAATCCAGGGAGACGCCCTCAAATAGATCGCCACATACCTCACCGAAAGAACCCAGAGAATCAGTCTCCCACAATTCATCAGGAATCCCAAGAAGATTATCTGCAGCATCCCTCAAGGATCATTTCTCATCCCCACTCTCTTCAACACATACATGACTCCTATGGCCAACACCGTCAGATCACACAGACTCAACATCTCCTAGGCTGATGACACCCAGCTCATCATCTCGCTATCAGAAGTCCCCTCCGCCACCAGAGCTAACTTCCACAGATTTATTGAACGTTGCCGACTGTATCAAGGACAACTGTCACAAGCTCAACACCGACAAGACTGAAGTCCTCATCTTTGGGAACAACACCACTCCATGGAACGACGCACGGTGGCCTGCTGAGCTCGAGCCACCACCCAACCACGACAGACCACGCCTGCAACCTCTGCATCATCTTGGACAGTAAGCTTTTCATGAAGAAATAGGTAAATACAGTCTCATTCACCTGCTTCTGCACCCTATGTATGCTCCACAAGATCTTCAGTTGGCTACCAGTCAACACCAGAAGGAATGTCACGCAAACCCTCATCACCAGCAGGCTGGACTACGGGAACACACTTTACATAGGAAACACAGCGCGCCTCCTGAAAAGACAACAGACAATACAAAACTCACTGGCCAGACTCATCCTCTACCTCCCCAGACGAACCCACATCACACCCCACCCCACCTCAAGAAGCTAAACTGGCTCCTGATCCAGAAGAGATGCCAGTTCATGATGTTGACCACCGTATACAAAGCCCAGCACAATGAAGGACCAGCTTACATCGACAAATGCTTGACCATCCACCAACCAACCAGACACCTACGTTCCGCCTCCCTCTTCCTTGCAGACACCCCCTGGATCTGCCGAAGCAACAGCGGAGGACGCTGCTTCTTCTCAAACCTGGTGGCCAAAGCTTTGAATGACCTTCGCCTTCACCTCAGGGCCACCCCATTGCTCTGGCAATTCAGGAAAGGAATCAAGAACTGGCTGTTCAAATGAACAGATCATCACAAAGCTAGCAGCAACTCCAGCACCTTGAGACCCTCACAGGTGATTTGCTGCGCATTACAAATCTTTGATTGATATGGTTGGGTCCAAATTGAGGTGGCATGGTAGGACAAATAATGATGACTGGGATGCGGACTGAACATTTACCAGTGGCTGAGCTTTATTCAAGCATTCTATCCATCCTTTTTTTGTTGTTGTATACTTCAGTGTGAGGCCCCTACAAATGAGGGCATCCCCCATTGGATAATACTGGTGCACATTTAGCGCCACCATGATCCATGTTACAGAAGTGGCGGCAGAAGCGCCCGCAGCCCCTTCTGTAATCCCAAAGTGCTCTGGGGACACAAAAAGAATGTTATGATGACTGAGTGTGCCATAAAGCAGCTCAAAAGCTGCAGTGAGCTTCTCAACGGGTAATCTTTACCGGCTTGTGATGATGTATGATATTTAAAGACTAGATGCATTAAACAAACACACTTAAAGCAGAGTCAATGAACACAGTACAGTTATTTATTGAAATACTTGAAAAGATCGGTGATGAAAAATATATGTTTATCATGAGAATTTAAATTCATTATATTTATTTTATCATTAAAAAAGTGCAACCTATAATCTCAACTATCTAGATGTATAACATATTGCACACATGAAACGTGTGATATCGTGGAATAATGTACTGTATCCTAAACTTGTCACTTACTGATGATATTGCAAGAGGAAATAAAGAGGTGAGAAATAAAACAGTGACCTTTTTGAAATATAAACATTTATAAACTATTTTCTACTTGACAAACTTTGTTATAAAATAAAAAATGTCATAAAATCAAAACAACACAGAATAACAATCGAGTTTGCTTTCCATTTGTAAGCGAACATTCTTAGACAGGGCTTTGGATACAATTAAACATAACAGGTATAATCTATATATGTTTATTAAATCATCATGGTCACTTCTTTCATCGTTAATATTCTGTGAAAAATAAATCAGTGACTAAACTAAATGTAATGCTGCTGGTAAATAACAGAATGACAGCTAGCTCAATGACACAGTCCCCGAGAGTGTCCCAAATAAATTAAATGGTTGCATTCAAACGTGTACCTGAAAATCACCAGCAACTGTATCAGGAAAATTACACATAGCTTCCAACATTTATGAAGAAAATTGTGTCACTTTTTGGGAGGGAATTTTTCATTACTTGTATATATACATTATTTACAATAAAGTCTCCTTTGGCCTCAGTAGACCGGCCATAATAGGTGGCGGCCCTGAATTCTGATCTACCTTCTTAGCACGCTGCCCAATACTGTCAAAATAAGCTACTGTTTAAAACCCTTTGCAATGAGAATTACAAATGACAAATAAACCTGCATATATAAATACATGAACATCTGCAGCACGCGTTAAAGCATTTCGAATGCACATCAAAGTTGTTGTTCATTTTGGTGAGACAATGCGTTTTTCAATCATCGTTGCTTTACCAAAGCTTTGTACATGGCAAAGCCCAACACTGCAAAGACGGTAGCACCAAAACTTGCTCGAAGCCAAAATGTAGAACTTTTCAGATCTGTCTGAGTCACGTGCCTACAATAAAACACAAATATTAGTTTATCTTCGTATTGTTTTATTCTTCCCAAACATAACAAAACTGTTAGAACAGTATTACACTTGCTAAACGTGTCATAATAGCCAAACATATCCCATTTCTGAGGATCAGTCAGGTCATAGCCAATTTACCTTTTCCACTGTTCTAAAAAATCGATGACATGAGAATGCAACAAACAAATGGTTAGAATCTTTAGGAATGACTAAAGTATTCTTTTTTCTACACACTCAACCTACTCGTAAGTGGGTAAAAAACACGTGGGCCACATGAAAGGAAGTAAAGATTACACTGAAACAATTATACAATGTTCATTATGACCCTACAATATGATCAAGTGCAATTATGCAATGAGCATAAGCGGGTCTCTTTAATACGATGACGCCGTTTCATATCATACTGGAATATGCCACTAGTAGGGGCCAGCACCCCATTGGCTCAGAATAAGCTAGAGAGGTGGGAGTGGCCTATGAGCACCCCTCTAGTGCCAACCTAGAACATACAGTCCTAAACATGTGTTCCACTCCTAGTAAAGGCAAGCACCTGTACTTCTAGTGTCCCGCCAGAGGAGGAAAATGGCATTGTGAATGAGAAGATAATATAATTAAGAGAACTGATTCAACTAAAGGTAAATTAGCTGTTCTTTTGTCGATCGGACACGTGAAGGAGCAAACACGCTTAAAGCAGTGAGGTCACAGAACCAAACTTCAGCTTTCAAACTCCAAACCAGAGTTCTGTGTGTAAGAAGTATAGGGAGAAGTATACATAGCTGTTGTACACATTGCCCAACAACCGTATTTTGAATGTTAAATTTTACCTCATTTTTGTAGCACAAAGTCTGCATTTTACATGGCCTCTTATAACACATACCATCTTGGCCCTGTGAAAGTATGCAAACATAACTTCAAGCAAAGGAGTCTCCTTAATCAGATGGTAGCTAGTGATGCAAGACATGATTTCCCTTCAATGGAGATCTTAGAACCTAAACCTACAGAAGAACCACCAAATGTAATGAAATCCGGAGGAGCTTTATTTCACTCAAGTCAACATGGAAACTAGGAGTTCTCTTCATATTCAAGTTGTGCACGATTATTAACTGGAGCTTAAAAGAGGCTGATTGGAACAAAGGCTTTTGAAGACTGTATCTTGACTAATGAGAATAAGGAGAAAAAAGATGCTTTCAAGGCATTATGTACTGCCTTGAAGACCTCCGAAGAAAATACCTTTTACCATGTGGATTTGAGGACATCTGCACCTGAATTTGAAGTCCTAGGGGAGAGTAAAGAAGCCCAAAGCATGCAACTAGGACCAGGATAGGGAATGCTACTGTTATAAGCACTGTGCAAGAAAGATCAACACTGGCCTCTTGAGAAGATTTTTTTCCTGCAGTCACAATATGGAGTTCAGAGGAAAGGTATTGCTTCCAAAGAAGCAGATCTCGTAAGTTTACAGAATCCTCAAAGGGAGAAAATCTCAGGATATTGAAAACCGCAAAACACAGATGAGAAATGATTTACTAGCAAACTCATGCACTACAGAACTTGGTGAAATAAGGCACAAAATTAGATAACGAGAGTACCACATTTGCTGAACAATGTACTAGAACACAGAAAATTGGTACTGTACAAGAGAAAGTAGGTGTCAAGCAGGTTGCGGGCAAAATACAGAATGAGAAGCCGATGCATGGTGAACAAGATCAGTATTGAAATATACAGAGGAAGGCAAGGGGCTCATGGTTGAACTTCTTGAGCACTCCCTTTCCAAGTCACTTGCGCGGATGGAGGAAAAACACACGAGATCAGAGAATTGAAGCTGACTGGAGACAGATCCCATTTCTGCTGAGGTGGTAAGAATCCTTGTACAACTGGATCAGCATTCACACAGATAATTCGGATTCAAATTCAGACTAAAATAACCAGTATGATGGTAGCCGCCTAATGAGACAACCATGTGCACGGAGCTCACCTTAAAGTTTATATGCCCAGAGCAAATATATCTGGCCTTGTACTAAGTGGGTCATTATAATGAAAGCTTTGTATTATTGGGTCAGGTGTCGACTGGACTGAACGTGTTCACTAGCAATCCCGGGGCAGTGCTGCAACCATGTATTCACTTGAGCAGTCTTCAAAGAATGGTTTGCAATCATCAAGCATGTGTGTGCACGAGGCAGAAGGACCAGCATTATACACCTGCAAAATATTTGAGTCCAAAATCTGAAGGAACCTGTCAATCAATTAGATACCAGCACAGGCCAATAGATAATTGAGAAAAATGACATTTTAAATCATGTGTTCCAGGTCATGTCTACTGAGCAGAAGAATTGTACCTGCAGACTCGGGGTAAAGTCTGGAACACGGAGGGTGATGTTGGAGGAGGAATAAGAGATGAATATAGCTTTCAACCACATTGTAAACTCGAAATAGGAAAAACAGCTCTCAGTTTTTATAATGACAAATTTCAATAAATCTAGAGTCGCTGCAGTATTTATATAAGAGAACCGAAGTTGAAAGTACAAAGCATGATGACTGAGAAGGACAGGAACAATACCATTAAAGTAGCTAGGTGGTTTGCTACTTTTAACATTTTCGCACAATGCGTTGTTTGTATGCTGTTCTTAGGCAACTGTGGCTCGGAGGTCTGCTGCTGCTTTAATTGGGTCTTAGTTTTATCAATTCCAGTTCTGTTACATACAATCTTTTTCCACGTATGTTCTATTTAGAAAACAGACTTGTCATTAGCAAGTGACTAATACTGTTCCAAGAGCAATAACAATTATGTAAGTGCCTGGTATACAGGCATAAACAATGCTGAAAAGCAATCCAAGCACAAGACGCTGAAAACACAAAGATTAGCAACAATTAGAAACAAGCAATTGCTGATATCAGGACACGAAAGACAGTGAAATGGATATGAGGTGGGGAAACACAGAAGCTACGGCCTCCCAAGCTTTCTATGGACCTTGTGAGCATGCCCAGTTAAATGCCCCCAAAACATACTCAAGTAGGACAGCTTAATATGTGATCAAAGTTACTCTTATTTAATTGCTCTCTCTTTTGTTTTTGGTGCGGGACAACAGTGTACAAGCAGAACGAAAACTCTCTCTCTCTCTCTCTCAACCACAAAACATCTTTTTTGAAAATGGCACCTCTCTGAATATTGCCTAAGGTGTTTTTATTTTGTCATGGTCAACAATTGCGACTTTGTAATTTTGAAGATGGTTACCTGTGGTTTAGTATATGTGGCTCAAGAGAGGACTCCATGAAGACAGAATCTTCGATGAGGTGGACGGCGTGACCTTGTTGAGTAATACTGCTCTCCTCGTCTGCCAAGAGCATGGCGCCCAGTTCGTCTACACCAGGCCTTAACCTTTTGTACACATGCACAGTATGCCGGTCATATGATGGCTCAAAATAGCAGGCGATTAAAAGCTGCCGCAGTTACACCCCACATCTAACTTCCAGCCTCAACCTTTTTAAAAGACAACGTGTATGATCACTTGAAACATTTCTGGAGTGTTCATTAATTTGAAATGTGATCAATAATTGTTACCTTTGATTGTAAATGTATTTATTTGTTCATGTAGTTTCTTGCTTTGTTAATACCATACACTCACCTCTCCCTGTTGGAGAGTAATTTGAGCTGTGGATCATTAAAGAAGTGTATGAATCCACTAAGAGCAAGTTGAGCATCAGCACAACACAAACTCAGGAATTCCCGTTTAGAGACACTATCTCAGGGATGAGCCACGTCCACCGAAAGCCAATGAAGAGAGGCAGGGCTTCTCACCCACGCTGAAGCGGTCTACTCTTGCAATGAACAAGACCCATTTTGACACCGTATGACTTAAGAGCATGCACTATCTTGGCTAAATCATATAAAGTGCACGGCCTCAGGCACTTTGTGCAAAAAACGAATTATTTTTTGTTTTCTGGAACAAACTACCTAATTAACCCCAAGGCTCCGACAAAGCACAAAACTGTTTAACATCGTGGGGGACGCATAGAAAGAAGCACTGCCAAAAGCAATAGGCCTGGCTTTGTGACAGGGCACGTACAGGCAGACACAACAGGAAAACTGAGAACACACAGAGCCACAGATACCAACATTTCAGGCACGCTGGAAACATACAAACAAGCACTCATGTTCACCCAGACTAAAGTACAGGCACAGATGTGCAATTAATCACCAATGCCAGATTACTGCTCATTTTGGGATGTGTCCTTTACAAACACATCAATGGGAACTAAAGTAAATTAAATTGCCTGCATGTTCTGTAAATTCTAGTTCCACGGTTGTGGGCAGAGTCTCTTGGGTCTGAGTAAATTAGATCCCCTGCCAACAGTGCTGCTAGGGCCTCCAGATGGAAGTGTGAGAATGAAAATGGACTACACTTTCCTACTGCCTTACTGCTTTCAAATGCGTCCAATATACGATGCCAAAAAAGACTCAAGTCATAAGAGACATGTGAATAGTCTGCAGTACAGACATGTTGCATATAACAATCAAACACTCAGTAAAACCACATTTCCAAAACTGACAGCGCAACAGATTGCACAGTAACCAAGGATAATTGAACTACAGAATTTTTCCATGGCGTTCGCATAAAGGGAACAGACAATGGCAAACCCAATAGGTCGGGTGCTGGCTGCCAGCCTGTCTCGCTTTGTCTATGCTTGTATTTTATAAAAGTTTATTGTTGGAGAGCTGCTGGGCCCTCGTGAATCTTAAATGGCTTAAAGTTAAAGCACAAGTTACTAACTTGTGTAACGATATATCTGTAAGAGACAGTAGTTAGTGACAGATTCCTTACCTTAGAATATCCCCAGGCGTCAGGCTGGATCCGGAAAGTTTTTGCGTAGCAGTACCCTTGCGCGTCGGTAGGCGGCGTCGTGCGGCTCCGCATCCGTCGTCGGCGTCGTGATCGCCGGGATGACGTCGCGGGCAGTACTTAGACGCCGCCCCTGCGCGCTGACGTCAGTTATGTACACAACTTTCCGCACCAGGAACGCAGAGCCATGCAAGAAGCTGACATAGGTGTCTGAAAAATACTAGGGCCCTGAAAGGGATGTCCTAAACCCTAGAAATCAGTTCGCAGAACGGGGAGGATGGGTGGGGCGGTAAGGAATCTGTCACTAACTACTGTCTCTTACAGATATATCGTTACACAAGTTAGTAACTTGTGCATCTGAAAGAGACACGTTAGTGACAGATTCCTTACCTTAGAATAGATACCCCAGCAATACCAACCCCGGTGGTGGGTCTGCGAACAAAGATCAGACAAGGAAGTCCCGGAAGACAGAACGGCCAAAGAAGCCATCCCTCCGGACCCGACTGTCAAGGCAGTAATGCTTTGTAAACGTGTGCAGCGAGGCCCACGTAGCTGCCTGACAGATATCCTGCAGCGGAACACCGCGGCCCAAAGCCGTGGTAGCAGCCGTTGCCCTGGTGGAATGGGCACGCAGCCCAACAGGAGGCTCCTTCTTAGCCAAAGAATAGCAGGCTTTGATACACAAGGTTACCCAGCGGGAGATGGTTCTCTTGTGCACCGCCCGACCTTTTTGGCGCCCATGTAGCCAACAAAGAGCTGGTCATCCACCCGGAAGTGTTGTGTGCGGTTGATATAAAGGAAAGCGCACGTTTTGGGTCCAGACGGTGGAGCCTCTCTTCCTCTCTGGAAGGATGCGGAGGCAGAAAGAAGGTGGGCAAAGTGATGGTCTGCCCAATGTGGAAGGCAGTAACCACCTTTGGCAAGAAGGACGGGCGCGTCCTAAGAACAACCTTGTCTGGATGGACAGACAGAAAGGGAGGTTTGCATGAAAGAGCCTGGAGCTCACTCACCCGCCGAGCGGAGGTGATGGCCACCAGAAAGGCTGTCTTCAGAGTTAGAAGACGAAGAGGACAGTTATGTAGAGGCTCAAAGGGAGCGCACATAAGAAAGGTAAGAACCAAGTTCAAGTCCCACTGAGGCATCACAAACGGAACAGGAGGGAAGAGGTGTGTAATGCCTTTTAGAAACCTGTTAACAACAGGGGACTTGAAAAGGAGGGCTGATCAGGAAGCCTGAGGAAGGCCGAGATGGCACAAAGATAGCCCTTGATGGTACCCAGGGCAGAACCCTGTTGGGCCAGGGAAAGAAGGAACAGAAGAACCTCAGAAAGAGGGGCAGAAAGGGATTCACAGCCTTTGCTGTGCACCATGCCACAAACTTGTTCCACCTGCAGGCGTATACCACCTTAGTGGAGGGACGCCTGGCTGCCAGAATCACATCACAAACTTCGGGAGGCAAGTCGAAAGGAATCAACTGCCGCCGCTCAATCTCCACGCAAGCAGGTAGAGGCTGGACAGGTTTGGGTGGAGGACCGTCCCCTGCTGCTGCAACAGAAGATCCTCCCGAAGAGGCAGACGGATCGGGGGATCTACGCTCATACGGAGTAGCTCGGGATACCAAACTCTTCGAGCCCAGTCCGGAGCCACAAGGATGACTTGGGCCCGGTCGTGCCGAATCTTCTTCAACACTCTGGGTAGAAGTGGTATAGGCGGAAAGGCGTACAACAGACCGCAACTCCACTCGCGACGAAAAGCGTCGCCGAGCGAGTGCCGCCTTGGAAATTCCAACGCGCAGAACTGATGACATTGCGCGTTCTCTTCGGTGGCGAATAGATCTAACCAAGGCTCTCCCCACTGTAGAAAGAGTCCTTGCGCCACTTCCGAGTGAAGACGCCATTCGTGATCCATCATGCACCTGCGGCTGAGGTTCGTCCGCCCTGGCGTTCAGGGAACCTGCCAGGTGTTGAACCATCAGGAACATGCCCTGATGTTCCAGCCATGTCCAGAGGCGCAGAGCCTCCTGACAGAGGGTCCACGACCCCACCCCGCCTTGTTTGTTGCAGTACCACATGGCGGTGGTGTTGTCTGTGAACACCTGCACTACCTTCCCTTTGACAGAGGGAAGGAATGCCTTGAGTGCAAGTCGGATCGCCCGGAGCTCCAGAAGGTTGATATGGAGCCGGGACTCCGCCGGAGACCAGAGGCCTCTGATCTCCGCCTCTCCCATGTGACCGCCCCATCCCAGAAGGGACGCGTCCGTCACAACTGTGTGCTCTGGCTGGGGAAGGGAGAGGGATCTGCCCATGACCCATTGCTGGTTCGAGAGCCACCACTGCAACTGTTTTGCAGTCCCCTCCGAGATCTGGACGTGATCGGACAGGTTGCCCTGGTGCTGCGCCCACTGGAACTTCAGCTCCCACTGCAGAGCCCGCATATGCCATCTGGCATGAGTGACCAGCAGGATGCAGGAGGCCATGAGGCCCAGCAGCCTCAGGGTCATCCGTACCAAAACCCAGGATAAAGGCTGAAAGATTGGAATCATAGCCTGAATATCCCGGACTCGCCGTTCGGGAGGATAGGCCCGAAACTGCGTCGTGTCCAGAACTGCTCCGATGAAAAGGAGCTGTGGAGAAGGAATTAGATGCGACTTCGGCACATTGATGGAGAACCCCAGCGAGTGCAGGAGTACGGCCGTAGTCTGGAGGTGGGAGACGACTGCCTGGGACGAGCCCGCCTTCAGCAGTCAGTCGTCGAGGTAGGGGAAGACTGGAACCCCTGCCGGGCGCAGATGAGCTGCGACCACCGCCATCACTTTCGTGAACACCCGAGGGGCACTTGTAAGGCCAAAGGGAGCACAGTGAACTGAAAATGCTCGAGGCCTACCGTGAACCGCAGGTAACGCCGGTGGGCCGGCAGGACGAGGATGTGAAAATAAGAGTCCTGCAAGTCCAACGCTACCAACCAGTCTCCAGGGTCGAGGGCAGTCAAGACCTGAGCTAGGGTGAGCATCTTGAACTTCTCCTTCCGGAGGAAGCGATTGACGTTCCGGAGGTCCAAGTAGGACGCATGTCCTCCTTGTCCTTTTTGGGCACCAGAAAGTAGTGGGAGTAGCAACCACGTCCTACTTCTGGGGTCGGAACATGCTCGATGGCCCTCTTGGCCAAGAGGGCCGTGACTTCCTTCTGCAGAAGCACCAAGTGATCCCCTGACATGCGGTGGAATTGAGGTGGCATGGCTGGGGGGTGGTCTCGAAGGGGAGGGAGTAGCCCCTTCGGACAATGTCCAAGACCCACCTGTCCGAGGTGATGGGACGCCAGTGGTGAAGGTGATGGCGGACCCTGCCCTCTACTGGCGTGCTGTGCACCTGAAAGGAAGGACTAGGAGGGCTTGGAGGCCGCGGACGGGTTGGAGGTAGTGGCCTGACCCGCACGCTGGTTGCCCGAACCGCCACGGCGGTATCCACGTCCTCGGCCACGCGAAGACGCTTGCTGCGCGGGCCGGTGGCTGGGCAGCTGACGTGACTGGCGCCCCTTCCGTGGCCACGAAAGGGGCGAAAAGCAGAAGGTTAGTGGAGGGCGTACAACAGAAAGGCCCAGGGACTTGGCAGTAGCCCGTGAGTCCTTAAAACGCTCCAGCGCATGGTCTGCCTTTGAACCAAAAAGACGGACTCCATCAAAGGGCATGTCCATGAGTGTATTCTGGACATCACCCGAGAAACCAGTTGTTCTCAGCCAGGCGTGGCGACGTAGCGCCACCGTCGTCGCAAGCGATCTGCCCAGCGAGTCGGCGGTATCAAGGCCACAACGTATGGTGTATTTAGCCGCATCTCGCCCTTCCGCAATGGCGCGGGTAAGCAGTGTCTGGACCTCCTCAGAACACTGCGGCAAAACAGCCGCCACCGAATCCCACAGGGAATGGGTATATCGGCCCAAAAGGCAAGCGGTGTTGACGGACCGCAAGCCAGCACTGGAGGAAGAAAAGCCTTCTTCCCAAATTGGTCCAGGCGTTTGGATTCCCTATCCGGAGGGGCGGTAGGGAAGGCGGTTTGGGAGGCAGAGGCTTGGACAACCAAGCTCTCGGGGTGGGATGTTGGGAGAGAAACAAGGGGTCGCCCGGAGCAGGGCGATGGCGTCGGGCCACGTTCCTATCCACAGGAGCCCCTGTGGCGGGCTTGGACCAGGCACCCAAAAGAACGTCAGTGAGTGCATCATTAAACGGCAGCACAGTCTCCGAGGAGGAAGCTGCCGGCTGAAGCACTTCCGTCAGGAGATTAGTCCTGACAGCCACAGTAGGCAATTGGAGATGTAGGGCTCCAGCTGCTCTACGCAACACCGTTGCAAAATTAGCTCCCTCCTCCATAGCCACGGGAGGAGACAGCATGCCAGTGTCAGGGGAGGTGTCTAGACCACTGGCATCCCCAAGTTCCTCAGCCCAGTCCTGATCATACTCACACTGTTGTGTGAGAGGGTCTTCGGACCCCTCCCAGCTCTCTTGGTCCTCCTCAGGTTCAAAATATGGAGGAGGAGGGACATTTGGGATCCAAGGTCTCATCGGGCGCCGGAGCCGGCGTCGAGCGGACGTCGGTCCGGCTCCATGTCCGGAGCCGGAGAGAGCCGGGACCGACGCCGTCCGGAGCCCCGGACGGCGTCAGGAACGGCACCGGGGACATCGGTGGAGGCGTGGTTAGGTCAACCGGCGTCGATGGGGGTTGCGGTACCACCGGAGCCGGGATCGAGGCCGGAGCCGAGGCCGGGACGAAGGCTGGTGGGACAGGCGGCGCCGGGACCGGAGTCGACGGCGACGCCGGAGCAACCCCATCAGGGCCCGCGGGGCCCGAAGGCGCACCGGAGGGACCTTGAGGCCCGAAGAGGCGGGCCATGGCCGACAGGAATTCCTGTATTTCGGCCTGAGTCGCCCCGAACTCGGAAAGGACGGGTAATGCGGGGGCGGCTCCATAGGCATGTCCGGGGCCGCGGGGGACGGTGCCGACTGGGGCCTCAGCCGAGTCGCGAGACCGGCGAGGCGAAGTCTTAGAGCGATGACGCTTCTTAGACTTTTTGTGCTTCGACTTACCCGAGGAGCGCGAAGACTTGGACTCCGACGACCGGCGGGGACTCCGCGACCGGCCCCTCGACCTCTCCCGGGACCGGGGCTTGGTGCGGTGCGGAGCCGACTGCCGGACCTCGAGTAGCTTTCGAGACCGCTCTCGCAAAGCCTTCGGGTGAAGTTTCCGGCAGTCAGGGCACGACTTCGTGTCGTGGTCTCGGCCGAGACAGAAGAGACACTCCAGATGCGGGTCTGTGATCGACATCATTCGACCACAGGCCGAGGCATCCCTACGACACCTAGGAGTCGATGAAGACTTCGAAAAGAAACAGTGAAAAAATTCACAAAAAAGTTAGTCAAAAATTGACTAGGGCACTGCTCTTCCCGGATCTGCGCTTACTGGCGCGGAAAAAGAAGAACTGACGTCAGCGCGCAGGGGCGGAGTCTAAGTACTGCCCGCGACGTCATCCCGGCGATCACGACGCCGACGACGGACGCGGAGCCGCACGACGCCGCCTACCGACGCGCAAGGGTACTGCTACGCAAAAACTTACCGGTTCCAGCCTGACGCCTGGGGATATTCTAAGGTAAGGAATCTGTCACTAACGTGTCTCTTTCAGATATATGTTATGGGGTTTCAAAATGCCACGCTGCCGTAGTAATCAAAGGCACTAACGGGAACTACTTTGAGTGTGGGTGTGCTCCTTGTGAAAGAGCAGAATGCCGTTCCCCACAGTCCAGTTAGCCCAGTTCTCTGCCCCACTGCCCCATGCCTTCCTGTAGTGGGTGGAAGAAACGTGTGATTGACAACAACTGGTCAATGGATGAAGAGGGCTGGATGAAAGCACCTATAAGTAAGAAGTATATTATCATATCATTTTACTGCAAATCAAAACGTCTTGGCTAATTCCACAACTTAATATATAATACATGGGCATGGTTCCTTTCAACTGCTGCCTCAGATGCTGAAAAGGTGATGTTTTCATGAGACAGCAACAGCTGCAACACACAAAACGTTTGAAACAATTTAGTTTTGTAGTGTGATAAATAGAATTAAAATAAACAAACAGTCACCTCCTGATGTGGACTAAAGGAAAGGGTCATATACCCTAGTGTGATGACAAAACTCAACACATAGTGAATGCTAGTGTTCAGCCAAGTGCTGAAGGAAGCTTACCCTATTGCCCCTCTCTAAAAATTGCATTAGATTTTTGCGACAGCTGAAATCATCTCTTTCAAACCTAATGTGGCAGGAGATTTACAAAACACATTCTTTTGTGTTTCATAACATGGCAACAGAATCTATATTTTAAATTGACAACGTGTAACCTCCTTAAAGCTACTAATGTATGGCTAAGCAAACATTCTCTTTATGTTTGCAAAGCGTTCAACAGTACATTTGTGCTCAACTCTGTTGCCACCCGCATATGTACATCCTCGTTCTGGTGATGCCCTAACCATACACTAGCTCTGATGTCAAGTGCTTACACGCCTTAAAGATAGCCTTGTATTTATATTTAGGTCAAGAAACAATGACAATTCAGGAGATAATCCAATATCCTATGTTAGACTTGCTAATGTGCTTCCTCTGGGAAGATACACCAATGACTCAACAAGCATCATTGCCCCCAAAAGCCAGAATTAGCCGGTCAGTAAAATGGTTTCTGGTTCTGGCAAAAGAAAAGCAGAACGAGTGCTAGACATCAAGATTGTGGAATGCCTTCAGCTGAGGAGAATCATTTCTCTGTTTGGGTGGAATTTCGACAGTACAGAGAAGCACTTCCCCCTCTCTCATATGTAAAAGGATGAAACGATACGAGGCACAAAGCACTTCCGGCTCACTTTTTTAGATGGATAATAATAGGACCACCAAGAAAGAAGTCTTGCACGAAAATAGTTTCAGATCACATGAGACCACTTGTTAAGATGGCTTATGCATCAACCTGGCTAATACTAAGTTTAGGTCCCAGTGACTTTGGCATTTCATCAACATCTGCCTGAGGGAAATCCTCCAAATCTGATGGCCAAACACCACAAGCAACAGCTACCTATGGCAGCAGACTTTTCAACTCCCTGCTCATTCAGAAATCATGAAAAGATGCTGGGGCTGAATAGGTCACACCCTCCACAAGCCCGCATCCAACATCAGCGGGCAAGCCCTGACCTGGAAAAGGAAAAGAGAAAGGCCAAGAAACACCTATATACGAGGCCTCGAGGCTGACTGCATGGGAGTCAGATTGAAAGAAAAGTCCAGGACAGAGGTGGCTGGAGAGTCGTGGTTGATGGTCTATACTCCCACGAGAGGTAGTAGGCATGAGTAAGTAAGTGGCTGTAGCATGCCCAACCAAATGAAACAGATGTGTTAGGTCTGGAATTTTTCTTTTGATGGCCTCATTGACTACAGAGAAGGCTAAAAGGCTAGAAGCTCTAATGGCTGTGAGGCAAGTCTTTCAGGAATCCAATTTCACCCTGTCTCAGCCAGGTGAAGCAAATAAGACATAACTTCATTCAGGTTTAGTGGGACGGGTATGCCCAGACGTGGGTCCCGTGCTCTCCATGCCACTGGAATCAAGCTATCCTGGCTGAAGAGGGGTGAAACCCCGAAACCGGTCCTAGGATGCTTGTTTCCAGTCCAGGGAGGACCTGGCTTGGCAGTTCGGGCTGGACTGTTCCCATGAGGTACAGGGTCAAGACTGATTTGCATATGGCTGGGTTCAAACTGGAATGGCATGGTGAGCAAAAAAACGATGGATTTAGGCCCAGATCTCTGTACTGGGGTGAATGTATGACATTGTTCTGCATTCTGTCCATCACCTGTTGTTTTTGCATTTAACTTAATCAAAGGCGAGACCTATTGCATTTTCAATGCTTGTTATATTACTACTGGCAAGCTGACCTCTTCTGGGAATCTTGCACGGGTAGCTACTATGTAATTTTGGGTGATGTGCTCACTATTACAACACTAACAATGTTAGTAGCCCAAGATGATTTTCATTGAACTTAAGCAGCTCTTATTACAGACAAGATTGGAGACCCTTGATCCAGAGAATGAGTGAGAGATATTTCTATGTTCATGGTGCCTCCAAAATGCCTTTTTGTATTTCTTCCCCATAAAATCTTAGTTGCAAAGTGGCCCTATACCAAGTGTTATGATATAGTGAGTGCTTTTGTATAGCACAATCCAGCCACTTGTATAGCTCTAGGCACCACTTGTAGTTTTGGAATTCTTATTAACAGAAGTCAAAGTGATCTGTTGATATTTTGTTTGTTTCGTATTGTTTTGATATGAGTCATATTGGTTAGTGGATGGCAAGGTTGGAATGCACCAATGTATGGGTGAGCGATAAAATACATTGGATAGTGGTGACAAAAATAACTTATGGATGTGTTTGCCAAAGGACACTGCTGCATATTTCAGTCAGCTGGGAGTGTATGATTTTCAGGGCCAGATGAAGATGTCACACATGATGGGTCACTTGGTAGCTATGGTAAAAGATAACAGAGGTGGGAGAGGTGCAGCATGTTGCATTGAACAAAACCCTTGCATAGCAGGATGGCCGGCCAGGTGTCCCGGATTTGCCGGTTCAGTCCCAGTTATCAGCTGTCCTGGCAAATTTAGCTAGCTCATGTTCCGTTTTTCTGCAGAGGTCGACTAAAAACACAAGGAGGCGTGTTTTTGTGGATTTCAAGGCAGGACTAGACAGCAGCTCTTATAGAAAAGTTATGTAATTAACATGCACGATACTGGGCTTAAAAGTTGCATTTAATGTATTCACTTAGTACCTTGCAGTCTGTGCTTCTATGCTGATGAGCACTGTCATCTGTCATTCTGTGCCCAAATTGTAGTTCTATATTTGCCAAATGTCCTGGTTTTTGGTTTTCAAAGTCTTCTCACCCTGCACATAAATAAATCCCTCCACAGATTCTTTTTCTGCTGGCCCAAAAGGCAGGTGTATTTTGGGCTGTAGGCGCGTTTGATCCGGACGTTCATGTCGAGTTTTTTTTAATACCGCTCCACCTTGAAGCGGTTCAGACTGTGGTGGAGCGCTGGACGCAGTGTTGCTAGAAGCACACTACATGCTGGGTGCGGAGGCGATGTTTACAGCAGTTTCTTCGTGGGTGTGGTCTAAATCGGTCACATAATTGGATGATGTTTTAACCAAGTCGGGCTTGTAGAGAGGCAAATGGTGCTTGTTTAGACATGCTACACCCAGAAGAAACATGCTAAGTCACGCGCATAGCGAGGGAAGGAGCGCGCTGTCGTAGGCTGCTCCGGACACCCTACCTGAATGTACGGGCTGGATGCATGGGTGGGTGGGGAGGATGCACCGGAGTAAGGAGGGGCCACAACACTAGCAAGGGGAAAGCGCAAGTCTACTCGTTAACTTTCAACAGGTAACCGCGGTTCTCGCTTAGTGATTTCCGCGCTCTCACGTGTTTTACTGAACGGCGAATTGAAGTGCCCCCTCAAAATTCAGGATTTATAAGAACAATGGTTCAAGTGTGGCCTAAAAAGGTCCAATAGCAAGAGTGGTGACCCAGAGAGGGGCACTGTATTTTTCAAAAAATGAATTTAATTCAATAGGGAGCAAGAAAAAGAGTCTGTAAAGGGTCATATAGGTCACAGAATGACAGATATTTATTCGCATAAATTTCAATTTTTTGGGGAGCTCACACAGTAAGTGAAAGAAAGCGTGACGTGAAATAGTGATAGTGAACTTTTTTAAAAAGACATCGCATTGACAACAATATAGTTGAACTCCCTAAATGATTTATACAGGTTACAAGGAGGTCATGTTGTAGAATGGTCGACGGCGTTTCGAACCCAATTATTGGGGTTCATCTTCAGGACAATGGTGAGCTAGCTGAAATAAAAGGGGGTGGAGGGGAAAGGGGAACACATTTATTTTAGACCCTGTATATGTGCATTTAGACATACTATTAAATGCATTTAATTTAGGATTTTTTTTTTGCTCCTTGTATGGAATTAATTAATTTTAGCATTGGACTGGTATAATAATCAAGGAGTCCAAGGGAGAAGAAAGGGAAGTGAGTGGAAATTATAGCGAAATAATTCACTGTAGGAATTACTCAAAACTGTTGTAAGTTAGGGAACGGGCGAGTAAATTACTAAAGGTGCTTTGTACTAGAATGAGCAGCTAAGGAGGAGCAGCAGTGAGGGAGTATTGAGCATATTAAGCAGGCTGGAGACGGTTCTAAGTAATCGCCGGTGTTGTGAGCATAAGCGCTAGGCAGCAAAGGGGTCTGCATAATTAAACATAAAGAGAAACATACTTAGTGATCGTACTAATTGATCGTAGTCACTGGCGGTAAGTTAAAGGACGGAAAAACTTGGTCCGAAGCAAACTGCCGAGCGGGATAGAAAGGGAGGGAAATGCATTAAAACTTAGTACTGGGACAAGGGAAGTGTCTAAGGTCACGGCAGGTGATAAGGCACTTACTTGGGTTTAAGGAAAATAACCCATGATTAGCTGGGTGGTTCCCAGGGACAGTGAATCAGCACGGGAGTCAAGGGCTCCCCGTAGGCAGTGTGTTTTAAAAGCCAGACTGTTTGGAAAAAAGAAGAACCACAATTGGAAAGACAAGCGGTGAGGAAGTTAATTAATAGAGTTTAGGTAAAGCGAGTCAGGAACTTACTTAAATCGTCATGTGAGATCAAGCAGACTAAAGCAGTGCAGCTGGGTAGTACATGAAGCCACCAGGGCAGTATCAATCTGCAATGTAGATAATATAGGATATCAAGTTACATGGACCTGACGCTCGTGAAACTTGAAGCGCAGGGGTGCAGTAGAGCTTACTTACTTATTTTGTTGGGCGATAGGGCAATGAATGGGTGCCTGAAGCCGTGCAGTCGGAGACGTCCTGCTGCTGCTGTTGCTGGCTAATGAATGCGGAAGTGGCGTGTGTGTAGACTAATTTATACTTGGCCTCAGCTGGGGGAAGCCACAGGGCATTACTAATTAGGAAACGTCAGGTGCGCATAAGTGTGCGTCCTGGAAACTTGCCAGCAGCTGAAGGAAATGAAGCTTTTCTGTAAATAAAAAAGAAGCCGAAAAACTACATAGTGTAGCCTCGTGTTTCTAATAGGCAGAATTAATACGGAAGCAGAAGAGAAGTGAATAGAAGGTTATTGTAGCCGGAGGCATAAGGCAGGGATAATTCAAGGGGTGCTAATTGGCGCTGGATGGACAATAATTAAAGGGAATGAATAAAAGGGGAGGGGAGGGTTATGTCTAATGCTCAAGGTTGCAGGTGTGTTAACCACGCGCGTTAATTAGGACGATCAGAAGAAGTAGGTGTAAGATCAATTCCATAACAGAATATATCATCATTAATTCGAAGAACACAGTGGGAGAATATTATTATATACAGAGTAGAAACAGTGTATATTGTGAAACGCATACAAAAAATGACGAATGGAAAAAAAAAAAAATAATAATAATATATATATGTATACACAATTATTCAGTATCGCTGGGGTCCTAGATGATATTAGGGTATGCGAGACAGCAGGAATTGCTACTAGAATATGCTAGACAACAGGCGTCGTTAAGGTCAGAGCTAGGTCTGTGTCTGTAATTCTGTAGAAAAAGCTACCAGAGCTTTAAAGAATGGCATTCCATTCCTCCAAAGAGTTCAGTCCATTTTCGATAGTCCGACATTTGAAAATCCATTTACATTCAAGGCGGTTCAAGATTTGTTGTTGGTTTCCACCTCTGTAGCTGGGTAGCAAGCTGTCAATCACTTGCCATGTGAAGTCTGTTTCTGAATGTCCTTTTTCAATAAAATGTTCCACGAGTGGTGCTGTTGTGGTCTTGCATTTGATTCTGCTCCTGTGCTGGCCAATTCTGGACTTGATCTTCTGTGTGGTTTGTCCAATGTACCGCAATTTACAGGGACATTCAATGCAATAAATTACATTTTGTGAGTTACAATTGGTGAAGCATTGTAATGTGTGTTTCGAATTCTCATATTCAAACAGTTTCGTGTTAGAAGTGGACTCGCATGCCATACAATTATTACATTTATAGTGACATTTCAGTGGTGGTAAGTTGAGAAAGGAGTGTATAGATTGGTCCTTAGTGGTGGATTTTGGGCCTCACTAAGTGATCCCTGATGTTACGTCCTCTTTTGAAAGCAAGAGAGGGTGCCTGTAGTGAGATCTAGAGGGGCAAGGACTGTCCAGTGTTTTTATCATTTTAGTAACTTTGTTGCTGGCAGGGCAAAATGTGGTCACACACGTGATTCTAGATAAGGGCGTTTTCTCTGGGTTGTAGGAGGTGGTCGCGGTGGGAATACCAGGCACGTTTCATGGAACGTTTGACTAACCGTCTTGGGTAACCTCGGTCGGTCAGTTTCTTACAGAGTAATTCAGATTCTTGGAAGAAGTCTTCTTTGAACTTACAGTTCCTTCTGATTCTCAGGAATTGCCCGTAGGGCAGGCCGTCTCAGCGCCCTGGGGTGTGCACTGTTGTATTGAAGGAGGTGTTACGCTCAGTTGGTTTTCTAAATAGGGTAGTGTAGAGCTCACCATTAGCACATTTAATGGAGACGTCGAGATAATCTATCTTGGTGTTGTCATAGTTGTGAGTGAACCTAAGGTCGGCTTGTGCATTATTGAGCCAGGAGCAAAATGCTTCTAGTTCAGTATTGGTGCCAGACCAGATCATGAAGACGTCATCTATGTATCTGCGCCATGTGCCTATTTTAGGAAGAAATGGATTCATACAGTTAAGAATGGTATTCATCTCTATGTCGTCCACAAACAGAATTGCAAAATTTGGAGCAAAAATTGCCCCCATTGAAGTGCCCTTACACTGCCTGTAGTACTTGTTATCAAACAGAAAATAGTTTCTAGTTAGGGCGATTTCGAGGAGTGAGATGATAAAATCTGTAGGTACCTGGTGAGGAGCTGGGCGCAGGTTAAGATGTTTTTTAATGACTTCCATCCCTTTGTGTTGGGGGATATTTGTGTATAGGGACTCAATGTCCATAGTGACAAGGAACTCAGTTTGGGGATCAAAGGGTTGGGACTCGATAAGATTAATCAGATGGGTGGTGTCTTTCACATAGGTGGTAGTTGTCTGTACCATGTCTTTGATAAAAAAATCAATGTATTTACCCAGGGGCTCTAGGATGGAACCACAACTTGAGAGTATTGGTCTTCCAGGTGGAACTTCTAGGTTTTTGTGCATTTTGGGGAGGGTGTACAGGACAGGTGTCCGTGGAGTCTTATTGTTAAGAAATGCAAATTAATTCCTACTTTATAAATCCTTCTTCTAACCCCTGTTGGGTCGTGTGAAGGATGAGGTCGCTGATTTCTTTAACAGGGTCACGTGCCAAGAGCTCGTAATGGGTGGTATTAGCGAGTTGGCGATAAATTTCTTTATCGTATGCAGTTCTGTCCTGTAATACTATCCCTCCTCCTTTGTCGCAGGAGTTTAATCACAATGTCATCTAGTGCTTTGAGTTTATTAAGGCTATGTTTTCTTCTAGACTTAAGTCTAGAAGAAAACA
Source organism: Calotriton arnoldi (assembly GCA_963921515.1). Lineage (NCBI taxonomy): Eukaryota > Metazoa > Chordata > Amphibia > Caudata > Salamandridae > Calotriton > Calotriton arnoldi. The sequence goes on along the minus strand of CAWUFW010003170.1, from coordinate 1,436,801 downwards.
TAGCCTTAATTCATAGACTTAAGTCTAGAAGAAAAACATAGCCTTAATAAACTCAAAGCACTAGATGACATTGTGATTAAACCCTGCGACAAAGGAGGAGGGATAGTATTACAGGACAGAACTGCATACGATAAAGAAATTTATCGCCAACTCGCTAATACCACCCATTACGAGCTCTTGGCACGTGACCCTGTTAAAGAAATCAGCGACCTCATCCTTCACACGACCCAACAGGGGTTAGAAGGATTCATAAGTAGGAATAAATTTGCATTTCTTAACAATAAGACTCCACGGACACCTGTCCTGTACACCCTCCCCAAAATGCACAAAAAGCTAGAAGTTCCACCTAGAAGACCAATACTCTCAGGTTGTGGTTCCATCCTAGAACCCCTGGGTAAATACATTGATTTTTTTTGATCAAAGACATGGTACAGACAACTACCACCTATGTGAAAGACACCACCCATCTGATTAATCTTATCGAGTCCCAACCCTTTAATCCCCAAACTGAGCTCCTTGTCACTATGGACATTGAGTCCCTATACACAAATATCCCCCAACACAAAGGGATGGAAGTCATTAAAAAACATCTTAACCTGCGCCCAGCTCCTCACCAGGTACCTACAGATTTTATCATCTCACTCCTCGAAATCGCCCTAACTAGAAACTATTTTCTGTTTGATAACAAGTACTACAGGCAGTGTAAGGGCACTTCAATGGGGGCAATTTTTGCTCCAAATTTTGCAATTCTGTTTGTGGACGACATAGAGATGAATACCATTCTTAACTGTATGAATCCATTTCTTACTAAAATACGCACATGGCGCAGATACATAGATGACGTCTTCATGATCTGGTCTGGCACCAATACTGAACTAGAAGCATTTTGCTCCTGGCTCAATAATGCACAAGCCGACCTTAGGTTCACTCACAACTATGACAACACCAAGATAGATTATCTCAACGTCTCCATTAAATGTGCTAATGGTGAGCTCTACACTACCCTATTTAGAAAACCAACTGAGCGTAACACCCTCCTTCAATACAACAGTGCACACCCCAGGGCACTGAGAGACGGCCTGCCCTACGGGCAATTCCTGAGAATCAGAAGGAACTGTAAGTTCAAAGAAGACTTCTTCCAAGAATCTGAATTACTCTGTAAGAAACTGACCGACCGAGGTTACCCAAGACGGTTAGTCAAACGTTCCATGAAACGTGCCTGGTATTCCCACCGCGACCACCTCCTACAACCCAGAGAAAAAACGCCCTTATCTAGAATCACGTGTGTGACCACATTTTGCCCTGCCAGCAACAAAGTTACTAAAATGATAAAAAAAACACTGGACAGTCCTTGCCCCTCTAGATCTCACTACAGGCACCCCTCCCTTTGCTTTCAAAAGAGGATGTAACATCAGGGATCACTTAGTGAGGGCCCAAAAATCCACCACTAAGGACCAATCTATACACTCCTTTCTCAACTTACCACCACTGAAATGTCACTATAAATGTAATAATTGTATGGCATGCGAGTCCACTTAACACGAAACTGTTTGAATACGAGATTCGAACACACATTACAATGCTTCACCAATTGTAACTCACAAAATGTAATTTATTGCATTGAATGTCCCTGTAAATTGCGGTACATTGGACAAACCACACAGAAGATCAAGTCCAGAATTGCCCGGCACAGGAGCAGAATCAAATGCAAGACCACAACAGCACCACTCGTGGAACATTTTATTGAAAAAGGACATTCAGAAACAGACTTCACATGGCAAGTGATTGACAGCTTGCTACCCAGCTACAGAGGTGGAAACCAACAACAAATCTTGAACCGCCTTGAATGTAAATGGATTTTCAAATGTCGGACTATCGAAAATGGAGTGAACTCTTTGGAGGAATGGAATGCCATTCTTTAAAGCTCTGGTAGCTTTTTCTACAGAATTACAGACACAGACCTAGCTCTGACCTTAACGACGCCTGTTGTCTAGCATATTCTAGTAGCAATTCCTGCTGTCTCGCATACCCTAATATCATCTAGGACCCCAGCGATACTGAATGCACAAGTTACTAACTTGTGTAACGATATATCTGTAAGAGACAGTAGTTAGTGATAGATTCCTTACCTTAGAATATCCCCAGGCGTCAGGCTGGATCCGGAAAGTTTTGCGTAGCAGTACCCTTTGCGCTGCCGGTAGGCGGCGTCGTGCGGCTCCGCGTCCGTCGTCGGGCGTCGTGATCGCCGGGATGACGTCGCGGGCAGTACTTAGACGCCGCCCCTGCGCGCTGACGTCAGTTCTGTACACGACTTTCCGCGCCAGGAACGCAGAGCCATGCAAGAAGCTGACACAGGTGTCTGAAAAATACTAGGGCCCTGAAAGGGATGTCCTTAACCCTAGAAATCAGTTCGCAGAACGGGAGGATGGGTGGGGCGGTAAGGAATCTATCACTAACTACTGTCTCTTACAGATATATCGTTACACAAGTTAGTAACTTGTGCATCTGAAAGAGACACGTTAGTGATAGATTCCTTACCTTAGAATAGATACCCCAGCAATACCAACCCCGGTGGTGGGTCTGCGAACAAAGATCAGACAAGGAAGTCCTGGAGGACAGAACGGCCAAAGAAGCCGTCCCTCCGGACCTGACTGTCAAGGCAGTAATGCTTAGTAAACGTGTGCAGCGAGGCCCACGTAGCTGCCTGACAGATAACCGGCAGCGGAACCCCGCGGCCCAAGGCCGTGGTAGCAGCCGTTGCCCTGGTGGAATGGGCACGCAGCCCAACAGGAGGCTCCTTCTTAGCCAAAGAATAGCAGGTCTTGATGCACAAGGTAACCCAGCGGGAGATGGTCCTCTTGTGCACCGCCCGACCTTTTTGGCGCCCACGTAGCCAACAAAGAGCTGGTCATCCACCCGGAAGTGTTTCGTGCGGTCGATATAGAAGGAGAGCGCACGTTTTGGGTCCAGACGGTGGAGCCTCTCTTCCTCTCTGGAAGGATGCGGAGGCGGAAAGAAGGTGGGCAAAGTGATGGTCTGCCCAATGTGGAAAGCAGTAACCACCTTTGGCAAGAAGGACGGACGCGTCCGAAGAACAACCTTGTCTGGATGAACAGACAGAAAGGAGGTTTGCTAAGAAAGAGCCTGGAGCTCACTCACCCGCCGAGCGGAGGTGATGGCCACCAGAAAGGCTGCCTTTAGAGTCAGAAGACGAAGAGGACAGTTATGCAGAGGCTCAAAGGGAGCGCACATTAAAAAGGTAAGAACCAAGTTCAAGTCCCACTGAGGCATTACAAACGGAACAGGAGGGAAGAGGTGAGTAATGCCTTTTAAGAACCTGTTAACAACAGGGGACTTGAAAAGGGAGGGCTGATCAGGGAGCCTGAGGAAGGCCGAGATAGCACAAAGATAACCCTTGATGGTACCCAGGGCAGAACCCTGTTGGGCCAGAGAGAGAAGGAACAGAAGGACCTCAGAAAGAGGGGCAGAAAGGGGATCCACAGCCTTTGCTGTGCACCATGCCACAAATTTGATTCCACCTGCAGGCGTATACCACCTTAGTGGAGGGACGCCTGGCTGCCAGAATCACATCACAAACTTCGGGAGGCAAGTCGAAAGGAATCAACTGCCGCCGCTCAATCTCCACGCAAGCAGGTGTAGACTGGACAGGTTCGGGTGGAGGACCGTCCCCTGGTGCTGCGACAGAAGATCCTCCCGAAGAGGCAGACGGATCGGGGATCTATGCTCATATTGAGTAGCTCGGGATACCAAACTCTTCGAGCCCAGTCCGGAGCCACAAGAATGACTTGGGCCCGGTCGTGCCGAATCTTCTTCAACACTCTGGGTAGAAGTGGTATAGGCGGAAAGGCGTACAACAGACCGCAACTCCACTCGCGACGAAGCTGCCGCCGAGCGAGTGCCGCCTTGGAAATTCCAACGCGCAGAACTGATGACATTGCGCGTTCTCTTCGGTGGCGAATAGATCTAACCAAGGCTCTCCCCACTGTAGAAAGAGTCCTTGCGCCACTTCCGAGTGAAGACGCCATTCGTGATCCATCATGCACCTGCGGCTGAGTTCGTCCGCCCTGGCGTTCAGAGAACCTGCCAGGTGTTGAACCATCAGGAACATGCCCTGATGTTCCAGCCATGTCCAGAGGCGCAGAGCCTCCTGACAAAGGGTCCAAGACCCCACCCCGCCCTGTTTGTTGCAGTACCACATGGCGGTGGTGTTGTCTGTGAACACCTGCACTACCTTCCCTTTGACAGAGGGAAGGAATGCCTTGAGTGCAAGCCGGATCGCCCGGAGCTCCAGAAGGTTGATATGGAGCCGGGACTCCGCCCGGAGACCAGAGGCCTCTGATCTCCGCCTTCTCCCATGTGACCGCCCCATCCCAGAAGGGACGCGTCCGTCACAACTGTATGCTCTGGCTGGGGAAGGGAGAGGGATCTGCCCATGACCCATTGCCGGTTTGAGAGCCACCACTGCAACTGTTTTGCAGTCCCCTCCGAGATCTGGACGTGATCGGACAGGTTGCCCTGGTGCTGCGCCCACTGGAACTTCAGGTCCCACTGCAAAGCCCGCATATGCCATCTGGCATGATTGACCAGCAGGATGCAGGAGGCCATGAGGCCCAGCAGCCTCAGGGTCATCCGTACCGAAACCCAGGATAAAGGCCGAAAGATCGGAATCATAGCCTGAATATCCCGGACTCGCCGTTCGGGAGGATAAGCCCGAAACTGCGTCGTGTCCAGAACTGCTCCGATGAAAAGGAGCTGTGGAGAAGGAATCAGATGCGACTTCGGCACATTGATGGAGAACCCCAGCGAGTGCAGGAGTTCGGCCGTAGTCTGGAGGTGGGAGACGACTGCCTGGGACGAGCCCGCCTTCAGCAGCCAGTCGTCGAGGTAGGGGAAGACTGAAACCCCTGCCCGGCGCAGATGAGCTGCGACCACCGCCATCACTTTCGTGAACACCCGAGGGGCACTTGTAAGGCCAAAGGGGAGCACGGTGAACTGAAAATGCTCGGGGCCTACCGTGAACCGAAGGTAACGCCGGTGGGCCGGCAGGACGGGGATGTGGAAATACGCGTCCTGCAAGTCCAACGCTACCAACCAGTCTCCTGGGTCGAGGGCAGTCAAGACCTGAGCTAGGGTGAGCATCTTGAACTTCTCCTTCCGGAGGAAGCGATTGACGTTCCGGAGGTCCAAGATAGGACGCATGTCCTCCTTGTCCTTTTGGGCACCAGAAAGTAGTGGGAGTAGCAACCACACCCTACTTCTGGGGTCGGAACATGCTCGATGGCCCTCTTGGTCAAGAGGGCCGTGACTTCCTTCTGTAGAAGCACCAAGTGATCCCCTGACATGCGGTGGAATTGAGGTGGCATGGCTGGGGGTGGTCTCGAAGGGGAGGGAGTAGCCCCTTCGGACAATGTCCAAGACCCACCTGTCCGAGGTGATGGTGCGCCAGTGGGGAAGGTGATGGCGGACCCTGCCCCTACTGGCGTGCCGTGCACCTGAAAGGAGGGACTAGGAGGGCTTGGAGGCCGCGGACGGGTTGGAGGTGGTGGCCTGACCCGCACGCTGGTTGCCCGATCCGCCACGGCGGAATCCACGCCCTCGGCCACGCGAAGACGCCTGCTGCGCGGGCCGGTGGCTGGGCTGCTGACGTGAAGGGCGCCCTACCGTGGCCACGATAGGGGCGAAAAGCAGAAGGTAGCGGAGGGCGTGTAGCAGAAAGGCCCAGGGACTTTGCAGTAGCCCGTGAGTCCTTAAAGCGCTCCAACGCATGGTCTGCTTTGGACCCAAAAGACCGACTCCATCAAAGGGCATGTCCATGAGAGTATTCTGGACATCCCCTGAAAAACCAGTGGTTCTCAGCCAGGCGTGGCGCCGGAGCGCCACCGTCGTTGCAATCGACCTGCCCAGCGAGTCGGCGGTGTCAAGGCCACAACGGATAGTGTATTTGGCCGCATCCCTTCCTTCCGCAATGGCGCGGGAAAGCAGTGCCTGGACCTCCTCAGGGCACTGGGGCAAAACATCCGCCACCGAATCCCACAGGGAGTGGGTATATCGGCCCAAAAGACAAGCGGTGTTAACGGACCGCAAGCCAGCACTGGAGGAAGAAAACCTTTCTTCCCAAACTGATCCAGGCGTTTGGATTCCCTATCCGGAGGAGCGGTAGGGAAGGCGGTTTGGGAAGCGGAGGCTTGGACAACCAAGCTCTCAGGAGTGGGGTGGACAGAAAGAAACAGGGGTCGCCCGGAGCGGGGCGATGGCGTCGTGACACGTTCCGATCCACAGGAGCCCCTGTGTTGGGCTTGGACCAGGCGCCCAAAGAACGTCAGTGAGGGCGTCGTTAAACGGCAGCACAGTCTCCGCAGAGGAGGCTGCCGGCTGAAGCACCTCTGTCAAGATGTTAGTCTTGACCGTCAAAGTAGGGAGCTGGAGACGTAAGGCCCCAGCAGCCCTACGCAACACCGTACCAAAATTGGCCCCCTCCTCCGTAGCCACGGGAGGAGACAGCATGCCAGTGTCAGGAGAAGTATCCAGACCACTGGCCTCCCTAGACTCTCTGTCCAGTCCTCATCATACTGACAGTGGCGTGTCAGAGGGTCATCAGACCCCTCCCAGTCCTCCTGGTCCTCCTCTGGTTCAAAATAAGGAGGAGGAGGGACATTTGGGACCCAAGGGCCCCTCGGCGCCGGAGCCGGCGCCGAGCGACGCCGCTCCGGGTCCATGTCCGGAGCCGGAAGGAACTGGGGGACGACGCCGCCCGGAGCCCAGGGCGGCGTCGAGAACGGCACCGGAGACATCGGCGCCGGCGGAGGTGTCGTGAGGTCGACCGGCGTCGATGGGGGTTGTGGAGCCGGGATCGAGGCCGGGCCGAAGCCGGAGCCGGGATCGAGGCTGGAGGCTCGGGCGACGCCGGGGCCGGAGCCGCCGGCGACGCCGGAGCAACCCCATCAGGCCCGCGGGGCCCGAAGGCGCACCGGAGGGGCCTGAAGGCCCGAAGAGGCGGGCCATGGCCGACAGGAACTCCTGTACCTTGGCCGGATCCGCCCCGAACCCGGGAAGGGCGGGTATGACGGGGCGACTCCACAGGCAAGTCCGGGGCCGCGGGGCGGGGACGGTGCCGGGAGGGGCCTCAGCCGAGTCGCGAGACCGGCGAGGCGAAGTCCGAGAGCGACGATGCTTCTTGGACTTCTTGTGCTTAGACTTACCGGACGAAGAAGTCGACGACCGGTGTGCACTCCGCGAGCGACCCCTGGACCTCTCACGCGACCGGGGCTTCCGCGGAGCCGAATGCCGGGCCTCGAGGAGCTTTCGAGACCGCTCTCGCAAAGCTTTCGGGTTGAGGGCCTGGCATTCGGGACAAGACTCGGTGTCGTGGCCTCGGCCGAGGCAGAAGAGACACTCCCAATGCGGGTCGGTGACGGACATCATCCGCGCACAGGCGCCGCATCGCTTGAAGCCGGGCATCCCTACGACACCTTAAAGTTGGAAAAACCAGTGAAAAAATCACCAAAAAGTATGGTCAAAAATTGACCAGGGCACTGCTCTTCCCGGATCTGCGCTTGCTGGCGCGGAAAAGAAGAACTGACGTCAGCGCGCAGGGGCGGCGTCTAAGTACTGCCCGCGACGTCATCCCGGCGATCACGACGCCGACGACGGACGCGGAGCCGCACGACGCCGCCTACCGACGCGCAAGGGTACTGCTACGCAAAACTTTCCGGATCCAGCCTGACGCCTGGGGATATTCTAAGGTAAGGAATCTATCACTAACGTGTCTCTTTCAGATAATTGTGTATACATATATATATTATTTATTTTTATTTTTTTCATTCATTTATGTCATTTTTTGTATGCGTTTCACAATATACACTGTTTCTACTCTGTAAATAATAATATTCTCCCACTGTGTTCTTCGAATTAATGATGATATATTCTGTTACGGAATTGATCTTACACCTACTTCTTCTGATCGTCCTAATTAACGCGCGTGGTTAACACCTGCAACCTTGAGCATTAGACATACCATCCCCTCCCCTTTTATTCATTCCCTTTAATTATTGTCCATCCAGCGCCAATTAGCACCCCTTGAATTATCCCTGCCTTATGCCTCCGGCTACAATAACCTTCTATTCACTTCTCTTCTGCTTCCGTATTAATTCTGCCTATTAGAAACACGAGGCTACACTATGTAGTTTTTCGGCTTCTTTTATTTACAGAAAAGCTTCATTTCCTTCAGCTGCTGGCAAGTTTCCAGGACGCACACTTATGCGCACCTGACGTTTCCTAATTAGTAATGCCCTGTGGCTTCCCCCAGCTGAGGCCAAGTATAAATTAGTCTACACACACGCCACTTCCGCATTCATTAGCCAGCAGCAGCAGGACGTCTCCGACTGCACGGCTTCAGGCACCCATTCATTGCCCTATCGCCCAACAAAATAAGTAAGTAAGCTCTACTGCACCCCTGCGCTTCAAGTTTCACGAGCGTCAGGTCCATGTAACTTGATATCCTATATTATCTACATTGCAGATTGATACTGCCCTGGTGGCTTCATGTACTACCCAGCTGCACTGCTTTAGTCTGCTTGATCTCACATGACGATTTAAGTAAGTTCCTGACTCGCTTTACCTAAACTCTATTAATTAACTTCCTCACCGCTTGTCTTTCCAATTATGGTTCTTCTTTTTCCAAACAGTCTGGCTTTTAAAACACACTGCCTACGGGGAGCCCTTGACTCCCGTGCTGATTCACTGTCCCTGGGAACCACCCAGCTAATCATGGGTTATTTTCCTTAAACCCAAGTAAGTGCCTTATCACCTGCCGTGACCTTAGACACTTCCCTTGTCCCAGTACTAAGTTTTAATGCATTTCCCTCCCTTTCTTTCCCGCTCGGCAGTTTGCTTCGGACCAAGTTTTTCCGTCCTTTAACTTACCGCCAGTGACTACGATCAATTAGTACGATCACTAAGTATGTTTCTCTTTATGTTTAATTATGCAGACCCCTTTGCTGCCTAGCGCTTATGCTCACAACACCGGCGATTACTTAGAACCGTCTCCAGCCTGCTTAATATGCTCAATACTCCCTCACTGCTGCTCCTCCTTAGCTGCTCATTCTAGTACAAAGCAACTTTAGTAATTTACTCGCCCGTTCCCTAACTTAAAACAGTTTTGAGTAATTCCTACAGTGAATTATTTCGCTATAATTTCCACTCACTTCCCTTTCTTCTCCCTTGGACTCCTTGATTATTATACCAGTCCAATGCTAAAATTAATTAATTCCATACAGGAGCAAAAAAATTCCTAAATTAAATGTATTTAATAGTATGTCTAAATGCACATATACAGGGTCTAAAATAAATGTGTTCCCCTTTCCCTCTACCCCTTTTATTTCAGCTAGCTCACCATTGTCCTGAAGATGAACCCCAATAATTGGGTTCGAAACGCCGTCGACCATTCTACAACATGACCTCCTTGTAACCTGTATAAATCATTTAGGGAGTTCAACTATATTGTTGTCAATGCGATGTCTTTTTAAAAAAAGTTCACTATCACTATTTCACGTCACGCTTTCTTTCACTTACTGTGTGAGCACCCCAAAAAATTGAAATTTATGCGAATAAATATCTGTCATTCTGTGACCTATATGACCCTTTACAGACTCTTTTTCTTGCTCCCTATTGAATTAAATTCATTTTTTGAAAAATACAGTGCCCCTCTCTGGGTCACCACTCTTGCTATTGGACCTTTTTAGGCCACACTTGAACCATTGTTCTTATAAATCCAGTACCACCCCAGGTTCATATATCGGAATACCCTTGTTTCCCAAAAATCTCCCCTCAAAATTCAGGACATTTTCTGTGCAACCGCTAGTTTTATTTTCTGTTCATTAAAGTACCTAAAAGCCGCAGGGACGGGGCAGCGAGGCGCTCTACACAACGGATGTGGCTTTTCTATCGAATATATGTGTGACAGCCCCTGAATGTGTCAGTATCGTCTCCTCCCCTTGTGTGTCAAGATTGTCAGCCATCCAACCACTTTCTTTACCGCACTAGTGTACACAACACGCTGATTTACACTTCAAACAAACAGCATAGCTGCCACCTGGCTCCATGTCAGAAGAGAGGCACCAGGCTAGCCCTATCTTTCCAGTCAGCAGCACTAAGCTTGGCGGGACTCTCTCCCGGTACATACATGCATGCATCTCACTGCCCCGATCTGGACAGTGACGCTGCATGAAGTACAGGAGGACTGGTTGGGACCCTTGGGTAGTTTTGGAACTCCTAAAAGCAGTCTCAGCAGAGACCTCAAGGACTGAATGAGCATGAACGATGAGCTCGTCGCGCCCTCTAGCTGCACTTTTAGAAGCTTAACGGGCCGTGGAAGAGGGGGCGGAGGGGGTCCTCACTGGACTCTGTAGTTGGAGTCCGGCTCCTTTCCGAAGTACTAAGGTCACCCAGGCGCCTAGAGTTGCCATTAGTGTGTGACATACAAAAGCACGTAATATTCGTGAACAAAATCATACTGGTTCTATAAATCACCATTGCTCAGAACATCGCGATTCACAACGTGCATACAAAGTAAAGCTATACACGCGTCCGCTACAATTACTGCGCTTGTGAGGACGCCATGATACCGCCGACTTAAAAAAAGCTGTCGCCATGCCATTGTGCGAATGAAAAAAAGAAAGTGCTCACCCAGCAAGTAGAAGGCACTGTGTCACGCCGCAAGTAAAAGAGCCAATCCCGGTGGGTGGGGCCAAAAGCGGACAGGGTGGCAACCCTCAGTGTAATGACTGCCTCCGGTGCAATCATTACACTGTGTTTTGCGTCATCCATGACGCAAAACGACGCGCACGAATCCAAATTGCAGGCGGAGCAGCGACACGACTTCTGGAATCGTATCGATTCCAAGAAGCCCTCGCATGGCGAGAGCAGCGCATGCGCGCTGCTAACGCCAGGCGAGACCTAAAAAGATCAATTGATGGACAGAATGCAGAACAATGACATACATTCACCCCAGTACAGAGATCTGGGCCTAAATCCATCGTTTTTTTGCTCACCATGCCATTCCAGTTTGGACCCAGCCATATGCAAATCAGTCTTGACCCTGCGCCCAATGGGAACAGTCCAGCCCGAACTGCCAGGCCAGGTCCTCCCTGGACTGGAAATAAGCATCCTAGGACCGGTTTCGGGCTTTCAGCCCTCATCAGCCAGGATAGCTTGACTCCAGTGGCATGGAGAGCACGGGACCCACGTCTGGGCATACCCGTCCCACTCCGGGTGACAAATGCAAGAAGAACAATTGATGGACAGAATGCAGAACAATGACATACATTCACCCCAGTACAGAGATCTGGGCCTAAATCCATCGCTTTTTGCTCACCATGCCATTCCAGTTTGGACCCAGCCATATGCAAATCAGTCTTGACCCTGCGCCCAATGGGAACAGTCCAGCTCGAACTGCCAGGCCAGGTCCTCCCTGGACTGGAAACAAGCATCCTAGGACCGGTTTCGGGCTTTCAGCCCTCATCAGCCAGGATAGCTTGACTCCAGTGGCATGAGGGCTGTTAGCCCGAAACCGGTCTCAGGATGCTTGTTTCTGGTCCAGGGAAGACATGGCTTGGCAGTAAGGCTGGACTGTTCCCATGAGGCACAGGGTCAAGACTGATTTGCATATAGCTGTGTCTGAACTTGGGTGGCGAAGTGAGCTAAAGAACGATGATGGATTCAACCCAAATCTGTGACTGGGGGTGAGTGTCTGAAAAGTTTCAGCGCTCCGTCCATCATCTCCTTGTGTTTGCTTTGTTCGCCCCAAGTTGGCAGGGTATGCCCAGACGTGGGTCCCTTGCTCACTTTGCCACTGGATTCAAGCTAGCCTGGCTTATGAGGGCTGTTAGCCCGAAACCGGTCTCAGGATGCTTGTTTCCGGTCCAGGGAAGACATGGCTTGGCAGTTCGGGCTGGACTGTTCCCATGAGGCACAGGGTCAAGACTGATTTGCATATAGCTGTGTCTGAACTGGGGTGGCGAAGTGAGCTAAAGAACGATGATGGATTCAACCCAAATCTGTGACTGGGGGTGAGTGTCTGAAAAGTTTCAGCGCTCCGTCCATCATCTCCTTGTGTTTGCTTAGGTAGCTCAGTGCACATATACTGAAGTATGCTTTGAAAGATACAACTACAACCACAATGGTGATCGAGATCCGGTAAAGGCTCAACCAAGGAGTGTAAGATCAGAAATGGCTGCGTGTGGCAGAGTACAAATGGAGGTTGGGACATCTAGTGTTATCTCATCTAGTGGTATGGGGATTGTTGACTTCTTGGAGCACTCAGCTCAATGGCACTTACTTCTTTTTAAGATAAGGAGCTTTTGGAGGAACGAGCTGTTCTTAAAATGTCTCTTTAAAACCAAATTACTTTGTTGCATCTTCTAGTAATTTTTTATTTTTATAGAACGGCAACAGTCTGTGTATGGACAACTGATACATGACTGAAATATGCAAATGATAAATTAAAATGTTTTGAGAAGATGCATTGCAAAGTACTTTCAAATTCCATGGGAACATACACTAAGTGACTGCAGACACTGACGTATCCGGATTCAGAAGATCATGGTCCAGAGGTAGATAAGGAGTGGATTGGACCTCTACCTTAGGCATCTTCTACTATGTTCAAAACTTGAGTTAACTGTGATGTAGCTTCACAGGTGTAAAGACACTTGATTGGTCGATAAATCAGTAAATTAAATTTGGGACTAGAGATGGATTAATGTTTTAAACATGGTATAAAAGAACTTTAGCAAACTGACATTACATTTTAAAAAGTAGGGAACAGACTCATTAAATGTTCTCCAACTTTGTCGAAAATGATAATACATTCTTTGTTTGTGATGATGTAGATACAAATCTAAAGCTTTAACAAACACAGGCAAGGACATGTCAAAGGTTTCAAATATTTTTTTAAACCAAAAAAAACTCCCAAACAGAAGGAATGTGTGCACACCAAAGAAAGACAAGGCAAAATAACTGAAGGGATAAGAAGAGGATTTTGTGGTTAAATCACCAGATCACCGAGGTAAAAACACATCCCGTTCTGGCAAGGGAGCAGATAGTTGCCACTCTGTCTAAACAAGATTTAGTTGTTGCTTATACCACCTACAAGCTGTGATTTGGTTACTTTTTATATAGATCTTTTTGGATTAATGTATATGTAAATGCAACCTGCATAAGCATTTTCTCAAACAATGGATGTCTTCTCTCGTTACCCTCACCTCTAACATTGAGTAGGATGTCTTTAAAGGAAATGGAAAACTTCGTTGTATTACTCTTGCAAAGTGATCATGATAAAGATATTCTTTCTGTGAACATGTAACCTTGACTTGTTAACACAATTTGCATGATCTGAGTGCTATTAACATTTTTTCGAGCCTGATCATATATAATCTTGAAAAAAAAGAGTAGGAAAGCCCTGAGACCCTTCTCTCTATTTTAGCAAAAGTTACTCGGATCTGATTCATGATATAACAAATGAGCCTGAACTTATTTGTAAAAGAGGGAAGAAGCTTAGCTATTTTGAATGAAAAATTATGTTAACAAAGTAAATGTTAATTGAGTCTTATAAGAATTAGGTAAAATTGATCGACCAAATAACAAGAGTAGAACGGTTAAGTAATCAATGATAACATTCTGTGAGCTATGTGGCTAGTTCTTTTAAATATACATGAAATATATTAATGATATGCCTTGGGATCAGCTTTTGTGTTTGGGACCTTCACTTACACTGTACACTATGATCAGGCTTACTTACAGTGAAGAGCTTTACAATTCTTGTATTTACCAGAGAGTGTCTACGCACTTACAAGTATGACTCAATTCATTTTGAGCCAACGTTCTAACATTACAGTTCATATTCGATGGCAAGTTTTATTTACAGACTCCTAGTAGAGCAATGGGCTACAAATCTGGAGCGCCACATGTAATCCTTAGAAAGGGTCTCTGCAAAGAAGAACATGCCTGATTAGCAAATTTATCTCAATATATGGAACACCTTTTACCATGAATCCGTTGGAGAGATTATAGATCTATAAATTAGAATGGCACTGATACTTTGTTTGAAGAACTTTTACTTTTTAACTAGTATTAAATTCAACTAAATACAAGTAAACAACCAATCTGATCATTTGGTTGAAATTGTAGCTGGGAATAGGAAACTGATATTTATATCTCAATGCAAACAAACCACCTTCAATGCTACTACTTTAAGTCCTGATAACCCTAAAAATCATTTGCAAGTTTGGAAATATTGCAGCTCCTGCAAATATTTTGGAGAAAAATGTAAGAGGGTGAAATATATTTTTAGGCTTGGGTCTATAAGCAGTGGATTATAGCTAAACATGTTAAAGAATAAAGAGACAACTGACAGAAACAAGCATTGGTAATGCAACGGTTTCGCCTATGTAACAAATAAATAGCTTTTTTCATCAATCATCGTCCGGGAGAATGAAAGAGCTCCCTGACAGATAACGCAGGAGTGGACTGGATGTGCCACAGCGGGCAGAGCTGGGGATCCCGGTTCGAGTCTCGGTGGCACCGCGCAACATCCTTTGATTCTATGCAAATCACTTAATCTCTCCGGGTGATAAATTGTTATATCAATATGCTGCAAGAGTAAAAGGCAAAAATGTATGAAAATATAGTTCCACCAAAGCGGATGTTAACAGTATTTCGGCAGCGGGAAACTGATAAAAGAAGCAGATGATGAACAAGCATTGGTAAATGCAGGAAAATATGCTACAGCCAATAGAAATGGAGGAGAGGTAAGTGGCACTCACAGGAACCAATGAGAAGCCAGGAAAGAGAAGAGGCGGGATGTAAGTCCCTTTTAAGTTTATATTAAAAACAATAGATTTCTCAAGCACAGCGCAAGCCCTGTGCAGGCGAAACCTAAAAATGACTATTATGGAAACAACATACCTAATGACACTGGCAACTCTTACGCTTAGATAAAGATTTAATGTTGTCAGACAAACTCTCCTTGTCCTCTCACATTACTCTCTCACACAGGCAACCACAATTTAGTTAAGGTTGGCAAGCTCGGCATCTTCAATCATTTCAAATGGTGTGTAAATAACTTTAAGCAAAACAATGTGGACGAACCCACTGAGAAGAGAGTTGTCAAGACTCACTGTCGTAATAAACAGTACCAAGGAACCATTAGGTTTTCTTAAAAGACCCCTCACACACCAACCTGGTTGGTGTCATGCATCATTGGGGTCCCAACCGGGTGGCCGAATGCCCCCCGGTTGTGCTACAACGCCTGATTATTATATAGTTTGACCACTTTCTGACAACTAAGAGTAAAGCTCTTCATTAGTTGCGCTTTTTGATTTTAACTGTATCCTGGGCCGCCACCAATAAACACATTAGGTAAGGATTCCCAGAGATATTTTTAACTTGCACTACACCACTTCACACAAATACACCACACCAGCTCCGCTGTAATCAGGCGCTGTAGCACAACCGGGGGCATTCGGCCGCCCGGTTGGGACCCCAATGATAAGCATGACACCAACCAGGTTGGTGTGTGAGGGGTCTTTTAAGAAAACCTAATGGTTCCTTGGTACTGTTTATTACGACAGTGAGTCTTGACAACTCTCTTCTCAGTGGGTTCGTCCACATTGTTTTGCTTATACCTGAACCGGGGATAGGGACGTACCCCGCAATTTCCTCGCTCTTTCCTTGGTTTATAGTGTAAATAACTTTGCCAGTATTAGTGTTATTTAGAATTTCGAAAAACCCGGCAGGCCTGGAATCTTGATAGCACTGCTGTCAGAGATCTGTTTCTGACCTCTTCTGAGTGTTTATTTTTCATCTGCTGCTAAGGAAAGGAATCAGTCCAAGAATGAACACCAGGGAAGTAAAATGCTTAGAAATTGTCACTGGTGTTTAACCTTAGCAATCCATGCACTTACTTAAGCAATACTTATCTGATTTGTATTGCTAATATATTTTCTGATAACTGGACGTATTGCATCTGTCTACCATTATTCATTTAAGATTGCTACGGCTAGGTAGCAACCACTCACATATCTAACATGTCAAGTGTGACAATAACAGCCATTTTAGGTTTACGGATAAACAGCACTTCAGATGCACAAACCTTGGAACGACACTTTTACTGGAGAAAAAAACTATCAAGTCCCTACTGCAGAGTGCAGCTGGCTAAAAAGATCAGACAGGTTAGAAGAGTCATCTGGTTAAGGCCGAGTTGCCTTAAGGCAACGTAAGGCTAGTTGCCAGCATAGTCGCCTCCCATAAATATCACTTTTAAAAGAGAGGCAGACTTGGAGCAAGTAATGTTAGTACTACGACTCAGAGGCTGGGCGGACTGAGGAATACAGGGCCCTCGGGTCTAGTGAGGTGCGGAACTGCACAAAACGGGGATTGCCTCAAAGGGGGGAGGTTTCCCTTTTAAGGACGGTTTCCCTCACCCACTAATGGTGGCATGCTTCATCATCGGGAATCCTCCTCGCACCATGGAGCCTAGTCAAGGTGCGGGCTGCAACCCCCTCGCTGCAAGGGAGGAACTCAGGAATGTTTTAAGGGAGGGGTTGTTACTAAAACCCAACGTGAGCTACCAAGGTGTCGTGAGGTGTGCAGTGCAAGTGAAAAGGCAGATTAAAACTAACTACAAGGTTCAACTTATAAACTTTATTCTGGCTGCCCTGTGCTAGGATTAAAAACACAAATGTACGACTGAAATCATTAGATTCAGTCGTACTGATTAATGATTGACATGTTTCAGCCAATGACCTGGCAACTGTCGTGGCTTTCTTCAGGATCAATAAATAGCTACTGCCGTGAAAAAAGTGAGTAGACAAGTAAGATAAAAAAACATTGGTTGTGTTAACTTTCAATACAAAACCAGTGATCCTGGGGAGTCAGGAGGGCGGATTCACCGGTACGACCTGTGTGGGGGAACATAAACAACATACCAAGCATATGAAACAATTTCTGATTGTTATAGCAGCCCATATTTGGCAGTTCAACAATATACCAGATCAAGACACTCTAAACCTTGGTCCGATTTTTAATAATAAAATCATCATCATATATGTAGTGTTGTATGTTGTTAAAGTGTAATTATACATTAGCTCTAGCGGGGACCACTCACCTGCAATAGTCAGGCATCGTGACCCATCTGTCCTAGGGATTTGCCTAAGGTGCAAACGCAGCTCCAACCTGTTAGATAAAGGTTGTGGCGTTAGGTACACATCAACGATGTGGTGATAGTGACAAGCATATAGTAGAAGATGAGACCGGTTCCAAGCAGCGTATTATATAGTTGTTGCCATGTTAACATAAGGTTGTTCAAATAAATATACAAACCAACCGGGGCTATTTGTAAGCAAAGCCCTGAGAAAGGAGATTCTTAATACTTAAAGAAGAAACTAGAAATGCTACAGTCATTAACATAAAAGTCATAATCATGATGTATTCAAGTTGTCCTCTAAAGCAAAAGCCTTGAATCTAGCTCAAACTCTGTGACACTTGTGTGTTCTATGTGCCGCGGTAATGTAGGATCAAAAGGTTAGTCCTGTACATCATTTTCATCCTGTTTTAGGTCAAACGTTTAGGAACAGACGTTGACCCATGGCGGAAAAACCGCAAGTATGCGGTGCCAATAAGAAATATAATGAGTGCACTTAGGGGAGGGCAGCCAAGGTCCGAGTGCGCTGGCATCAGTAGTATCAAGGCGTGTCAGCCCAACCGTAATCTTGACATGAATGTTACTGCCAAATTCAAGATATACGAGATGGATCGCCGCTTACAGGAATGCGGTACCGCTATTATTAATATATGCGCCGCTAACCCAGGAATAAACTGGAGGCCACCCGCAGTTGGTGAAAAATCCAGCAAATGTCGCATCACGCTGATACCTCACAGAGAGGTGGGGGCATTAAAAATTCAAGATATACGTGACGGATCCTCGCTTGCAGGAAAGCGGTGCCGCTATAGTTAATATATGCGCAGCTAACCCAGAGGAGGCCACCCGCAGTTGGAGAATCATGCAACAACTCACATCACGCCGATAACTCAGAGAGGTGGGGGCATTGAAAGTAGTAATCGTCAGAGTTACAGGGCCCAAGACCGGGGTGTCCCGCTTACCGCTTTTGTGCGTCGGGGCTTCAAGGGCGTGTGCACTGGAACAGGAAAGTCAGCCGATCGCAGCTGAATGGCAAACTAATGTACAGGAAGGGTGACCCTGAGCTCGAGACTTCTTCCTGGTGTCGTGTCCCGTGGCATGCTGGGAAACGGGGTTTTCGTAAAGCTCCAACTCCAGAAAGGAGAAGTGTGTTTCACTAGAAGTGGTGTGTGATAGAGTACAATCTCTTACAAGACGTCCCTATATTAGCCCAAACAAGTATTTCAAAAGGACAAAAGAAAACTTGCGATATATAGTGCGAGTAACGGGGTGGTCACCGGGGGGGGAGGGGGGGAGAGATAATAAGCAGAGCGTTGGTTCAGTCGGATGTTTAAACAGCGAACAGGCATAACCTGCCCCACTATGATTTGTCTACAGCTGCCATCTAAATGGCAGATCAAGTGTTTGTGCTGTTGTCATGCCTAATCAAGGTACACTGGTAGCGACGCAACTATTTGACGTGACATCGATTTAGTTCAGTCGTCAGGTGCGTGCACAGTGTCCCCAGTGTCCTCCTGATTTATGGTGTGCATACTATATATCGCGAGTTTTCTTTTGACTAGCAGGTGAGTGGTCCCCACTAGAGCTAATGTATAATTACACTTTAACAACATACAACACTACATATATGTTGATGATGATATTATAAAAAATCGGACCAAGGTTTAGAGTGTCTTGATCTGGTATATTGTTGAACTGCCAAATATGGGCTACTAGAACAATCAGAAATTGTTTCATATGTTTGGTATGTTGTTTATGTTCCCCCACACAGGTCGTACCGGTGAATCCGCCCTCCTGATTCCCCAGGATAACTGGTTTTGTATTGAAAGTTAACACAACCAATGTTTTTTATCTCACTTGTCTACTCACTTTTTCACGGTAGTAGCTATTTATTGATCCTGAAGAAAGCCGCGACACTGGCCAGGTCATTGGCTGAAACATGTCGATCATTAATCAGTACGACTGAATCTAATGATTTCAGTCGTACATTTGTGTTTTTAATCCTAGCACAGGGCAGCCAGAATAAAGTTTATAAGGTGAATCTTGTAGTTAGTTTTAATCCGCCTTTTCACTTGCACTGCACACCTCACGACACCTTGGTAGCTCATGTTGGGTTTTAGTAACAACCCCTCCATCAAAACATCCCTGGGCTCCTCCCTCGCAGCGAGGGGGTTGTAGCCCACACCTTGACTAGGCTTCATGGTGCGAGGAGGATTCCTGATGAAGCATGCCAGCATTGGTGGGTGAGGGAAACAGTCCTTAAAAGGAACCCCCCCCCCCCCTTTTGAGGCAATCCCCGTTTTGTGCAGTTCCACACCTCACTAGACCCGAAGGCCCTGTGTGTACTGAATTATTTGATTGGGGAGTTTGCCCTCGTTGGTCTTCTAAATCTCCTCAGGCCCCCCTTTTTGTGTATATGGGCTGAGGAATAGTCAATTCATATGCTTCTGAGAGGTTGGAAGGAAGAGAGATTTGCATCTGCAAAGCGGGTTCTGAATTAGTCACATGCCAGACCAACAACTGAAAAATTAGCACTACTAGACAGTCCCATGCCAAAATCACCTCTGATAGGCCGATAGGGCTATACTTTAGGAGTGGGTCACCGTGCATCTGAAATGACAATGGGAATTCAAGTTTCAAGCATCCTTCTTCATCCAGCTGACTTCAAATGAACA
This sequence comes from Calotriton arnoldi, assembly GCA_963921515.1. NCBI lineage: Eukaryota > Metazoa > Chordata > Amphibia > Caudata > Salamandridae > Calotriton > Calotriton arnoldi. The sequence goes on along the minus strand of CAWUFW010003170.1, from coordinate 1,416,914 downwards.
CTTCTGTATCACAGTATGAACAAAATAATTATGTAATAGTGTGAAAAATCAAAAACACTTGCACCTAAAATAAATACTTTATAAGTGCAGACCTTGTGACGACACACATTATAGGCTTATTAGCCTTCTAGATTTCTCACTAAAGGTCTTCTCTAAAATTACTTTTATCTAAACTGGAAGACTGGGCTATTGAAACCAAGAGAATCCCAATAGAGCAGGTGGGCTTTCGGGAGGGCCACTCCACCACAGATCACTGCTTTGCGTTATGGGCCATTATTCGGAAGGCCATGGAAGTAAATCAAGGGCTGTGCTGCTGTTTTGTTGACTTCAGGACAGCCTTTGATTCTGTGGATAGGGACATCTTATGGGGAAAACTTGCTGCCTGGGAGCTCCAGTCAAACCTCCTTAGTGTTCGCCAATCCTTGCATCCTGGCAACTGGGCTCAGGTGGATTTAGACAAGTAGGGCTGATTATTATTAAGAATTTCCATCGAAAGTGGCCTTCGGCAGAGGTGCGTTTTAGCATCCTTACTCTTTTAGCTGACCTTCCCACCTTTATCTCCCAATTCAAGTCTTTCTCCCCTAAAGTTGGGAAACAGCACATTGATTGTCTGCTTTATGCAAACAATCTGGTATTACTGGACTGTAACCCAATTGGTCTGCAGAGGAAATTAAATATCCTAGCAACCTATAGCAAGCAGAACCAGCTTCACATTACTCTGGAGAAGACTAAGATTTTGGTTTTTGGGAAAAAAGTAAAAATATTTAGCAGGTACCTAGACAGCCGGGAGGTGGAGCAAGTCGACCAATATAAATATTTGGGTTTGACATTTATGAGGATCTTGAACTGGTGCACGCATTGGGACGGCACTAAGCAGAAGGCTCTATTGCAGGCCAGTTGTCTGTCTAGATTTAAAAGTAAATTTGGGAGGCTATCCCATATTCCACTACTAAGGGCCTACAAAGGGAAGCTACCTCTGCTGGGTCTGTATGGAGGAGAGGTCTTTTCCCTTGATCCGGCCTATGAATGGGACCGATTAGAAGGGGAAGTTCTCAGAAGGCTTTTATCACTCCCCCCAGGTACCATGGTACAGGCCATAAGGAGAGAGTTCAATCTGGTCTCCTGGAATCTGCTGGCCTTCACTCGGGCCCTAAGATATTTCAATACCCTCTCGGAGGGCGATGAGGTGTCTAAAGTCTCCAAATTGTGCTGGGATGAGATTAGTAGTAGGTAGGTAGTGAAAGAAGGTGGGCAAAGGAAGTAAGAATTAGATTGACCATTATTAAGAACATCCATTCAGTCAGTGGTACAATCACATCCTGGTCCCCCTTCCCAGGCAAGCAGACATTGAAAGAGCCTGCAGTTTTGGTGACTGAAACTAATGCCCTATCTTATTTGAGTAAGAAACCTTCTATTAGCTTCTCAATCTCTACTCTAGGCCAGGACACTGTCTTTCCAAACCTGTTACAGTTACCAGACCCTGGGCTGCGAAATGAAATATTAAGGGTTAGAGTGGGATGTAACCCAATCCACTCAGCCCGCCCATGCTGGGCCAGGGTCCAGGATAACAGTGGTCTCTGTCCCTGCCTCTGCCAAGGTCTCTGCCCCTGCCCCCTTAAATGTAAAATGCTCTCTACTGCATTTACTTAAGGACTGTGGTTTTTATCTCTCAAACCGTATTAAGTTTTTAAGACCTCTATTTTTTATTTGTAAATTCTGTTTATTGAATATATAACAGACAACAAAAATCTGACAAACCAAGGACCCATGTCCCTGTGAGAAAAACCACAGATTAAGGCTATTATCCACATTAAATAGCATGACATTGTGACAAGAGCATACATGGCAGAATCAACCCCATCCAATACATCCCCAGAACAGTCTCCCAAAAATATGCTAGGGGAGGAAGGGATAGAATATAATATTACCCCTATTACAAGTTATCTTAACCAGAATCACATCCCAGGGATGAACAGTCAACGAGGACTTTAGCATCTTGCTATGTGGGACATCACAATAGACCTCTATTTTTTAAATAGGATACTGTCCATAGGAGGAAAACAACAACGACAGCAACTCCACCACCCTGATCGACAACCTCGCCAACCTCGGTCTGAGCCAGCTCGTCACAACACCGACCCATTCCGCCGGCCACACGCTTGACCCCATCTTCTCCTCAAGCTCCCACGTCTCCTTCAGCCACACCACGGAACTCCTCTGGACCGACCACCGCTGCATCCATTTCACCTTCCAGAAACCCACCACACACCACCGCACCCAACAGATCCCACGCCGCTGCTGGAGCAAAGTCACCGAAGACCAACTACGGGCAACCCTCGCTCTCAGCCCTCCCTCCGACCCATCCAACACCGACGCCGCCGCCTGCAACCTCAGACGATGGATGGACTGTGCCAACCCCCTCGCCCGCTGAAAAACTCACCCACAGTGACACCACCAAAAGAGCCAGCTGGTTCACCTCGAACTCCTAGCTTCCAAGCGCACCTGCCGGAAACTAGAGAAGAAATGGCACAGTGATAAGGCACCGGACAGCCACGCAGCCCACAAAGACGCCATCCATAACCACCACCACCTCATCAAGTCCGCCAAGAGAATCTCCTTCAAAGACCGCCTCGACAACAACGCACACAACAGCAAGGAGCTTTTCAACATCGTGAAGGAACTCTCCAACCCCAGCTCCAACACCAACGACATCCCGCTGTCGCAACCCCTGTGCGATTCCCTCGCCACCTTCTTCCACCACAAGATCGCCGACATCCACGACAGCTTCAACACCCAGACAGCCCCAACTAAGATCGATGCACCAGACCCACCGCACACCATCGTCCACGACCCCCTGCCAGCCTGGGCCAGCGTAAACATTGAGGACACCATCAAGACCATGAGCACAATACACTCCGGCTCCCCGTCAGACCCTTTCCCGCACCACATCTTCAACAAAGCCAGCAGCTCCATCGCACCCCACCTGTGCAACGTCATCAATCTCTCCTTCGAGACCGCAACCTTCCCAGAGAGCTGGAAACACGCAGAGATCAACGCCCTACTCAAAAAACCCAAGGCGGACCCGAGAGACCTCAAGAACTTCCGGCCCATCTCCCTGCTTCCGTTCCCAGCCAAGGTCATCGAGAAGATCGTCAACAAACAGCTAACCCGATACCTCGAAGAAAACAGCATCCTGGACCCATCCCAATCGGGGTTCCGCAGCAACCACAGCACTGAGACTGCCCTCATCGCCGCCACCTACATCAGGATCCTGCTGGACAACGGTGAGACCGCAGCCCTCATCCTGCTGGACCTCTCCGCCGCTTCGACACTGTCTGCCACCGCACTCTCTACGCGCACGCCTCCACGACGCAGGGATCCGAGACAAGGTCCTGGAATGGGCCACCTCCTTCCTCACCGGCAGAACCCAGAGAGTCCGCCTCCCACCATTCCGATCCGAAGCCTCCGAGATCATCTGCGCGCGTACCCCAGGGATCGTCCCTCAGCCCAACACTGTTCAACATCTACATGGCCCCGCCGCACGCATCGCCAGAAAGCACGACCTCAACATAATCTCCTACGCCGACGACACTCAACTGATCCTCTCCCTCACCAAAGACCCTCGCCGCCAAATCCAACCTCCATGAAGGAATGAAGGCCGTCGCCGATTGGATGAAGATCAGCCGACTAAAACTGAACACGGAGAAGACAGAGGTCCTCATCCTCGGCTCCAACCCCTCAGCCTGGGACGACTCCTGGTGGCCAACGACGCTGGGAGCAGCCCCGACACCCACCGACCACGCACGCAACCTGGGAGTCATCCTCGACTCAACGCTCTCCATGGCCAGGCAAGTCAACGCAGTCTCATCCTCCTGCTTCAACACCCTCCGCATGCTTCGCAAGATCTACAGGTGGATCCCGACAGACACAAGAAGAACAGTCACCCATGCCCTCGTCAGTAGCAGACTTGACTATGGGAACGCCCTCTACGCGGGAGCCCCGGCCAAGCTCATCAAGTTGACTGCAACGCATACAAAACGCCTCCGCACGCCTGATCCTCGATGTACCACGCCACAGCCACATCACCTCCCACCTGAGGAACCTGCACTGGCTCCCCGTCGACAGGAGAATCTCCTTCAAACTCCTCATCCACGCACACAAGGCACTCCACAAGACTGGCCCAGCCTACCTCAACAGACGACTCCTCTTCTACGTCCCCAACCGCCAACTCCGCTCCGCCGACCTCTCCTCGCCACCGTCCCTCGCATTCGAAGAACTACCACCGGCGGCAGATCCTTCTCCCACCTCGCCGCCAAGATCTGGAACACCCTTCCACTAAGCCTACGACAGACCCAAGACCTGCTGACCTTCAGGAGGCTACTCAAGACCTGGTTGTTCGACCAGTAGCAGCACCCCCCCCCTTTTTTCTCCCCAGCGCCTTGAGACCCTCGCGGGTAAGTAGCGCGCTTTACAAATTCTGTGATTGATTGATTGATTGAAAGCTGTGGCGCCATTATCAGAAATGCGCTATTTAGATGTGGTAGTTGGAATTGCTTGGTTTTTAACGTCTGTTAAACAGAGTTTTAATGACGAACTGTAGTGGGAAGGGGGCGTCGGGCCGTCAAGATGGGGTCCAATTATTGATTTTAACTGTTTTATGTGTTTTTTTAGAATGTTTTATGGACAATTGTCTCAATAAACTTGTTTTGTACCTATCTTGTGACGCAAGTTATTAAGTTATTCAACTGGAGGTGTTAGTGGGTAACTTCTTCATTTCTCAAGTCCCACCACCAGCTTACTTTTAAGAAATTGCTAAAATTAAAAGTTTTATTACGTAGGAGTTTTGTTGCAAGTGAGGCACAAAAGGCTAACAAATGGTTCATATAGTTGTGAACACTGAAAGGAAATCATTTAAGTCATTTATTTATAGAATTTCACTAATCTGAGAATGTTTTGCCATGGAGAGGGCACAAAAGCGAGAAGGAAGTGAGAACTGAGAACATCATTCATGAAGATCGGAATGTAAAGAGCATTAAAGACTCAAATCAAAAGTGTCCAATAGCATGAATACAAATTCGGAACGTTTATATCGCTGGCATAAATTCAATATCAAGCCATCCTCAATGAATGCAGACCACTGCCCATCTAGGAGTCTTACTGGTTGCTCTTTGTGATAAAGTGAGTAATAAAGATATTTACTGTTGGATGCCCCTGAGCCTAGAAGGTGGGCAAAAAAACTTCCTGTAAGTGAATGCTCAGGCTTGTGTGGGCGATCTCGTACTTTGATGAGCTTGTTCTAACTGCAAGCTACTGACAGCACAGGAGAGGCATCACAGTAAAAGGTTTGCAAGCGTAGCCCTGATTACTATTGCAAGGTTGGAACAAATGGGATGGGGTAGGATTGATTACTCATTAGCTGGTCCCAGTGTTGCACTAGATGGAGTTGCACAAAACATACAAGGAGCATTGGGTCAACTCCTATGCAGGATGCCCATAGCTTCATAAGTCTACGGAACCATTACGCTGACACAGTTCCATAGTTCAGGAGGTGATCCATCATCTGGCTGATGTCCGTTACGCTTTATGGAGGAGAGTAGGCCTTCACCTGATGAGAAGCCAGAATTGCCCATGTGAACTGAATCTTCTGGTATGGAATCATGATGATCTGGGGGAATTCACTGAGAGCCACAGACTGTAGAGAGACCTCAGGGACAGGGAAAGAACAGACTATGTTTCCTCTCTAGTCACTGCTCTGCAGAGGCCATTGTCTAGGTAAGTGGTAGCAGTGGACCGTGTTCAACTAGAGAAAAACCACAACTAGAGCCATGATGTTTCCAAAGACCAGGGTACGGTCTTGAAATCAAATAGCCGTAGTAATGTTGGCTTCTAAGCAGTGGTAGCACAGAGTGTATAGGTGCGCACCAGATAACTATTCCAAAGACAGGATAGAGCACCTACACGACTCAGCTGGTGCAAAATGCAGAGTGACTCAGAATAATTCAAGCATTACTTCCATTACTTTATCTGGTGCAGTAGACACACAAAGTGTGTCAGGTATGCCAAAATGTCAGTCCGTGCTCACTATACCATAGGACGCAAAGTGAAGTTTACTGATGAGGCCGAAGTAGACTATAACCGGAATTAAATTGCTTGTATTCCGATTTGGAGGGGACCTTGTCTGTCAATTCAGACTTGATTGTTAATGTGCGACAGGGCTAAGACTAATTTGCATATGACTAGTCTTTATCTACATTCAAACAAATTAGTGGGTGAAAAACAATGGACTGGAATGCAGCCCCAAGCAATTGTCAGTGGATGAGAGCAAGTTAAGAATTCCTTCCAGCACTAAGTTGTTTGCTGAAAAAACATCAGCGTCAGAACGCTCATGCTTAAAGGCGAAACTATTGACCTGAAGGAAGATGAGGGGTAAAAAGACTATTGCAGCAAGCTCCAAACATTAGGAATGAGAGAAAAAGGTGCTGAGCCACAATGTTTGGTCGAAAAAAGGGAACTGGCAGGGATGCATACGGACAGGGGGCAGGTTGTGTACAACCACGAATGCATGCATGGTTCCAGAGAACTCTGATTAAAGAGCTTTTGAGGCGATTTGTGGTCACTTCTGCAAGAAATGGGCGCTAGGAAGGCTACTGACAGATCTAATAAATCATCTAAAGAACTATTCGCCATACTCAACTCTTTATCATCTCTCGAACGAGTATCCGTAACAGTAACTCCCTCTAAGTAAAACTGCATTAACATTGTTACCTTCTTTGCTACAAAAGTGGCTAAATTTTACGATACATTAACCACCCGAGGCTAAGAAGCGGAACAATCTACTAGCCACAAAAGAAGACTCGCCTAATCAGCGTGGTCTTGTTAATTTCACCAGTCTCTCCTTAGAGGAGATACACAGACTTTTCTTAAAAATTAAATCTGGATCGCCTCTTGACCTTGCCCCGCCCAGAATAATGCGCCTAGGCATTATCTCCATTCTTCCCTATCTTAGGTAGTTGATTATTATGTCACTTCACTCTGGGTGTGTACCCCAGAAATGGAAGCACGCAACTGTGCTCCCTATATGCAAGAAATGTACACTTGATCCTACGCTCTTGGAAAATCCGAGACCCATCTCACTCCTGTCCTTCATTGCTAAAATTCTTGAAAAACACGTAAATAATCAACTAACGTGTTTTATCGAATCCAGGGACTTGCTCCACCCCTCGCAATCAGGTTTTAGAGCAGCTCACTCCATTGAGTCAGCTTTATTACTTGCGACCGAAACTCAGAGACAAAGTGCTGATGAAGGTCTAACCTCAGCCGTGATACTGCTTGATATGATCACGGTCTTCGACACCGTATTCCATGGCCTCCTGATTCAGAGGCTAGAGGAGTGCGGTGTCGGCAGTTCTGCGCTACGATGACTCGTTTTATTTTTGCTCGATCTCACTTTCCAAGTCACCAAGAGACCGTTTACATCAGAGAGACTAACTCTATGAAAAGGAGTTCCACAGGGCTCTATTTTGATCTCCACTTTGTTCAAAATTTACATCCACCCCCTAGCAGAGATCACTGAGAGACATAAGGCCAAATTAGTGTCGTATGCTGATGACACTCAACTGATCGTGACTCTCTCCCAAGCACGGGACGGTCCAGCGCAACAGTTTAAAACCTGCCTGGCGGAACTGGCCTCGTGGATGGCTGACAGCTGTTTGAAGCTCAACGCCAATAAAACAGAGATCCTTATTGTGTGCAAGACCCCATTTGTATGGTCATCGGCCTGGTGGCCTGATGCCCTAGTCCAGATCCCTGAGCCCAAGCCCAAAGTTAAGAACCTAGGGTTGTGGTTCGATTCCAAACTATCTTTTGAAAACCAGATTAGCTGCATAGCAGGGAAATGCTTTGGAACCCTTAAAACTCTAAGAAAGATCCTGGACCTGCTCCCGATAGAATCACGTAAAACCGTGGGACATGCTCAGGTAACATCACAGTTAGATTACTGTAATGTCCTTTAACTAGGAGCAACCAAAGGTAGTCTGAAAAAACTCCAAAGAATCCAAGATGTGGCAGCTCACCTGGTTCTTAATCTCCCAAGAAGGGCATTGGCGGCTCTTGCTACCCTCCATTGGCTCCCACTGAAGAAGAGAATGCGCTTTAAAGCCTTATGCTTCTGCCATAGAATTCTCTCCCAGAAAGGTCCTAAATACCTTTGCACTATGATACAATCGTACTCCCTGTGCTAGTTGCCCGGGTCTTTAGGGCCAGATTGGGGGCACGCTCTTTCTCCTTTCTAACTGCTAAGACTTGGAACTCTCTCCCGGCACAGTTAAGAGCAGAATCTTCAGAAATGTTTAGGAACAAACTTAAAACCTGGTTGTTTAGCTCTCCTTAACTTCTGTTGGTGCATTTCTGATCTAGATTCTTTTGTTGTAGTTTAGAAAGGTCAGGTCTCAGCACAGGGACACACTGTATGGTGAAACCATGCGCTTTATAAATCACTATTATTATTTTTATATTTTAGGAAATTAGCCTTAATCTCTGGAGACTAACTGATTAACAACTGATGCACAATAAGCACAAAACCTGAACACAAATTGCATTGAACCACAGATCTACTAACAGGGTATAATGTTTAATGACCAATGAGAATGTTTAATGACCAAAAATAATTCTTTGGGAAATTTTAAATGAATAATATGCACAGCCAGATAGATCTTACAGGTTTTAATATGAGACAGATAGATTTTACAGGGTTCAATGTGTACAGTGATTGCATGAAAACAACACATATGCCACGTTTTGCAAGTCAAGTTAGAGAGTTGATGTTTTTTGTCAATGGCGCAGTGAACTCAGCCACTTATGGAACCTTGTGGAGGATTTCCTGTCAGTTTCCAGTTCATCCAGGTTCTCTAGCATTTGCCCTGGGGGACAACTGTCAGATAATTAGCAATAAGCAATACATTTCAACAAATGAAATGAAGGCTTAAAAAATATTCAACTAGCACCTACTAGAAAATCCCAGACGTTAGGTTATTTTATTGCATTGCACTGTTGTGGATGGAGATGTCGCAAGAATCAACACTGGCTATAATGACAATTGAGTAGCTGAATTCGATGGGCCCTTATACACAATGGAGAAGGGAAGACAGACTAGTCAGGTAGGAATCTATCACTAGACCTTTAAAGAATCTGTTATCTCCCAGAACCCAGAACATTTAAAAAACCCATTACATTGCCCTTGTCCAAGGTTTGCTAACACCCTTACCGGTTTTATGATACTATTTTGAGGACACAAACATTGACCTAGAAAAATATTGCATCCACTACATTGCTTTCATTAATCTGTGGACAAGACATCGTGCCTTCTCAAAGTTGAATATGCTATACTACAGATGTGTGGGGGAACGAGCTGCTCATTAAAAAGTTAGACGTCTGAGCTCACCAAAGCAAGAACAGCAAAAGAATCTTGTCTGACAGAGTAAGGGCGGTGCCAGTATTGTTCTGGATGTGGCTGGACAACGCACATATTTTAGTCTGGGATAAGCAATTAATAATGTGCCTCAGGTCAATGCAAACAGCAAGGAAGGAAAAATGGCATTTCCCCCTTTTGTTTCTCATTTGCAAGGAAATGCATCAAAGGTTTGTGACTGTTTCTGTAGCTGTGAAGTATGTAATAGATAGTGACTGATCTGCTCTGTTGATATCAAATGACAAAGTGAAAGCAGTCCACGAAGGACAACTTCCATAGTGGGAGTGAACCACTGTGGACATCCTAGGGATGCCTGTATTTTTCCTCCGATGTTCCTTTACGAATGTGCCATTATGAAGGATTCACAGAAGGGAGCTTGCTGCTTGCCTCGTGAATATTAATGCAGCGAGATTTCTGCAACTTCTTGCTAACATCCTTGTTGTAATGTGCTGGAAAAGTAAATTTCAGCAAAATTACGCGCAATCACGTGAAATGCAAATTCGTCATTTAGCACTATACTTTAGCGTGGAATGCATCTTCGTGTCCATTTTTTGGGGCAAGGATGAAGTTCATGCTACAAAAATAGTGCATTAAAAACCAAAAGCACCACGAAGAACAGCCTCTTGGGTTCGGTTGTAATTTTTTACAGTGAATCGTGCATAATTACGTGAAGTGGCATAATTTCACAAATTCTGAAATTTTTGAAATTACGCCAGATTAATTTAAATATTTTACCCAAACTCAGTATCTGTGTAAATACTGTACCATTACTTCACATATTTTACAATAACAAAAAATCTAATAGAAGGTAAACACTATTTTAGAAGTATAATGGGCATTTTAGTCCAAGGGGAGGAACAGAGTGGTTACAGTGACTAATTCCCCCTTGCCGCATCAATTTTGCTACAGTGGCTACTAACCCAAAAAAAACCCCCAAAAAACAAAAAAACAAATGTCTTTAAATTTAATGTGCAAAAACAACAATTGATGGACAGAATGCAGAACAATGTCATACATTCACCCCAGTACAGAGATCTGGGCCTAAATCCATCGTTTTTTTGCTCACCATGCCATTCCAGTTTGAACCCAGCCATATGCAAATCAGTCTTGACCCTGTGCCCAATGGGAACAGTCCAGCCAGAACTGCCAGGCCAGGTCCTCCCTGGACTGGAACCAAGCATCCTAGGACCGGTTTCGGGGTTTCACCCCTCTTCAGCCAGGGTAGCTTGATTCCAGTGGCATGGAGAGCACGGGACCCACGTCTGGGCATACCCGTCCCACTCGGGGTGACAAATGCAAAAACAACAATTGATGGACAGAATGCAGAACAATGTCATACATTCACCCCAGTACAGGGATCTGGGCCTAAATCCATCGTTTTTTTGCTCACCATGCCATTCCAGTTTGAACCCAGCCATATGCAAATCAGTCTTGACCCTGTGCCCAATGGGAACAGTCCAGCCCGAACTGCCAGGCCAGGTCCTCCCTGGACTGGAACCAAGCATCCTAGGACCGGTTCTCGGGTTTCACCCTCTTCAGCCAGGGTAGCTTGATTCCAGTGGCATGGAGAGCACAGGACCCACGTCTGGGCATACCCGTCCCACTCGGGGTGACAAATGCAAAAACAACAATTGATGGACAGAATGCAGAACAATGTCATACATTCACCCCAGTACAGAGATCTGGGCCTAAATCCATCGTTTTTTTGCTCACCATGCCATTCCAGTTTGAACCCAGCCATATGCAAATCAGTCTTGACCCTGTGCCCAATGGGAACAGTCCAGCCCGAACTGCCAGGCCAGGTCCTCCCTGGACTGGAACCAAGCATCCTAGGACCGGTTTCGGGGTTTCACCCCTCTTCAGCCAGGGTAGCTTGATTCCAGTGGCATGGAGAGCACGGGACCACGCCTAGGCATACCCGTCCCACTCGGGGTGACAAATGCAAAAACAACAATTGATGGACAGAATGCAGAACAATGTCATACATTCACCCCAGTACAGAGATCTGGGCCTTGGCTTGGCAGTTCGGTCTGGACTGTTCCCATGAGGCACAGGGTCAAGACTGATTTGCATATGGCTATGTCTGAACTGGGGTGGCGTGGTGAAGCAAAATAACGATGGATTAAACCCAGATCTGTGACTGGGGGTGAATGTTTGCCAATGTGCAGCATTCCGTCCATCATCTTGTGTGTTTTAAATTTAATGTAAAAACTATGCTTATTAGCATTAAGTTAAAAAGGAAATTAGCAGAAGCTTTTGAAATTCATGCTAAGGTGAATACTACCTTATGTTTCAACGCACTTGTTGTTGACTATAAGGGCCACAGCTTTTAAAGCACTATTAAGGGAGTATGGAACCTCATGCATAAACTGGAAGCAAGATTGTAAATATTGTCGTACACAGGGCAACAAGGAGGCACACGACTAAAAATCCAACCAGTCAAGCAAGCATGGATACAACAAACTCCACGAATGAGACACGATAAGGTTGCATTGCACTCTGCCAACTGAACTCCTGCATTCTTTTGAAGTTCCTACAGTTACTTAACTCAACAAAGGAACGTACACATTGAACAGACTCACCAGCTTACTAAAGCAATCAAGCACTTTACAGGTCCATCAAAGCAAATCTTCAGTATACCCACTGCCTATCTGCCGCTGCAAACCTCTTAACACATGCACACTTCAATGAACCAATTAATAACTTCATCGAGACCCTGGGCTTCTTCACAGAATGAAATGTTATAGTTCAATCGCAGACTAATCAAGTGTACGTGTATTCATTTTAAAGTTCATGTTCGGAGTGGGGGGTGTAACTATTTTAATCGTCTGCTATTTTGGTAATTTGGAGTGTATACATGTAACCTTACACTTTATTCACACAGAGCGCGGGCGTTCCCCCAAAATGTTAGTTTCTCATACAGTAATGCAGCTGTTAAATGGGCATGCTCCTATTTATATGCAACACGGATACATGTACCAACGCACCATGGTAAGACATAATAGACATAGAAAAAACGAAACGTAATTTAATGGTATAACCGAACATTAACAGTACAACGGATTAAAAGCATGCAACCAAAAAAAAGTGAAGTCATAACTATTAACACTTACATATGGTGCTGTTTACATCTCTACAGAATGCAACATTACAGCAAGCAGCAGTTTACTTGGCAACTGGTGTTTCAGCCATAACTATAATCCAACAGCAAAAGGTTCTGGAAAATTGTTTGAATTATTGCAAAGCCGCACCTATTAAGAACTGCCTGCATTGTGGACTCTACCAAAAAAAGCATTCCTGAGGCACATAATTTTAGAAAAATTGTATCTATATTTGCACTGTTTAAATTGTGACAAGTGTGCAATAAGCAGGGCCTTAGCAATAGATCTGATCCTACCAAAGGGCAATGTTCGCGATTGTCTGCTTCCGTTAACTAACAGCATTTGGTAGGACAAAAGTGGTACTACACACAGACTGCAGAATACTAACCAGAAACCTACGTCTGGAGACCTCCGCCTCTCCTATCTTTTCAGCGCGGAGGTTTTTTCAGTGAATTTCTAAGGTTTTTTTAATTCTATTTCCAAATTATAACAACTCTGTAACTTTTGGTTTTTGAAGTGAATTTCTAAGGTTTTTCAAATGCCATTTCCTAACTATAACGTCCCTGTAGCACAAGTTACTACTGGTGTAACGATATATCTGTAAGAGACATTAGTTAGTGATAGATTCCTTACCTTAGAATATCCCCAGGCGTCAGACTGGATCCGGAAAGTTTTTCGTCAACAGTATCCCTGCGCGTCGGTAGGTGGCGTCGTGCGGCTCCGCGTTCGTCGCTGGCGTCGTAAGCGCCGAGATGACGTCACGGAGACTACTTAGGCGCCACCCACGCGCGCTGTCAGTTCTGTACACGACTTTCCGCGCCAGGAACGCAGAGCCATGCAAGAAACTGACCACTGGTGCCATGAAACTAGGGCCCTGAAAGGAATGACCTTAACCCTAGAATCAGTTCGCAGAACGGGGAGGATGGTGGGGCGGTAGGAATCTATCACTAACTAATGTCTCTTACAGATATATCGTTACACAAGTAGTAACTTGTGCATCTGAAAGACACACGTTAGTGATAGATTCCTTACCTTAGAATAGATACCCCAGCAATACCAACCCCGGTGGTGGGTCTGCGAATAGATTACACCAGAAAGTCACGGAGAACAGAACGGCCAAAGAAGCCGTCTCTCCGGACTTGACTGTCAAGGCAGTAATGCTTGGTAAATGTGTGCAGCGAGGCCCACGTAGCTGCCTGACAAATATCCTGTAAGGGAACGCCGCGTCCCAAGGCAGTAGTGGCTGCTGTGGCCCTGGTAGAATGGGCACGCAGCCCCACAGGAGGCTCCTTCTTAGCCAACGAGTAACACGCTTTGATGCACAAAACGACCCACCGAGAGATGGTACGTTTGTGCACTGCTCGACCTTTTTTGGCGCCCACGTAGCCAACAAAGAGCTGGTCATCCACCCGGAACTGTTGTGTGCGCTTCAGATAGAACAAGAGCGCACGTTTTGGGTCCAGACGGTGGAGCCTCTCTTCCTCTTTTGAAGGATGCGGAGGCGGAAAGAAGGTGGGCAAAGTGATGGTCTGCCCGATGTGGAAGGGCGTGACAACCTTGGCAAGAAAGGACGGGTCCGTAAAACCACCTTGTCCGGATGAACAGAAAGGAAAGGAGGTTTAGAAGAAAGAGCCTGGAGCTCACTCACTCTTCTGGCAGAGGTGATAGCTACCAGGAAAGCCGTCTTTAGAGTAAGAAGACGTAAAGGACAGTTATGAAGGGGCTCAAAAGGAGCGCACATCAGATAGGTCAAGACAAGATTTAAGTCCCATTGAGGCATTATGAAAAGCACGGGAGGAAACGTGTGTGTAATGCCTTTGAGGAAACGGTTAACAACCGGGGACTTAAAGAGAGAAGGCTGATCTGGAAGCCTGAGAAAGGCGGAGATGGCCGAAAGATAACCTTTGAGAGTGCCCAGAGCAGAGCCCTGCCGGGCCAAGGATAGTAGGAATAGAAGGACCTCAGAAAGAGGGGCAGAAAGGGGATCCACAGACTTAGCTGTGCACCATGCCACAAATTTCTTCCACCGGCAGGCATATACCGATTTAGTGGAGGGACGCCTTGCTGCCAGAATGACATCACAGACTTCAGGAGGCAAGTCAAATGGAATCAGCTGTCGCCGCTCAATCTCCACGCATGGAGGTGGAGGCTGGACAGGTTCGGGTGGAGGACCGTCCCCTGTTGCTGCGACAGAAGATCCTCCCGAAGAGGCAGTCGGATCGGAGGATCAATCGCCATGTTGAGTAGCTCGGGATACCAGTATCTTCGTGCCCAATCCGGAGCCACAAGGATGACTTGGGCCCGGTCGCGCCGAATCTTCTTCAGCACTCTGGGCAGAAGTGGTATAGGCGGAAAGGCATACAACAGACCGCAACTCCATTCGCGACGAAAAGCGTCGCCGAGCGAGTGCCGCCTTGGAAATTCCAACGCGCAGAACTGATGACATTGCGCGTTCTCTTCGGTGGCGAATAGATCTAACCAAGGCTCTCCCCACTGCAGAAAGAGACCTTGCGCCACGTCCGAGTTCAGACGCCATTCGTGATCCATCAAGCACCGGCGGCTGAGTTCGTCTGCCCTGGCGTTCAGAGAACCCGCCAGGTGTTGAACCACCAAGGTAATACCTTGATGTTCCAGCTATGTCCAGAGGCGCAGAGCCTCCTGACATAGGGTCCACGACCCCACCCCGCCCTGTTTGTTGCAATACCACATGGCGGTGGTGTTGTCCGTGAACACCTGCACTACACTTCCCCGGACAGAGGGAAGGAATGCCTTCAGTGCAAGTCAGATCGCCTGCAGCTCCAAAAGATTGATATGGAGCCGGAACTCCGCCGGAGACCAGAGGCCTCTGATCTCCGCCTCTCCCAGGTGGCCGCCCCATTCCAGGAGGGACGCATCCGTCACCACTGTGTGCTCCGGCTGGGGAAGGGAGAGGGATCTGCCATTGACCCAATCGCGATTCGTGAGCCACCACTGCAATTGTAGTGCAGTGCCCTCCGAGATCTGGACAAGATCGGACAGGTTGCCCTGATGCTGCGCCCACTGGAACTTCAGGTCCCACTGCAGAGCCCGCATATGCCACCTGGCATGTTGCACTAGCAGAATGCAGGAGGCCATCAGGCCCAGGAGCCGGAGGGTCATCCTGACTGAAACCCGGGATAGAGGCTGAAAGATGGGAATCATAGCCTGAATATCCCGGACTCGCCGCTCGGGAGGATAAACCCGAAACTGCGTCGAATCCAGAACCGCTCCGATGAAGGGGAGCTTCTGAGAAGGACTCAGGTGCGACTTTGGCACGTTGATGGAGAACCCCAGCAACTGCAGGAGGTCGGCCGTAGTCTGAAGGTGGGTGACGACTGCCTGGGGCGAGCCCGCCTTCAACAACCAGTCGTCGAGGTAGGGGAAGACTGACACCCCTGACCTGCGCAGACGAGCTGCGACCACCGCCATCACTTTCGTGAACACCAGAGGGGCGCTTGTAAGGCCGAAGGGGAGCACGGTAAACTGAAAATGCTCCTGGCCTACCGTGAACCGCAGGTAATGCCGGCAGGACGGGAATGTGAAAATATGCGTCCTGCAAGTCCAACGCTACCATCCAGTCTCCAGGGTCGAGGGCAGCCAAGACCTGAGCCAGAGTCAACATCTTGAACTTCTCCTTCCGGAGGAAGCGATTGACGTTCCGGAGGTCCAAGATGGGGCGCAAGCCCCCCTTGTCCTTCTTGGGGACCAGAAAGTAGTGGGAATAACATCCATGTCCTACTTCTGACCCAGGAACGCGCTCAATGGCCCCCTTGGCCTAGAGGGCCGTGACTTCCAGTTGGAGAAGCGCTGAGCCCCCGAAATGCGGTGGAACTGAGGTGGCATGGACGGGGGGGCAGACTCGAAGGGGAGGGAATAGCCCCTTCTGATTATTTGTAGCACCCAGCTGTCCGAAGTGACAGAGCGCCAGTGGGGGAGGTGATGTTGAATCCTGCCGCCCACCGGCGTGGGGTGCACCCCAAAGCGCGGACTAGGAAGGCTTTGAGGCGGATGCTGCAGGAGCGGAGGTGGGCTGACCCGCACGCTGGCCCCCTGTGCCGCCACGGCGGCCACCGCGCCCACGCTGAGGCTGGATCTACGCAGGCCTTTGGAACGGACGTGTAGAGGCGCCCCTGCCGCGGCCACGAAAGGAACGAAAAGTAGACGTGGCTGGGCGGGAGGTGGAGAGACCCAAGGACTTGGCTGTAGCCCGAGAGTCCTTAAAACGCTCCTGCGCACTGTCTGCCTTATCGCCAAAAAGGCGAGTACCATCAAAAGGCATGTCCATGAGGGAACTCTGGACATCCCCCGAAAACCCCGTGGACCGCAGCCAGGCATGTCGCCGCAAGGACACTGTGGTGGAAATTGCTCTTCCCAAAGAGTCCGCGGTGTCCAACCCACACCGAATGGCGAACTTCGCGGCATCCTTCCCCTCTGCAACAGCTTGGGAAAGCACAGCCCGAACCTCTTCGGGGCACTAGGGCAGAGTTTGCGCCACCGTGTCCCACACAGCGTGAGAATAGCGGCCCAGGAGGCATGTGGTGTTGACTGACCGCAGCCCCAGGCTGGCAGAGGAAAACAACCTTTTGCCAAGCTGCTCCAGCTTTTTGGATTCCTTATCCGGCGGAGCGGTAGGGAATGCTGTTTGGGAAGTGGAAGCCTGAATGACCAGGCTCTCCGGTGTCGGATGAGTTGTCAGAAAGGCAGGGTCACCCGGTGCCAGACGGTGACGTCTGGCCACATTTTTATTCACAGGGACCCCTGTGGCTGGCCTAGACCAGGTACCCATCAAAACATCCGTCAAGGCCTCATTGAACGGAAGCAGAGGTTCCACAGAACCTGCTGTAGGCTGAAGCACCTCAGTAAGGAGGTTAGTTTGGAGGGCAACAGTAGGCAATTCAAGGCCAAGAGTCTCAGCTGCTCTATGGAGCACCACAGTGTAGGTGGCACCTTCCTCCATGAGAGTGGGAGGAGACACAAACCCAGGCTCAGAGGAGAGGTCAAGGCCACTGGCATCCTCTGAGTCTTCTGCCCATTCCTGTTCGGACTCACACTGCCGTGCAAGAGGGTCCTCCGACCCCTCCCAGTCCTCCTCTTCCCCAACAGCCCGAGGCACAGGCTGCAACGGCGAGGGAGGCACAGGGGAAAAGAAATGCTCCACCGGCGCTGGGAACGGCGCCGAGAACGGCGCCTCTCCGGCTCCAAGGCCCAATCCGGGTTCCAAGCTGGAAACGCGGGCAAGGGCGGAGGTGGGCCGAACGGCACCCAGGGCGGCGCCGGGAAGGGAGCCGCAGGGGGCGCAGGGGCCGGGGCTGCCGGCGGAGGACCCTGCGGCGCCGGGGCCGGAGCCACCGGCGGAGGACCTTGGGGCGCCGGGGTCGGAGCCGCCGGCGGCAACCAAGGGCCCCCAAAAGAGACCGCGGGGCCCGAAGGCGCACTGGCGGGAGCCCTAGGCCCGAAAAGGCGGTCCATGGCAGCAAGAAACTCTTGCACCTGGGCCGGAGTCGCCGACGGACCCGGGTATGGCGGGTAGGCCGCGGGACTGACAGGCTCCAACGGAGCCGCGGGGAAAGACCCCGGGTCCCTCGTCCGCGTCAGAAGACCGACGAGGGAGGTCGGAGAGCGTACGCGCTTCTTCGACTTCTTTTATGACGTCGCTTACCGGAATCCGAGGGCGACGACTTGGACCCCGAGGAGCGATGATGGCGACTCTGCGGTCGGTCCCTCGAGCGACCCCTAGACCTGGAACGGCGCGGAGACAACTGTCGGGCCTCTAGCAGCTTTCGGGACCACTCCCGCAAAGCCTTCGGAGCCATGGCCAGACAGTCGGAACATGACCGGGAGTCATGGTCGCGCTCTAGACAGTAGAGACAGACGCCATGGGGGTCGGCCACCGACATCGTACGGCGGCAGGCTCCGCAGGTTTTAAAACCAGGCATCCCTACGTGGCAACAGGAGTCAAATATAGAAATTAGAGACAAAAGTCCCAAAAAACAACTAATCAAAAAGTGACTAAAGTACGCGCTCTAACCGGATCTGCGCTTGCTGGCGCGGAAAAAGAAAGAACTGACGTCAGCGCGCATGGGTGGCGCCTAAGTAGCCTCCGTGACGTCATCTCGGCGCTTACGACGCCAGCGACGAACGCGGAGCCGCACAACGCCACATACCGACGCGCAGGGGTACTGCTGACGAAAAACTTTCCGGATCCAGTCTGACGCCTGGGGATATTCTAAGGTAAGGAATCTATCACTAACGTGTCTCTTTCAGATACCTTTGTTTTTTTAAAGTGAATTTTTATGTTTTTTCAACTAGTAGTTGAGTTTGCAGAGTTGTGGAAAAAGGGTGCGGGTCCTTCAACCAGCTCTCAGGAATCCTGCTGTGTCGGACTTACTGGAGGTAACAGGAGGGCTTCTGGGCCCCCAGAACCCTCAGCATCCAAGAGGACTTCATCCGCCAACCAGCAGTGCGCCAGGAGGCGTGCTTGCCGAGTGGTGGACAAAGGGGGCGTGGCCTCCTAAGACCTCTCAGCAATCCCACTGTGTGGGACTTCCTAGAGGTAGCAGGCGGGCCTGTTAGCCCCAAGGAGCCTTATCAGCCAAGGGGACTTCATCCCCCAGCCAGTAGTGCACAAGGAGGCGCATTTCCACAGCAGAGGAGAAAGGGGGCGGGGCCTCTGGCGACTTTTTAATTATTCATTAATTTATTAGCGGAGGAGAGTTGCATGGTGAGGTGCAATTGTGAAGCACTGCTGCTTAACTAAACCGGGCCCAGGCACTGCTGATTTTGTTACTGGGGGCCGATATTGCAGCACTGCTGCAAAACTGGCCCCAGTAACAAAACCAACCCCCCGGTAGGCCCCCCTTTGTTTCCGCTCTGCAAGGGTTTTCATGAAGGAGGAACCGTCATGAAAACCATGGCGGAGAGGAAACTCCTAATATGCTTGGAGGGACTGCGGCGGTCCCGCCAAGCATATTGATGCCTCCTGACCGCAGCAACACCGACAGGGAACGGCGGTTCCCTGGTGGCTGTGGCAGGGCAATGGCGGTCCAACCGTCCTAATCGTATTAGGGCGGTCGGGAGACCGCTGCCGCCGTGGCCCCACAAATCTGGCTGTCTGTGGACCGCCAGACTCTTAATTAAGCCCTGAGTGCAGAAACGTTAACATGTTGGCCAGATGTCCTCCACAATTCAGCACCTTTGCATATTTCCCCCCAAAATAACTAGTATGGTCGCTCAGTGCATTATGTAGGACTAATATGAAGCTGGGCATTCATAAAACCTGTTATTGTGGAAGGTACAAAAAAGCAAAGTAAGCAGGAGAAAGTAAAATACTTAAACGATTAAAATACATTCTTCAAAACTCCTTAGCCCTAGCTGCCCTAACCCTGGGGCCAATCTATCAAACACTGATAAGACATATACATTTACCCTCCTTACTGATTCTTCTGATAGATTAATTTCATCCTTCAATCTTTGACCTTGATGCCATCATTTTGGCTGAGATCAC
Organism: Calotriton arnoldi; assembly: GCA_963921515.1. NCBI lineage: Eukaryota > Metazoa > Chordata > Amphibia > Caudata > Salamandridae > Calotriton > Calotriton arnoldi. The sequence continues at coordinate 1,396,825 of CAWUFW010003170.1, read as the reverse complement.
CATCTTTTATGGCAGTGAAAGAAAGTGCAAGCTGCTCGAAGCAAGAAAACTATGAATAGCTCTACCATACAGTGCAAGGGTGTAAGACTCAAAACCTTCTTGGTCACTAAATTGTATCCTAGAATGAATAATTTTTGCTCACTGTGCCCTAAAGAAGGAACTGCTTGGTCCTACTGAGAATATACTTTTATGCTTTAGTCTAAACTCATATCGATCCAATGCATGCAGGGCACCCCACACTAATGTTCATAAATTTCAGAAATGAAGAACCGCTCCCAAACCATCACAAAATCTGCTTTAGCTGGAACTTCAAGAATAGTTATGTGGTATGCTAGAAATGTACTGGAGTGAAGGCTCTGAGAATGTAGAGGGAGTGCTCTGCTCAACTGACTAAGACTCATAGCTAATGTGGCTGAGGTTTCTTGCATTCATCTTAAATGAATTCAGTACGTCCTTACAGGTTTTCCTACTGGAATCATCTTTTCTACAGTGGCGACAGTGGAAGAACCTGCTGAACCTCAACATCAACATACCTTAGAGTATCTTTCTTTGTTTCCAAGGAAAATTCTTGGGAAATTATACTACTGAGGAACTTCATCACCTGGCGCAAAGATACCAGCAAATTGACAGGTCAGATGGTATCATTTATTCATCATATATTGTGGCACAACACTCTTCGTGCATAGTTTAAAAATGCTTACTTTGCGTGTGAACAACTGTTCCTCCCCGCACTTCCATTACCTGCGGTGCACTAGGATCCTCCCTATAGTCTTTTCATTCTCTGAAGAATTGACCTCACATGCACCTTCATAGATCTTTCTACTGCGCACAAGGATCTTAACTCGTGCCCCATGATGAGTGTCTCTCTTCAAGGGTTGATAAAGATGTGCGGATGCAAAGTATAACATCATTGCGCTGCACGTCTACGTGGCGGCCATCTTGCTTTGGGCTTGAAAAGGCCCAATGCCTTTTTTTCTGAGCGTCATTCAAGGAAAAACTGATATATTCTGAATAATCGATGAGGGAGAACATTGTGCCTCAAGAAGGCATTACAGAAAACATTACATTTTAAAACTTTCTTTTTGTAACTTCTATTTTGTAATTATTTTGTAATTCTGTTCATGAAAAGTTTACATATAAACAATGAGTGAGAACATTGGACACTAAGAAGTCTTTAGGAAATACAGCACATAACTTTCTTTTGTAGGAAAAATTACTCCGATATCAATTGGATATCGGTGGCACTTTCATGATCTCGGGTACCTAATCGGATACCCGTGTATTTTTTTTATTTAGTTTGAGCTCAAGACTCTATTGTTTGTGCATTTAGTATTTGCTAATAAGCATTACAAAGATTACAATTTGTGTCAGAGCGCTTCCCGTGCCGCTGGAGTGCTCGCCTGTCTTTAAAGCCATCCCGGCCTCAGGGAGTTATGGGGCAGAAAGTCCTAGCCCCTAACAAGAAGCAACACAGGCATTGGTGTCAGTGTGCGTCAAAACCTTGTTGACCCGCTCATTCCCTTAGCCTCAGGATGATACAAAGCTATCTTCTTATGTACTGCATCCCATTGTCAGTCAACAAAACTGAAGGATAACCTTCCCTATCAAACAAATCTTCAAGAAAATACATCACATCACAAGTCTCAATAGGATTTACAACCTCGATCTCCGGCCAGCATGAGTACATATGTATGCAACTTAAAATATATTTATCCACACTTGATGTATGAAACAAACCAACAGACACTCAAAGTGTTAGTAGTGGCAATTACACCAACAGAGTTATTGTCACCACTTTCAGTGAACGCTTTGCTTCTCAGCAACATTATTGCTGATGCCAAGACCACCGCTACCCAAAAGTGCATTGCCAGTGATTGAATCCTCACCGTGCTCTGAACCATGGTCAAGTGACAGTCCCCGTTCAGTCAGGACAATTTCACTGGATCTTTCGGATTGCAATAGTATTTTAATGGTGCGGAGGGTGGATAGGCTTGGTATCTCCAAAACAAATATGTCCGGAAATTGCATCATAGTGAATTTTAATAATTCAATGATTACTATGAACATATTGCAGCATCAAGAAGGCCTAGAGCTACACCTCACAGTGGTTACCACCCTATCCTTGGGTTTTTTCTATAAACCATTGGTGCTTCCCCTCCGTTATGGCTGCCCACTGACCTTGAGGAGGAGGAATAGAATTGCTGCTTTAGATGATCTTTCATCCATCGACTGACTCCTCCCCCACTAATGGGGCCAACCACTCTGGTCCCAGAGACTGAAGAATCCGCTCATACCCTAAAAGCGCAAATACACAAATTATTTGTCTATCAGGGTCTTAAGCTGGAACGTAGTGGGTCTCCGCTCCAAAATGTCCTTGCCAGATTGGCATTCTTTTATAAGAGACTATGATATTTTTTTTCCAAGATACTTGGTCTCCCGACATTGTGACGTATAGCTGGTATGAATGTTTTTGCAAGCCAGCCTTACCGTCCAGGTAAGGTGCCTCTGGGGATTTGTCAATCTGGATTAATTTGCAATAAAAGCCAAGGTTGTAGTAACACCTTGCTGGGATTTTCAAGTTGTGGTTATAAGAGGGAATTTTTGTATGCATTTGATTAATTTTTATAATAATGATTTCTTAGAGACACCTAATACCAAATATCCCATTTTATTTGATCTTATTGAGTTTATCAAGTCAAAGTTTTACAATCAGGGCCAGGAAATGCATTTGGTATTAGCATACGATTTCAATGCTAGACTAGGCCACTGTGTAGCTGAGCCAGCTCTTGAGCCCTGTATGGGCTGTACTGATCGGTGAGGCGCTGAGTTGTCTATTTTCATCGCATCCCATGACTTGAGTAATATTATGGACTTAGCCAGGTCTAGTCCAAATATCCTACCAATGTTTTAGGGGCTATGCCCCAAACGTTCCGACCCTAGCTGTTATCACCCAATTTCACTAATTGACACCTTCGTTAAAATCTTAGGGAGGGTCATTTATAATAGGACTGGAGCATGGGCTGCTGAGAAATCTAATTTTCATACATGCCAATTTGGTTTTAGGGAGCGAGTAGGGACAAATAAGCAATGCCTAAACTTGAATCTGATAATTGGCAAATACACTATTGCCAAGCATTGTCCACTATATCTTGCATTTATTGACTTGTCCAAAGCCTTTCACTGAGTGAAACCATCTAAGCTGTGGACTTTTATTTTAGAGATGGTCTTAGAAGAAGCGCTTGTACACTTTTTGGCGACATTACACATGGATATGAGTGCCAAAATTAGGTACGGGGTTAATGGAGAACTAACTAGAGAATTTAAAGTTTCCCAAGGCATCCGGCAGGCTTCTGTATTAGCACACCTACTATTTATTATATACATTAATAAGTGGAGCCCCATTTAAGTGAAGCTTGTTTAGACGTTCCCAAGATTGATGGAGAACCAGTGCCAACCTTACTCTATGTAGACGATGCGGTTTTGCTGGCCCGAACACCTAGGCTCTGCGCTCATTAGTTACTGCGTTTACTGAGTTCATGACGGATTCAGAACTTAGAACCAATTTTACAAAGTCATATATCGTGGCATGTGGCCCAAAAAGAATTAAAGTCTCCTCGATAACAGTGGGAGATAAGCATTTGGATAATACCAATAGCTTTCTCTACCTGACTATTGTCTTTGATTCCTCCGGCACTTGGGCGCCTAATATTGCGCCTCAAAGGCTCACATTTTCTCAGGCTGTTGAGTCACTTTTGAATAGTCCACGTCCATCAGGAGTATGTTCTCTTCTGCCTCTCTTGAAAATGTATAAAACCCAATGTGTCCCATTTGCTACATATGGAGCCGAAGTCTGGGGTATAGCACATAGTGTTGCTATCCAGGGAAGTGAACCACTTATGCAGGAAGATTCTGTCCATCCCCACCCCGACCACATCAACTTATATATGTCATGAGGAGCTTGGGGTCAGCTATATAGATATTATTACATTTACGCCCATCTCTTTGTGGATCTCTATCTGGTGGAATGAGGATGCTGTCCTGAACCAAATTATCATTAAAGATTGTCTATCATGTGTTAAGGGCCTTAACATTCCCTGGCTTGCCTGTGTAAAGGAAAATTGCTATGGTTTGGGTAAACCACAACTATTTGATGATCCTAGTTCTTGGGAGGGGATAGATAAAATTGTATTAAGAGAACAGATGCTAATTCGCGCACAGGCTCTGAGGTTATCCAGGGAAGGCAATAAACCCTCAGTATCCACCTATCTGTATCTGAGGCCATCCCATATTCTGGAGTATTATTTGATTTTTACTTATGATGGATGGGAGTGGTCGCTTTTAATCAGTCTCAGAGCCTGAACTGTTGTCGATCTGTTGTGTTTTCCGCTTGGCCATCTTTACGAGGCTAAGGCAAGTCCCTGTGACGCGTTCCGACCTGTCCCTGCTTCATTTTTTCTTTTTCTGCAAGTTTTACCTGAAATTTACTAAGCAGTTTCTAATTCTTTATATTAAGAAGTATATTATACGACAATGCAGACTAGCTCTGCACCATCTTCATCAGTTGGCGAATCAGGAGTGCTGTTTTCATGTTGGATCCTTTTTTTTTTTTAAAGTTTCTGTTCATTCACGTAGCTCTATGAACTTTAACTGATTATTTTATGTAGTTGAGATTCTGTATTGATGTAATGATGTCTTGTATTCACAATCGAGATTTGTATTTCTTGTATGGACTTTTATGAATGAGTTTTGTATCCAAATAAAGTATTTTATTCATTCATTCGAAGTTTTGAAGGAAACTATACAACACATGATTGCTTCTGGTCTGTGGGACCATGAATTAATGAAGAAGGTTAGAGAGGATAGATTAATCCACCATTTTACAACAGGTATTTCTCGATTTGAGCATTTTAGAAAAACAAAGGTGAATTGCATAATGTGTCCACATTGGGTGGACAAAAGAAGAGAATGTACTGTAGGTGTGGGCTCTGATGAGAAGGCATAGGGAGAGAGAAAAGGAAAAAAATCATCAAAAGAAAGATTGCTTTCGATCAGCGGAAGAGAGTCAAAGTCACTGATGTACATGTAGGTGACTGGGTTAAAGTCAAGAGTCAAAGAAAGGACATTGGGATTTCCAAATTCAGTCAACTGGTTAAAGTAATCAAATTATTTAAGAATGTTGTTAAAATAAAAAAATTGTGAATTTAGGGAGAATTGTAGGTTGTTTACCATTTGGTGAGAATACTAAAACTCAAAAATGCAGAGTGAAGATGTAGGTTTTTGAGAAAGAATATGAAAGAGATACTGAAGTGAAGCGGACACAACTGAGTTCCTAAATGTTGGTACAAAAGCGAGGAAACAGCTAATATGTGTTGATTTGAAATAACTGGCTAATGTTTTAATTAAAAAATTTGAATGGGATATTCATGGTTTTAGGATGAGAAGAGGTTTCATATAGTTGTTAAATATGGCAGGTGACAGTGTTGACCCTCAGGGCATCCTGGTGAACTCTTTGAAGGCTTGCCGGACGTTTAGTCTTTTCAGTACTTCTGTGACTAGATTTGTGCTCAATCAATTAGTAAGTATCAAGGCTGAAATTTGACTTTTCACATCCTTTTTTCCATTAAGTATCCCAATGATTATTGTACTAGACATTTGTGCTACAGAAAAATCTTTGGTGTGATATGCTCTAGCTTTAGAGAAAAGCAAGCATGAAGAATCAAACTCGATTCATTGAAAAGTAAAAAGAATCACACTGGATTCTTTTAAAAGCCCTCACTCACCAACCTAGTTGGTGACATGCTTCATCATCGGGCCCCACCAGGAGGACCGAATGCCCCCCTGGTGTGCTTCAACGCCAGAAATACTGCGGAGCAGGTTTTTAGTGTGGGTTAGTGTGAAAGTGCTAAGTGTGGTGAATTAAAATTGTCTAGATTGTGTCCAAAGAAGATTACTTTTATTAAGTGGCCAATCTGACAAAAACACAAAATGAAGGATGTGTATGCTGAATAAATTAATCAGCTACATCCCCTGGTGCATGGTCAACATGTTTCTGCCTATATGGTATCAATTGCCAGGCATTCTTCAGGACCAAAAAATGTGAACCTCGGCGGGCCCGGCTTTGAAGGATTGCAGCAGGTACCGAGTGGGTGCCTGGCATTGATGGCGGTGTGCCTACTTGCCACCAACCCCTTCCCGAGACCCATGGTGTGATTAGTTGTTACACCACATAATTAATTCGGGTTCTTCAAAAATAGGAGGACTTGATGGGTAACAGTGAGTCACTGTACCAATTTTAATTCTTTTTCACACTTTAACCTCTGGTTAGGGTGGGCCTTAGCGCGCCCATACCGCCGAGGTTCACATTTTTGGCCCGATGATGAAGCATGTCACCAACTAGGTTGGTGAGTGAGGGCTTTTAAAAGAATCCAGTGTGATTCTTTTTACTTTTCAATGAATCGAGTTTGATTCTTCATGCTTGCTTTTCTCTAAAGATAAGGCACACTCTTTTGTTGTTATAAATATATGAGCCAGGGGACTAAGAGTGCTCCTAGAAATTCCCTTTCTCTCTTGTTGTTTATTGGTGATATGCTCTATACATATTTAAAATTAAATCAATGGATCTTCTAACCAACTACAGGACTTGTGTAACATTCTTGAGAAGACAGAATACAGGTTGGCAGATAATTTTCCCACAACCAAGTTATATACAGTAGTGTAGTTGGAACCAACCACAAATCTAAGAACATATATGACAAAATTCAGTTAACATCTTTCTTCAACTCTCACTCTCTGGCCCACATATGAAGCATGTTTGCATTTAGAGTTGTTCTAAGTGGTGCAGAGGTTGACTTGAGGGAGACAGCAAGTGTTGGAGATCCACTGAGAAACCAGGGGGATATTAGCACATTTTGTGCCATATGAAGGATTTAGCTCTGAGAAAGCAGATAACAAAACTGCAAGAATGGTAAAAGGCCCATCTCTGAACCCATCACCTACAGAGCACCAATTATCTTAAAACTGCATGGTCCGGAGTCCTGCCAACCTTCTTTCAGGAAACACCATCAAAGCAATCACATATGGAATGAGTTGTCCGCCGGGCACCTGAATGACATTTTTTTAAGCACTGGCACAAAACACTGGTAGCGGAGACTGGACTACTATATGAATAAACATTAAAGAATTGGGAAATTATCTTCTGACAATACATGGCTTGACTAGCACAAGGTTTCCAACAGTTTGAGAGGAAAGTAAGCCAAACTCCCAAGAGCATACAAACTTTATGGCTATAAAAAGTAAGCAAGCCGGACTCCAAAGAGTATATGGACTTTATGGACAAAAAAAGTACCACGCCATAAGCTACCTTTTTTTGCCTAAATGCATGTAAAGGACTGGTAGGCTGTACAATCTTGTACTGAGAATTCTTGTATTTATTTAGTCCACATTAAAGTAGCCCCAAACATTCTTCGTTAATTTTTAACAAAGATTGTGTCAGATTTCTGTTAAAACATGTTACAATATTTTATAATATTTGGGAGGCAGTTTGTATCGAATGAGGAAGCACTGTCCCCGCAATATCACAAAGGTGATTTTATTTTTTACCTGTAGACCGATGTGTGTGTTAGAGAGGCAAAGTGTCTAGGAAATCTCATTTTCGTTAGACATTAATTTGTTAAAAAGAATAAAAGAACCTAAGCCGGGTTTGGTGTCATAATCCACAGGGTGTACTTCTCTACTCAGGCTGCACTTGTACCCACTCAGATGGACAATCTACTCTACTCTAGTCACATAACTGAAGTCAACACTACATGTCCTATGGAGCCACAGCAATCTCACAAGACTTGCAAATGGCAACAGCCATATTGGTTGTTGCAGTATAATTTCCTTAGGGTACAAGAATATCCTTGTTAGGCAACTGAGACATTTAGTTGCTGGAGCCGGGACCCTGTTAACAGAGATGGAAGTTTTGACATCTCCTAATGCAATATGTGCACGTAATGGGCATGGGGCGGCATCTAGTGAAGTGGTTTGCGGAGTCGATCCGAGAACACACCATGGTGGACTTAACGCTGCTGCAAACCAAATGGGAAGCGGACCGGGAGAGACCATACTCAGATAAGGAGTGACCCGTAGTTTTGGAGAGCCACAGACTGATCCATAGAATGGACGTTTTAGACTGATTCAATTTTACATTGTTCACAGGGCATACCTATCCCAGACAAGATCAACAGGTATTTTAATAAGCTAGATGCGTGCTGTCCTCGCTGCAAATTATTGGATGCGGATCTGTTACATATGCTCGGGTCCTGCCCCGAATTGCACTTGTACTAGGATGGGGTGACTCGTGTGTTGGCCGTTAGGACTGATAGGGAGCTGCCGCGGACATGGGAGGCATGTATTACAGGGATTTTCCCAAGAAGTAAAAAACACAAAGCCTCCTCTAGGTTTTTAGATCTGGGCCTAGTTGTGGCCAAACGGCTCATTACACGCCGGTGGAAAGCAGAAGAACCCCCGCCGATGAAAGCATAGTTTCATTCAATGTTGAATTGGGTTAAGGCAGAGGCGGTCTCTTTAGTACGGGAAGATACGTTGGGACTTTGCAAATTCCCCATTTTAACGGCATGGAATGCAATGCTGTGCACGCTACAAGGGTTGCTGGCTCCGGATGACCCTCCAAGCATTCCTATCACTGATTAATATTGTTTAATACACGTGTTATAATGTGGCCCGTACTGTGAACTGGACAGTATGGTGTGTTCCGTATACCCCACATTGACATGGATCAACTCCAGGTAGTCTAAATATGCAAATGTACGATTGTAGAAATGGTACTTTTCTGCACTGATCGAGGTCAATGTTTTTACCCTCCTTTATGAGGATCCTGCTCTCTTCCCCTACCCCTCCTTTTGGTTGTGTTACTGATTTAGATGTTATCAGTAAGATTGTTTGATTAGCTAATTGATGTGACATGGCGGAGTGAAGCCATATGAGCTGTATATATGTAATTAATATGACAAGTAAAGTATATTTATACTGTATCGCAACCAGGAAAACAAAAAAGACAGTTAAGCTGAAGGATTTTTAAGAGTATGGGAAACCTGGGGTTTGACATTTGTTATTAGCCAGGGAGACTTGATGACAGTTACGTCTTCATGCTATTACGATGCTAAGTTACACACTCTATCTCGTAGATTGCCTACTGGTTCCATATGGAAATATATATGCTTGCCAAATGTTTTATTTCATGTAAAAAACTTTTAATAAACAGATCAAACAAAAAAAACAGAGATGGAAGTTTTGCAGATAGTAGTTATTCTTGGAAGTCGAAAAAAGAGTGAACTGGATACAGAAAAGCTTTCTATGACAGTACTTAAGTTTAAGGATTTAGACTTTATGGTTTAACACTGTTCTCAGAAGTGATTCTTTAAAGATTATGAAATTCTACATTTGCACTTTTACTGGTTCTAAGAGAGAAGTGAAAGAAATCCTCACCTTGGGTTGACTTTGATAATCTTTCTTTTGAGACACACAGTACTGAGGTATTGACATTAGTGGGGAAATGATTGCTTGTTTTTGGTTAATTCTATAGTACTAATTCACATTTCTTAAGCTCCAATTTATGAACCAGTCACAACTGACAACTATTCATACCATGGAAGGCACACTTATAACACTGATGAATGTAGTGGCTATAGTAATAAATGCATAATAGCTCACAATACTAGCTGGATATATTATGTAGATTCTATTTGCATTTCAGTGATAGTAAGACAAAGATTTTCACCAGAATACAGAGTCGGAAATACAGGAATTGCTTAAAAGGTATATGATATGTAATATTAGGAATTAGGTTCTAGAGTCAGATTGATAAAATCACTAAATACTACCTCTCAAATAGATGATTTTGCTTTGCAAATCAAGCCCAACAGTGTGATCAGGCAGAGTGGCACGATTAAGTGCCTGTTTTTTTCTCTTATCTCATTGCCCGGTTCTACTTCTAACCAACATATTGTCAGTGGGTTTGGAGAAGTGTGGAAGCAAACATCGTTCCCACTGGATCTGGATTTACATTCTGACATTTGGTCAATCTGTCACTGCCATGTTTTCACCACAGATTGTGCCTGAGCCACTTTATCTTTCCAGATCGGCCCTGCTTGTCTTCATATTCTCAAAATTATGTATTGAGGATCTCCTGGGAGAAATTCTCGCAATGCCTATACAATAGTGTAAATTTTCCTTCCAGGTAAACTTATCAAGATTTGCAGACCCACCAACATTTCCTTCTCTAGCAGTGTTTGCTACAAAGTTCTGAAGGGTGAAGGCACAACGTACCATGTCATTACAAAAAGTATACACTTGGGATAGTGCACTTTTATTAACATTTCCCAATGAAAATTTGTTATAAGGTCTTTACTGTAAAGATGAGCAATGAATCAAAGGAGAAGAAAAATGGGATATGGAACCACCATATCTGGGACTTAACTTAATAATTTAATTTACTAGATGCTAGATAGCACTCAGATTGACACTTCAACATCCATCAGGCACTTGAATTACCAAGTTGCTAAAGTTTAACAAAAAAGATTACATACAGAAAAACTTAAAACCTGGGTAACAAAAAGACAACTTGGCAATGCTTAATGTGACTTAAAAAGCGTACTAGACATTTCACATCACATGTCTAAGACCTATTGCTTACAACATGCATGCTAGTCAGTATTTGTAAGCAGTTATTTATGCATTATTCGAATATTTAAAAATACAATACTTAGAAAACACACTACAAAATTGCACAATACTGTAGGTTTTTGATAATATGCCCACTTTGTGTTATGTTCATGTTGAAAAAAAACAAACATCAATTTAATAGGCAAGTCCATAAAATAAGAATCCGTGAAGTTGTGCATATCCCTCTGTAAATTGGCAAAAATATAGGAATGCCAGAGTAAAAAGCTGCTTACCGAAAAACAGCACACAATACAATACAATCCTTCAAATCAGCAGAAATGACAAAAGAGTTAGAAGCAATACATGCAATCATGTTTATACTTGCAAAGAAAGCAACGCCATACAGCACTCACTAGGGTTACCAAGCACAAGGAAATTAGCAAATGCTAGCCAGACAAATGAAATAGTACCATCAAGAGCAGGCAGGTACAGCTTTGTCTCTCGTGCATGCAGTATAACCCAATATTCATGCTCTGATTCGAAAAAGCCTATCAACAAGGATCCTGGGTAGTTCAAACCAACAACCCTGCCCCTAAATTGTCTCTCAATGTTTCACCAGAATGTTAGACACAATAAATGTACCTGTGTATTGTCAATTACAGCGGCATGGTACACACTCAAAGCAGATGATAGGCAGATGGCACCTGCTTAGCCTTTTGGCACCTGGCAAAATTGCTGCTAACTGAATCAAAGTTTTCCATTCATCTCTAAAATATTTCTCTAAAATAATCTTGTGGATTACCTTCTGTTTCAGGCTCACATGTCAAAGCAAGAAATGATAACTGCAACATTGGCATCTATTAATGAACCAAATGAATGTTGTACTAAGTTTATTGTCTAAGAGTTAACCATCGGATTAATCAGTTTACTGGCAATCTTTGATACTATGCTCCATCTTGGAAGCATTCGAAAAACTCTGGTAAGGTATGCACATTCTTGTTCCAGTTGTGGAACATTTATATTTGAATATGTTACCCGTGTATTACTTTATTGCTGCACTTTAAATTCTTCATTGGAAGGTGCTGAGAGTTCTGGAACACCCTGGCACTCTGAGGTTTTCAGTTGCGCGCTACTCTAGGACTGAACTAGGTTCATGGCCATGGGTTTCCCATTAGAAAATGAATCTTAAGTTGCATTCGTATGTTCCTGCATTGGTGTATTTCATACACCACATATGGTTTAACCAAGCTGTTGGAGAGACTGGTGCAACCTGCGAAGAATGGGACGGCTCTGGAAGTTTGGAGTGCGGCTGAGGAAAGAGATCAATTGTCTGGTAGGTGAAGGACGCGCTGCACACCATGCTTAAAGGTCCCTGAAGGGTAGCAGGATAGAGCAGCTGACCGCTGCAAAGAAGTGGAGGGAGGCATGGTCATCTGGTAGGTATGAGGATCACAGACTGTGGGTTAGGGACCAGCCATGGACTGAAGTGGAAAAGAGGGCCTTGAAACGCTGAGCCCGAACAGATCTGCCTTAACGATCAGTACATGGAAAAGAGATGGGCGTTGTGAGTAGGAACTTAGAAAGTCAAGTTAGAAGCAAAGGCATTCAGCTGTTATCTGTCACAGTGGGTGACACCCTCAAGTACAGCACAGCAGGCCAGGAAGCATTGTATCTGAAGTGGCGCATGAACAAATAGTGTGTGGTCAGGAAACCCACTGACAACAGGACATGAGGGCTACTTCAAGAAGTGAGTGACCACAAGTACAAGTTACTTACCTTCGGTAACGATGTATCTGGTAGAGACGATTCTAGCTGCAGATTCCTTAACGTAGAATTATCCCCAGGCGTGAGACCGGACCCGGAAAGCTTTCTTTGCCCCAGCATCCCTGCGCGCCGGGGGGGGGGGCGGTACCACGCGACTCCGCCCTGACGGCGTCCGCGGGCGTGACCTCAGCGAGGTCACATAAGCCCCGCCCCGGCGCGCTGACATCAGTTTTCTTCGGAGAACTTTTCCGCGCCACAACGCGGAGCCATCACAAACAAAACTGTGGAGAGTATGAGAACAGTGTGCGAAAAATCAGTGAAAAAGAAAAGAGAGAAACGAAAGGTGAGGAACAGCACCAATTGGAAAAGTGCCAAGCACTAAGGTACCAAAAAAGTCATAGCAGCGAAAGCCATAGCAGGGAAAGAGCAGAGCGCCGCCCCGAGGAGCAACCTTGCAAGCCAAGGCGACATCCCCTTGGAGGCAGAACACATGTGAAAAACGCTATAGCAGAAGAGAGAGAATCTGCAATCACAATCCACAACAGTGAAGGGGCAACAAGCCCGAAACAGAGGAGTAACAGCAATTCACCCCCAGACGACACCAGCAAGGAGGGCCGTATCCCCTGAAAGGAGCGAAAGGGCCGAGGTACAAGCAAAAAAAACCCCAACGCAGAGAACTGCAAAGGAATCAGAAACCCCAAGCCAGTAAAAGGAGAAGAGTCAAGGAGGCCCCTACACTTGGGGAAAAAACCAAGTGGAGGGAGGCAGAAGCACCCATGAACCAACCGACCTCAGATCAGAAAGGAAGGGGTGGAACAATCAAGCAGAACAAAGCATCCTGTCCGGGAGGAGGCGAAGCATACCCCCACAGAAGACAAGCCACCCGGAGAGAGGCGAGTGCAGAAGACCAAACAGAAGATCCTCGCAGAACGGGGTGGAAGGGCGGGTCGTGAAGGAATCTGCGGCTAGAATCGTCTCTACCAGATACATCGTTACCGAAGGTAAGTAACTTGTACATCTGATAGAGACTACTAGCCGCAGATTCCTTAACGTAGAATAGATACCCTAGCCATACCCAGAGGGGAGGAGGGTCTGCGAGAGGATCTCACCAGCTTGGAAGAACACAGGGCCCCAGCAGGGGATGTGTCACAGGGACAAGAAGGGCGACCCAGCCCTCACCAAGCAGAAGTAAGCAAGAACGAGGCGAAGGGAAGGCCAGGAAAACCCAAGCCCATCCAAGGTACAACCGCCAGAAAACCCCGTAGGGGCAGACAGCGCCAGAGGAGCACCAAGGAAGAAAAGAACCACCCCAAACTCCAGGGAGAAGAGGTAGAACCGGAGGCAGAGCCTGCCGTAGGAAAACACAGACACAGCGATAGGGGGCAGCTGAACAGGCATCAGCCTCAAGGCAGCGGACAAGGCAGGAGCGGCTCTACAGCCAAAAGGCGCAGGCGAAGAAGAAAGGCACAGGTGCGCAAAGCCCCAGCAGAACAAGAGGCAGGGGCACAAGGGAACACACCAAGGGCCACGGCGGTGGACCATAACGAGCAGGCATGCGCAGCCGGCAACACCATGGAGCAGTGCACCCAGAACAAGCCAGGCGCAAGCAGAGGACAGCGGCCAGGGAAATCCAGAACAATCCCCAAAGGGGGGCCGTGCCAGAGACACACACCGGCCCACGAAAGAAGTGGGACCAGGTAGAAGAGAAAGAGGAGAGACACGGAGGACGGACCAGCCGGCAACCAGAGCACAGGAAAGCCAGAAGAAACGTAGCCCCCCCTGGGATACCAGACAGAGGACCAGGCCGAAACGCCGGACAGGAAGGCGGAAACGCCACAACACGATGCCGTAGACGGCATGCCAGGCTGGCCTAGCGATGTAGCGAACACTGAGAATGACAGACGTTGGAGCAGCGTAAGCTGCACCAAGACAAAGGCAAAAGAGACCGCACCAGCGGCATACAGTGATGCCAGGAAAGGCAAGGAACCCGAAAAAGGGCATCCACACCTCCCCAGCGTAGGACAGAGCTATGTAATAGCTACAAGTACCCCACTTAGGGCATGATACGTCCCAAGGAAAACATGGGAACACCTCTTAGGAAACAATTCCGCAGCAGAGGACAAGAACATAAAGGACCTGCGGGTAAAACCACAGACGGCTTGTCAATCAGCCAAAAAAGACATAAGCCAAAAGGGGGCTGTACCAGCAGCCAACAGTACAGAGGGGCCAACCTAAGGACCCCGAAGGCACGGCAAACCACACGGAACACACAACCGGGCCAAGCGAAGCACTAGACCCCCGAAAAAAGGTGGGATAACGCCTCCCATAAGGCACCAGAGGACCGACAAGCCAAGCTTACGGAGGGGGAGGAGGTCGAAGCCCCGCAAGAAGCCGCTGAATGGCTGAGTCCGCATGGGTGTTAAACAAAAGAACCCCATCAAAGGGCAGGTCAACCAGACGCTCCCTAACATTCTCTGGAAAATCGCTATCCCTCAACCAAGCATGGCGACGGAAAGCTACTGAAGTTGCCATGGCGCGGCCGAGAGCATCAGAAACATCTAAGGCCGAACGAAGAATAAACTCGGCCAACTCCCGGCCATCCAACACATGGGTCCGCAGATCAGCGCGGACACCTTCGGGGGAGGCACCAGACAGAAGGGACTCCACGGAATCCCACAGACTGGAAGTAGCCCTGGCCAACACACAAAGGGTGTTGAGCGCTCACAAAGCAGCACTAGAGGAAGCGAAGATGTGACGCCCCCATGAATCCAAGCTCCGGGCCTGCCGTGACGGAGGAAACAACACCAAGGGCAGGGAAGGAAAAGCAGTCTGCAGAAGAGGGCCCTGTGTAGAAGGGTGGAAAGAAAGGCAGACTGGATCGTGCAGAGCAGGGCGATGGCGATGTAGGAGCGGCTGAGGCACGGGATCACCCGTGGCAGGACGCCCCCAGAAGAGAAGTATGGAGCGAAGCTTCGAATGGAAGAAGCAGCTCCCGTCCACCAGAACCTTGATGGAGAACCTCTAACAAATGGTCCGTAGGGAATGGGGTGCCGGGGTCGCCCATGCGCAAAATGCCAGCGGCCGTGGAAATGGCCCGGACAAAAGCCGCACCCGCCTCCGTAGGGCGCCGTGGGGGAGAGAGCAATTCCTCCGTGGGCGATGGCTGTAAACTAAGCCGGCCATCCCCGAGTCCAGCTGGAGGAAAAACGGCCAGCCCCTGAATGGAGGACCCACGGATGAGTGGGGGCCTGAGGCGCCTCCGGGAAGGCCGAGATCGCGGGGACGGCGAAGAGCCCTCCCTGGAAGACGCCGGAGAAAAAGCAACGACACGGCGGCCCGTCTCCGGGGAAGAGGAGACCAAAAGGTGACAAACCTCCGGAGAGGAGGGGACCTCTGGAGACAAGTCGACTACCCGACGCCGGCACGGCGCTGTGGAGTCCGCCACAGGCGCTGGTGCGACGTCGACCGGCGCCGACACCGGGGACGCCGAGTCGACCCCCACCAGCACTTGCGCCCCAGGAGAATGGGGCGGGGTCGGAGCCGGGGTGGCTAAAGAACGGCGCTGAAAAGGCGCCGACCCGACCTCCGACGAGGCAGCCGCCTGCACGGAGGGCCGGGAGGGACCCGGGGAAAAGCCCCGGCCCCTAGCCAGCACCCGCGGCGCCGTCAGGGCCGACAGCCGTCGGCGCCTGAGCGGCGTCGGCTCGGCCTCCGGCAAGGCCGCCGCCTGCCCAGAGGACCGAGGGGGAGTCGGGGACGAAACGCGAATCCCGGCGACCTCCTGCGACACCACAGGGGGTTTGCGGCGAGGCAGAGGCGCCGTGGGCCGAAGAGGGGAACCCCGTAGGGCCGCACCCCGACGACACCACACCCCCAAAACCTGGAGCCGAACCAGTCGGCGACTCCGCGGAAGGCCCCGCACGTGGCAAGGGATCCGCGGACGTCTCAGGAAGAGAAGGAGGAGGGGCCAAGGAAGCCTGCAGAGCCGCAGCATAGGCCCCCATTTGGGCCCTCGTCGCCCCAACGGCAGGAAACGGCGGGTAGGGTGGCGACGAACGAGGCCGCATGTCCCCAGGAGAACCCGCGCCCTCCGCAGAACGGGGACCAGGCCTCGGGGACAAGCTACAAGACTTACCGGCGGGCGAGCGACGCCCCTGGGGCCTCGGTGAAGGACGATGTTGGAGGCGGAAGCGGCGGTTCCTGGGCCCTTCCGCGGGGTACGGACGCGGTGACGACACAGATCTGGACAAGCGGGCCGACAGGAGCTTCATCCGGCGCTCCCGCGGGGACATCGGCTTCAGATGCTGGCAAGCGTCGCAGTCCGTAGAGTCATGGTGCTCGCCCAGACACCACATGCAAATAGGGTGAGGGTCCGTCGCCGACATCTGACGCGCACAAGAAGTACACGACTTGAAGCCCGAAGGCATTCGCACAGTGTTCCACAACGCAAAAGCGTAAAAGAAGGCCTGAAAACAGGCCAGGGACACGATTCCGGATCCGCGTTGCACGCGGAAAAGAAGGAAACTGATGTCAGCGCGGTGGGGCTTATGTGACCTCACTGACGTCACGCCCGCGGACGACGTCAGGGCGGAGTCGCGTGGTACCGCCCCCCCGGCGCGCAGGGATGCTGGGGCAAAGAAAGTTTTCCGGGTCCAGTCTCACGCCTGGGGATAATTCTACGTTAAGGAATCTGCGGCTAGTAGTCTCCATCAGATAGACCATGCAGCATATGGATAAGAGACCAAGAGAAGCCTGAAAGCACGGGTTACAACGAGGACGTTTTAAAGATGAAGGAACATGCCCAATGGAAGCTGGTCACAAAGGCAGACTACAAAATCGACTGAGACGTGTGGATCCATGAGCTTAGGTAACTCAATGGAGTGAACATACACTAGATCATTATAGCTCCCCTAGGCAGCTCTTTAGGATACAGCCAGACACCTGGCAGTTGAACGAAGGCCAGAAGTGACTCCTGACTCCTCAACAAAGATAGAAAGTTTATTCTCAGAGCAAACATGAACTATTCCGATGCCAGGAAGAGAGACTAGAGGTCCATGGATAGTACAAAGAGCAAATGAAAGCCCTCAGTTGACCAGATCAAGAAATAGCAATGGTAAGTCAAACGAAGGGAAGAAGAGCCTGAAGTGAAAATGTTACTCACAAAACTGCAGCTGAATGGAAATGAGGTTACAGACTACATGAATGGACCGAAAGATGCACAGACCTTAAGGAGGAACTAAAGGAGTTAAGGAATGTGGTGAACCAAGGAAAAAAATGAGTTCAGAGGAATGCATGGAGTAGAAATACTTGTGATCAAGAGTGGACTCTCAAGGAGAAGCAAAATAGATGGTATTCTTCAGTAGAAATCTGAAGACCTGGAGAACTGTTCCAGATGAAACCATGTATTAATAAGGCAAGTCCAACAAGGTGCAGGAGACCACATTGAAAACTATGTTCAAAAGCTTTTCAAGACGTTGCTGAAACTGGAAAATTATGATCCAAAGAAGTTAGACAGAACAGCTTCTATGGCTCCCAAAGGAACCTGCTTCCAGATATAGCAGGATGATGCACTACTTACAGCTAAAGTATACAAAGTAATTACCAGTGGCTGAGATTATTTCAAGCATTCCATCCATCATTTTTTTTTATTCTTTAGTGTGATGCCCTAAGTGGGACGGGTATGCCCAGAAATGGATCCTGTGCACTTTGTGCCACTGGAACTAAGCTATACCGGGCAGAAGAGCCCTAATATGGGCGAAACTGGTCCTGAATTGCTTGTGTTCCGGTTCAGGGAGGACCTCGCTAGGAAGTTTGCAGTGGGCTGTTTCCACTGGAGCAGGGTCGAGACTAATTTGCAAATGGCTGGGTGTAAACTGAGATGGCATGGTGAGCAAAATAACAATGAACTGGGATGCAGCTCGAGTAATTGCCAGTGGCTGAGGTTAATTCAAGCATTCCATCCATCACTTTTTTTGCACACTATTTGTCCGCTTCCAGCTGAAGCAGAGGATCATGGCAGTTATGATGCAGAAAAAGGGCATCACCTGCAACAGCTGTAACATCCTCCTTCACCAAGAGGAATCTGGGGAAAAGAAAAAGAAAGCCTTCCACCAAGTCACAGAGCTCCTATGGGCAATACGATTCAATATCAATGGCTATCAATGTAAGCTGATTATCCAAGGCAATATCAATTGGTCCTGGTGAAATCCCAAGCTGATGTAAAGAAAATTCTGCCACAGGATGATGAGCAGGCTGAAGACGGAGAGGAGCCATCAGGAAAGGAACATCACCTCCAGGCAAGATGTGGGAAATGGTTACAATAAAAAGGAGCATGCCAAACTGACTGCAGAGAGCAGAAAGAGAAGAGGCAATTATGTAGTTAGCTCACTACCAAAACAGTCTGAAAAGCCTCAGAAGTATCAACTGAGATTAGCAGGTAAATTGTCAGAGCTTCCACTCACAGGAGTCTGTTAGCTTCTGCCTGCTCAGAAATAAGCAGGAATTGAGGGACACGCAAAGATGGGGGACCAGAGCGCACATTATTTTCTGGTCGATCCGTAGTCCTGTAAGAGCAGATAGGTATATTTTTGATTGTAATGAGACTGGGGAAAATGGGTATACTTTTCTGAATGGGTAGCAGCGAGGGGGCCGGGAATCGTGCGAAAGTCAATTTAACCTGAAACCGGCATCACCAATTAGGTTTTCACAGCTGCAGCACTGTGGGTAAGTAAAGACCGACAGCGAACCTAGTCAGGCACAAAACAAGAGTGGTTACATTTATTTCCTATAAAGTATGGGGGGTTTTATCGCTGTGTCCTAGAGGTTGAGTGTCCTCCAAGCAGTGAAGCATTTGGGTGGGTACCTATGTTTCCTGCTAGTGACTTATCTGCTATACAAGGACAAATTGAAGGTAACCAATATTTTGACTCAGCAAAGACAAACAAGGTGGGAGTGGGTATATACCTTCTAGTTACATTTCCAGTCCTACCACTCAATAGAGCTCAACCTCAATTCACTAAATCCTACAAAGCCTCCAGAAATGCATTCCTGTTCCAAGCATAAATCCATCTCACATTTGAAAATTAAGGTCAGTAGCGCCTCTCCTCCAACCAAGCAAAACCATAATGGTCTGCCACCAAACCCACCTGAAGGTAACTCTACCATTAAACTTGTATCAACAGTGGTTAAAAAGTCTTACTGAGGTAGTCAAATTTGAAACTATCTTTCTTTAGGTAGAACCATAACAGCTTAACTATGGTAAAAGCGGAGTTTAAGAATCAACATTACCTAAGACCTTTACTTATGCCTACTACCCTTCCATCAACTAGGACTCTCCAGCCATCTCTGTCCTGGGTTTTTCTTTCAATCTGACTCCAGTCAGCCTCAAGGCCTCGAAACCGGGTGTTTCTTGGCCTTTCTCTTTTCCTTTTCTCTTGAAGGTTCCACGTGAGGGCTTGCCTGGTGGTGTTTGATGCAGGCTTGCGGAGGGTGTGACCTATCCAGCCCGAGCGTCTTTTCATGATTTCTTCATGAAAAGGGAGTTGGAAAGTCTGCTGCCATAAGTCGTTGTTGCTGATGATTCTTCGCCAGCAGATTTTGAAGATTTTCCTCAGGCAGGTGTTAGTGAAGGTCTGGACTTTGTTGGTGGTGGTCACTGTTGGCCTCCAAATTTCTGCTCCATACAGAAGGACCAATTTTACGTTGGTGTTAAAAAGCCTGATTGTGGTTTGCAGCGTTAGGTCCTTGAAGCTCCAGATCTTCTTTAGCTGAATGAAGGAAGCCCTTGCTGTGCTGATTCTTGCCTTGATGTCTGCGTCTGTGACACCCTGCTTGTCTATGACACTACCCAAGTAGGTGAAGGCCTCAAACTCTTCCAGTGCATCACCTGAAAGAGTGACTGCAGTGTGCTAGCCGTGTTAACCTTCAGGATCTTGGTTTTTCCCCTGTGGATGTTGAAGCCAGGTTGTACTGATGTGGCTGTCACTTTGTTGGTCTTCTCTTGCATCTGCAGACGGGTATGGAAGAGTAGGGCCAGGTCGTCTGCAAAGTCCAGGTCATCAAGCTGCGTCCAAGGTGTCCACTGGAACCCATTTCTTCTCCTTGATGTGGATGTCTTCGTGATCCGGTCTATGGTCAGCAGGAAGAGAAAAGGAGAGCAAACAACCCTGGCAGACTACGGTCCTAACTTCGAAGGCTTCTGTGGGACGTCCTCCATGGACTATCTTGCAGGTCATTCCCTCATAAGGGTACTTGGTGACTCTTACAAGTTTATCTGGCACAACGTAGTGGTGGAGGAGTTTCCAAAGGGTCTCTCTGTCCACGCTGTCCAATGCCTTCTCATAGTCAATTAAGTTGACAAAGAGGGGGAGTTCAATTCAATCGACTGCTCAATGATGATGTGCAGTGTTGCAATCTGGTCTGTGCAGGATCTATCTTGCAGAAGTCAGCTTGCTGGTCTTGCAACTGAGCGTCGACTTGTTCCCTCATTCAGTTCAGGATGACTCTGTTGCCTGGGGTTGATAGAAGAGTTATCCCTCTGTAGTTTGCGCAGTTACTCAGGTCACCTTTCTTGGGGATCTTAATGAGATATCCCTCCTCTCAGTCTGATGGCACCTTTTCCTCTTCCCAGACCCTTCCAAACATGGGGTAGAGCATGTCTGGCGATGTTTCAATGTCTGCCTTCAGTGCTTCTGCAGGAATGTTGTCAGGTCCTGCTGTCTTCCCATTTCTCAGATGTTTGATGGCTTGCTGTATCTCTTACTTGGTTGTTCTGCTGCAGTCGATTGGCAAGTCCTTGTCATCTGTCTGTATGTATGGTGGAGATTGTGGCACGGGCTGGTTGAGCAGTTCTTCAAAGTGCTCCACCCATCTTCTCTGTGGCCTTAAATACCCATGATTGTCTTCCCAGCTTTGTCTTTAACGGTCTTTTTGGCTTGCTGTATCTGCCGGAGAGCTTCCTTGTTATGTCGTACAGTCCTTTCAAGTTTCCATGGCTTGCTGCTTCCAGGGCTTCTGTGGCAAGACCATCGATGAATCTTCGCTTGTCTGTTCCTAAGCTTCTCTTGGCTTCCTTATTGGTTTTGATCTATTCGCCATGAGCTTTTGCCTTTTCTGCTCATCTTCGGTTTTTCCTTTCTCACTTGGATTTTGCAGAGTTTTGGTGGATATCCATTCTTTATGCTAGTGTTTCTTGGGACCTAGTACCTCCTGTCAGATTGATGTCAATGTTTCTTTGATCTTCTTTCATTGAATTTCTACTGGGTCTCTGTCGTCCTCTAGTTCTTGCAGTACTTGAAACTTGTTACTGAGGGTGACTAAGTATTCACTCCGTTTCTGTGCATCTTTGAGGAGGGTGGTGTTCTATCGCTGGCGTTGGTTTGTCGGATCCATCCATGCTTTCTTCAGCTTTAGCTTGGCCACAACAAGGTAATGGTCTGACGCCACGTCAGTTCATCACTAAGCCACAACAATGGGATGGTCTGACGCCACATCCACTCTCATCACTCTCACATCCTGCAAGGACCTCTGGAACTTCTAGGCAAACCAAATATGGTCGATTTGATTCTCAGTTGAATTGTATGGCGACACCCACGTTGCCTTGTGTATTAGTTTGTGTGGGAAAAGACTACCGCCTACCACCAGACTGTTCAGGGCACAGAGATCTGCAAGCCTTTCACCATTGTCATTCATGTCGCCAAGGCCATGGTTCTTCATACCCAGTGCTGTCACTTCCATTCTTGGCATTAAGGTCCCCCATCAGTATGGTGATGTCTCTCTCAAAACATTTCTCCAGGATGGACAGGAGTTTGCTGTAAAACTGTTCTTTTTCCTCTTCTTTGCTGTCATTTGTAAGTGCATAGCGCTGGATAACATTCAAGTTGATCCTCTATTTCTTTGTGCTGAAGGTTGCTGTGATGATTCTGGGACCATGGGCTTCCCATCCAATCAGAGCTCTGTTGACTGCTGGCGTTGGCATCAGTGCTACCCCCTTGACTATGTGGGGTGTTCGCTTCCTAATGTCCAGAATACAGCAGCATTCCTCCTGGAGCTAGTCTTTTCTGTCCGGACTGTGTCCATCTGGTCTCACTGATGTCAAGCAGGGCAAGGGTGTATTTTATCTTCTCCACTGCCATTTGGGCTGTCTTGCCTGTCTCGTACATGGTCCTCTTGTCCTGATGGAGATGGTCTTGGTTGAAAGCAGGTTGATCAGCCTTGTGGCTTCCATGGATCTCTGGCTGTCACCACAAGGCGTCATAACTCTCCGTGAAGGAGATTCTTCTCTCCCCAAGGTCGAGATGTCTTTTGGTTGACGTTTCTGTGGCTTGGATTTTTTTTACATGGTGGAGTAGCTAGCCCTACGCATAACCCCCTCCTTTCACAGCTAGGCCTGGGATTAGCCATGGCGGAGACTCACAGATAAATAATGATAAACGTTCCTGGGCAGACGGGCCTTGAACTAGAGAAACTGGTGTAAATGTTCTCATGGGAGAGGGAAGGCAATGAACACAGTCCCCTGAAGAGCAAGGTGTTGGTTTTTCTTGCATTACGGAGGACCCAAAAAGGATGTCAAAATGAGTACTGTGTTCAGAGTACCTGGATACCTATAACTGAATTCCCAACTTTAAGGCATGTAGGAACTACTAAAGTGCACCTTATACCAGAAGGAATAGGCCTGGATGGTGTATTTTTCAATGACAGGCCTCAGTATTTTGCCTATGGCTTATTGTAATGCAAATAAAGATATATTTTAGACTATGAAACATTCGACATGTAAACCTCTCCTCAAGAAGCTTTTGAAATGTGAAGTCCATAGGGAACTCCTGTTTCCCGCTTACTACTCCAGAAGCCAGAATCACTTCTAGTGTTGGAGCGTTTTTTTTTTTTTTTGCAGGGATGATGCAGCAAGTGCGCTCTTTGCAAAATAAACTGAATATTACTTTTCCTATTACTTCCAGGAGATAATGTTTTCAATGAGAAAAAAATAATACAGATCATCCTCCCATAACTGTATTATACTACCCAGTGATTTGTAGCACATCCAAAATTCCTTAACACTGTTTTATCAGATGTAGGTGGGAGATTCAAAGCGTGGGATCCTCAGACGGCATACAGTGAACTCGTTGAAATGCTAGGTGAGCTCTGCATTTTGTAAAATGTTTTTTTTTTTTTTAATGGAAAAAATCTGTTTTGTACATGGGAGCTAGAAGTTCAAATGTTGCCTTTTGGGACTTGACCTTAGCAGAGGACAGATCAGAATTCTGACTTTTTCTGCTATTAAGATAGTAGGACAGCTCAGTAAATTAATGTTCCATACTTTGAGAACTGCGCCCAACCTGGACATCAAATGTTCAAATCACAGTGGGGCTGACTCACCCTGTCACCTTATAGAGGTCAATAAAATGATTACTATTGAGTTGAGTGATAGTAAACCTGCTATTCGTAGCATTATGAAAAAAGCAAAATCTGTGTTAGCAGTATTAACTAGAAAAAACAATTACTAATATGAATCTCGTATGAGAGGTAATGCAAATGGTAGAACTCTTAAGGGAGAGTTATGTGTACAGTCGGTTCTAAATTAGTTTGTCTCTTTCGATATTTGTTTCATGCTAGATGCAAAATCCTGGTGCAAGTACCATTACGGCCCGAAAATGTGCTCTAAAATATACTTTCTTATCACACAAGTCAGGTTTCCTTGAATCCTTGCCCAGCAGATTTGGAAATGAGGGATTAAATAGGTTTTAACTGACATTTACTAGGGATACGGTTATGGGGAGGAAGATTTTAAGAATGAGATTGTTGTACACTTTATTGCGAAGGGCATCTTATACCTGCATTCTTTTGATGTGATCAAGGTATATCATGTTACATGGTGTTGAGTAAGTCAAAATATATGTATGATTGAAGATCTACTTTTGCTGTTTAAAGTATCAGTCATAGATTTAGTTAAACTTGAGATATGTAGTTGCATGTTAGTTTAGTTTATTGGATGTGATGTTATTAACTAGTAAACTCATTTTCTAGTCACTCAAACATCAGCATAGTCTAAATCAAATCTTTACTATGAGCTTTCATAAAATCTGTATGGATTTTCTTCTATCATTTAACACTTGTTTCTTCTGATATTGCTACTTCAATAATATCTTTCTTTCTCTAGCGGACAGTAAATCTATTTATTGTTGGAACCCTTGTTCCTTGTCAATCTTGTGGTGACATTCTGATGGCCTGATTTTAGTTGATGTGAGAATACAGTTGCTAATGAGTAGAAATAACTGAAAATGCCACGCGTCTATTTTTCAAAACAGATTCAAATTATATCAATGCTCCTACTGTCCATGCTCTACAGGTGCTACTTGCCATTCCTAAATCTTGCACAATCTTTTTCCAATGTAGGGGCCAGGCATTGGGACTGCATACCACCACATACATAACAATGTCATCTCAAAGTCCTAGATTTCCTTTTTTCTGCGACAGATTCCAAATATTTTCCTTGCCCTTAAAATAAAGTCTTTCTGTGGGTCTGCTTACTGCAAGGATATGATTTTGTTGGCAACAGTTGTGGTTTATGAAATTAGAATTGTAACTGGGAATGGGAGCCACGTCAAGAGCAAAAACTAAAGAAAATATTAGTGTTTGTAGTGTTGTACTTACTTGCAGCAGCATTTCAACAATATTTGTTTTCCATAGAACAGATGGAGAAAAGTACTCTATTACTCCTAGCTAGCATGCTACCAGTGACTGGAAAAGAACTATGTATGTGTGGATACATATGCGATAAAACCCTTGTTCTATGCACTGATTCACTTTGTCACCAGATCTATCATTTTGTTAGAAACAACCAGTAGCATGGGAATATGTAAAAGTTGTTGGAAATAGCAGCCAGCCTATGGACCAGGAGCAATGGAGCCACCAACAACTTCAGCAAACCAATTACTAATTTATTTTTACTGAATTGGGGATGGCACCTAGCTTTGTGTTCGCAGAATGTATATGATTGGCTCATGTTGCGGCTCTGCATATCTTTGAAATGACCATGCCTTCAGAATGTCAGTGATGCGGCTTATGCAAGACATTTGAATTAAGGTATGCCATAAGGTGCCTTCTTGGCCAGGTCATAACCAGTTTTTATGCACAGGACGATCCATCTGGATAGGGTCTGTTCCTGCACCACCTTCCTTTTCTGGGTACCAGCAAAGCCCACGAAAATGGTCATCTACATGAACTGAGGGCTCACCTTGTGTCAAGAGGATGGAGCCTAACCTCATCTTTCAATTGATGTAGTTGAGAGAAAAAGGAAGGGGAAGGTGATGGACTGACCAATGTGGAAGGACAATGCAACCTTTGGCAGAAAGGAAGCCCAAATTAACAGCAATAGTTTGTCAGGAAAGAAAGTGGTGTAAGGAAGTTTCACTGACAGCATCTGCAGTTTATCAACACAGCACTCAGAAATCATGGCAATTAGAAAAAACTTCTTGATGGTGAGGAGCCGTAAAGAACAACTGTGTAGAGGTGCAAACAGCATGCACATCAGAAATGTGAGGACCAAGTTAAGGTCCCACTGAGACCTAATGAAGGGCTTTGGCGGAAACATGTGCATTAAACCTTGTGAGAACCTCACACAAGTGACTTGAATAAAGAAGGTTGGACTGGTAAATGTAAACTGGTAAATGTAAATAGGTCAAGAGGGCGACCCATAGCCTTTAATTATGAATACCACAAAGCTTTGCTGGAACAAAAATAAATAAACAAAATATCTGACAACTGAGGGTGCAGGGATCAAGCAGACGGTCCCTACACCAAGCCACACATTTCTCCCAACACTGCAAATAGATGGATATAATCAATGGGTGCACAGCTGCAAGAATCACATCTACTACTTCAGCAGGCAAGTCAAAACTGGTCAGTTGTCGCTGCTCAATCTGAATGTATGAGGGTAAAGATTGGGAAAGATTTGAGTATAGGGCTCTACCCTGTTGCTGAGACAGCAGGTTCACCTGGAGAGGCAGACAGATTGGAGGTCCAACGCTGAGGCTCCACAGGTCGGAAAAACACTCCTTACTGGTCCAATTTGGGGCTATCAAGATGACAATCGCCTGGTCTGTCCTGACCTTCCTCATAGTAGGAGGCAGGAGAGTCAGCAGTATTAAGCTGTACAGAAGTCCTGCACTTCACTGCAGGTTGAATGCACCCTCTAAACCCCATATTGGCAGGAATGCCAACGATCAGCTGCAAAAAAGATCTAACCAGTTTATGCCCCAGTGATCAAACGCCTTGGCATTCAGAGAACCCGCCAGATAATGGACTACCAGGAACATCCCATGTTGGTTCAGCCACCTCCAAAGGTGCAGTGCCTCCTGGCACAAGATCAAAGACACTATTCCGGCTTATTTGTTGCAGTATTACATGCGGTCATGCTGTCTGTTAGGACCTGTAACAGCTTCCTTCTGGATGGCAAGAAGCTGGAG
The DNA here is from genome assembly GCA_963921515.1 of Calotriton arnoldi. Lineage (NCBI taxonomy): Eukaryota > Metazoa > Chordata > Amphibia > Caudata > Salamandridae > Calotriton > Calotriton arnoldi. The sequence continues at coordinate 1,369,934 of CAWUFW010003170.1, read as the reverse complement.
GAGATTTGGTGTGGAGTTTTTGATCCATTGGGGACCCTCAGACCCCTGATTTCAACCTCTTCCCGATGATCACACTAGTCTAGAGGCAGAGCATCTGTCACCACTGTGAGCTATGGATAGGGTAGGGAGAACTGGTACTCAGCAGCCATCACCAAACATTTTGGGCTGACTCTTGAGATATGGATGTCTGGCAAGGTGCTTTAGAGGACCGCAGATTCCTCACCTTAGAATACTCCATGTGTGCCAGACTGGATCTGGAAGATTTTCAGCATAGCCCCTAAATGCAGTCAGGTGGCATTGTAACGCTCTATGCAGACTTAGCTTCGCCCGGGAAGTGACTGAAGCCATACATATGAGCTGTCCATGTGCGCTGACATCAGTAGTAATCAATTACGCCACTCAGCAGAACTTTAGCATTTGAACCTTTTTTAGATGTAAAAAAAGTCCATGCCATAGAAAGGGGAGGTGGGAGAGTGGTGAGGAATTTGAGGTTATATAGAGTACCCATCAGAAAGAGCATAACCGAAGGTAACTTGTTCTTCTGATGGACATTTCTAACTTTAGATTTCCCCACATTTAGAATAGACACCAAAGCTGTACCTCCCGTAATAGTGGGTCAGTGGAATGGTCCAGACCAAAGCGTCCTGCAGGATCTAATGGCCAAAACGGCCTTCCCGTTGTGGACTTGGCTGTCAAAGGCAGTAGTGCTTGGTGAACGTGTGCACTGATGCCTGCACGGCAGCCTGACAGATGTCCAGGACAGGCACGCCACGTGCCAGCACGGTGGTAGGAGCCTTGACCCTGGTGGAAAGGGCCCTCAAACTCATCAGAGTCTGCTTCTTTGCCATCACAAAGATCTTTTTTTTTTTGTATTGAGTTTTTCATTAACATACAGCAATAGCCAAGAGAATATGTACAATTGGTAGGTGTACAATTATCTTGATTCCATAGCAAGATTGATGTCTACAACAGGCAGAGTTTTCATTTAGCGTCTTTGGAACATGGATGCCTAACAGGTATATACATACATATCATTATGGATACACTAGACCTTCCAGTATTGCGTAATGTGTAACACAGATGGCGGATTATTTACTCAGTCCTTCGTTTACCTTAATGTGGACAGTGTCAGTTACATTGCTCTGATCATACCTGCCTGACATGGTGTGCATAGTCTTTCAATCGGAATTTTCGAGCAAGTACGCTAGTAGGGGTTCCCAAACATCTCTTGGGCGGGACGAGGCTGACAAGAGCTCCGCATAAGCCGTCAGTTGGTCTTTGCAATAAATCAGGTCTGAGAGCCATTCCTTACACTTGGGGGCACGCCCTCTGCCCCATCTACATGCTACTTTTTCGTTTTGCCAGTAGTAGGCCTAGCGCAACAAGCTTCTTATGTGGTGTTAATAAGTCTGCTGTGTATCCTAACAGCGCCAGTGCCGGCGATAAAGGGATAGGGGACTCAACCATCTTGGACAGGGCTGTTACCACCTTCCACCAGTAGCTATGCACCTCCTCGCATTGCCATGCGAGGTGTAGAAACCCCGCTCCTTCCCGCCGGCATCTGTCGCAGCGATCATCGTTTCTCAGTTTGTATTTGCATAAGCGCGCTGGTGTGTAATATACTCTAGGTAGGAACTTAAAATGTATGATCTGCAAACTGCTGCTTGCCTTGATGGCGCCTGTTCGCGTGCACCAATACACTCACTGTTTATCTGTCAGCGGCCCATCTAGTTCATGGTCTCATGCTTTCCTTGTGTCGTGTGGTACCTTTGGGCGTTCTAACAATGCAGTGCGATAGAGTCTGGATACAGCATGTGCCGGCCCCGACATTTGCAACAAGGCATGTAGAGTGTCGAGCGTGGGGGGCTCCTGAGGGAACTCAGGATTGTTGGCTCTCACTTCATGCCTAAGCCTGATATATAAGAAGATCTCCAGTGGTGTGACATTCTCACCACTCAGGAGTGCCTGCCGTTCTTTAAAAACTCCCTCATGATAGAGGTCACTGCATGTGTTTAAGCATCTTTTGCGGAGCACGTCTCGGCACATGGTTTCGCGAGTGACTGGCGCAAGGGGATGATATGGGAGAGGCATTAGTGGAGAGATTAATAAGGGTTTACATGCTGATTTAACGAGCCGCTCCCATGCTAGATTGGTGCAGGCCACTGTGTGGTGCCTTCTCCAGGGACTTTCGTTCCTAGGAAGGAGGTCATGGGTGTGGGGGCCATATATCCCTGTTCGATGGCCAGGTGAGGCATGAATGGTGGTGGATGGAGCCAATATATTGCATAATGGGCCTGGGCGCATAGGAAGTATATTTCCAAGTCTGGTGCTTCAAGGCCGCCCTGGGAGAATGGTTGTGTCAGAGTCTGCCAGCCTACACGGGGCTGCTTACCGCCCCACACCAGTTTGACTAGCATTGATCGAAGTGAGCGGAAGAAGGGGCGGGCAGGGTGATATGGTATGCTGAGAAATAAATATAGTAGTTTAGGTATAATTATCATCTTCATTAAGGAAATTTGCCTGCTAACGATAGCGGCAGTGAGATCCATCGGGCTATCGAGTTTGTGATTGATTCGATGGCTGTGCTGTAATTTGTCCGGAGTGTTTCCTCTCTGTCTCGGGTTATCACCACTCCTAGATATTTTATTTTTGAGTTGCACCATTTTAATGAATAGTCTAGGGGGAATTTGGGAGTGTTGGGCGTAAGGGGAAGTATCTGTGATTTGTTCCAATTGATATGTATCCCTGACATGGTACCAAATCGGATGAACTCACTGAGGATGGGGTTTAGGCTTGTGTGTGGTTCGCGGATGTAGAGGGTAATGTCGTCGGCATACAATGAGACTGATATTTGCTGTGAGGGGTTTAGTATTGCATATTCTCTATGGAATTTGCGAAGTTTGAACACAAGGGGATAAATTGCCAATGCAAAAAGCAGGGGGAAAAGAGGGCAACCGTGGCGGGTGCCTCTCGTGATGGGAAACGGGTTGGAGTAGAGGCCATTGATTTGTGCGATAGCTACAGGCTACAGGTAAAGTAATGCTCTCCGTGATAGGAAATGGGACGGGAGACCCATTCTTCCCAGTACCATGACCATGTAGTCCCATTCCAGGGAATCAAAGGCCTTTGTGGCGTCCAAAAAAAACAGCGACTGCTGATAACTCCGGGTCTATGTCTTGTAATAACGCAAATATGGTGCGCAGATTGTGTGAAGTTGCTCTCCCGGGCAGTGCTTAATTTGTAAAATATTAAGTGCCAGGGCTCTGACCAGGAGGACACTGCAGCTTGCACCACCCATCGCCCTTGTCATCGCTGCCAAAACAACTACTAACCATCTCTCTCGCATGTAAATGCGACAGTTCAGATTATTCCAGGTCCCCAAAGCTAAAGGGATGGCTGGGGAGGCAGGTATTAGCAATTTTAATGTATATTGTATTCCTAAACAACCGTTGTCCTGCTCATCTCTAAATTAGATGAGCAGCGCCACCATGTGGTAGACTGTTCTATGTATGGTGTTAACAATTAGGTGCCGGTGCCGAGCACCAGAAACCAATTAAGTGCTGGTGCTTAGCACCGGAAAGCACCGGCTCAAATTAAGCACTGCTCCCGGGTATAAAGCCCGCCTGATCTGGCAATACCAACTTCCTCCCCCCCACTCCCCCATCAGCAATGTTAACCTATTGGCTAATAATTTGGCCAGAATCTAAGGGGCCGATTCCGATTCGGGCCGGAAATCTCTCCGACCGAGCCGGACCCGGAGAGATTTCCGACCGAATCGGACTCTAGCAGTCCGACCGAACGAGTACGATGCGCACGTATGCTATCGAACTCGATTCGGTCGGACTCCCATTGAAGTCAATGGCAGCCAGTCGTACGACGCGTACACGGGCTCCCATTGACTCAATGGGCACGACGCGAACAAGGGCGCCCCCTACAGCGTGTTCGCGTCGATGCGGGTCGCACCGTACATGCACGTGTAGGGGGGACCCATGGGTCCCCCCTGTGTGCGACTCGCACGCCTACGCTTCCAGGGGGGTCCGACACGGACCCCCAAAGTGCGGCTCCGACAGCTCCTTGGAGCCGGACTGCGCGAGTCGGTCGGAGCAGTCGCGATGCGCATCGTACTTACCCGGCCGGGGAACGTCTCCATAGCGCGGTGCGAGTCGTCCCCGTGCGAGTCGGTCGGAGCGGTCGGGTCCTGCGTACGAGTCGGTCGGAGATTTCGCGAGCGCACGCATCGTACTAGCTCGCCCGGACGCACATACGATTCGGTCGGGAAATAGGGCTCCGAATCGGATCCGGTAAAGCCAAATCCGATTCGGAGCCCTACCGGCCGAGATCGGAATCGGCCCCTTAGTGTCACAATTAATCAGTGACAGGGGTCTATAGGCCTCACATATGGTGGCGTCTTTTCCTGGTTTGAGGAGGGAAATAATCATAGCTTGCCGCATCGTGGGGAGTATACCATTCTCCCTAGCTTCTTCGTAGACTTGTTTAAGGACAGGGGCTAGTTGGTCAATGTAACAATTATAAAAGTATGCAGGCAAGCCATCTGGGCCATGGGCCTTGCCAGAGCACATGTTCATTATGGCAGCCCGTATCTCATCTTCCTCAATATCGGCTACCAGAAACTCTCTGCGGGAGTCGCTAATCCAGCCAAAGGCTGTGTCTTCCAAGTAAGACGTCATGTTGGGTTGGCACGTTCTGTGTGTGTTATAAAGCTGTGCATAGTAGTCAGCGAATATGTTGAGTATCTTCTTCGAGTCAGTGTGCCTAGTGCCCGCCTCGTCTGTTATTTAAAGAACGTTATTAGCAAATCTAGGGGTTCGGATATCTCTGCTAGGGCTTTACCGGGTCGCTCACCCTCGCCATATGCCCGGCCGCGATGATATTTGGAGCGGAACGAAGATTCGTGTTCTGCCGTGTTCGAGTGTTCTGTCAGTAGCTCTTTGAGGTGTGCCTGCTGTAGAGGGGTTGGGTCCCCAGCCAGGCGGGCTTCTGCGCTTTTAATGTCGCATTCCAACCTGTGCAATGACCCTCTGATATCTCATAGGCCACCCCCCCTTCGCCATGCAGAGTCCCCTAATGGTGACCTTAAAGCTCTCCCAGACACACGCCAGCGACGAGACGCTGTCTATGTTTCGAGGGAAATATTCAAGGATTTCTTGACGTATTTCCTCACGAACGCTGTCATCTAGTAGAACGGTGGGTTTGAGCCTCCAGGAGTGATACGGGGACACATTGCCTGGGGGGGATAATTTAATCAGGACGGGGGAATGGTCCAAGAGTGTATGCACCAAGTGTGACAAGTCACTCAGCCATGTACCCAGGCCTTTCGAGAGTAGCCAGGAATCAATGCGGGACCAGCTAGAATGCACACTAGAGTAGAAGGTACCCTCTCTTTGCGTGGGGTGAAGGGCCCTCCATGCATCAATTAGTTGGTGATCTGCAATGACGCCGTTGAGGTGCTTATCAGCTTTTGAGTACGGGGTGGGGGCAGCATGCGAGCGGTCGAATTTGGGGTTTAATACTACATTGAAGTCTCCTCCCCATATGAGATGTGTGGACCCAATATCCAAGATATGTCCCCAGAGTTTGTCAAAGAAAGTGGCGTCATCGATGTTGGGGGCATAACAGTTAACCAGCGTGACTGAGTGAGCAGCCAGACTGACCCACATCATACAATACCTGCCTTGCGCGTCCTGATATGCGCCAATCGGACAGTATTTTACGCTAGCTTTGATTAGGATTGCAGTCCCCTGGCGTATGTAGAGTAAGATGAGAAGCATCTATGTGCAGCCCACTTCCCTCCAAAAGTAGGTGGCGTCTTAGGGACGAGGTGTGTTTCTTGTAACACTGCCACCTGCAAATGGTGTCCATCGAGATAGCTAAGGATTTATCTGCGCTTGCGGGGGTCTCGAAGACCTCGTACGTTCCATGTCAGAAAGTTGTAGGTAAGGTCCGTGTTCAATTAAGGTGTGTCCACTGATCCAAATGTACCTTAGTATCTGCAAGGAGTTGTTGTGTCTGTCGAGACAAGAGCTTAGATAAGTGTCTGTACCCATTCTATCCTTAGCATAGACGATACTTGTACGTGCAATGCTGCTGTATTCAACGAGGAAACCCCCTTGTCCCCCCCCACCCACACCCACAGCCACAGCCCAATCCTGCGGGCGAATATCAACCCACCCAAATCCCCAACAAACATTCCAAAATGAATTAGAACAAGTAGGGTAGTTGAGAAAAGAGATGGAAGGGTTAGGGATCATGACAGGGAGTAGATGAAAAGAGAAGAGTATGGAAAAGAATACAATAAGATAGGTATTAGATGGGAAAAAAAGAGTTGTGGGAGAGACGAAGCAAACCATTGCATTGTCCAGGGAATTCCCACTGGGGTCATGTGCTGGGGATCCTGCCATTTCACCTTGCCTGTGCGAGGGTGCCCGGGAAGTCATTGTTAAGCGGCTGGTTATCTGTTCTCAGCAACGGCTTCAGCATAGATCTGAGTAGGTGGCATCTGTGAGTACTCTGCTGAAGTTTATATCTTGTCTGTGGCAGGCGTGCAATGGGTTGGTCCTGTAGTCGCAATTGGGGAGTATGATCTCAGAGAGTATGTGAGAGTCTCAGCTATTCGTCATCGGGTGCTGGGAATGATGTTCTGGGATCGGAATCATCATCTTGGGTTGCAGGAGCTCAACGTTTTATAGATTTTAGGAAGTCCTGTGTTTGTTGTGGGGTGTTGAAGATGTGCGTTTTTCCTTGGTATGGGACACGGACACGGGCTGGATATAACAGAGAATATGGTATATTGGCTTGTTGGAGTTTGCGTTTGAATTGCACCAGTTTCTTTTGTGCTTCTTGCACTGCCATAGGGAAGTCCGGGTATATGGAGATGGCGTTCCCCTCATGGACAAGCTCTTGCCTGTCCCTTGCGAGTTACAAGAGCGTGTCCCGATCTTTGTAATTGAGTAGGCGTGCAAGAATTGGACCAGGAGGCGCACCCGGTGGAGGTCTGGCAGAGAGTGAGCGGTGGGCCCTCTCCACCACCAGCACTTTGGAGAACGCCTCACCACCAAAGAGCTCTATCAGCAAGTGCTCATTGTACTCCTCCATGCGGCCCGTGGCTGTGGATTCTGGAATCCCTACTATTCGCACGTTGTTTCTGCGCGAGCGCGCCTCCAAGTCCTCATTTTTGGCTGAGATAATTTTCAGGAGTTTCTCCATACCTTGGAGCCGTTCTCTGCCTGCTGAGGTGGTGTCTTCGAGGGTGGATATTCTCTGTTCAGTTTCAGTTATACGGCCGTCGTGTTTCTCCAATCTTTGCGTTGTAAAATCCATACGCATACTCATTGCGTCCATCTTGGATTCAATTGATGTTAGACTTTGCCGCATGGTTAGTGGGAGGGATTTCATATCCGAGTCCATTGGTGATGATGAGGATGGATGCTCTTCCGTGCAGTTGGATTCAGTGTCTTCAGCGGGGTTGAGAGTGGATTTTCATGCTACAAACTGCAGTTTAGCTTGTTTGCCCTCCGTGCGGCCCATTGTCTGTGCAGCAGTACGCGTACAAGATGCACGATGTGTCCCACAGGGTCACTGGAGGATCTCTGCCCAGAGCAGAGGCGCTGGAGGAATGCAAGGCAGGCACTGTTTGGATCGTGCACTAGTGTGCGATCATCAGTGTCTCAGCGTGTTCTGCCAACTGTATTTATCCGTTATGTGGTAAAAGAGAGCTGGTGATATTCAAAGGTCGGGCCCTCTGCGCCTACTTTTGGAAGCACGTCGCGATGAGATCTGGCATGGGCACAGCGTGTTCCTTAATCGCAGCCCTCCCTTTGGGGAGCCACGGCAGTCCCCTCGGCGCTACTTGCAGCAGCGGTAGGCTATCTGCACGCCCGGAACGTCCGGAGGACCTAGAAGACCCGGCAGCGACTTGTTTATACGAGCCAGCAGTGCCCGGATCTTCGCTGGTCCCCCAAGCGGAAGCAATCATGCAGCCCCTTAGCCTGTTGGCAGACTACCCCAGCATGACGCCGCCAGATCCCCATGGCTGTCGGCCTCACCTCTTATCTCAGGGAGGTCGCCTCGTGCAGATATCAGTCGCCTGTCTCGGGCAGACAGCTCCAGGCCCGCCTTCAGTCACCCAGCGGTGCAGGCGGTGGAGCCTCTTGTGTGTGCTAAGCGGGCTCTCCAGCGTCTCCACCGCTCGGCTCCGAATGTGGCTCAGGGACCGCCAGCACCGGCGGCAGCAGGCTACTGACGGCCAATACAGCAGCCCCCCGCCTAGGCGTCGTCACACGCTGAGGCCCTAAGGGTACGGCCCTTGCATCAGCGTCCTGCGGGGTCGGGTCGTCAGCTTCACTGCTTCCCGTCAGCAGCCACAAGGAGCGGGTGAGCGGATGGTGTGGCCGCGGGCTACAGCCCGCCAGAGCTTTCCAGTGGTAAGCCTCACCTCCTCTCGAGATCACCGCGTCTCAGAAATGAGGGGCGCCCTTCTCTAATGGACGGCCCCGGGGTAGGTCTCTGGTGCCTGGTGCCGCAGGTAGTGTAGATCACTGCTTGAGGTGATCGGGCCTCCCCCCAGGCCGCCGCGCGGGCCACTATGCAGAGAGGGTGCCAGCCATTTTGTTTAGCCGCAGGCAGCACTTTATTTGCGAAGCGCTAACTCTCTCATTTTTCCGCATTTTCGGGCGCTGTTTGCTGTCTCTGTGCACCGCGTCCTTGCCTAAGCCAGTCTGTAGTTTTTTCAAGACTGATGCCACCTTTAAGTAAGGATTTTGCCCGATTTTGCTCCCGGGCTGCCGGAGACTCACGAGAGTGCGGCCATCTTGCTCGCCGGCTCTCTAGCGCCCCCATCACAAAGATCTTAACACAGAGAACTACGCTCTAGATAAGGGCTACTTCTACACTCCTGGTAGTAGAGTGCACCATTACCCTGAGTGCCCAACTGTACTGCAGCATGTCTGGATCCCTGATGCTGATTTTTGTTTTCATAGGCAAACACAGATCACGTGTGCGCGCCATGACATAGGCCTGTCTCACGGATTGCGGTCATGTTGGAATGGGAGGGGCACCCAAAGAGCTACTCTCATAGTGGTGGAAGGCTACTGCCTTCACCAGGAGTTAAGCAGCACAAGCTCGGTGATGGCAGAATACCGTGTAGTGATCAGTAGAAGTGAACAGGTCCCTTTTAAACAGTGTCACTTGAGTGAGGCCTACAGGCTAACTCACTTTTAAAGTTCAGCTGCTGTGTGCTTAACTCACCCTTGGCCTACATCAGATTGGGGTGAGATGATGCGCAGCACAGAGGTTGTGTATATGCACTGGATGCATGTGTGCCTGGTTAGGGTGCAATACAGTGTGGTGTATGCATGTGCTGGATGTACATATACCTATGAGTGGTACAGTACCTGAAGGATGTAGTGCAGTACAGTGCATGCAGGATAAATGTTATGTGCTGGGTGTATGTGTGCCTGTGAGATGTACAATACATGAAGGGTACGGTGCATGTTAAATGCACATGCTGGATGTATGTGAGTCTCTGTGTGGTACAATACATAAAGGATACAGTGCTGGCAAGTGTTTGGATGTTAAATCAGGGCTCGAAAAATTCACTCGACCGCTCGCATTTGCGAGTCAGATTAATTCAGGACCAGCTATTTTTAGGTCCTACTCACCCTTTCTGGCGAGTAGGAAGACAAACTGACACTTGACCTCTGCCTCTGAAAGCAGAGGAAATGTGACAAGATAGCAAGATTTAACGGCATCTTTATTGCTCACAAAGTAAATGAGCAATAAAAATGCTTTTAAATCTTGTTAACTTGTCACATTTGCTCAGCTTTCAGAGTCAGAGGTCAAGTGCATTTCAGTTAGGTCGAGGAGATTTTGTAGGTTACCAGACCTGCAGGTCTAGTGCATTTCTTATGATTTTTCGAGCCCTGTAAATGCAAGTGCTGGATATAGGTGTGCCTCTGAATGGTACAGTAGAAGGAGAATACAGTATTGTGCAGTGCATGTATGCTGTATACATGACCTGGATGTATATGTGTGCCTGTGTATGGTACGACACATGGAGGGCCCTGGGTTTTATTTTGGGAGACCCAGGCCTGTGTATTGCTGCATTCCTGTAAACTGGGTGGGACTCTCCCACTGGGGAGGGGACAACCAAGCCTCCCCTGTACACTTCAAAGGGTGCTCTTTGATTCAGTGAGAGGTCACAAGGAGGGGGCCACGGCACATCTCGAGAAGGGGCAGAAAAGAGAATCATAAAGAGTAGGGCTGAGGGCCCTGGGCTAACCTTTTGATGCACATATCACCATGGCTGACATTCAGGTGTGAACTGTAGTCACTTCCATGGCCTTTATTGTGGGACTATTAACTTTTCAGATATTCCTGAGAGATAAAGGGAGCAGAGGAGTGGACACTTCAAAAGAAGCAGAACCCCAACAGAAAACCTCAAATCATATTTGGTGTCTGGAAATGGACTATAAGAAGGGGTGGTGGAGACACCAAAAATTGTCATCTGTCAAACAGTGTGAGGAGGGGAAGCTCTGCAAGACGTCTGCCTGTGACCAGGACTGGAAGCCAAGGCCTACTAGTCTCTCTGCTGGGTGAGGAGACTTCATGCAGTAAATCCAAGACTACCTGCCCCGGAGGCTGGAGCACCAGCACCTGTGTGCTTGCGAAGACCAGCGTGCCCTGTGAGGAAGATGAGAGTTGGAGGGAGCGAGGTCCAGTGGGGAGCCCTGCCGAATGGATTCCCTGCGCAAGGTGTGAGAAAACAGCTGCTGCACCAATCGGGTCGTTGCCCTTGTGCAGGACAAAGTCAGCGAAACCCGCATGCAAGGAGAGGGCCACCGTGAAGTTAGCCGTGTATTGTGCTGCGCCGATCGAGCCAGAGCCTGTGTGTGGTAGAGAGGCGGCGACCCGGTATGCCAGGACGGGCTGCTGGAGAAAGACTGCAGTGAGGAAAGGGGCAGTAGCCCTGTGCGGTAGTGAAGCAGTGACCCCGTATGCCAGGAAGGGTTGCCGTGGAGTATCACCATGCTGCTCGGGCCGAAGCCCGCGGACTGAGAGTTGCAGCGATCCCCTATGCCAGAGAGGGTCACCGGGCGCACCAATGACTGCGACTTGTTTTGCCTAGCTGGAGAAGTGAGGACGCCATGGGGGCACCGTCACTCAGGTGAGGGACCAATAATAGAATAGTTATAACCACTCCCTCAACGGGAGCCGAACGAACACTTACCGCAAGAGGAGCAGCAGAAAGCCTCCAGACGCTTCAGTAACACGACCGAGACTCTGCCCCTCTGAGTTCAACAGCCTGGGCCTCGTGCAGCCACTTTATCTGAACTTGGCGCAAACGCTTCACACCTGCCAGTGTGGGTAAGACCGGTTTTTGGCCTGTCGGCCGCAGGGGGACCTGCTGCTAGTAGCGCTGTGGTGCTAGAACACTGTTGACTTTAACTGAGACTCTGGAGACTCAGACTGCTAGTAGGGCATACCCTAGATGTTACCAATAGTGAATGGGGAATAACCTCAATCACTAACGTGAGGAGAGAGTGGGACAGGGAATCACCAAAGAAACACTAGAGTAGGGGTCTCCAAATTTGTCTTTTTCTTGCAATAAGAGCTACTTATGTTCAATGGAAATCATCCCGAGCTAGTAACATTTTTAGTTCTGTAATAATGAGCATATCAGACAAGATTACAGTGCATCAGGCAGGGTTGCCAGCAGTAAAGTAAAAAAAGGCTTTATCAATATGGAATACACAACAGCCATAGCTGCAAGGCCTCTGGCACCAAGGTATTATTATTAATAAGCCTCCTCTTCTTTTTTTTTTTTTAACTAGTGTTTTTATTGAATTTAACAGATGACATTTCGATGTACCATGTTGTACAACGTAATAGTAAAAATTGTCCACAACGCAAGGCTCATGATGACCATGGAAGGAAGACAAATCGTGGAATGGGGAGGGGTCAAAGACCAGGGCGGTGCTGGAGATGAGATGGCGCAATGATGTTAGGTGTAGGTTGGTCGATGGGGGCTGGAGCGCTTGAAATGGGGATGGGGTGGGGGAATGCAGTGTGCCTCACAGGGGAAAAGGCAGTGAGCATATTCAGGGCAGTTATAAAAGACAGCGCTGTATAATTAATTACTCAAACATTCAGTTTAAATATCATTTGGTAATTCAAACATTTTTCTTCAAACAATAGCTTATGAGTTCAGAAAATATGCATATTTATGTCTCAAATACAGGCTTTCAGTTTTGGGATATATATAATTAATTCAGTAAAGCAAAAACTTCTAATTTAGTAGAGGGCTGCACACAGGAAAGCTACTTGTAGGGAGATGGAGAACTACCAGTAGCTAACAAGCTACTCGTTTAAGAATCCTGCACTAGAGCCCCTGATCTCAATTGGAATTGTGTAATTGTTTGTGAATATTGTATTTTTCCTTTGTGTGGGTGAAGGTATAAATAAAATACTTCTATTGCTGCTGCAACGTATTTTGAGTTGTGAGCATGTATTCATTACCCTGTATCTACACCTCCACACCCCCAGAAGGAGCCCTGGACTGCTCGGACCACACTATTCTGAGAGTCAATTGCAGAAGAGATTCTTGGCCCAGTTACTCAGGAGCCATAGTAAGTCGGGCCGCGGGAGATAAACAGCCTAAACCCCCATGGTTAGGCCAAGTAGGCCCTGCGTGCCCTGTGGTGCTATGAAAGGGGTTCTGAGAATTAGTGGCAAGAGGTGGGGCGCCTAACGTTTAGGAGCCTGGATACAGGTGTGGCACTGGCCATTTCCAATTTGCACCAGTAGTACAATAAATCCAGTTTATTATACGCACAAAGGCGACACGGATAGACAGTAGAAAACACTGGGTTGGGAATTGACCTCAGCACCATGTCCGTAGATCAAAAGAAGGATTTAAGTAAAAACAGAGGGTGGAGCATTCCCAGCTGTAGGGACAGACAGGTCCTTGCTAATTTCATTAGGGACCAGTTAGATACTGAGAGAAAGGGATGAGGCTGTAGTCGACTCCGGGGAGGGAACTATGGTGGGAACCCAGGAAAAGAGCGCTGTGGGATCCCTTAGCACAGATCTATTCTAGACACACTGAGTGTGTCCCCTAATGCATTTTCCAGAGTTTCACCAAGACACTCACCACTTTTAGTTTCTAGAATATCTCAGGTGTGTACACCGCCTCATATTTCTAGGGTACCACGGTCACCAATTCCAGGAGTTAATCCCTTGGGTGGGTTGAGTCAAACAGAGACCCTGCAGTTGGCACTTCAGAAAGCTAAGGCTGAGGAAGATGAGAAAGCCAGAGAGTTCAAGAGGGAGAAGCTAAGACTGGCTCACCAGAAACAAGGGGAGAGGAGGCGGGAGAGAAGGAGGGCGGAGAGAATGGACCCGGGATGAGAAATTGTGAGAGGGGGAGGAGAAACAGAAGGAAAAAGAAAGAGCTGGAAAGGAAAATAATAGCCTTTGCGAGAGAGAAAGTGAGAGAGAGAGAGAGATTTAGGATGGGGGCAATGACAACTCCATCCAAAATCTTATGCATATGTATGTGTAAGGTGAGGACATTTTGGAATGGTTTATAAGCTTTGAAGTTACTTATAAGAGGCAGGCCTAAAATGAGGTGTCTAAGACTTAATGGGGCGCATGTCACTGGAAGGGACAGTCATCACTGGGAGAATGCCTGTGGATTAGGAGGTTTGGGCTGAAGTCAGCACAATGCCTTCAGGGATCCTGTGACTGCAAAGTAAGCGGATGGTGTTCCCTTTGAAACTTGGATTGTGTGACTGGAATGAGTGGGTAAGAGGGACAGAGGCCTAGGACTTTCAGTCCCATAACCAGTTGATGGTGACAGAGACACAAGGAGAAGAGCTCTACCCCACTTAGGCAATACCGGTCTGACTTGACAGAGAGGAATCAAAAGAAACTTGCAGTACTGGCTGAAATGTGGTTAACTAACAGGGTTCGCAAAGGTCTATGGCAGCATGATTTTTAAGCCAAAGTAGGAGAAGAACTCTTCACAGACCGGTTCTAAACCGGAGGGTGAGAGCCAGGGTAATACTCATGGGACTAGAGTAGGGCCAAGCAAATATTGGGGGGAATAGTAATGGTGTGTCCAGGAAGGAGCTTAAGAAGGCAAGTTCTTCCAAACACATTTGCTTCAAGAGTCACCAGGTGGGACACTTTAAGAGAGATTGTCAGGAGAAAGATCCAGACTCAGCAGCACCTGTAGTAGCAAGCATGTTATACGTAGGTGAAGGGACCAGAGAGGGCCAGGTTGCACTCAACCTAGTAGCTATGGACATTTCAGAGAGAGACCCAGAGGCTCTGAAGTACATTCAACCTAACATAATGGGATTTGTGCAGTAAGTTAGTATAAATGGGAGGAAAGTGCCTGCCCTGAGGGATGCTGTAGCATTCAGCACTATAGTTGAGAGGAAGCACCTTAAGCCTTAGGAAATAAACCCTGGAACCAAGTATACAGGTTTGGTAGCCAGTGGGCAGGGCATGGAGTATCTGCTTGCCAGGGTTGAGATTGAGCTCAGAGGCAAAGTGGCCATGATTGATGTCGGGTTAAGTGAAATACAAGGAGCTGGATGTTTCCTGAGCAATGATTTGATTGCCCCAGGGTTGGTGCCAGGACCAGAGCCTTTATGGCTTAGACGTCAGCTTGGTTGACCAGAGCACAGTCTGCACATCAGTCTCAGAGTGAGGCTGGGATTGTTCCGGATTTATAGGGAACAGGACAAGGAGGTTGCAGGAAAGGGCAGCTTTCGGGTAGGCAATGGCTGTGGAAGGATGAGGCTCCAGAAGAAGACCAGTTGCTGGAGTTTGGGTGGATTCCAGAGCTGCAGAGCTTGTTAGCTGCTGGGGGGCCTTCCCAGAAAGATTTCAACAAGGCACAGGAGGAGTGCCCTACACTTGTGGGACTTCGGAAGGAAGCCCAGGAACAGGTCAGCAAAGGAGTGATTGGGAAACACTATGTTGGCTGGGAGGATGGCCTACTTTAAAGTGAGCCGGTAAATCCTGAGCCAGGAACTAGCAAGAGGCTAGGGGTACATTAGTGCACAAGAACATCCTGTTGTCACTGGCCCATAAAGTGCCCTTAGCAGGACACCTAGGGATTAGGAAAACCCAGGACAGGTTAGACCCTCTGTTCTACTGACCAGGGATGTGCAGACACACAGAGCGGTTCTGTAGAACCTGTCCCTACAGCCAGATGAGTGATAAAACAGGAGGTAGGACTAATGCACCCTTAGTGCCTCTACCAGTTGTAGGTGTTCCATTTGTGCGGGTAGGAGCAGACGTAGTTGGTCCATTCGGCCCCACCGCACAGTCAGGCAACAAGTATATCTTGGTTGAGGTAGATCAGCCCACCAGGTACCCTGAAGCTGTACCTCTGAGGAGCACGACTGCACGGGTAGTAGCCAGAGGTCTCCTGGGGTTTTTCTAGGGTCGGATTTCCAAGGATGGTAATTTCTGACTGGGAAAACAACTACATCTCTTCTTACATGAGAGAGATGTGGGATCCAGCTGATGTGACGTACCATTTCTCCATAGCATACCACCCACAAACCAATGGTTTGGTGGAGCGGTTTAACAAGACACTGAAGAGCATGATGGAAACTCTGCCAGAGAACATCAGGAGGTAGTGGGATCTTCTCCTGGCAAGTCTCTTATTTACCTACCGAGAGATTCCGCAGAAGGGGGCAGGATTCAGTCCTTTTGAGTTTCTGTATGGACACCCAGTGGGGGGTCCACTTACTTTAGGTCAGAGAAGGGTGGGAAGGATCCTCAGACTCCCCAAAGAAGGATGTGGTGGACTATGGGATTGCCCTTAGGAAGTTAATGGCGCAATACATGAGTCAGACAAAGGAAAACCTTCAAGCCAGCCAAGCGCTGATGAAGGAACGGTACGACCAGAAAGCTACGCTCACTGGGTATCACGAAGGTCAGGAGGTGTTGGTGCTATAGTCTATTTGTCCTAGGGCTTTGGAGGACAAATGGTGTGGGCCATACAAGGTAGTTCAGAAGGTTTCCGACGTAAACTACTTGGTGGACACAGGTGCCACAAAGGAACCCAAGAGGGTGTTCCATGTGAACAGGCTGAAGTCTTACTACGGAAAGATAACATAGTGAATGTCATGGATATGGCAGAGGAAGTAGAGGAAGATGGTGAGCCTCCTGACTTGCTGCATAGTGACATGAAGAATGGCACCATGGAAGGGGTTCAGTCAGCCCCCGAGTTAACACCTGAGCAGCAGAGGGAACATAGAGAGGCGCTGGGACAGTTTGCCAACCTCTTCTCACCAACTCCAGGGTTGACACCTGTCTGTGTGCATGACATAGACTTGGATGACAGTCTGCCAGTAAAGGGCAGGACGTACAGAATGTCTGACCTGGTTCAGGGATGCATTAGGCGGAAGTTGCCAAGATGCTGGACCTGGGGGTCATTGAGAGACAACGTAGTCCGTGGTCTAGTCCTGTGGTACTCGCACCAAAGAAAGGGTCTACTGACTTGCGGTTCTGCGTGGACTACAGAGCAGTCAACGAGGTAACCAAAACGGATGCCCATCCAATTCCAAGAGCGGATGAGCTTGTAGATTGTTAAGGTGCTGCAAAGTATTTGAGCAACTTGGATCTGATCAGTGGATATTGGCAGATAGCTTAGGCACCAAATGCCAAGGAGAAGACTGCATTCTTTAGAGAGGCTGTATCAGTTTAAAATGATGTCCTTTCGGTTGAAGAATGCTCCTGCCACTTTTCAGTGCCTGGTAAACCATGTTCTTGCAGGGTTGTGTGGCTTACCTGGATGACATTGCAGTGTTCAGCAATTCATGGCAGGACCACCTGAGGCACCTAGGGCAGGAGTTGGCGAGGATATAGGAGGCAAGGAGGAGAAACTGACCATCAATGCAACCAAGTGTCAGGTGGGGCAGTCCTCAGAAGTCTACCTTGGTTATGAGGTGGGGAAAGAGAAGATTCACCTGCTGGATACCAAGATTCCGTCTGTGATGGAGTGTGAACTGCCTACTACCCAGACTGAAGTTAGGGCCATTTTAGGACTCACCAGGTATTACAGGAACTTTGTGGCGAACTACAGAAGTATAGTTGCCCCATTGACTGCTCTGCCCTCTAGAAAGCAGTCCAGGAAAGTGATATGGACTGCAGAGTGTCAGAAAGCATTTGAGGAGCTGAAGAAGGCACTATGCACTGCACCTGTACGGAAAGCACCTGACCACAGTTAGTCTTTCATTATACAGACAGATGCCTCTGACAATGGAGTGGGAGAAGTGCTAGCTAAACTGGATGACAAAGGTAGAGAGTGTCCGGAAGTTAGTAGGAGATTACAACCCACAGAACAGAACTGAGGGGCTTTTGAGATGCAGTGCTTTACCATAGTGTGGGCTTTGTGTAAGTTCCACCCTTATTTGTTTGGCACTAAGTTTGTGGTGTAACAGATCATAATCCACTGAAATGGTTGATGACCATGATGTAGGCCAAGGGTCAGCTAAGCACACAGCAGCGGAACTTTAAAAGTGAGTGAGCCTGTGGGCCTCACTCCAGTGACACAGGTAAAAAAGGACATGTTCACTCCTAATGATCACTACACGGTATGCTGCTGCCACCACTGCACTCGTGCTGCTTATCTCCTGGTGAAGTAGCCTTCCACCACTATGAGGGTAGCACTTTGGGAACCCCTCCTGGTCCAACAAGACTG
Source organism: Calotriton arnoldi (assembly GCA_963921515.1). Classification (NCBI taxonomy): domain Eukaryota; kingdom Metazoa; phylum Chordata; class Amphibia; order Caudata; family Salamandridae; genus Calotriton; species Calotriton arnoldi. The sequence goes on along the minus strand of CAWUFW010003170.1, from coordinate 1,352,191 downwards.
CAATCCGTGAGACAGGCCTATGTCATGGCGCACACACATGATCTGTGTTTTCCTATGACAACAAAAATCAGTATGCTTTGCCCTTCTTGACCCTGGAGATCTTCTACTCTGTGGTCTTTGGTACGATCTATGAAGAAGATGAGCGAACTTTTGGGGTCCAAACAATGGAGCCTCTTTTCTTCTTTTGAGGGATGACAAGGGCAAAGAATGTCGGAAGAGTGATGGATTGTTTGACATTGAAAGCCGTTACCACCTTCGAAAGAAAGGCTGACTTCGCCCTGAGCACCAGCTTGTCTGGAAAGAAAGTGGTGTAAAGTGGCTGAACTGACGGAGCTTGAAGCTCACTTATGCAATGTGCCTACATTATCGTGATGAGAAAGACTGTCTTCAGTGACAGCAGACAAAGGGGACAACTGTGTGGTGGTTCCAAAGGGGATAACATCAGGAAGGTAAGGACCAAGTTAATGTCCCACTGTGGCATCACAAAAGATTTCGGGGAAACAACCAGTGCCAAGCCCATCATGGCCGCCCGGAGCTGATGCTCCGTGCTGAACCTTCCCCTCGGCTCCCTGAGCGGGCATCCCGCCGTACTGTCTCCACACCTAGAACGGATTTCTGGCGACCGGAATGCTGGCTGATCACGGAATGATCCTTGCCGCCCTTCTCCGATCTGACATCACGGAGAAACAAGCCTCGATGTTCCCGCAGTTGAAGAGGCTAAGATGGCGCCTGCCGAGTGAGGAGGTCTTGCCCAGTGCCATGGGAGCTGCACCGTGAGGCCGCCGGCCTCCGCTTTTCACCCAACTGGTGGCTCCCACTACCCGGGCCCACCTCTTGTACTGGGGGCTGCTTACTGCGTTGATTAGCAGCAGGACGAGCGGAGCACCTTGAGCGAACACCGGGAACAACGGAGGTGAGAACTCCGTCGGTGCCGGTGAGAAGGGACGCGCTGCCACATTCGCCATACTTAACTGTGAGTTTTCGAAGAGCAGCTTACCGTCTCCTGTGGTGCTGCACGCTGAGGTCTGGGCGATGTTGGAATAGTGTGCTGATGCTGCCAGTTGATTAGGAGGAGCGCTTCACTGCGGGGCCATTTTCATCTCCATGGGGGATCTCCTCGTGGATTGCGCCTGACCCTAAAATGGCGGCTAAGTCAGGACTACGAAGAGCGTTTTATCTTCTCCTGGGGTGCTGCGCAAAGAGACCTAGGCGTTTTGGACCATCGTAGCCGAACCTGTGCCCGCAGATTAAGAGGAGCTTTTCATTGTTTCATTCATTGAGGGGCCGATTTTGTCTCCACGACGATATTCATATTAACAAGTGCCTGACCCCAAGATGGCTCTGATGTCTTTGTCATTGTCACTTTCGTTCTTGCACCCCCTCCCCTATGAGTTACAGCGACTTTCTGGGATCCTTTGGAATTCTAACTTCAAGAACTCTCCCCCCCCCCTCTGAGTTATAGTGACTTTCTGGGAACCTCTGGAATTCTAACTTCAAGAACTCTCCCCCCCTTTGCCTGACTTCACGATGTCCACCTCAGTGGGTCCCTCCTTGATGCTCTATCTTGCCTGGACTATAATAATTGACCTTCATCCTGATCCCGCTCAGCCTTCACCCAAGCCTGTTCCTCCCCCCACCAAAACATTTACTCTGGAACCTTCCCTCGACAATTGAGACTAGCCATTCTGACTGATGCCCGGTGGAGCTACCCCGATAGCTGTAGGGGAGATGGGCTGTGGATTCCCTCCTCAGCAGTCTCCTACCCAGCCGGTCTTTGGGCAGACTCTCCTTCGTCTCTCCTAACCTTATCTCCCTCCCCCCTCTTACTACCCCCTACCCCTATCCACTCTACTTATTTCCTTTCCAGCTCTTGACCTTTACCCTAACCCACTTGGTTCTTAGCTCCCATCCTGCTTCACATCTGGACATTCTTCTGTGAATTTTCCCCTCATCTGTTGAGACAGCTATCTGACCGATTCCCGATGGAGCTTCCTTGAGAGCTATAGGGGAGACTGGCTGTGAATTCCCTCCTCGGCCTTCACCTACCCAGTCGGTTATTGGGCAGACGTCCCATTTGTCTCTCATACCTTCTACACCCTCTTCCTCCCCCCTCTCACTCCCCCTCTCCCCCCATCCGCCCTATTTGTCCCTCTTTCCCGCTCTTTAAATGTGACGCATATACTTGATGTAACGTGTAACTGTTTAATTGTTGTAACATTGTTGATCCTTATGTAAAGCGCTCCGATACCCACGGGTCTAGCCAGCGCTATATAAAACTCTTTAAATAAATAAAACCTTTAGGAAATGCACAAAAGGTTTCGGGGAAGCAACTGGATTAAAACTTTTAGGAAACGCATCACAAGGGGTGATTTGAAGAGGGATGGTTGAACCAGCAACTGGAAGAAAGCTAATAGGGCGGACAGGGAAGGCTGGCACAGTTTCTCACAGACAGCACCACCGCTATGTGGTCCTGCAACAAGCAGGATCGGAGGCGTCTTGGGTTTGAAGTGATGGATTTCCAGTCTAGATCGGAAAAATGTAATCCTATCGCATGTGGGCCTGGCCCTGCAACAGAAAATCGTAAGCAGTTGCAGTGGTTGAGGAGGTGGAACATCACTGCCTTTGGTGGTGCCCGAAACCTCAGTCACCACTGCATCCTTTTGAGCAGAGAAAAGTTTGAGCCGGATGCTGAAATCGCCACTTCTGTTGATAGGCCAGAGCATGCAAGTATCCCTTAAAGTTTCTGTACTGCTGGTGATGATGCCCGATTTAGTGCCCTTGTCACAGTCCAGATAGCCTGTCGTGTCATGGCTGGCCAGTAATACACATTTGGCAGCATCTTGTCCATTCTGAATGGTTTCAGCAAGGGCTGCTCTGAATTATTATGGGGCAGCTGGTTAGACCTCGCTAGCCATGGCCCTAAGAGTTTGCATTTAACAGGCAGGCCGTATTCAGGGGCCGGAGGACCAATCAGAGGATAAAAATACTCTTTTGCCAAATGCACCAATGCACTTCAAATCATTATCTGGCGATGCAGAAGGTAATGCGTGCTCGGAATGGCCTTGTTCATGGACGGTTATACTATTAGGATTTGCAGTATTGGGTGAGAAAGATTGGGTCAACAGGGGCTGGCCAATGTCGCCAAGCAGCCATTAAGGTGTCTCTTAGCGCTACACTGAATGGAGCAAGGGCTTTGATGTGGTGGGTCCAGGATGCAAGATTTTGGTCAAGAAATTAGCCTAACTGCAAATCAAGAATTTCTGGTACCCTGCGGGCAACAACAGCAAAGCAGGTACTTTCTTTTGAGGTTAACCCAGGATGAGATAATAACTCAGTCTCTGGAGAAGAATCCAACTCACCAGCATTCTGTAAATCAAGGGACACTCCAGCATCCACTCAAGTGAGATGCCAGCAAATTGTCCACCTCCTCCTCTTCATCATACAGTGTGTTCTAAAGCCCTTGAACTATGACACAAACAGTATCCCTAACCTCCTATAACACTCGTGTCGAGGAAGAGACTGGGAATCGCTTTCCAAAGTTGGGAGCTGAGCATTGGTGATCTAGCGTGACATAGGTCTGGTGTAGGCCAATGTTCGCTCCAGATAGGCGATGGGAATCGAGACTGGAAACGGAATGCGGACCACTGGAGCTGGATTTGGTGCCGGTGCACGGCCAAAAGGACCAGAGTGAATCTATGGTGTGGGAAAAGAACTGGAATAAGGCCCAGCAGTGTCATTCGGCTCTGGGGAAGAACCCACTGACAAAGCAACTGCTAGTCCCTGCGGCTCCAAGGGGTCTGAAGGTGCTCTAGAGGAAGTCAGTATCGCCTTCAAAATTTGCAGCAGGATCTCTTTAAAGGCCTCTATCTTCTGTGGAGTGGATAGTGGGCTGGGAAACTCTGGGCATGCGAGAACCAGCCTTGGAACTGACTCGAAGTAGGGCCCTGGGTGTGCAAAATTCATTGCTTCTTACCTGATCTGGAATGGCGAGTGGCGGACGAATCCTGCTAGGCCTTCTGATTGTGGCGCGTGACTAGGATTTACCTGAAGACTTGGGGAATGAGATTTGATTCAGGAGTCGACTTGCGATTTGGAACGGCAGGACGTGGAACATTGCTTCAAGCACATCCTGTGTTCAGCAATGTAGAGTTTAGCTTCCCACACCACAAGCAAACATTATGCAGATCTGTGACAGACATCTCCTTCCTGCAGTAACGCCACAGGATGAAAGCTGCCATTTTTGTTGGTGAAGGGTGACATTTCTCATGCGCACTACTGTTGAATTTTGGTGTCGGTACAACCAATGAAGTTGGGAGTGTAGCTCCAAATCTTCATCAAAGGGCACAGAAAGAAAGTAACAGACACCAGTAGTGGCCATCAAGAAATCGGTTGCCACCACTTACTGGCACGCAGGAGCCACTGCTATTTTAACTCTGGAACCAGTTTGGCACCTGGGATTATTCTAAAGGTGAGGACTGTGTGGTTAGAAGTATCCATCAGAAACAAACTCAGGTATGCTCTGTGCCAAGGCCCATGTTTCCCAACCAGCCCCCATGTTACTATCAAAAAAGGCCATCAGGTATTGGAAGTGTGTTGGCCTGCTTTGGAGAAGAGAACAACCAGAGACTCCAATGTATTGGCTTGAATAACATTTTGTCAGCTTATTATTGGCAGACTGAACAGCCAACTCCTTCCCATCAAGTGGGAAGTCCAATGACACTTTCTCTGCTTCCTGCAAGAGGTAAGACAATATTGAAATATTGATGGACGCCCACAATAAAGCTGTAGCCTGGCTAGTGTTATCAATTTGCTTAAAGGCAGAACTCACTGTATGACAGCATTTTTTTTCATATCATTCAGGCAGTCTTGGAACTCATCCCCCAGCAGTTCGGGAGAAACAACAATTATTGACCGCCTCATCATATGGTCAGACCACACACAGTTTTGTCTGATGAGGGTCAGGTTCAGTGTAGCATTTTAACAAGCTGCTTGCTGACGGGGACAAAAAAAATCAGCTCTTTATCCTGCAGGGCATACGCCAAGGAGGAGTCAGTGGATGGGGGAAGCAGAGATAGTTTCTTTTGGCATGAGTGTCCACTTCTTGAAAATGTTCTTAACCTGTGAGTCATTACAATTATATAGCATGTTTTGTGGATGGTGGCTACATCTCAAGGAGTTTGGCTCCTTTAATGAACAGGTATTAGAGGGCAACTAGCTTTTGAGGGAGGATATCAACTTGAAATGGGAACTTTTCAGGAGAAGATGAAGAGGGATGGTGTCCAATGTTTTATAGCACACACAGAGGAACACTACTGACTCAAAAAGGGTGGTTCTTCTTCGATATCTCAGTAGCCACTTGAAATTTATTTAGTCTTTAAATGCACTCCATACCGCTCCGAGGATCTGGAAGGCGTAAATATCTCAAGAAAGACAGTCACGTAATGGCCATCATGCCCTCCAAAATATCAAGAAAGAAATTGGGTGTTCAGTATCCCTAGATAGGGGAAGTGTTGAGAGATGCACTATGGGTTATGCAGAGAAATGAAATGCTACTGAGTGTGGTCTGTCAATTTCTGCTGAATCAATGATTCAAAAAAAGTTGCCCATAGGCTCTAAGCCCATAACCTAGGGATTGGATCTCAATATCTGAGCCTCCACTGATTTTGGGCTCAACTGAGTTGGCATCCACATAGACCAAATAAAAAAAACTAACTACAACACTGTTAGGCCACATTTTTATTTAGCTTTTTTTCCCATTCATAGTTTGTGGAAAGAAATCAGATCAAAGCCATAGAGGTGGCACAGTTTCCCAGGGATTTGCACATAATCAAAATATATATATATATATATATATATATTTTTTTTTTTTACGATAGCCAGCTTGTAAATCTGATACAATCGTCAACTCACTAGTAACTTTCCCAATATCTGGTGGCAGAAAAGCTTCTTCAGATTATCAATTAAACTTATGTGCCTGTAGCTTCATGGATCATCACGAGTACCCTTTTTTGTGGATCGGGATGATCTCGCCCCACGAAATGAAATCGGTATATCAGCAGACCAGAATGCAATTATTAAGTCTATTGATATAAGGCACCCATACAGGAAGTTCTGAAATGTATAGGTCGCCAGGTATTCTGTTTGGGCACAGGCCTTACCGCAAGAAATGATGAATCTCATATACAGCATAACAGGTTTATTTCAGAGTAATCTCAAGTGAGGCAAGAGTTTTTAGTCTCATGCATAACTCCATGTCCGTTGTTTCACCTGTCTTAGTCCCAGCTAATAAGTAAACACCTTAAAAGTGCTCTATTCATGTCTGAAGCTGGTTGTTATATTCTACCCTTGTTGTGAATTGTCGGCTGCCGTGGGCAACGACATGCCAACATGATTTATTAACTTCAGCTCTTGGCGCAGCACATCTGCTCTTGTATGACACGTAAACCACCTTGCGAGTGAACATGCAACTGCCAGCGAATCCTTTCTCTTTGAGGAATGTGCATACGTATGTCAACTAAAATTATACATTTTAATAAATTTTCTTTCAAAGCCGAGCATTAAACAACCGATCATCCAAACATTTTCAGCTTCAATGAAGAATGCTGTGAGTGGGCTATTTTGCTATGTCATGTCTACGATTGCCATTACATCACTTACATTAGAAACAACAAACCTACGTCCTATAAATCTGTTGAGTCATCACTGAGTTTACTCAAATTGTCAGTATTTTAGCAAATATTTTCTTATCGGAGTATAGTGTCGGTAATAGGCAGTGCAGGATGGTCTTTTGCTTTTGAAAAGACAGTACAGTTGCTTCTTCCAAGCTTTTTATTGGGGGGGGGGGGGAGAGGGGTAAGGTGTGACGGGAAGCTCTTGACATACAAGTACTTGTTGAAAATCTGTTAACGGTTGAGATGTCTATATTTCAGGCTAATTTTAAACAACTTTCGAGTTAGCCATTTCAGGGCTCTAAAAAGGTGCTTCCAACATCGCAATTTGTTCTATTCAAACATCTTCTAAGTAAGCGGTAAGACCCAAATTGTAAAACCAGATTTCACGTTACGAGATACGGAAGGTAAGAAGTAAATTATGTTTATACAGAATAAAGAGTATGCTCTTCACTGCTCGGGGATGGGGTTTAGAAAATGATAATATTGATGATGCAATATAAGTTTTTATCATAAACTGCCACATGTTTTCAGATCATAAGAGCAGCTACTAAGGTATTATTTTTTATCCTAGGTCAATAGCGTTCATTTTATTAAACTTGCATGAAGAGAACCCGCCAGGATGCCAAACCGTAACTTGTAAGTCTCAAAGACTTCAGATATGAGCCATTGGGAAATTGAACTTTCTTAGAGTCCTTTTCATATAACTACAAAATAGAATATTGCCTACAAAGGGAAAAAGTAGACCAATATTTATTTTTTATTTTTGTGAGACAGGTTAGCATGCTTCAGCATCACTTGCAATGGTGAGAAGGATAAGTTACTTACCTGTAATCCTAGTTCTCTTCCAGGGGTATACTCATCAAAGTCATAAACACTGAATAATCCCCGCCCACGTGCGGGGACCCCGGAGCATATACAAAAAATACATATATATGTGTATGTTTAGCTAAAAACGTACGGAGTACCTACAAACATACGCATATACATGTATACATATATAAACATGCAGCCTACCATAGCTCAAATAGGCTAATATGTCAATATTAATTGGGTTTTTCTTTAAACTGAAAACAATTCCATATATCATTTCTGTAACAGAGAACATGCACTCCATTAATGTTCCAACTCAGCACTTTATTTTCAGAGAAAAAGACAAGTAATAGTAGGCAATTAGCCCTTAGGCTGTACAGATGAAAAAACATCACAGTAACAAAAAACTGGCACCCTGCCTTTAATAATTCCAAGAACCTGGAAACCGTGCCTTTAAGACCTCCAGGAGCCCCCTGCTCCCATCATGCATCAGAGGTGACAGTAAGGTCAGGTCTTTTTTTACGGCGTACTAACATGTAGGAATCAGGAAATAAGGTGCGAAAAGCCACTATGCTGTCAATATTCGTCCGGGGAGGCGGGAGGGTTGCTTATGACTTTGATGAGTATACCCCTGGAAGAGAACTAGGATTACAGGTAAGTAACTTATCCTTCTCTTCCAGGGGATACTCATCAATAGTCATAAGCACTGAATAGAATAGCAAGCCCATACCCATTTTCCCGCGGGGCAATAACAGTATAGATCCAGCAAAGAAAACACTCTAAGGATAAATTATCCAAACAGATTCCTTAACGAGGCTTGCCCAAACTGAGAATCCGCCTGCGTGTCAGAGTCTAAACAGTAATGGCGAGTAAAAGTGTGCATTGATCGCAAAGTGTGCAATAGGTACATTTCTAAGGAGAGCTGTGGTCGAAGCCTTTCCCCTGGTAGAATGAGCCTTTGATTTGCGAGGGAGGGGCTTTTTGGCTAACTGGTAAGACAAAGTGATACATGAGACTATCCATCCAGAGATGGACTGTTTGGTAGCTGCACAACCAGTATTTATGGAACCATAGTTTACAAACAGGCGGTCTTGATTTCCTCAACGCCTTGGTCTTGTCTAGGTAGAATTTCAGAACCCTCTTAAGGTCTAGTGAATGCAAGGACCTCTCCGGAGGATTCGAAGGATTAGGAAAAAATGTAGGCAGAGTGATGGACTGGTTAATGTGAAAATCCGAGACCACTTTAGGTAGAAAACTTGGATGAGTTCTAAGGACCACCCTGTTCGCATGAAAAATAATATACGGCTCTTTGCAGCACAAAGCTTGAATCTCACTCACTCTGCGAGCAGAGGTGACGGCCACTAAGAAAGCGATCTTCCATGACAAGTGCTGCAGAGAGGCCTTGTGAATAAGTTCAAATGGGGACCCCATTAATCTAGCAAGAACTATGTTAAGCTACCATGGAGGAGATGGAGCTCTGATCGGTGGGTAGACCTTTTTCAACCCCTCCAGGAAATCCTTAACCACAGGAAGTTGAAAAAAGGAAACCTGCATAGGAGATTTTCTGTATGCTGTAATAGCTGCTAGATGGACCTTTATAGAAGAAAATTGAAGGCCTGATTCGGCCAGGTACAGCAAATATGGTAGAAATCACCTGCTCCTGACCCCGAACGGGATCATGACCATTATTAATGCACCATAAGTAAAACCGCTTCCATTTGAATGCGTACGAATTTCTGGTGGAAGGTCTTCTGGCTTCTTTAAGTATGTTCATACAGTCAGTGGACAAATCTAAATGCCCGTACTGGAGGACCTCAGGAGCCATGCCGTCAATCGTAGAGATGAGAGGTTGGGGTGGAACACCTTCCCCCCGGTCTTGGATAGTAAGTCTGGTCGGCATGGTAACCTCCTGTGCGGGACTTCTGATAATTGAAGAAGATCCGGGTACCACCACTGGCGAGGCCACTCTGGTGCGATCAGTATCATCCTGGTCTTGGACCTGTAGAACTTGTTGATCACCAGGGGATCAGTGGAATTGGAGGAAAAGCATAAAGTAATGTCTGAGACCATTTTATCAGAAGCGCATTCCCTCTGGACCCTGGTTGGTGAAACCTGGATGGTTAAACCTGGATGCGGAGAAGGGGCATTTTGTGTTTGCCGCGTCTGCTAACAGGTCGATGCCTGGAACTCCCCATTGGTAGAAGATGCCCTGTGCGACCTCGTCGTTTAGCACCCAGTTGTGAGCTTCGACGAAGTCCCGACTAAGAGAGTGTGCCTGGACGTTGAGAGTTCCTGGGAGATGGATCGCCGAAATGGTCAGATTTCTTGCGAGAAGCCATTTCCAGATGGTCTGAGCCTCCTGAGAGAGAGGTCTCGACCTGGTTCCCCCCTGCTTGTTCAGATAATACATTGTTGTGGTGTTGTCTGTCTGAATCAACAGGGAACGTAAGCGGAAGGACGGGAACAGTGATTTGAGCGCCAGATGTACCACTCTCACTTCTAAAAGGTTGATGTGGTACCCTTGTTCTGTCTCTGACCAGAGTCCTTGAACTTGAAGAGGACCCGTATGAGCCCCCCAACCTTGTAGGGAAGCATCCGTGACGAACGTCTGACTGGGAAGGTCCTGGTGAAAAGGAACTCCCTTCAGCAGATGCGATCGCTTCATCCACCATTTGTTGGAATCCTTGGCTGACTGTGGGAGAAGCACAAGGTCCTCCCAGCGACCTGATGCACAAGTTACTAACTTGTGTAACGATATATCTGTAAGAGACAGTAGTTAGTGACAGATTCCTTACCTTAGAATATCCCCAGGCGTCAGGCTGGATCCGGAAAGTTTTTTGCGTAGCAGTACCCTTGCGCGTCGGTAGGCGGCGTCGTGCGGCTTTGCGTCCGTCGTCGGCGTCGTGATCGCCGGGATGACGTCGCGGGCAGTACTTAGGCGCCGCCCTGCGCGCTGACGTCAGTTCTGTACACGACTTTCCGCGCCAGGAACGCAGAGCCATGCAAGAAGCTGACATAGGTGTCTGAAAAATACTAGGCCCTGAAAGGGATGTCCTTAACCCTAGAAATCAGTTCGCAGAACGGGGAGGATGGGTGGGCGGTAGGAATCTGTCACTAACTACTGTCTCTTACAGATATATCGTTACACAAGTTAGTAACTTGTGCATCTGAAAGAGACACGTTAGTGACAGATTCCTTACCTTAGAATAGATACCCCAGCAATACCAACCCCGGTGGTGGGTCTGCGAACAAAGATCAGACAAGGAAGTCCTGGAGGACAGAACGGCCAAAGAAGCCGTCCCTCCGGACCTGACTGTCAAGGCAGTAATGCTTTGTAAACGTGTGCAGCGAGGCCCACGTAGCTGCCTGACAGATAACCGGCAGCGGAACACCGCGGCCCAAGGCCGTGGTAGCAGCCGTTGCCCTGGTGGAATGGGCACGCAGCCCAACAGGAGGCTCCTTTTTAGCCAAAGAATAGCAGGTCTTGATGCACAAGGTAACCCAGCGGGAGATGGTCCTCTTTTGCACCGCCCGACCTTTTTGGCGCCCACGTAGCCAACAAAGAGCTGGTCATCCACCCGGAAGTGTTTTGTGCGGTCAATATAGAAAGAGAGCGCACGTTTTGGGTCCAGACGGTGGAGCCTCTCTTCCTCTCTGGAAGGATGCGGAGGCGGAAAGAAGGTGGGCAAAGTGATGGTCTGCCCAATGTGGAAAGCAGTAACCACCTTTGGCAAGAAGGACGGACGCGTCCGAAGAACAACCTTGTCTGGATGAACAGACAGAAAGGGAGGTTTGCAAGATAGAGCCTGGAGCTCACTCACTCCGCCGAGCGGAGGTGATGGCCACCAGAAAGGCTGTCTTCAGAGTCAGAAGACGAAGAGGACAGTTATGTAGAGGCTCAAAGGGAGCGCACATTAAAAAGGTAAGAACCAAGTTCAAGTCCCACTGAGGCATCACAAACGGAACAGGAGGGAAGAGGTGAGTAATGCCTTTTAAGAACCTGTTAACAACAGGGGACTTGAAAAGGGAGGGCTGATCAGGAGCCTGAGGAAGGCCGAGATAGCACAAAGATAACCCTTGATGGTACCCAGGGCAGAACCCTGTTGGGCCAGAGAGAGAAGGAACAGAAGGACCTCAGAAAGAGGGGCAGAAAGGGGATTCACAGCCTTTGCTGTGCACCATGCCACAAATTTGTTCCACCTGCAGGCGTATACCACCTTAGTGGAGGGACGCCTGGCTGCCAGAATCACATCACAAACTTCGGGAGGCAAGTCGAAAGGAATCAACTGCCGCCGCTCAATCTCCACGCAAGCAGGTGTAGACTGGACAGGTTCGGGTGGAGGACCGTCCCCTGCTGCTGCGACAGAAGATCCTCCCGAAGAGGCAGACGGATCGGGGGATCTACGCTCATATTGAGTAGCTCGGGATACCAAACTCTTCGAGCCCAGTCCGGAGCCACAAGAATGACTTGGGCCCGGTCGTGCCGAATCTTCTTCAACACTCTGGGTAGAAGTGGTATAGGCGGAAAGGCGTACAATAGACCGCAACTCCACTCGTGACGAAAAGCTGCCGCCGAGCGAGTGCCGCCTTGGAAATTCCAACGCGCAGAACTGATGACATTGCGCGCTCTCTTCGGTGGCGAATAGATCTAACCAAGGCTCTCCCCACTGTAGAAAGAGTCCTTGCGCCACTTCCGAGTGAAGACGCCATTCGTGATCCATCATGCACCTGCGGCTGAGTTCGTCCGCCCTGGCGTTCAGGGAACCTGCCAGGTGTTGAACCACCAGGAACATGCCCTGATGTTCCAGCCATGTCCAGAGGCGCAGAGCCTCCTGACAAAGGGTCCACGACCCCACCCCGCCTTGTTTGTTGCAGTACCACATGGCGGTGGTGTTGTCTGTGAACACCTGCACTACCTTCCCTTTGACAGAGGGAAGGAATGCCTTGAGTGCAAGTCGGATCGCCCGGAGCTCCAGAAGGCTGATATGGAGCCGGGACTCCGCCGGAGACCAGAGGCCTCTGATCTCCGCCTCTCCCATGTGACCGCCCCATCCCAGAAGGGACGCGTCCGTCACAACTGTGTGCTCTGGCTGGGGAAGGGAGAGGGATCTGCCCATGACCCATTGCCGGTTCGAGAGCCACCACTGCAACTGTTTTGCAGTCCCCTCCGAGATCTGGACGTGATCGGACAGGTCGCCCTGGTGCTGCGCCCACTGGAACTTCAGGTCCCACTGCAGAGCCCGCATATGCCATCTGGCATGAGTGACCAGCAGGATGCAGGAGGCCATGAGGCCCAGCAGCCTCAGGGTCATCCGTACCGAAACCCAGGATAAAGGCTGAAAGATCGGAATCATAGCCTGAATATCCCGGACTCGCCGTTCGGGAGGATAGGCCCGAAACTGCGTCGTGTCCAGAACTGCTCCGATGAAAAGGAGCTGTGGAGAAGGAATCAGATGCGACTTTGGCACATTGATGGAGAACCCCAGCGAGTGCAGGAGTTCGGCCGTAGTCTGGAGGTGGGAGACGACTGCCTGGGACGAGCCCGCCTTCAGCAGCCAGTCGTCGAGGTAGGGGAAGACTGAAACCCCTGCCCGGCGCAGATGAGCTGCGACCACCGCCATCACTTTCGTGAACACCCGAGGGGCACTGGTAAGGCCAAAGGGGAGCACGGTGAACTGAAAATGCTCGAGGCCTACCGTGAACCGAAGGTAACGCCGGTGGGCCGGCAGGACGGGGATGTGGAAATAGGCGTCCTGCAAGTCCAACGCTACCAACCAGTCTCCGGGGTCGAGGGCAGTCAAGACCTGAGCTAGGGTGAGCATCTTGAACTTCTCCTTCCGGAGGAAGCGATTGACGTTCCGGAGGTCCAAGATAGGACGCATGTCCTCCTTGTCCTTTTGGGCACCAGAAAGTAGTGGGAGTAGCAACCACGCCCTACTTCTGGGGTCGGAACATGCTCGATGGCCCTCTTGGCCAAGAGGGCCGTGACTTCCTTCTGTAGAAGCGCCAAGTGATCCCCTGACATGCGGTGGAATTGAGGTGGCATGGCTGGGGGTGGTCTCGAAGGGGAGGGAGTAGCCCCTTCGGACAATGTCCAAGACCCACCTGTCCGAGGTGATGGGACGCCAGAGGTGAAGGTGATGGCGGACCCTGCCCTCGACTGGCGTACTGTGCACCTGAAAGGAGGGACTAGGAGGGCTTGGAGGCCGCGGACGGGTTGGAGGTGGTGGCCTGACCCGCACGCTGGTTGCCCGAACCGCCACGGCGGTATCCACGTCCTCGGCCACGCGAAGGCGCTTGCTGCGCGGGCCGCTGGCCGGGCTGCGGACGTGACTGGGCGCCCTTCCGTGGCCACGAAAGGGGCGAAAAGCAGACGTGAGCGGAGGGCGTACAACAGCAAGGCCCAGGGACTTAGCAGTAGCCCGAGAGTCCTTGAAACGCTCCAGCGCATGGTCTGCCTTTGAACCAAAAAGACCGACACCATCAAAGGGCATGTCCATGAGAGTATTCTGGACATCTCCCGAAAACCAGTGGTTCTCAGCCAGGCGTGGCGACGCAGCGCCACCGTCGTTGCAAGCGATCTGCCCAGCGAGTCGGCGGTATCAAGGCCACAGCGGATGGTATATTTAGCCGCATCACGCCCTTCCGCAATGGCGCGGGTAAGCAGTGTCTGGACCTCCTCAGAACACTGCGGCAAAACAGTTGCCACCGAATCCCACAGGGAGTGGGTGTATCGGCCCAAGAGGCAAGCGGTATTAACAGAGCGCAAGCCAGCACTGGAGGAAGAGAAAGCCTTCTTCCCAAAGTGATCCAGGCGCTTGGATTCCCTATCCGGAGGGGCGGTAGGGAAGGCGGTTTGGGAGGCAGAGGCTTGGACAACCAAGCTCTCAGGGGTGGGGTGTTGGGAGAGAAACAGGGGTCGCCCGGAGCAGGGCGATGGCGTCGGGCCACGTTCCTATCCACAGGAGCCCCTGTGGTGGGTTTGGACCAGGCACCCAAAAGAACGTCAGTCAGTGCGTCGTTGAACGGTAGCACAGTCTCCGAAGAGGAGGCCGCCGGCTGAAGCACTTCAGTCAGGATGTTAGACCTGACGACTACTGTAGGCAACTGGAGATTCAAGGCTCCAGCAGCTCTACGCAACACCGTTGCAAAATTAGCCCCCTCCTCCGTTGCCACGGGAGGAGACAGCATGCCAGAGTCAGGGAGGTATCCAGACCACTGGCATCCCCAAGTTCCTCAACCCAGTCCGGGTCAAACTCGCACTGTTGTGTGAGAGGGTCGTCAGACCCCTCCCAGCTCTCCTGGTCCTCCTCAGGTTGAAAATATGGAGGAGGAGGGACATCAGGGACCCAAGGTCTCATCGGCGCCGGATACGGCGCCGGGCGACGCCGTTCCGGCACCATGTCCGGACCCGGAGAGAACCGGGGAACGACGCCGCCCGGAGCCCCGGACGGCGTCGGAAACGGCACCGGGGACATCGGCGTCGGCGTTGTTAGGTCAACCGGCGTCGATGGGGGTTGCGGCCCCACCGGAGCCGGGGTCGAGGCCGGGACCGGAGCCGAGGCCGGGACGAAGGCTGGTGGGACAGGCGACGCCGGGACCGGAGTCGACGGCGACGCCGGAGCAACCCAATCAGGGCCCGGAGGCGCACCGGAAGGACCTTGAGGCCCGAAGAGGCGGGCCATGGCCGACAGGAATTCCTGTATATCGGCCTGAGTCGCCCCCGAGCCCGGGTAGGGCGGGTACTGCGGGGGTAACTCGACAGGCACGTCCGGGGCCGCGGGGGCGGGGACGGTGCCGACAGGGACCTCAGCCGAGTCGCGAGACCGGCGAGGCGAAGTCTTAGAGCGATGACGCCGCTTAGACTTCTTGTGCTTCGACTTACCGGAGGAGCGCGAAGACTTTGAATCCGACGAACGGCGGGGACTCGCGTCCGGCCCTCGACCTCTCCCGGGGCCGGGGCTTGGTGCGGCGCGGAGCCGAATGCCGGACTTCAAGGAGCTTTCGAGACCGCTCTCGCAAAGCCTTAGGATGAAGTTTCCGGCAGTCAGGACACGACTTCGTGTCGTGGTCTCGGCCGAGACAAAAGAGACACTCGAGGTGCGGGTCCGTGATCGACATCATGCGACCACATTCCTCGCAGGGCTTAAAGCCGGGCATCCCTACGACACCTTAGGAGTCGTGAAGACTCGTTGAAGAAACAGTGAAAAAATTCACCAAAAAAGATAGTCAAAAATGACTAGGGCACTGCTCTTCCCGGATCTGCGCTTACTGGCGCGGAAAAAGAAGAACTGACGTCAGCGCGCAGGGGCGGCGCCTAAGTACTGCCCGCGACGTCATCCCGGCGATCACGACGCCGACGACGGACGCGGAGCCGCACGACGCCGCCTACCGACGCGCAAGGGTACTGCTACGCAAAAAAATTCCGGATCCAGCCTGACGCCTGGGGATATTCTAAGGTAAGGAATCTGTCACTAACGTGTCTCTTTCAGATATTTGCGACCACTGGTCCTCTAGAGACTGCTGCAGAGGACGCATGTGTAGTCTGGCGTTTGGGACAATGAAGATGCAGGATGCCATTGAGCCCAAAAGTGAGGAAACTTGCCTGACTGTGATGAGAGCGGAGGAGATTGCAGCACTTTTCGTGGATTGAGGATAACCTCTCCTCCGAAGGACACACGCTTGCTCTTGCGGTATTCAGAGAAGCCCCCAGGTAGTGAATCTTTTGGGTCGGGTTAAAGATCGACTTCTTGTAGTTGATTTGTAGGCCCAGATTGCTCAGCACTTGCATGCAGTACGAGAGATAATTCTGAAGCAGAGTGGGTGACGAGCTTTTCAGCAACCAGTCGTCCAGGTACGGGTAGACGAAGATCTTTTGTTTGCGAAGAAAAGCCACTACTACTGCCATGCATTTTGAGAACGTGCGGGAGCTGATCTGTGCCCAAACGGGAAGACTTTGAACTGAAAATGTTGAAGCGCTACTTGAAAGCGCAGAAATTTCCTATGCTTTCTGGAAATCGGCACGTGAAAGTAGGCGCCCTGCAGGTCTATGGAGCACATCCAGTCCCCTTGGTGTAGTTGAGGGCAGATTTGGTGCAGAGACAAACCTGAAATTTCTCTTTGCGGATGAATTTGTTCAACAGTCTCAAGTCGAGTATTGGTCTGTACTCTTGGATAGGACCTCTTTTCCATACCAGAAAGTAGCAGGAATAAATTCCCTGCCTTTGCTTCGGAGAAGGGACTGCTTCTATAGCTTCTTTCTGTAGTAGAATGTTCACCTCAGTCTGTAACAAGTGGTGATGTTGGAAATACGTTTCTCGTGGTGGTACTGATGGAGGTGGGGATTTGAATCTGAGCAAATAACCATTCTGCACAATATTCAGTACCCACTTGTCTTTTGTTAACTTTCTCCACTCGTCCAGGTGAAACATAATACTTCCCCCCCCACCGGAGTGGGTAACGGGGATGGGGGAAGCCAGGGCTCATTGCTTCGGAGGTTGTTTCCCTGTGGAAGGTGTGTGTCTTGCAGCTCCCCTTCCTCGACCCGGTCTACGCTGATGATAATGTGACCTGGGTTGATGCTGTTGCGTCCACCAGTGAGGGGTTTGAACCCTCTGTTGGAAATACCGACGGTCGTATGGTCGGTACTTACGTCGAAAACCCTTTCGTTTCTCAAGGCCGACCGCTTTTAGAGTGTCCAGCTCCGACTTAATTTTAAACTTCTCGTCATCGGCATGAGTGCCGAACAAGGAAGTGCCATTAAACAGAAGATTTACTATTTTTAGGTCTCGCCTACGCAGCGCGCATGCGCTGAATAGGAGGGCCTTTAGCCGTCGCTCTTCACTTTTTCAAGCACTGCACTCGTGCTTGTGGCGGCATCCATCTTGCGGGAGCGAGCAGCGGCGCGCCACAAGCACGAGTGCAGTGCTTGAAAAAGTGAAGACTGCTCTCCCAAGCGCGGGTGCACCCCTCGGCCTCTCCCTCTCTGACGTCCCTACTGCTGCAGCCTGCACGCCTTTTTTTAAAACTTTCAGCGCGAGGCGCGCGCGCTTGTTTTAATTATAATTATTATTAACTGAGCTTGAATTCCTTCCTCGTGTTGTACTGTTTCGTCAGTTCTGCGTCTCCTGACCTGCCTCAATGCTGCACGCGCTGGCAACGGATCAGTAATTCGCTCATTTACATGTGTTCACTAGGCTAACAAAATGAGCGCTGGGTAGAAGCTGCCAGACGTGAACTCAAACCGCAGTGTCTGTAGTTCTTCCTTCCTTTAACATTTAAACTTGAGCATCTGTTGCAGCTAAACTGCCCCAGGGCCACTCTATAACTTAAGGTTCCAGACTGTGACTTTAGAAATAGTTCCAAGTGGACGTGAGTTTAAAGAGATGAAGTTGTAAGCTTTTAACTTAGCAGCAACCAGTTTTGTCAGTGCTCGGTTTGTATCGGCGATGAGTCATTGCCCCGAAGGACTGAAGCCTGAAAACATACGCACACCCAGTGGTTTCATTTCGGCTCATCCCGCTCTAAAAGTGCAGCTCCTGCGTGTTTTCGCACATTTATGTATTTATTTTTATTATTTTTTTGCTGTTTGCGCATTTAGGAATGAAAAGGACAGTTTTTCCTCCAGGCCGTAATACATACACATTTTTTGCACCAAGACAGACATGGAGAAACATTTAGCAAAACAATTAAAACTTTTAATGACCTATGTTTAAAAATAACTGATTAGCTATCCGAAATAGATCAAACATATATTACCTGGGGTTTAGTGTCGTCTTCCACATCGTGTTTTTATTCCTGTCCTTAATGTTATAAAGATTGCTAAATTACAGCAATTGCTTTTTTTTTTGACCTGGTGAAACTATGGCCATGTAATACCTATTGCACAAACAGCCAATGGTGCATAACTGCATGCAGCAGTGTAATAATAATATAATGTGGCCCCTCGCCTTTCTCTTTGTAGCCCCAGATGGCGGGAAATGTAAATATTATTTAAGGGGTAGACCGATTTATGCCAAATTTAACGAAATATCTGATGAGATTTATGGCCTCAGAACTTTAAATACTGCATACGTGAAGCAAAGGTGTCAGGAGGGGACCGATCCATTTTTCTTGCACTCCCACAACATGTCAAAAAGAGATTGCTTTTATTCCCCCCCCCCCCCAAAAGTCCTGAGTAGATCTGCACTTGAAGCTGGGTGTACGCCGACTCAACCACACCTGCCTCCTTGTTTCCAGAAACATGTTTGAACACTGTTCACTGCTGCAGACAGCTTTAAATATGTGAGCCAGCTCTGCCAGCCATTCAGGTAGTTAGTTGTACGCTACAGGCTACAGCGCAAGCTTAGAACATGGTCCTAATGCACGGCGCTTCGACGATGTTGGAGGTGGCATTTGGCGTGAGAGGACTTTAGACTCTTGAGGTCGTGGAACTTTCATCCTTTCTTGCTGCCTGTGTTGGGCAATACTGGCCTCCTTATCATACAGGAGCTGAGTGACATTACAGTGGTGGCTCTAAGTCTCGCTAGTGCTTTCTGACTTGTTTATTGAGGCGCTGAGAGCAATTATGTCTCACAAGCAGGAGAAAGAAATTGCTGTGGCCGATGTATTTTTCAAGCCTCATCCTACCAGACAGTACAGTCGATAGGCCAGTGAGCAGATGACTCCCAGGAACAACAGTGATTGTCAGAGAGCAAGATAATGCTTGTGTATGCCATCAGTTCTGTGCATACAGATTTTAGAGGCAAAATAGGGAATATTGAATGTCTGGTTATGGCGATGGAGGCCAAATTTGGGGACGGTGTTCTTGGTGGAACAGGTTGGATACAAATTAAAAGAAACAATCGGTGCTCTGGAGTGCTTTCCACTGACGTGGACTCCTCTCTTGGATTCAGTGGGTTTTGAGTTTCCGCAGGCCACGCAATGGTGTGCATGAGGCTCGGCTTCGAAGACACAGAAATACTTGGGGCTGTATTGTTGTGGTTGGGCTGCAACAGGGCTTAAGTAGCCTATTAGAAATGGTAACAGCCTTATTGTACAATCTCAAGTGAAACTAGGGAGACTTCAAAGCAGTTTCTATTGTAAAAATTCTTCAAGCTTCCTACTAAACCCAAGTGAGCAGAGCAAAACTCATGGTGATGCTGGTTTTGCAGTCCCCACGTGATAGAGGCTGCATTCTCGGATTTGTGGCAAAACAAACAAACATGGTTTTTTTTTGTTTTTTTAATTATTCCTGTTCCTTGGCCTATCCAGCAACTTTACTGGAAATATAGTTTACTGAGGATTTAGTCAATGAAGATCCTTTTATCAGTCATCTACCCTGCTAGGCTGGAAGTGGCGCACAAAGGCAAGACATTTCTGTTCATACAAGAGGAGCCATGCATGTCATTCCAGGCAGGGGTGAAAATAAATGTCAGTGGCTGACAATTATTATTTATTGATGTCTACATAAACTGCCCCTTCCTGAGAGAGCTTAAGGTTGATGACTAGCTCCTCACCTGACTTCACTTTGGTCTTTCTCTCTGTTGTGGAATGCAGGAAGAATTTTTGCCTGCATTGTTGATAATGCTTGATTAGCTATATTTTATCTTTTACTATCCTTGTTATCTCTTCTCCTCATACCCTCAGTTCCACCCTCAGACACAGAAGTTGTGTGTTCTTAAAATTGGTGGGAAAAGGTAGTACTATCATTGTGTTTCTGCATTTCCACTTTGGCTGTTTGTCTGTTGATTCTTTTGCTCTTCTAATTGCAGAATTGGTGTTTTTTTACTCAACATAGAAAGTTTTAAAACTAGGGGAATACGTTGTTCTTGTATAGACAGCAAAGAATATAAAGAGGATAGAAATAATGAAGAGAATGAGTTCAGGGGAGGTGGCCCTGATGTAGGGTTGAAATACCAGTTGTAGAAACATGACAAGTAACACATTTATATCCTTGAATGTTAAAGGCTTTGAATCATCCATGTAAGATGAATTCTGTGCTAAAAAAAGTTAAAAGACAAATGCTGGCAAGATAAGTCTGTAGGAGACGCACACGTTTAGACACAATATCTTTAAATCCCTATGTGAAAGGTTTCAATTTTTCATTTCAGACCAAAAAGAGGGTGATAGGTATACTGTTTAATTAAGGAGATTTTTTCAATTATTTTTAGAGAGTAATTATAAATTGTATGATTTCCGTATCTTTGTATTGTAGCACTGTAGGTTCAGCTTAATAGAAAACCCAAGAGAGCAAGTGCAGAATGATAACAATTCTAGATATAGAGGGCAGCCAGACCTAGGTCAACAGAGGAGAACCAAAGGAATTCAAATTTTTAAATGTTTGATTTAATGGTAGGGGAGGGTTTCCAGTCTTGAGATAGTGCTGTGTACCTGTGCCTGGTGGAAAGATTTATCAGTCCATTTATTATCTTAACTTACGACATAAAATCCTAGATGTTTGTTCCAAAAAGTGCAAGTCACTTCCTAAGCTGATAAACCAGTTTTAAGGGGTATAGTACTTTCAAATGTTTTATAAATGTAGCTTATGCAAGGTCTGATTAGCAATTAAATAATTTTTTTAGATCAAGCATAGGCAGCACTTGCGTGGTCTCTTCGAGATCTGTTGTAAACAGTTTGTGGGCTTACAGCCACCCATTGCCTTTTTATTTGTTACTTCGATTGTCCTTTAAAAAGGCTTGCTTGCTAGTGGTTAATCTTTGATCTCTGTCCCCCTTTGTTGTCATTTGTTTCCTTCCACGGAGCAGCGCCTAACTACTGGTATCTTTCACCTTTGGTGATTATCTGTTCGTTTTGGAGCATTACCTTTTTCTTTCTTTCCTGCTTGTGTTTGGCAAAGCTTTCCTTTTCTGGGTTCCTCTTGCTTTTGTGTTATTTGAAAGGCAGAGTGTAGGCATCGTGATTCTCCTCATTGGTTTGCTGAGAATCTGATTGTCGTAAAGTAATCCAGTGTTCACGAAGCGTTTCAAAAACACTAGGTTTCCTATTGACAAGGTAGAGCGTGTGCGCTTTGGAATTTTTTTTAAATATTTTATTTTAATGCATTGTGCTTGTCTCGCTTTGTTCCCTATCGACAAGGTAGCGTGTGCGTGTTTGGAAATTCTTTTTTTTATTTAAATGCATTGTGCTCGTTGGCAATGCGATGCAGCTGCTGTGCTCTTGATGATGAACAGGTAACAAACGACACGCAGGATGCCATCATTCACAAAATATTTTTTTGTCACACGTTGCCTTTCTAAGGTTTTCTTTTTGTCTTTTCCGAGGCTGGATAAGCTGCTTACGGTCAGAACAGCCCATGGATGCGAGAAAACTTTCTGATGAAAGGCGTGGAGAAAAGGAAGGCGGGGTGATGTTCTAAGAAGAGCACACTGTCCCTTTCGGGATTTCTTGCTCTGACTGCCGCTGTAAACAGGACTGTAAATCATGTTCTTATGGACACATCTTCGCTTATGTGCAGTAAAGTTGTCACTGGGATGCAGAGCGCTTGAGGGAGGAAACAGATTAGACAGACTCTCCTGGCGCTGGGCAGTTTTGTTTTCAGCACTACCAACATGGGCATAAAAATCCCAGCGTGCAGTGTGTTGTGGGGCGCAGGCATAGCCAATAGGTCTCGCCTTCGGGACCTTATAAGTGTTTAGCCATGCAACAGTTGATGTTATTGCACCAAGGATATTGTGCTGCATAACTAAATACTTATAAGGTCCCAAAGGCGAGACCTATTGGCTATGCCAGTGCTTGTTCTTTGTGCTTCCGGTTTCAGACCAGTGAGACGCAACCAGGTCGAGCGTCTGGCGCAAATGCCATGGTAAACAGCCTTTAGTGCGCGGCTGCTAGTGCGCATACCATTACTTCGCAAGCGTTACTACGCTTGCGATGTTACAACGCGTACCATTAGTACACAAGTTGTTACATCGCAAGCGTTGTTGCAACGCATGCATTGTAATGGTATGCGCTATCCACATCGTTGTTTGGAAGGAGCTTCCGTTTCCAAACAACGGCGTGCAGATCTGACGTCGCTGGAAGCCGGAGAAGAGAGGAACCACGGAGGAGAGAGAGGTAAGTGTAGTTTTTTTGTGTCGTGCAGGGGTAGTCTTTTAGGTTGTAGGGTTGTGTTTGAGTAGTGTAGGGTCGTGCTGGGGCTAGTGTTTTAGGGTTTAGGGTAGTGATGTGGTGTATGTGTAGTGTAGTGTTTTAGGGTTTAGGGTAGTGTCGGGGGGGTCGTGCAGGGTAGTGTTTCAGTGTAGGGAAGGGACTGGGGGTAGGAGCAGGGTCGTGCTGGGGGTAGTGTTTTAGGGTTTAGGGTAGTGTTGTGGTGTTAGTGTAGTGTAGGGTAATGTATTAGGGTTTAGGGTAGTGTCGGGGTGTAGTGCAGGGTAGTGTTTGGGTGTAGGAACAGGACTGGGGGTCGGAGGAGGGCTGTGCAGGGGGTAGTGTTTTAGGGTTTAGGGTAGTGTTGGGGTGTCGTGCAGGGTAGTGTAGGGAGCGGACTGGGGGAAGGGTGAGGGTTGTGCAGGGAGTAGTGTTTTAGGGTTTAGGGTAGTGGTGTGGTGTTTGTGTAGTGTAGTGTTATAGGGTTTAGGGTAGTGTTGGGGTGGTGGTCAAGTGTAGTGTTAGAGTGTAGGGTCCAGGCAGGGGGAAGGGGGAAGGTCGTGTAGGGGGTAGTGTATTAGGGTTTTGGGTAGTGTAGTGATGTTTAAGTAGTGTAAGGTAGTGTAGTGTAAGCATGATTTTAGTGCAATGTTTTTAATTAGCATAAACCATAGTACATTTATAACCATTTGCGTTATAAATGCATGCGCAGTTAAAACTTGCGAAGTAATGGTTTATGCGAAGTAAAAACATGCGAAGTAATGCTAAGTAAAAACATCGCACTAAAATCATGCGAAGTAATGGTATGCGAAGTATCGACATACATTCAAATGCCATAAGAATTACCATGTGCAGCCAAATCTGATGAATCCGCAGCTGCGCTAATGACCTGGTTCGCAACCAGACCACCTCCCTGCAAGACTTCCTGGAAATCCTGTTGGTCTTCTTTGGGCAGCTTCTCTGTGAACCTAGCTAAAGAGTCCCACAGAGACCTGTCATACCTCCCCAGAAGAGCAGAAGCACTAGCCACTTTCATGAAGGATGCAGATGTGTTGCACATCCTTTTGCCTAGCGAGTCCATATGCTTACTGTCCTTCTCAGGAGGGACTGCAGAGGATGATGCTGCAGGATGTCCCTTCCTGGCTGCCACCACTATGACCGAATCCGGAGGGGTGTCCGATCTAAGGAACAGTGGATCCTGGTCCGGGGCCTTGTACTTCTTTGAAATACGTGGGGGAGCTGAACCCAGACTTTCTATGTGGCGACCTGGATCGTGAATGGCGAACTGGAGGTGACCTAGCTCTCCTTGGTGACCTGCGTGGAGATGGTCTCATGGATACAGTAGGTGGAGGACCAGCAGATACTCTGGAGGGCGAGTATGTTCGAGAGTAGTCCGAGCCAGGACTTCTGGGTGGAACCCTCCAATGCCGTACACTCTCTAGCCACCTTGGCGAAAGGTTGACAGGAGGCGTCTGTTTTTCCGCAACCGGAGACCCGTCCGGCGTGATCTGCACTATATTGATGCCAGGAGAAGAAGAAACTTCCCTCGACGTCGACCGTATGGACCTTGACCTCGGCCTTTCAAGCACTTCCCCCGTAGCCGCCGTAGGATTTCCTTCTCTCGACGTCGAACGGTGACCTGCCGTCGGCGACACAGATTGTGCCACTCTCGACCGCTTCTGCGGTGAGGTCTTTGAGGACTCCCGCCTGCGTGACTGTGGCGATGTCCTCGACGTCGACCGCGGGGTCCTCGACGCCGACTGTCTGTGGCGGAGTCTTTGACGTCGACCGCCTGTATGAATGCGGCGGAGTCCTTGACGTCAACTCTCTTGACGCCGACCGTGCCAGCTGTGACAGCAGCGGAGATCTGGACGTCGACCGGTGTCTCGACATCGGCGGGTGTTTCTTCGACGTCGACCCAAACTTTGACGTCGACTTAGATTTTTCCGGACCAACATACTTTGAACCCAAAGTAGTATGCCTCAATGTCGACTTACGTTTCGGCGATGGAGGCTCTAACCGCTTCGACAGCGATCTGTTCCTCGACGTCGTAGTATGCCTTGCCTGTTTTTCCGACGTCGAACTCGACGCTGAACAATCAGGAATCTGCTTCCTTCTTGACGCTGGAGAAGCAGAACACCACCGGTTTTTCTCAGATCTGTGTCTTTCTTGAGAGGAGGGCTCTTTAAAAGCATGAGTGCTTCCAAGGCCAATTTTTGAAGGTCCTTTTCCTCTCTCCAGTAAGGCATGCAGCTTAATCTTCTCTCTGTCCCGAAGTGTTCTACTGGAAAACTGCTGGCAATAATAACACTTCTCTGGATTGTGTGAGGATGGTAAGCACACAATACAGATAGAGTGTGGGTCTGATTGTGCCATTTTCTTCCCACAGGAAGGACGTTTATTGAACAAAGCTGGCATTTCTGACAGAAAAGATTATCAAAATTGTCAGAAAACCCCTGAAAATGTTGCCAGTAGTCAAAAAACGTAGTGTAAAGGTAGAAAAAGTTGAAATGAACCAATTTCGGACTAGAATAATCAAAAATTGACGAGCTCAATGCTCCAGGATCCTCACAGAAGGAGCCAGAAAAAAGAACTGACGTAACTGTCACCTGTGGTGCATGATGGGAGCAGGGGGCTCCTGGAGGTCTTAAAGGCACGGTTTCCAGGTTCTTGGAATTCTTAAAGGCAGGGTGCCAGTTTTTTGTTAATGTGATGTTTTTTCCTCTATGCAGCCTAAGGGCTAATTGCCTACTATTACTTGTCTTTTTCTCTGAAAATAAAGGGTTGAGTTGGAACATTAATGAAGTGCATGTTCTCTGTTACAGAAATGATATATGGAATTGTTTTCAGTTTAATGAAAAACCCAATTAATATGTACATATTAGCCTATTTGAGTTATGGTAGGCTGCATGTTTATATATGTATACATGTATATGCATATGTTTGAAGGTATTCCGTACGTTTTTAGCTAAACATACACATATACATGTATTTTATGTATATGCTCCGGGGTCCCCGCACGTGGGCGGGGATTATTCAGTGCTTATGACTATTGACGAGTATCCCCTGGA
The DNA here is from genome assembly GCA_963921515.1 of Calotriton arnoldi. Lineage (NCBI taxonomy): Eukaryota > Metazoa > Chordata > Amphibia > Caudata > Salamandridae > Calotriton > Calotriton arnoldi. The sequence goes on along the minus strand of CAWUFW010003170.1, from coordinate 1,326,552 downwards.
AGAGAACACACTATTCTAATCGAGCAAAAATATGTATTGCCTTATTCGACTATTTATTCTCAATTACCATTTCAGTCAATACACTGCGCCATTAGATTTGTCACAAAATCTGACAAATATTAAAAGTGTAACATACTGCAAGGTGACTAGATCACAATTTATAATAATATTTATCACACACAACAGCAAACATATGCAGAGAAATACTTCTCACTGGCTGGCAAATGCATGCAAAACATGTCCCACAAAAACATTTTCCAAAAAGTAATTACAGAATTCAAATGTAGTAAATGAATAACACCAGCAAAAACACCTGTGTATTTCTCAAAATAAGACCTAACTGAAAAAGAAAGGTCACTTTGAAAGCAACTTCCCACTTGCTGGACATCATCCATGTCACAAGGAGCAAACTCCTAATTACCTGAAAGTCCTTATACACACAATCAACCAAACAATGCCAGTTTTACTTAAAAGTTGCTAGAGAAAAAAAAAATGATAAGCATAACTCTGACAATACTGTTATGTTTATGAGCACTCAGGCATTTGTATTTTTTATTTATGTGTGTATTACATATGCCCACCACAACAAGCAAGTTTCAAGGTGGAGGGGGAAAATGAGTGGCAGGAGGGTGGAAAAGGACAAATTTAGGGTGAGACTGAATGACGGAGAGGACAAGACAAACTAAACTGGAGTTCATTAGGCAACAGGAGAAATACTGTTATTAATGGCTTTTCTAGAATGGCTCTGATGACTTTGGAAACAGGAGGTTTTTCAGGAAATAGGTAAAACATTTGATATTTCTCTGAGTTATTTCTCTTCCTAGATTTTTTCTTATACATTTTGTTACAGAAAGCTTGACGTATTTGTTAGAGTGCATCTTTCTTTCCGACTCTGCCTGTACGAATAGCAAAGTTTAGTACTTGGGAAATATCTAGTGTTTCGCTTTCCAGATGATACACAGGGTGTTTAATAGGACTCGTTGTTTGGTGGACAGTCACTTTAGTCTGGAACAAAAGAAGGTTATGTAATCATTTTTTTCTCAGACCAAAAATAGGGGTGTTCAGTTAGTTTTTGCTTGCGCTTGTAGGGTAAAGGAGAGATCTGAATCAAAGATAACTTCGAGATTGTGTTCTGTGCTTTGCCAAATTTGTTTTTCATTTCCAAAATGGCATGGTTAAAACAGGTTATCTCCTTTACGATGTGGTGCATCCAGATTCCTCCGATTATGAATTTGCAACCGAAAAACAGCTTTTAGTAATGTATTAAACCCATTTTAGGAGTCGGTAACTTTTTACCGAACACGAAAATGGATAAGAAATGGCAATTTCGAAGGGCGGTGTTGTATAGTGATTCCTATCCACATATATCAACAGTTTAGGACCAAAATAGCGGTTGTCAACAAAGGAAAAGTTACCGCAAGATGGGATGGTATTCCATTTGGAAAAGGGCGCCCCGTTGTGAATGGTTAAAAAAAAAAAAAAAAAAAAAAGTTTGTTTGGAAGTAGGCAGTGGTCAGCAGAATGACTGCAAACTCTCAAACTAAAAAAAAAGGAAACTTCTTTTAAATGCATCCCTGGTTCCTTTAAGGAAAATAGGTTGTTTAAAATAAAATCCATTATTGAGATGTGATCACAGACCTGGTGGTCTAATGACTCTGCTTGTGATTGGGTAACATTGTAATAAGTCTCAATTTGCGACCTACCTTATTAGTATTTGATTAATAAACTTTATTTGATTTCTATTTCAAAACCATAAAAGCACAAACAGCAATACAAATAATCATAAAATTCCATAAAACCTCATTAGTATTCGAGAAGCAGATTGGATTTCTACCCACTACGATTCAGATTTTTAAGAACTGACCTGTTAGTACTTAGGCTGGCTCCTAAAATTCTTTACTGATCGCAAAAAATACCGGTGGTAGTTCATGACCAGTATTTTACAAAAAGATATTCGTACATCTGGCCCTATGTTTGGGATTGTAACCATGGAGAGAAATAGTGTTGTATACACTTTTTGATTCATCTGGTTTGGTTCACAAGGACAGTCAAGATTAATTTGCTCCTAAGTCTCCTGAATGCAGCAACCTCCGAACCAAATGCTGTCAAAGAGTCTATTGGGCTAATGCAAGCATTTGGTAATTGAAAAAACACTGTAGTAAAACATAGTTACTTTCTGTACACCGCAAGCTTTATATATTCCAAGTATTCCCTAACATAAATATGTAAACGCAAAGAATTCTAAGTTGTTGGACCTTCCAATTACATTTGTCTTTGGAAAAGAAAAGGAAGATTAAAACATCCAAACTGTAGTGGTATTAGTGTGTCATTCACTTTTGTTTGCCATAATTTCATTCTTGCCAAGAAAAAGAAATGTACACACACACACTCAATGTTTCTATCAGCCCCTGACAAACCTATAAGCTGAAAAAACTGAATTTAAAACAAAAACAGTTAAGGCACACCATTGCAAAACAAATACTGATGAGAAAATCGGACAAGGTTCTCTATCTGGAATGACGGAGAAAATTCCTTGGATAGAAGATTCGAAGACTTATTGAAAGGAGAGTTGCCAAGTCTAAGGAAATGCACAGGGAAGTACAGAAGCAATTAAAGTTAGAAACAAAAATGTTAAAGAAGTGAAAGTGAAAACTAACAACGTGGCGCATGACAACAGTACGTTAGGAATATTGGAAATAACATGGACATGGATAGCACTAAGTTAGCCAACCTGTGCAAGAGAAATGCATAACAAGGTCAGCTAAAAATATGCCTTCACTAATGGTAAGTTTTTGTAGCCTTGGTCGCAGTAGAAGAGTATAAGAATGCAGAAACAAAGTGAGAAAAACATTTTAAGACAGGGGAGGAATCTTTGAGGACAGTTTAGTTCTTCAAGGAAAAAATATCTACAGTGTGCCCAGATTACCTGTGGACAGCAAAAGCTGTGAAATATCTTATTAGGTGAAGACAAACTAAAACGAACAAGGATAAAAAATAACAGCAACATCATAGTCAAAATGAAGACTATAATACCCAATCACTAGTCATCAGAGATGCCATGAATCTGCTATTCTTTCATAACTTCTTAGGTGTTTTCCCCCATTTAGCTTTCCTTTACTATATCCCTCTTCTATTGTATAACCTAAATATGTTTTCCTTCTAAATTATTTTCATCAATTATCCCTTCAAGTGAAAGGGATTGAGGGGCTAATTAATATTATTTACGATAATAATATTCGACAACTGTGTTTGTAATTACTTGCTACACCGCATAATTTGTTTCCAAAAAATAAGAACTAAAGGGAGAAAGACTTACTAATTTCCATTTGATGGCCAGACCTAAGGTAAATTATCAAAAAATTCCATGTTTGTATCCTGAGAGAGAAATACTTAGAAAAATGTTTAAATTACTCACCAGCTAGATAATGAATTGTCAAAAATCCAGATCTTTACTATTTGAGTAAAATATGCAAAGGTCAGGGCTAGACGTTACTCAGAGAGGGGATTGTATGTTATTTTACATAGTAAATTAAGGATACAGGTACATATTCTGTAATACAAATCATTGGTGAAAATAGCTTCCCGGATCAAACCTAGCAAGTGAAATGTAACTTTTAGATATCAACTTGTTTTGATTTGATTTACTTCTAAGTTCCTGGTAGCCAAAGACTCATTCAAATTCTGTACCACAACATGCTATATGACCTTATGTGCATTCCCATTACAGCCCATCAACTGACATACTGTTAGTTATATAAAAATAATTCAAGTACTTTGCTTTGTGGAGTGGCCACAGGATCAAACGCAGTAGCTATAAAAAAACAGACTAAAGGCCACAAAACTGAGGGTGTGGTAATTGCATTTAAGTGCAGTCAAGATAAATATGTAGTATTTCAATGTGTGCTCTTCTTTTCAGCTCTACTTATATGTCACCTGGCTACTTCCAATAGGCTTAGTCAGCATGGATTGTCCAGGCAATATACATAACAGAAGTGTAGACTAAAACTGCAGGTCCTACCCTCTTTTTTGCATGCTTTCTCCAGTTTCTGACACTCACACGCTTACACATCCTACTGACTAATCAAAAAATGTATGAAGTAGTCAGCTATTACAGTAACTACATTTTGGACCCCTGCCAATTAAAAGCAAAACCGAAGTACCTAAAGAGACAACGTACTGTATGTTTGTTTGAAGGTTTGAACTCCCATTTACTTGCAGAGCCATCATAACACAGAGCTTGAGGAGTTAGTAATTTTATAGCATTGCTGGCGTGCATTTGACAAACACAACCTGCTGTACAGATGAGATACAAATCCTTTGCTGGTTTTAAGATTACCACAAAACTATTATACCCAACAGGTAGTTTTCCATGGTTGTAAGTTTGAGAAACCTAGAACGTATGTAAAGAGCCCAATTTATGTCACTTGGATAGTCCACATGTGCTCCCCGGATAGTTTTGCGGTAATGGTGTTCCACAACAACACACTCTATACTGTTATCAGCAGGTTGTATTTTGTACTTTAAGAACTGCAAGTTGTTAAAGCTGCAGATTTACTCACAACATATCCACTAAATCATGTATAAATTTGACATTGCAGATATACCTGGCAAGGCGTTGTAGGTCATTGATAAACATAAAATCAGATTTTGTGTGAAACAGTCAACATTAACTCGATTAAAATAAAAAGCAAACCCTTTTTTCTGCAAAAAAAGAATGTCTTGCTTGAAAGTTAGGGTTTGCAGTAATATTAAGAACTTACATTATAGGAAAAATAAAGTCAAAAAGGTATTTCTTGGCTTTCTTCTTATAGCTGAATAGTATGGCAAGACGTTTACAACAGTTTCATCTCATGACCAAATTCCACAAGAGTGTGGGATTCCTTGACTGTGCTGTGGTATTGCCATAATCGCCTTTCAAACCCTTCAAGAAAGTGGTTAGGTTGCAAAGCGCTCAGTAGTTACCCCTAAGCTGAATGGATATGTAGTGGAAATCTGCATAATAATTTATTTTATAACACTCCTGGTAGCCAATAAATAAAGTTAAGGACCTGTTAAGAACTGAAGTGAAGAGAGTGTTCTTTACAGAGTGCAGCAAGTCTGAGTTGAGGAAGTTCTGACAGATGCAAAAAGTACACCTGTTGCAGGTGCACATACAGCGTAACCGGGCATGGCTGTGAAAACACATAGAAGGACAGTAGTTGAGACCCTGCTAACATTTTGGGCACACGAGGCTGGTGCCAAGAACGTTATCATGTAGGACAGCCACATCTGAAGAAGGAAACAGTCAACGAGGAAAACCTAAAGCTGTGCAGATTTATGTGAAGACTCATCAGCATGAGCATAAGCTCACAATATCCTCTTATATTGTTATATTAATGTTATTTAACTTGTTTTGTTTCATCAATGTTATTCAAACAGCAGTGCAATAAGGTTAAATGAAATTACGATATAAATTGCGGGACCTTTTGATAATTGAATCTCGTTGAAAACACATCTGCACAGCCCTTGGTTACACCTTTGTCTAAAACAAATGTTTAAAAAAATTACAATAATTGTCATTTGCTTCAGTCAAAATTGCATGTTGTCTTCCATGAAATTTTGGAAGAAGCATATAAACTACCCTCACACTAATTTCATGTTTACTTCCCTTCCTCTACTCCTTAACAATCAAATAAAGTAGTCTGTCATGTTGTAGTTATACCACAAAATGCAGCATTAAAGCCTGCACAACCCCATTTTATTACCTGGGTCACTATTTGACTATATGAATATTAAAATACATTTAACTAGTGGAACACTAGCTGTCATACTACAATTACACTGCTTTACTGTATGCAGCTTACTAAAACACAAAGCTCAATGTACTGAAGGGTGCACAGTATACTTAGCAATAGAGAGATCACACGAAACAGCTAGGAATACTGAACTGTAGTGAACATTTAAAAATAAGTACCTCTTTTTTTCTTAATAAAAAGGTTTTGCTTTTTGACTCCTCAGTTTGTTAAGTGCCATATTTACATTTCAAATAATGCCACTTTGATAATTCATTTCCATTCTTTAATCATAATTTTCTTTTTACCAAAGCCATCATAATTGTGGGTATTAAATTGAATGGTTTCTGGCAATGGGAAAATTATATCAAAAGTAACAATACACTCCAGAAAACTCAGTTTTGAGGCCCTGGAGCTTGGCAGTGAAGATTTATTATATTCAAAATTCGGCAAAATGTCTCAAACAGATTGAAGTTTATTCAAAATAAAAGCTAAAACAGCCTGCTTTTCAGTATGGTTATTCTCTTTGACTCGGATTGAAAGTAGTAGGTATAATAATTGTTCCATTATTCACCTTACTTGTTATTACAACTTCTCCTTGTAAAATAATAACCTTTAGACTGAAGGATAAACCAATCACAAATACTATTTGATTTAAAAAAATTAATTTGCCCAGTATTTTGCAGGGTAGAGAAGATAGGTTTGGCTGAAGGTCTCTCTGCTGCTAAGCAACATGAATGAGAAAACAAAGCCATCCTCGCGACCAAAGATGGCATGCAGTGTAGTCACTGTGAATGCAAGACTGAAGCAGTGACGATTTCAATACTTACGGATACATGGCCATTGTGGTCAGTTTTACAAAAATATCCTTGCTAGGGACGTCTGTTGTATTGCATGTAAAGGCTTGAGGTGGAGGCATTTTGTGCTTCTTGCAGAACTCCAGGGGAGACACACTGTACTCTTGTTTTATTTCATGCAGATCTGACTTTGCTGCCACAATTAAGCAGGGCGTCCGACTGTCCATGAAGTATTGCTATAGGGAAAAACAATATTAAAAGATATGGGCTTTAAATTCAAACAACATCAATAAGATGGAATATTGCAGCTTGAGAAATGTCAGAGTAGAACGGTCATACTAGCAAGCCATATATCACCTGCTGTCCTAAATGAAGCAGTAGTAAGATCAAATAGGTCCTGACTAAGCAGAGAGCAACCATGTGACAATTGTGCAGTTCTTAGAGATTGCACCAGCGTCCTACCCTCTCTCTGTATCACTCCTTGTGGGTGAATTTGATCCCATCTCTAAATACCACATTACTCAGGACACAGAGCTGGCACTGGAGAATCTAGACCACAAAATAGATGCTCTTGCACTTAGAGGGAGAGAGTGGCGGACACGTGGAAAATAAGAAAAGAAGAAGGATCTTCATTTATCTGTGTGGGAAGGCGAGTGAAAATGTCGGTTAAAGCCAGGCCATTCCCCTTGTGTACCAGCAGCTTGCAGTAGTCAAAAGGCTTAAGTTCTATTACAAGGATAAGCCTTAATTACTGCTGTAAGACCTGCATAAATGTGTTCCAGTCTCTGTGAGACAGTAAAGGACGAAATAGAATGAAAAAGAGGAAGGGAGACAAACATAATTGAGAACAGCCTGACTCTGAGGAGCCACATGCATGTAGCTAATTCTATTTATGCACTCAATTTAAAGGTGTGCATTTGACTCAGGAGGCATCTCTCTTTCAGATCAAGCTTTTGACATGGTCATCTCTTAGATTTCATACACCATTTTCCCTTTACAAAACGTCAACATGACTCATGGTGTAGCATAGGTTTAAATTACATCCACTATAATTCTTGAATCATAGTGTGTCATCAGAAGCTAGCTCACAACATCAATTACATTATTAACCCAACTTTGTTTTTGCATGACACCAGGATGAGTCTATACAATACCTAAAACCAGTGACTTAAAAGATTAGTTTAAATGGTTGGCCCGAGGTCTCTGAGATCTACCCCTGTAGGTGCAGATTCAACTCTGCTACATGCTACCTTAGATTAGCACCAACATGAATAGCTAAAATAGCACCAACAAGAATAGCTAAAATGCTTATCGCCAAACCAGCACCCTTATAACTGCCACAAAAGAAAAGCTTTGCTAACCTGTAATGGATAGAAAGCTGTTAAAACTCTTGAAGTACTCAAAGGATCTCTGGTGGCCCAAAGGATCTCTGGTGGCCCAACAAACATTTCAAACTGGGCACACACCAAGCTAGCAATTTGATATTCTGTTTCTCAAATTTTACCTTTAAGCGCATTGCTTCACATATTATTAGGTACTCCGAGGAGGTTCTGCACCAGGTGGCAGATCCAGCAGAACTGAAGATTTACCTGTGTTACAGGAAGCATTTGTGTCCATCTGAGCAAGGCATCTGGTTCCTTTACTCTACCCACTTAAACTCCTACCAACAATGAACAAAGACTCTGCACAAGTCCGCAAACGCCTCAGTGAAACATTCACATGGGTAAGCTATTCTCAGGTCATAATCAGCTGGTAGCCTTTGCTAAAGAGTCTGTGCAATAAGACTGATGAGGACTAAACTCAGCAATATATTCTCTCTTGTCCAAGAAGGAAATCATTAATAAATAGGGAGGAAATGTTAATTACCCTGTAAGCATCTGTTCGTGGTGTGTAGTGGCGATTCATATGCTTTGTATAATCCTGTCATATTGGGCCATTACAAGACATTTTTCTTCCAAGAAGGTTTGAGCCACAAGATAGTGTGCGACTGCTCTTTTAGTCCACAATGTGCATGTACACAGACTGCACCCTTAGATTGTTTTTGGCTCAGAGGGTGAAAGGCAAAAGTGGAGTGTAGAGATTAGTAGTTATATGTTCTGGACAGATACATACACAACAAAGATCACACAAATTTGCTCTGCTCTGAGGGAGCTTCAATCTAATCATGGCTTCCCAGAACATGGACCCCGCTGCAGACATCCAACTCCGCCACCACCCACAAGGGAACCGAGCCTGGGTCCAGTGCCGTGAGTAGGAGCTCTGTTGGCAAAAGGTTACACCAGGAGCTGATGAGACTAATGATGTCTGGTGACAAGGGGGTTTCTGCATTCCCAGAATCTGACAACCTCTTCAAGTGGATTGGCACAATTGATGGCCCCATAGGGACAGTTCATGAAGGCCTGAGGTACAAGCCTTCCTTGGAGTTTCCGAGTGGATACCATTACAACGGCCTCACTGTCAAATTCATCACCCCTTGTTACACCCCAATGTTGACATCCAGGGTAACATCTGCCTCGACATCCTGAAAGACAAGTGGTTGGCGCTGTATGATTTCCAGATAATCCTGCTATCTCTCCAGAGCCAGCTTTGCAAACCCAATAACGAGAGTGCCCTGAACCCACAGGCAGCAGAGCTCTGGCAGAAGCAACCAGCTTACAAGCACCTGCATGAACAGTATGCAAAGCAGTGGAAGATCCGGGATTCTTGGCTTGTGAGATGCTGGCTCTGCTTGCACTGAATCTGTCCTCTCCTTTATAATGACCTTCTGTTTTGTCTACTGTAACATATTCTTAATTCAAGTGTGAGTTTCAATGTTTATATGCTCTGTGCATTGTTAGCTGGTGATAAATGTTTACTTTGTGAAAAAACGTGCTATCACTGTCCGAGTCCTGGGAGGAGGATGGATGGATAGATGTAATATACTGCACTACATGCTTCAAACAGATGTTTACAGGGTAAGCAACATTTTCCGTTCGAAGCATGTGCGGCTGTACATACACATGCTTTGCACTGACTGTAAAGCAGTTTCCTCCTTGTAGTGGCTAACGGGCATGCAATGCAGATGTTTGAAACAAAGTTCTGAAGATGATCTGGCCAACCATAGCTTGTTGACAACCTAGTTTGTCCACACAGTAATGTTTTTTGAAAGTGTGTGGTGTTGACTAAGTAGCAGCTTTAAAAATATCTGCTAATGGGATGTTACCCAAGAAAGCCATAATGTTACCCAAGAAAGCCATAGTGTCTCGCTTTTCCATGTGGCCTGTGCACTAGGAGCCATGGGGAGTACACATTTAGCTTTAGCACAGCATGTCTGGATGCATTGCACAATCCACCTTGCAATATCTGCTTTGGAAATAGACGGATCTTTATAGTGTTTAGCAAAGGCCACAAAATGTTGACTGGTCTTATGAAAAGGTTTAGTCCTATCAATGTAATACATAAGCACCTAAGATGTGCAATGCTCTTTCTGCTACAGAATCAGGTTGTGGAAAGAATATGTGAAACTGTTTGAAAGGCTCTATGATAGTAAGAGTTTGCAGCTCACTGAACCACCTGAGCAAAACCACGTTACACCTGAGCAAAACCACTTTCTACGAATGGAACTGCAAAGCACCAGTGAAGTGGTTCAAAAAGGGTCCCCGTAAGCCTGTGTGAACTACATTAAGGTTCCAAGCAGGAGGACTTCTGGGGGGCAGGGGAGGGGGCTATAACCCTTTTGAGTCTCTCTGTGAACACCTTCACCACAAGAAAAATGGTAATCCAGACCTGCCTTGTAAAGGTGAAGTAGGTACGAAATGGTGTCCTGAACCAAAATCTTTAAGGGATCTAACTGCAAGGAGATGCAGAAATGAACAGATCTTTTCCACTTGGTTGCATAACATGCATTACCTCCTCACCAGACCTCCCCGTCACAGTTCTTACACACATGAGCAATAGCTCCTCCCCGCAGACATCCCAAGCTGAAACTCCCCTGCTCCCATCCTTACCCACCAGGCCACGCCCACATCCTGTAGCCCATAACCCCTGACCTTGCCTTCCAACATCCTGTTTTTTTCTGCAGATCTGTAGATGCTGGAACTCTCGTGGAATCCTCGGTAAGTGTGAACGGTCTGCTTAAACGGCCGTTTTTTGTTGAGTTAAGTCCCTGCTGTAGCACTTCGACTGACTGCTCTGCTTGGAGCAGGAAGCACGGTGTTGAGTGAGATAATTGTCACGGCTGGCGTACCTGGGGCGTGGTGGTGCGGTGTACGGTAGTTGCATTGCCTTTTCCGATGTCATTTGTTCCCTAATTTCCTCTGGAGTTGACTATCTCTGGAGGGAGTTCTTCGGTAGGGGGGGAACGGTCAGGGATCGGAGGCTTGGCGTATGTCCCGCTGTAGCGGGACTGCCAAGGGCTCCGATCCGGATTTGTAGCCGCGCTTTAGCCCGGCACGCCTGGGGCGTGGTGGGGAGTCGCCTCCTTTGTGGTAGAGGGGCACTCGGCGCGCTGCTTGTTACGGCTCAGAGGTGTTTCTGCTTCTGCGGGACTACCAGAGCCTCTGTCTGTTTTTTTTCTGAGGGTGCTGGAGGTGCCGGTTACATTGGCCTGTGTGGCAAGGCACGGAAGTGCGCTTCACAATTACGGAGGCGTGGCCAGAGTCCCGGTTAAAGGGATAGCCGCGGGCTCTGTTCAGTGGGGTTTTCTTGGCGCCAGGGAGGGCCCAGCGCTCAGGAGAGCCTACGCCCATACCACCTTGAATACGCCTGATCTCAGATTTTCAGCAGGGTTGAGCCTGGTTAGTGGCTGGTGGGGAGACAACCTGGGAATACCAGCTGCTGTAGGCTACTCTTTATGTACGCCTTCTCTGGGAAGTTCTGGGCTATGTTTTAACCCACGAAATTCGCGGGAGGGGGTTGTTTAAGGTTTTATAGCATGGAAGTATGGGTCGTGCTATTTGATTGGCAGGAAGGGTGATGTGATTCTCCTACTAGGTAGCGATTGTTTTAGGGGCGATGTGGATAATATGGATTTGGACTGCTTTACTGGTCAATGGGCTGGTATGTGTATAAGTAGGATGTGCTTCCTCTGGCTTCTGACTCACCATGGATGGAGTTAAGAGATCAGAAAAGTGTAAGCACTTGAAGGAGGAGGTGGTTGCTCGGCCTTCCACTGCACCTTCCTTGACGGATGTTCAAAGGATGATTGAGGCCGCTGTTTCTGCTGCCTTTCAGGCAAGAGAATCCCTGGGGGCGAAGACGCAGAAATTGGATACCTCTGTTCCTCTTGATCCTGACTGTGATTTAGGGAATGAGGTGAAGGGTCGGTTTATTCATGGGGCTGACCTTCACAGTATTTTACAGCATGTACGGGACAATTTGAGGTTCCCTGATCCCTCGGAGGCGGAGGAGTCTGAAGATTACTTTGCCAACTATGAAAATTGGGAGCCTGAAAGACTTCATGTCCACAAATCTGTCCGGAATGTGCTGGAGGGGAAATGGAAGAATGTAGATAAACATGCCTTTCCCGGGTTTCTGGCTAAGCGTTATCCATTGCAAGGGTTTTCAAAGGAATTCCATTCCGTGGTGAAGGTGGATTCCCTGTTGGCTGGATTTTCATCTCAGAGCCTGGTTATTTTCGAGGATGCGGTTTCTTCTGATCCCGGGGATAAACGGGTTGAGGTGGCTTTTAAAAGGTCCTTTGCAGCTTCCAACCTGGCTGTTAGATCGACAGCATATACCAGTTATCTGGTCCAGTCACTGCTGAAAGACTGTCAATGTATTTCGGAGCATCTGCTTCAGGAGGAGGATCCCTCCGAGTCCTTGACTATGTTGTAGCAGCAGTTGCGTTTCTTGTCCGACTTGTCATTTGATTCCCTTAGTGCTTCGGCTGCAGCGGCTGGGGCCTCAGTAGCGGCTATGGGGCAGTTGTAGCTTAAGTCTTGGAGAGCGGAGGCGGCTCAAAAGAATGCGCTCATGAACATTCCTTTCACAGGCTCCAAACTGTTTGGGGATCCATTGGAGGCTCGGATTAAGAAAACGGCGGAGGACAAGAAGTTGTTGGCTCCGGTCCACCCTACACAGAAGGGGAACTTTGCTGGCTATAAGAGGGCATTTGGGCAGGCATTTCAGTCGAAAATGGCAGCTCAGCCCTTTTGTGGTAGGGGATGTGGCAGGGGTGTCCCTTCCTTCCAAAAATCCCCGGGTCAGCATGGAAGTTCGGGTACATCCAGTCAATCTGGATCGTGACTATCTGGTGTTTCGGGAGGAGGGAACAGTTGGGGGTCGCCTTAGGAACGTTTTGCCAGTCAAGAAGGAGTTTGTCAGGGATCAGAGGGTCCTGCAGATTGTCAGACTGGGGTATCGTATAGAGTTTGTGGAGCCCCTCGGGGAGGTGTTCCGTGCTACCCCTGTTTCCAGTGCTCCAGTAGAAAATCAGGCTCTGTTGGATGGGGTTCAGAACCTGTTGAACAAGGAGGCCATTGTGAAGGTCCCTGTGAAGCAACTGGGGAAAGGGGCTTACTCTATCCTGTTTCTGATCAGGAAGCCCAGTGGAGTCTCCCGTCCTGTGTTGGATTTAAAAGCTGTGAATTTGTGCATTCCTCGAAGGTCCTTCAAGATGGTGACTCTCAAGTTGATTCTGCCCTTCCTTTCGGTGGGATACTTTCTCACGTCTCTGGATCTGAGGTACGCTTATTTTCATGTGCCAGTTCACTGGGACTCGCAGAGGTTTCTGAGGTTTTGAGTGGGCAGCGACCATTTCCAGTTTCAGGTACTGCCCTTTGGTCTTTCTGCTTTGCCTAGGGTGTTTACTAAGGTGTTGGCTCCCTTGGTTGGGTTGTTGCATGCTCAGGGAATCCAGGTGTTTCCTTACTTGGATGACTGGTTGATTTCTTCCTCTTTCTATAAGGCTCAGTTGCATACCCAGGATGTCTGCCGTCTCCTGCAAAAGTTCGGATGGATTCTGAACTTGGAGAAGTCCCATCTGGTCCCCACTCAGGAACTACTGTTCATTGGAGGGGTCTTCAACTCACAGGTGGGGAAGGTGATCCTTTCCGAACCTCGCAGGTTGACTCTGGTGAAAGAACTGGGGAGGGTATTGGCCTCTCCCACTTCCACTGCTCGGCAGTGGTTGAGAGTGCAGGGATTGATGGCTGCGACAGTCATGATTGTTCCTTGGGCCCGTTTACACTTGTACCCCCTGGTGAATCATATCCTGAGCTATTGGTGTCCGAGGATGTGGGGAATCTCATGAAATGCTCTCCGTTAGTCCCCCAGGAACGGTTGGATCTGACGACGGATGCCAGTGAGCTGGGTTGGGGTGCTGTGATTGATCAAGATTCAGTTCAGGGGGGGGGCGTGGCCAAGTAAGATGGCTGAACGGACGTGAGCCGTGTCAGCTCCGGACCCCCTTGGCCGCTTACACCTATTTCTGCCACGGACGGAGAGACAGATCCCGCATGCAAATAGCGGACACATAACTGCGCTGATCTGGATCGCGACACCCGGTTCCGAAGTCGGCGTTCAGACCCGGAGAGGACGAGAGAAGAGAGGAGGCCGCGTCTGGGCGAGATCTGCAAAATGGCGCCCTAGAGAGGTGACGACTGCGGCCTGTCTGTGCGGGCTGCTACGGGACTGTTTTCCTGCTAGCGATGAGCAGGCTGCACCGGGATGGTTCCCCTGTCGGCAGTGAGCTCCCGCCTGGCGTGAGTCCCAAGTGAGAGACAACTACGGACGCCGGGGGCGACCTGCTGCCTCCCAGACGCAGGAAGCCGCGGTATGCGGTAACACGGGGCTGAGACCGGGTGCTGCGCCGGGAATCGGGGGTTGAAGCCACGCTGACTCCTGACTGCTCGTGCCGCGAGGACTAACGGCGGCCAACTCAAGACACCACAAAATGGGTCCGTTATCCCCATTTTTCTTTTCTGTTTGCCGCGGATAACCAGCCCAGGGGAAGTCCAGAGAAACCAGGCCTGCCTGACCTTAAGATGGCGCAGTCATTGTGACATGCTTGGAAACGGGGCTCGGTCTCACCAACGAGGTCCGCAGGGAGGCTGCGATTCTCTCCATATGCTCTGCCCCTCCTGAGGCCCACACCGAATCGCGCCGCCTGCATTTATCCACGGCTCAGGCGCCTGCGCCAGGTTCAGCCCAGCGACTGGAAGTTTTGAGATCGGCGGCGGCAGCCCGCGGAGGGTCCCCGGCGGCTTCAGGCATTGCTCTGCCCTTATGCCACCCAAAAAGGCACCAAATAGAGTCTCCCAGTATTTTACGTCGGCGGACAAGCCTGCTCTCGCGACCGACCCGGAACAGGCGAAGAAAATGGCCCTCACCAGGGAGGACCTTTTAGCCTCCCTGCGAGATTTCAAAACAGAGCTCTGCCAGGAAATAAAACACGACCTACATGCCTCGATGGACCACCTTAAGGCCGACCTAACGGAGAAAATGGTGTCGCTTCGCCATGATGTGGACGCGGTGGGATCCCGAGTGCTGGAAGTGGAAGAACAGATGCAAAACCTGGATGCTCGTTCCAACAAACTGCACGAAACACAGCAAAACCTCCAGGCACAGCTGCAACAAGTGATCTTGAAGACAGAAGATCTGGAAAATAGGGCCCGGAGGGAAAACATACGCATCCGAGACCTGGAAGAGGGCGCGGAGGGTCCTGATCTCGAGGCGTTTGTGATCGGTCTCTTCGCAGACATCCTGGCACCCCGTCAACTGAAGGTGAAGATCGACCGAGTCCACAGAGTGGGGCCCATGCTGACGGGGGAGCGGTGCAGGACACGTGACGTTTTGGTGAAACTGCACTCTTTCAAAACAAAAGAGGCCATCCTCTCCGCTGCACGGAAGAAAGAAGAAACCTCCTTCCAGGGCTACAAATGCGCGCTCTTTCAGGACCTGGCGCCCTCAACTCTGGCACGCAGGCAGTCACTTCGGCCTGTCACCACCAAACTCCGTGAAGAAGGGATCCGTTATCGTTGGACATTCCCTTTTGGTCTCGCTTTTGAACACAAGAACAAGCCGCAACATGTCACAGAACTCCGGGACGGCCTCCGCCTTTTGGGCCTACCAGACTGAGAATGACGAGGCCTCAGGTCAAGTGAATGATCTGAGCAAACATCGGAAGGGGACTCGGTCATGGTAGACGGTCACTAAGAACAAGCAGCAAGCTAAATGACTCTTTCCGAACTGGGAACCGTAGAACTTGACCTGGTACACCAGGAAGGCGCCTGAAGGCCCCCAATGCTATCACGCTGAAGGTCACGAGCCGGTTGTGGTAGTTGAGTCCATACTCCGCTGTGAGACATTGAATAAGTAAGCATTGTAGTCTTAAGACAGTACTGACATCGTTGACTGTTCTTTCCGTTCCTTTCGCATGGCGACCGGGGGGTACGGGCCTTGCCCGTTTCGCCCATAATTGCTGTACTCTCTTTAAGGGAGTCTCTTGCTGGGAGCCCGTTGGCTTCTCTGCATAATTTTGCTAGAGGTTTTTGGGGTTGGGTGGGGGGGAGGGGGGAGGGGTGGGTTCCCGGTGGTGGTGTAGGGTAGGCATACACAAATACTCAGGAGGGATGGGCTTAATTCACAAGAGAGTGGGTGTTGGGGACTGGGCTCTTCCAGGGCGGGACGCCAAGACGGGTGGTTACTGGCTCGGGTGGGGGCTTTCCGAGCGGGTGGAGAGGGTTCTATCCGTGTAAATGGTATCTATTGCGTCATGGAACGTCAAAGCTTTAAATTCGCCCCAAAAACGCCCAAAAATATGGAAATACCTCAATGACCACCAGTTTGATGTGGTAGCACTCCAAGAAACACCTCAAGAAATCTGAAGAAACACGGCTACGCCACAAAACATATCCATTGATCTATAGATCCTCAGCGGGCACCAAGCACAATGGAGTAGCCCTGCTTTTTCGTAGCACAGCCAAATTCCAGCCTGAGGCTCTCAAAACTGATCGGGAGGGCAGAGTCGTGATGGTAAAGGGGAGACCCAGGGGCAAGCTTTGCACATTCATCTCCCTCTATGCCCCCAATTCGGGACAGTCGACCTTCCTGTCTACCACTCTCGACATGATAGGAGACTTCGCGGGGGGGCCGGTTTTCCTCCTAGGGGATTTTAACTCAACATGGCAGGCAGCGCTAGACAGCTCCCACGCACACCGGGCTACACCCAATGGTTTCTCTAAAGGGGTTAAACAGAAATTGTCCATGTTAGGTCTTCACAACTCCTGGCGCACAATCAATCCTACTACCAAAGACTTCACCTATTACTCTCACGTCCACCAGTCCTACTCCAGGATAGACTCTAAATTTTTATTAGTCAGGCCCTGGTCGGCTCCCTACAGACAGCCAAGATACTACCCCTTTCGATCTCAGACCATAGTCTAATCTCTGCTAGTCTAACTTGGGATGGAAATAGGCCGGGCACGGCGCGCTGGTACTTCCCGGGCTCGCTCCTTCGAGATAAAACCCTTGCACCGAATTGCGAACCTCCATTAATGAGTACTTTACGCTTAACACTCCACAAGCTACTTCCCCACAAAACAATTGGGATGCTTTCAAAGCGGTGGTGAGGGGCAAATGCATACAACTCAACGCGGCTCTGAACCAACAGAGAGCGAAGGAGCGAGTAGCGCTGGAGGGGGAACTGGAGATAGTGGAAAAAGCCCACAAGACCGCCCCCACGCGAGCACTTCAGCGGCAGCTCACGGCGCTTAGAGGCAAATTGCGCGCTATCTACAACAACAGAGCGGAGTTCACTCTGCTGAAACTGATGCAATCAGCATATGCCCAGGGGGATAAAGTGGGGAGACACTTACCGTGTCAACTACGTGAAAAGAGGGAACGAGAATTCATCGGGGTATACTGGACGGGGATGGTCATATCACACACGCAGATGATAGCAAAGCCAATGCCTTTGGCAAGTTTTACGGGGAACTTTATTCAGGCACCCCTCCCGACATAGCCCTGCAACAACAATACTTGGACACAGTCGAACTTCCACATCTCTCACCAATGACCGCAGAGTCCCTAGATGACCCCATTACCGATGAGGAGGTCAGACACGCCATTGCCAAACTTAAGCTCCACAAAGCCCCAGGTCCCGACGGACTCTCAGCACACTTTTATAAATGTTTTACGTCGGAGCTGGTTCCGCACCTTGTCATACTTTTTAATGCAATTGCGTCCGATGCTAGGGTCTCGGACTCCATGGCCGAAGCAGTAATCTCGGTCATTCCTAAACCAGGGAAGGACCCCCAGCAATGTGCCTCGTATAGGCCAATAGCCCTACTCAACTTAGACGCGAAATTATACTCGGCAATCCTAGCGGCCAGGCTGAATAATCTGATGCCCATACTAATCCACCCTGATCAATCCGGCTTTATAACGGGGCGACAAACCCACGATAACATCAGTCGCACTGTACACCTAATTGAGAAAGTCTCTAAATTTAACATCCCGGCAATACTAGTGGGCCTCGATGCCGAGAAGGCCTTCGACAGGGTGGATTGGTCATTCCTCTTCTTGACTATGCGGAAGTTTGGCTTCTGTGATAAATTACTTCATATGGTCCGTGCAAACTATCATCTCCCGAGGTCGCGTGTGCTGGTCAATGGGTACTCGTCTCTCCCATTTGCCCTTAGCAGGGGCACTAGACAGGGCTGTCCGCTTTCCCCCCTATTATTTGCCCTCAGTATCGAACCCCTGGCCGAGAGATTTCGAGCCAATGAGGAGATCCGGGGAATCCGCTTCGGGGGTACAGACCATAAAGCATCCCTCTTCGCGGATGACATCTTGCTTACCCTCTGGGACCTTGCCTCCTCCCTCCAGGCAGTTCAGGAGGAGCTGGCCCGTTTTGAACTGGCGGCAGGCTTTAAAGTTAACCTTACCAAATCCTCCATTCTCAACCTCACACTCTATGATTCGGAAGCAACGAGACTGAGGAGCCAAACACCTTTCCAATGGACGACACACTCCCTCCTCTACCTGGGGGTCTATCTTACGCCTAAAATTGGGGACCTTTACAAAGCTAACTATCCGGCCCTAGTGTCACAAACGCAACAAGATTTTAAGAGATGGAAACCGCTCTACATCTCTTGGCTCGGGCGAATAAACGCCGTCAAAATGACAGTCCTGCCGAAGTTTTTATATCTCTTTCAGGCTCTCCCCATCGAGCTTCCTCGGGATTTATTGTCCCGCTTACGCTCATTCACCACCAATTTTATTTGGCAGGGAGGGAGGGCTCGTCTACCATTTCATGTGCTGCGGCGACCGAAGAAAGAGGGGGGCGTGGCCCTACCGGACTTCACATTATACTATCAAGCGGCACAATTACGTGTAGTATTGGAATGGTCGGCAAGGGAATTCGAGAAACACTGGCACCATATGGATCGGGCCATAGTGGGCCGCTCTATCTGGGATGTCCTCTGGAAGCCCAAGAAAGATAGGCCGGCAAATGCATACCTTAGCACCCCCACGCGCACCACTCTCGTCATTTGGGATCACATTACAAGAAGACAGGAATGGACCACTTTCCCCTCCCCGTACACACCAATACATTTTAACCCGGCCTTCCCCCAGGCCTTACACAAAGGACCATTTGACTGCTGGAAGGAGGGCGGCTGCCTTAAGCTCTCAGATCTCTTCCACAACTTTGATATACTGACGTTTGACAGCTGTAAAAGAGAATTCCAGATCCCTCACAGCGAACACTATCATTACCTCCAGCTTAAACACTGGGCCACGAAACCACATATACGGGAGGCGGCCACTAGGGAACTGACGGCCTTAGAGAGACTGGTATTGAAGGCGGGCAACATGAAAGGGGCCATCTCTTCCCTATACGCTCTGTTATTGAGTACCATACAGGCTCCCCGAGCGCGCTACAAGTATTTCTGGGAACAGGTGCTAGGTCGGGACATCACAGGAGAAGAGTGGAAACATGTTTGGGGGGACATTACCAGCCACAATCACTCAGTTGCACTGCGCAAGGTCCACTACAAGACACTTCTAGACTGGTATCTCTACCCCACTAAACTCAAGCGAATTTTCCCTGACACCTCAGATCTCTGCTGGCGGGGCTGTGGTATGCAAGGAGACTTCCGCCACATCTGGTGGGATTGCCCAAGCATTCGGCCATTCTGGGAGGAAATTCTCTCTCATATTAAAGAAATGCTAGGATACCCCATCTCGACGACCATAGAGGGGGCTCTATTGGGTATCAGGGATCCCGGGCTGGAACATCAAACAAAAGCCGATAAGGCAATCATGTGGGCTGGACTAGGAGCAGCTAAACTTACAATTGCGGCTGCTTGGAAAAAGAAAGATGATCCAGCCCCATCGCTATGGCACTCCCGTCTATGGAGCGCCTGGCTGATATCTTCCGAGATGACTATAAGAATTTTGAATATAAATGGGGTCCATTGGTTACCTACCTGTCCCGAGGCCTGCCATCAGCGGTTTGTCCACCTTCCGTAAGGGCTATGCACCTCTTCCAATACTAAGCCCCATCAGGGGAACCGGGTAGACATACGCATTCCCCGTAGACCGGTCGAGTCCATCCTTATCTGGACGCCCACCCATAAAGCATTCATACCACACAACTCCTCAATATGCGGAAACCACCACCACCGGGGTTGGGGGGGGGGGAGGGAGGGCTTTGGGGGGCTTGGGGGGGGGGGGTGTAATAAAGCTGGTACACTGTAGATGGTTGGCAGAGTAGTTTATTCAGGATCAGGTAAACTGGAAAGTACGTCCTATCCACACAGCGCTGGCAGCATCAACTGACAACTAGGATTGGAATGTACAAGACAGGAAGGGAAGGATTCTGAAATGGAGAACACGACGACACGCAGGTCATCTACGCTCAGGTAAGATCATTACACACCTTCCCCCTTTTATGAAAAGAGATAGAACAGGGTTGAAGAGGAGGAACAGGGAAAGATCAGAGAAAGAAGGGAGAAAGGATAAGAAAAGAAAGAGAACTTGAAGAAAAACAATCATTTAGAGAATATTAATTTAAAACAAAATCATTAAGTTTTGTTGGCAGCTTCCCAACACGCACACTCTTTCTTGACTTAGGTAAAACATTGGGAAGACCATTACCCGTGACCAACAAGTTGCGAACTGGAGCAATTCTATTGAGATTCCAGATGCGACCATCACATAACTTGACAGCATTCAAAAACAGTTTCTTAACCACGTAAGGTGGAGAAAATTTTGAAACACCAGCAGATCTTTGTGGGAGGCGAACTCTCACTCTGTGTGACTGTCTGTGACACACACACACACACACACACACACACACACACACACACACACACACACACACACACACACACACACACACACACACACACACACACACACACACACACACACACACACACACACACACACACACACACACACACACACACACACACACACACACACACACACACACACACACACACACACACACACACACACACACACACACACACACACGTCTAGAGTCAAAGTATGCCTTCCTTTTAGCAATCTTCAAGTCCTGACTGGCTTGCCATGAAGTTGTACCTTGAGACCCTGTACTAGAACCCTGGCCTAAATTCACCTCCTCATTCAAACTGGAACCCGGACTCCTGTTTCTCATCCATGCCTGAAACATACGGGTATTGGGTTTCCTACCCCGACAAAG
This sequence comes from Calotriton arnoldi, assembly GCA_963921515.1. Taxonomy (NCBI): domain Eukaryota; kingdom Metazoa; phylum Chordata; class Amphibia; order Caudata; family Salamandridae; genus Calotriton; species Calotriton arnoldi. The sequence goes on along the minus strand of CAWUFW010003170.1, from coordinate 1,305,328 downwards.
TTCAAAGGGAACCTTAGACGTGGTTGAATGAGGCGTTAGGCGATAGATCATAACTTTTTCCTGGATTTCTGCCCTCCAGTCTTTGTTCTGAGATTTAGCCATTTGGATGGAGTCTTTCAATACACGGTTGAACCTCTCCACCATTCCGTTAGTTTCCGGATGATAGAGAGCGCAACGCTTGTGTCTTATCCCTTTTTCAAAAAGATAGGACTCCATCTCTCTAGAAACCAGCTGGACCCCGTTGTCAGTAAGAAGACAATAAGGAAATCCCTCACGAGAAAAGACCTCGTCCAAAAATTTGGTGACATCTTTAGTCTCGATACTGTGACTGATTTTAACCTCCGGCCACCTAGAGAATAGATCTATTAAGACTAGGACATAAGACTGACCAGAGCTACAAGAAATCGGGCCTAGAAGATCTAGAGCTACTTCTTGCCAGCAGCGCGTAGGGACCTCACGTATAGCCAGGGGTTGGGTTCTGGTTTTGTAAATCTTATCTGAAGAATTACATTCTTGACAGTCTCTCACCATACGTTCAACTAATAAATCAATACCGGGCCACCAGAAGTGTAAACGAATTCTCTCTTTCGTTTTAGAGATCCCAGGTGTGCCTGATGAGCTTGTTGAGTAATTTTCTCTCTGAGGGGAAGAGGTGGAACTAATCTGGTGCCTCTCCGAAGCAAACCTGAGGAGGCAGACAACTCATGCAGTACGTTCCAAAATTTCTTCGTCTCTTCATCAAGGCTTCTTAACCCGTTCCAACCCTCAGACAGTAACTTACAGACCTCGAGAATAGTGGGATCAATAGACATTGAAGCTCTCCACTCATCTTCACTCAAGACACCACACGTGACCTCACAGACTTTATAATCATCATCCTCACATGACTCTCTTGACATATTACTCAAGTCAACTGTGTCATTCGTTACAAGACGAGACAAACAGTCAGAAACTTTGTTTTGAGCACCAGGAATATGATGAACAACAAAGTCATAGTCTTGTAAAGCAACAATCCACTTGGTGATCCTCGAGGATACAGCATCAAGACTCTTTTTGGTGAACAGATCCTTCAAAGGTTTGTGGTCGGACTGAACTGTAAAGGAGCTTCCCCAAAGGAACTTTTAAAGTTTTTTTATCGCCCAGAATATGCAAAGAGTTTCCTTCTCTATAACAGAGTATAGAAGTTCTGGCCCAATGAGAGCTTGTGACAAGAACGTAATAGTTGTCTCGCGTCCATCTTTCACCTGTTTGAGAACGGCCCCTAGCCCTTTTGAGCTGGCGTCAGTGACAAGGATGGAGCAAGCAGAGGTATCAAAGCTGTGAAGAGAAGGAGCTTCATTCAAGGCTCTCTTAACGTCGTCAAACTCTTTCTGGCAGTCTGGTGACCAGGCAAACCTTGCCCCTTTTTTGAGAAGGGTTCGAAGGGTATAGGTACGAGAGGCAAATCCAGGAACGAACTTGTTATAGTATTCAGCCATCCCTAGGAAGGTGACTAATTAATCTCTGGTTTGGGGCACAGAAAGATTATCAATGGTTTTTACTAATTGGTCTTTTGGTTTGACTCCTTCCTTGGATAGCTTGTGACCTAAGTAATCGATCTCGTGGAGGTTGAATTTGCACTTATTCTCACGTAGCGTCAGGCCACGCGATTTGAAACGATCTAGTACAGCTCTGAGTCTTTCGTCATGAATACTTTGAGATGAGCCATGAACTAGGACATCATCTTGGTAGATCTTGATGCCAGGGAGACCCTGCAAGACGTCCTCCATGGCTCTCTGGAAGACAGAAGCTGCAGAATTGAGACCAAACGGAAGCCTTGTAAATTTGTAAGTACCGAAAGGCGTTATGAAGCCAGTGAGGTTCTGGGACTCAGGGTCGAGCTTAATCTGGTGATATGCGGCCCCGGGATCAAGGGTAGAAAAGACCTCAGCACCGCCCAATTGTGTCAGCATTTCTGCGATGTTGGGAAGTGGCTATCTGTCGGCTATGACAGCACGATTGAGAGAGCGCAAGTCCACACAAAGTCTTACCTCACCTGAGGCCTTACGGGCAAGAACCACAGGGGCTAACCGATCACTTGCCTCGGTTTTAACAATGATACCTTCCTTTGAGCAGTTTTCGTAACTCATCTTCCATGGAGTCTTTCAGGGCTAAAGGCACACTACGTACTTTACAATTTACTGGGATGGCGTCCTGTCTCAAGATGATTTTGTGGGTGTAATTGGATAAACAGCCCAAGCGTTCGTTAAAGACTTCCTTAAACTCTGATCGAAACCCATCTACTTGAACGCCCTTGGTGAGTTTGTTATGAGTACAAGAAGAAGTATGGGACAGTGTGGATAGTCTTTCATGAGATTCTTCCCTCAATATTATGCAAGGATTACCACCCGGAACTAACATGACCCCGAGATCAGCCTGATGAATCCAACTCACTAAACTGTCACCCTTAGTGGAGATATATATCTTCCCAGCAGTAATTTTGTTTTTGAACTCTATGTCACCTTCAAAGTAGCCAAATAATTTGATGGGTTGTCCACCATAGGCAAGAGGTTTTATGTCAGGTTTAAATACCTTCACCTTACCTAAGAGAAACGTGTCATAAAAACTCTTAGGGACTAAGGTGATTTTTGCCCCTGAGTCGAAAAGCATATTAACTGGGTGACCATTTATCTGAACTCTGTCAACTGGACTTGGACACTTAACTTGGGAGACTTCTGCTGAAATCTCACCACAATGTAGTTCGTCCGAACTGGAGTCAGTTTCGTCTTGTATCCACACCTCTTTAACACGTTTAAAAAAAAAAAAAATTGTAATCTGCAAGCTTGGGCTATGTGACCCACTTTTCCACAATTAAGACATTTGGCACTTAATGCAGGACAAGATTTGTCGTCAGCTAGATGGCCAACTTTATCACAACGGTAACACCTTCCAGGAAATGGTTTTCGTTGCCATGAAGATTGAGACTCAAAACGTTTGAAGACAGGTTTCATGTATTGAGGTTCATCTTTTTTGAAAGGTTTGACTTGAGAGACTGCTTGTACTTTCCCACTAGAAGTAATTGCAGAGCCATTGTCCTTTTTAATGACTTCGACGCAGGCCAAGGAGTGCTCGATTTGTTTGGCGATTAAGATAACCTCATCCAGTTTAGGATCATCCTTTTGCCACAGTTCATCATTTACTTTTTCCATGGCACAACCAAGCATAAACTGATCGCGTATGCGTTCCTCTAAGGCACCTCCAAACTTGCAAGTGGAGGCAAGTTTACGTAGATGGGTTACATACACCTCCACGGACTCTTTAGGTTGTTGATTTCGTTTTCCAAAGTGGTAACGTTCTAGGACTGTGCTTACTTTGGGTAAGTAATGTTTATCTAATTTCTTTAAGCAGATCTCGAACTCATTGAGGCTGTCAGATTCTGATTCCCCGAGATCAGGTAAGTGTTCGAAGACTTCTTGACCTTCAGTGCCTAAGCAGTGTAACAAAAGTGCAGATTTTCTCTCGGCACTGAGTGACACTCCACACACTCTGGCGTAGGTAAGGAAGACTTTCTTCCATTTTGACCAACGTATAGTAGGTTCACCAGGGTTAGATAGGAAAAAGGGAGGTGGTGTTACGTTTTGCATAATAGGAGTAGAGAAAAACGAAGCGGTAAAATGGTTTTTATGTTCAACAGCGGGGAGGTGAGGGGTTGCTTGTATTTAAACAGTGGCCATCTGTGTCAAAGAAAAGGTGACAGACAGAACGTAATGTTTGACCAGTGCTTATCAGCGTTGAAGGAACAGTGACAGGCTGTCATAAGTATTTTAAGCTGTGCCCATCAGCGTTGTAGAAGAGATGACAGGTGAATGTAGAATTTCAGGCTGTGCCTATCAGCGCAAGCTATCAGTGTTGGAATAAGGAAGGCAGGCACAAGAGAATTTTAGACTGTAGAAGCTGTGCCTATCAGCGTTGAAGGAAAGGTGACAGGCAGAACAAGTGACAGGCAGAAAGAAGTATTTTAAGCTGTGCCCATCTGCGTAAGCTAACAGTGTTGGAATAAGGAAGGCAGACACAAGAAAATTTTAGACTGTAGAAGCTGTGCCTATCAGTGTTGAAGGAAAGGTGACAGGCAGAACAACGTATTGCAAGCTGTGCCTATCAGCGTTGTCGAAATGATGACAAGCAAAATAAACTGTGCTTGTCAGTGATGTGCAAGGTTGGTTCGTCAGGAACACGCGTAATCTCCCTCGCGTTTATTTAGCCAATGCGCAAGAAGACATGGAAGTCAGGCAAGCGGCAGAGGACGGAGAGGGTTGCCAGGCAACAGGGTCTTGGAGAGAAGGGCATCCTGTGTTGCTGGGTTTCTCAGTGACGCGTTAGATTGCGTCAGGCACGTTGTGCCGGGGTTGGAGCTTGAAAGGCGTCAGAAGTTGCTAGGCGACAAGCGTCAGACGGGTGAAGTGAAATCTTGCGCGAGGCACGGTGAGCGCGAGCGTGGGCTGAAGTCACCATAAACTTAAAAGATATCCCTCTTTTAAGAGAAAGGCAACGCGAGGTAACAAAAGGGAGAGTAGGGAAGCGCTGCAGGGAAGCGCTGCACAGTACCTTTAACTTTCGAAGCCAGAAGAGCAAGATCAAGGAATACCGGTCTGTAGTCGACGAGATGGAGAACGTGTTAGGACGTCTGCAGAAGATGTGGGTCGAACCCAGGATCGTCGCCAGTGTAATGAAGCTGGTACACTGTAGATGGTTGGCAGAGTAGTTTATTCAGGATCAGGTAAACTGGAAAGTATGTCCTATCCACACAGCGCTGGCAGCATCAACTGACAACTAGGATTGGAATGTACAAGACAGGAAGGGAAGGATTCTGGAATGGAGAACACGACGACACGCAGGTCATCTACGCTCAGGTAAGATCATTACAGGGGGTTCTGAGTATATGGTTTCTTGTTCATACGTAAGGGTGCTCCCTTGCGAATTTTGGACTTAAAATGAGCATCTTCTCCGCGGTAATATGGGGGGCGTGCATGGACCCTGAGATCTGAAGCAACTGGACTGCAATTAGCTAACTTCTCTGCCTTAGGGGTTTGCATGCTTTACAACCCCAGTGTTGTTCCAGTTGATTTTGATGCTGGATAATAAAAACGAATTTTGACAAAGATTCAGTTCAGGGAATCTGGTCGGTCCAGGAGGCTCGGATGTCTTCCAACTGGAGGGAGTTGAAGGCCGTACAGTTGGCCCTGGTTCATTTTCTTCCTTGGGTCCTGCAACGGGATGTTCTGTTGCGGACGGACCACACGGTGGTGGTGTGTTATGTTAACCACGAGGGGAGTGCAAAAGTGGCTTCACTGAACTGGTTAGCTCAGCAGATTTGCCAGTGGGCTGAAATGAATTTATTGTCACTGAGGGCGTTGCATCTGCCTAGGGTGTGTTGAACTCGGAAGCGGATCATTTGAGCATATTGTTTCCCTCCTCGTCAGAAATATGTTTGGATCGCAGGGTGTTTTGGATGCTCATGCGGACGTTTGCGGTGCCCGAGGTAGACCTGTTTGCAACCCCGGAGAATGCCTTGAGGGAGAAGTTTTGCTCTCTGTGCCAGTCGGAGACAGTTTGGAGGGTGTGTGCTCTGTCCTTTCAGTGGGGGCGGGCTTGATATAAGCCTTTCCTCCAATTGCTTTGATTCAGAGGGTTCTTCTGAAGGTCAAGATGGACAGGGCCTCTGTGATCCTGGTGGCCCCTGTCTGGATCAGTTGGCCTTGGTTTCCTCTGTTACAGTTGGCGGTGGGGCCCTGCTAGAGGCTTCCTGTGGACCCCTGTACTCTGTTGTTTCCAGTTCTGTCTCAGGAGTGTCTGGTCAGGTTGCAACTGGCAGGCTGGCTGTTGACAGGAGGAACCTGGTGGCTCTGGGGTGTTCTCCTGAAGGGACTCTCTTTATTCAGCAGTTGCGTAGGCCTTCTACCCTTAAAGCACAAGTTACTACTTGTGTAACGATATATCTGTAAGAGACATTAGTTAGTGATAGATTCCTTACCTTAGAATATCCCCAGGCGTCAGACTGGATCCGGAAAGTGTTTTCGTCAGCAGTACCCCTGCGCGTCGGTAGGTGGCGTCGTGCGGCTCCGCGTTCGTCGCTGGCGTCGTAAGCGCCGAGATGACGTCACGGAGACTACTTAGGCGCCACCCATGCGCGCTGACGTCAGTTCTGTACACGACTTTCCGCGCCAGGAACGCAGAGCCATGCAAGAAACCGACCACTGGTGCCATGAAACTAGGGCCCTGAAAGGGATGACCTTAACCCTAGAATCAGTTCGCAGAACGGGGAGGATGGGTGGGGCGGTAAGGAATCTATCACTAACTAATGTCTCTTACAGATATATCGTTACACAAGTAGTAACTTGTGCATCTGAAAGAGACACGTTAGTGATAGATTCCTTACCTTAGAATAGATACCCCAGCAATACCAACCCCGGTGGTGGGTCTGCGAATAGATTACACCAGAAAGTCACGGAGAACATAACGGCCAAAGAAGCCGTCTCTCCGGACTTGACTGTCAAGGCAGTAATGCTTGGTAAATGTGTGCAGCGAGGCCCACGTGGCTGCCTGACAAATATCCTGCAAGGGAACGCCGCGTCCCAAGGCAGTAGTGGCTGCTGTCGCCCTGGTAGAATGGGCACGCAGTCCCACAGGACGCTCCTTTTTAGCCAAGGAGTAACACGCTTTGATGCACAAAACAACCCACCGAGAGATGGTGCGTTTGTGCACGGCCCGACCTTTTTTGGCGCCCACGTAGCCAACAAAGAGCTGGTCATCCACCCGGAACTGTTGAGTGCGCTTTAGATAGAACGAGAGCGCACGTTTTGGGTCCAGACGATGGAGCCTCTCTTCCTCTTTTGAAGGATGCGGAGGCGGAAAGAAAGTGGGCAAAGTGAAGGTCTGCCCGATGTGGAAGGGCGTGACAACCTTTGGCAAGAAAGAAGGACGGGTCCTTAAAACCACCTTGTCCGGATGAACAGAAAGGAAAGGAGGTTTAGAAGAAAGAGCCTGGAGCTCACTCACTCTCCTGGCAGAGGTGATAGCCACCAGGAAAGCCGTCTTTAGAGTAAGAAGACGTAAAGAACAGCTATGAAGGGGCTCGAAGGGAGCGCACATCAGATAGGTCAAGACCAGATTTTAGTCCCATTGAGGCATGATGAAAGGCACGGGAGGAAACGTGTGTGTAATGCCTTTCAGGAAACGATTAACAACTGGGGACTTAAAGAGAGAAGGCTGATCTGGAAGCCTGAGAAAGGCAGAGATGGTCGAAAGATAACCTTTGACAGTGCCCAGAGCAGAGCCCTGCAGGGCCAAGGATAGGAGGAACAGAAGAACCTCAGAAAGAGGGGCAGAAAGGGGATCCACAGACTTAGCTGTGCACCATGCCACAAATCTGTTCCACCGGCAGGCGTATACCGATTTAGTGGAGGGACGCCTGGCGGCCAGAATGACATCACAGACTGCAGGAGGCAAGTCAAATGGAATCAGCTGTCGCCGCTCAATCTCCACGCATGGAGGTGGAGGCTGGACAGGTTCGGGTGGAGGACCGTCCCCTGTTGCTGCGACAGAAGATCCTCCCGAAGAGGCAGGCGGATCGGGGGATCGATCGCCATGTTGAGTAGCTCGGGATACCAGTATCTTCGTGCCCAATCCGGAGCCACAAGAATGACTTGGGCCCGGTCGCGCCGAATCTTCTTCAGCACTCTGGGCAGAAGTGATATAGGCGGAAAGGCGTACAACAGACCGCAGCTCCACTCGTGACAAAAAGCGTCGCTGAGCGAGTGCCGCCTTGGAAATTCCAGCGCGCAGAACTGACATTGCGCGTTCTCTTCGGTGGCGAATAGATCTAACCAAGGCTCTCCCGACTGCAGAAAGAGACCTTGCGCCACGTCCGAGTTCAGACGCCATTCGTGATCCATCAAGCACCGGCGGCTGAGTTCGTCCGCCCTGGCATTCAGAGAACCTGCCAGGTGTTGAACCACCAAGGTATTGCCTTGATGTTCCAGCCATGTCCAGAGACGCAGAGCCTCCGAACATGGCGGTGGTGTTGTCCGTGAACACCTGCACTACACTTCCCCGGACAGAGGGAAGGAAGGCCTTCAGTGCAAGTCGGATCGCCCGAAGCTCCAAAAGATTGATATGGAGCCGGGACTCCGCCGGAGACCAGAGGCCTCTGATCTCCGCCTCTCCCAAATGGCCGCCCCATCCCAGGAGGGACGCATCCGTCACCACTGTGTGCTCCGGTTGGGGAAGGGAGAGGGATCTGCCATCGACCCAATAGCGATTCGTGAGCCACCACTGCAATTGTCGTGCAGTGCCCTCCGAGATCTGGACAAGATCGGACAGGTTGCCCTGATGCTGTGCCCACTGGAACTTCAGGTCCCACTGCAGGGCCCGCATATGCCACCTGGCATGTTGCACTAGCAGAATGCAGGAGGCCATCAGGCCCAGGAGCCAGAGGGTCATCCTGACTGAAACCCGGGATAGAGGCTGAAAGATGGGAATCATAGCCTGAATATCCCGGACTCGCTGCTCGGGAGGATAAACCCGAAACTGCGTAGAATCCAGAACCGCTCCGATGAAGGGGAGCTTCTGAGAAGGACTCAGGTGCGACTTCGGCACGTTGATGGAGAACCCCAGCAACTGCAGGAGGTCGGCCGTAGTCTGAAGGTGGGTGACGACTGCCTGGGGCGAGCCCGCCTTCAACAACCAGTCGTCGAGGTAGGGGAAGACTGACACCCCTGACCTGCGCAGATGAGCTGCGACCACCGCCATCACTTTTGTGAACACCCGAGGGGCACTGGTAAGGCCGAAGGGGAGCACCGCAAACTGAAAATGCTCCTGGTCTACCGTGAACTGCAGGTAACGCCGGTGGGCCGGCAGGACGGGAATGTGAAAATATGTGTCCTGCAAGTCCAGCGCCACCATCCAGTCTCCGGGGTCGAGGGCAGCCAAGACCTGAGCCAGAGTCAACATCTTGAACTTCTCCTTCCGGAGGAAGCGATTGACGTTCCGGAGGTCCAAGATGGGGCGCAAGCCCCCCTTGTCCTTCTTGGGGACCAGAAAGTAGTGGGAATAACAACCACTCCCTACTTCTGGCCCAGGAACACACTCGATGGCCCCCTTGGCCAAGAGGGCCGTGACCTCCTGCTGGAGAAGCGCCAAGTGGTCCCCCGACATGCGGTGGTACCGAGGTGGCATGGCTGGAGGGGCAGACTGAAAGGGAAGGGAGTAACCCTTGCGGATGATCTGCAACACCCACTCGTCCGATGTGATAGCGTGCCAGTGGGGGAGATGATGGCGGGCCCCGCCACCCACTGGCGTGGGGTGCCCCCCAAAGATCGGATTAGGAAGGTTTGGAGGTGGAAGCAGCGGGGGCGGAGATGGACTGACCCCCACGCTGATTCCCAGACCCGCCCCTGCGGAAACCGCGGCCGCGCTGAGGCTGGTTCTGCACAGGCTTGCTGAAGGAACGTGCCTGAGCGCCCCTTCCGTGGCCACGAAAGGAACGAAAACCAGGAGTGGTTGGGCTTTTCGTGGAAAGTCCTAAGGACTTGGCCGTGGCCCGCGAGTCCTTAAAGCGCTCCAGCGCACCGTCGGCTTTGTCGCCAAACAGGCGAGTGCCATCAAAGGGCATGTCCATGAGTGAGCTCTGGACATCTGGCAAGAACCCGGTAGACCTCAACCAGGCGTGGCGATGAAGCGCCACAGTCGTAGAAATTGCTCTACCCAGTGAGTCCGCGGTGTCCAAACCACACCGAATGGCGAACTTAGCCTCATCTTTACCCTCGGCAACAGCTTGGGACAGCACAGCTTGGGTCTCCTCAGGACACTGAGGCAACACCTGTGCAACTGTATCCCACACCGCGTGGGAATAGCGGCCCAAGAGGCATGCAGTGTTCACCGACCGCAGCCCCAAGCTGGCCGAAGAGAACAACCGCTTGCCGAACTGCTCCAGCTTCTTAGAGTCCTTTTCCAGCGGAGCCGTGGGAAAGGCACTCTGGGACGTCAAAGCTTGGATGACCAGGCTCTCGGGCGTAGGATGAGTGGTCAGAAAGGCAGGGTCACCCGGCGCCGGGCGATGACGCCTGGCGACGTTCTTATCCACAGGGGCCCCTGTGGCTGGCCGCGACCAAGTGCCCAGTAAGACGTCAGTGAGGGCGTCATTAAATGGCAGCAGGGGCTCCGATGAAGTGGACGCCGTCTGGAGCACCTCAGTGAGGAGATTAGTCTTCAGGACCACCGTAGGGAGATCCAGGTTGAGGACCTCAGCAGCCCGACGGAGCACCATCGTGTAAAAAGCGCCCTCCTCCATGGTAGGCGGAGGAGAGGCAAACCCCGGGTCAGAGGAGACATCAAGGCCGCCAGCCTCCTCTAACTCGTCCGCCCAGTTGTGCTCGGAGTCACACTGACGAGCAAGAGGGTCCTCGGACCCCTCCCAGTCGTCCTCCACCTCCGCCGCATGCGGAACAGACTGCGGCGGCAGGGCAGGGACCGGTGAAGGAACAAACGGCGCCGGGAACGGCGCCGGACGGGGCCGAACCGGCGCCGTGTCCCAATGCGAGTGCCAGGTAGGGACACAATTGTCCTGGAACCTGGGCAGGGGCGGGACAAAATGCATCCACAGCGGCGCCGGAGGCGGAGCAGAGGGTGGCGCTGGGGCCGGAGCCGGCAGCGTGGGACCTTTTGGCGCGGTGGCCGGAGCCAGCGGCGCAGGATCCTGCGGCGCCGGCAGCGCCGGGGCCTGAGCCGCCGGCGGCCCGAAAGGATCCAGACACGGGACAGCGGGGCCCAAGGGCGCGCCGGCGGGAGCCCGAGGCCTAAACAGGCGGTCCATGGTAGCAAGAAATTCTTGCACCTGTGCGGGAGTCGCCGACAGACCCGGGTAAGGCGGGTAGGCCGCGGGACTCCTGGGCTCCAAAGGAGCCTCAGGGGCAGAACCCCTGTCCCCCTCGTCCACATCCGGGGACCGACGGGGGGACGTCGGAGAGCGACAACGCTTCTTCGACTTCTTTTTGTGGCGTCTCTTACCCGAATCCGAGGGTGAAGACTTGGAGCCCGAGGAGTGATGATGGTGGCCCCGCGAGCGTTCTCTGGAGCGGCCCCTAGACCGAGAACGGCGCTGGGACGAGTGCCGAACCTCAAGCAGCTTCCGGCGACGCTCGCTCAAGGCCTTCGGGGCCATGGCCAGACAGTCCCTGCAGGACCGGGAGTCGTAGTCGCTCTCCAGGCAGTAGAGACAGACGCCGTGGGGGTCCGCCACCGACATATTGCGACAGCAGGCCCCACAAGACTTAAAACCAGGCATTCCTACGTGCACCAGAGGAAGCATAGGAGACAAAAAGTCTCAAAAAGAGAGTCAAAAAGTGACTAAGGTACGTGCTCTAACCGGATCTGCGCTTACTGGCGCGGAAAAAGAAAGAACTGACGTCAGCGCGCATGGGTGGCGCCTAAGTAGTCTCCGTGACGTCATCTCGGCGCTTACGACGCCAGCGACGAACGCGGAACCGCACGACGCCACCTACCGACGCGCAGGGGTACTGCTGACGAAAAAACTTTCCGGATCCAGTCTGACGCCTGGGGATATTTTAAGGTAAGGAATCCATCACTAACGTGTCTCTTTCAGATTCTTATGCCAGGCATTGGGGGTCCTCTCAGGGTTGGTGTGCTGATAAGGGCTGGTCTACCTTGACTGTGGATCCTGTGCATGTCTTGGACTTTCTGAAGGATGGGTTTGAATTGGGCTTGGCTGTTTCATCTTTAAGGGCTCAGTGGGCGGCTGTGAGGGCTTTTCAGGCTCCTGCCTGTGAGGCAGTTGTGCCTTGGTGACCCGGCTGTTGAGGAGCTGTTTTCTCAAGAAGCCTGTGGTTGAGTCCTTGGCTTCGGGTCGGGATCTCCCGTTGGTGTTGAAGGCGTTGCAGTCTGCTCCTTTTGAACCGCTGGATGAGGTTTCCCTGCGGTTTTTGACCATCAAGGTGGTTTTCCTGGTGGCTATTACCTCGGCCAGAAGGGTTGGGGAATTGGGCTCGCTGCTGTGTTCGGAGCCTTTTTTGAAGTGCTATCCAGATCGGGTGGGTCTCCAGCCTGACCCTTCTTTTGTTCCTAAATTTCCCTCCTCTTTTCACTGCTCTGAGGACCTGGTGCTGCCTGTATTGTGTCCTGATCCTCAGTCTGAGGAGGAGGTGCGGCTGCACTGTTTGGATGTTAAGCATGCTCTTGGGGTGTACCTGGTCCGTAACATCCCTTTTCGTAAGGTGGATTCCCTTTTTGTTACTTTTGGCCGGGTGGGTCAAGGTCCGAAGCCTTCTGTTGCTACTCTCAGTAGGTGGCTGAGGTGGACTATCTTGGCGGCTTATGAATGCAGTGCAGTGCCGGTGCCTGGGTCTGTGCAGGGGTGGTCGACTCGGGAGATGGCTGCTTCTTGGGCTTGTTTCCATAAGGCTTCTATAGCGGAGATCAGTAATGACGCCTGTGGAGTGCTCCCCACACCTTAATGTCCCATTATCGCCTGGTGGTGGGTGGTGTTGGGTCTGCCCGCTTTGGGGACGCTGTGTTGTGTTCTGTGCATGGAGTGTAACTTTGCTGCTTGTTGCTCTAATATAGTCTGTTTGCAGCTCTGTTGTTGAAGCCGATTCTTGCTTGGGTATCTGCTCATGTGTGTAAGGACTGTGACGTGGAGGTCTGGCGAGGAAGTAATGACCGGTTACTTACCGGTAATATTCATTACTCAGAGTCTTAGACCTCCCCGTCACAGTCCTGGTTCCCATCCCTCCCTCCCTGTTTCGGCTTCTTGTGCTTTGTGGTGCAGGATGTTGGAAGGTAAGGTCAGGGGTTATGGGTCACAAGATGTGGGCGTGACCTGGAGGGTAGGGATGGGAGCAGGGGAGTTTCAGCTTGGGATGTCTGAGGGGAGGAGCTATCGCTCATGTGTGTAAGGACTGTGATGGGGAGGTCTAAGACTCGGAGTAATGAATATTACCGGTAAGTAACCGGTCATGAGTAGTAGGCCTACATGCCTCACATAAAATGAGCAAACACTCCGCTGGGAGGTGTAAGCATCCAGATTCAAGGACTTCAGGTGCCAGATGGCAAGGATGAACTACCTGGGGTCTGGGTGTCTTATTTGACCATCTTGTTCAGTGAGAAAGTTTTGCCCGACAGAGTTTCTCTTGTGGGCTGATGAATATCTTCAACAACATTGAGTGCCAGGGATGTCTGGCCCAAGCTGGGGCCAGCAGAATGAGAGTCGCAGAGACCTGCCTCATTTTCCTGACCACAAAATGAATGGGTGGGAGAGGTGAAAAAACTTAAGTAAATATCCCTAACCAGTTGATCAATAGTGCACTACCCATGGACTGTAGGTTGAGTACCTGGTGGTGAAGCTTTGGCATTTTGCATTTCCTGGCATGGTGATAGATCGATGGGTGGAGTCCTCCACTGGCAAACATACCTGTGGAGGACTTGCGCGTGGAGTTCCCACTTGTTGATACATCCTGCTAAAAAGGTCTGCAAAATCATTGTTCTGTCCCAGAAGGAGTTCCGCCAGAAGATGTGCATTGTGGAGAATTGTCCAGCGCCAAATCAGCTGAGACAGTGTTGAAAGTAGGGAGGACTGTGTACCCTATTTCTGTATGTAGTACATCGCTGTCATTTTGCTTACGTTACGACTTTAGCGTAACTCTACAAGGTGTGCTTTCGCACCCATGGGTGAATTTGGTTCACTGCACCAGCGATGAATGTGAAAGATAGGTTATTGTAGCCCCACAGAACACTATTCAATGTGTAATTGAATAGAAGTATTGTTTTTGGGTTACGAACAATCGTCTAAAGAGATCAGGGGCACTATGGTCACAGTAACAAACCTTCTTTCACAATTCACAGTATCACACGAATGAACACTTAAGTAAAAAGTTAAGCTAATTTTAAAATTGTTTTGCTTTTAAGCCTGACCCTTTCTCTAGTGCAACAATACTCACCATGGCTCCAAATAATGTAAATACTAGTGATAACCTGCTGTCACTTGTTGACTGTAATGCTTTCAAGATTAAATCCCCCTTAATCTATCCAAAAACACAATCAAAATTTTAAAACATAAATTACTCAAACAGAACACCAAAATGGTCATATCTGATGCCTACTTCTGTGCCTTTAAAGGAAAGGTGGTTACTGATCTAATTTTTTCACCTCCAGAAGAGCACAATGGAGGTACACCATAACCTCAATGCTCCGAATTAACATCTCTAAGAAAACTCCTCACGGTATTCAAAACTCCATAATACCCTCACCTGAGTTCAATGCTGAAGTAACCATCTCCCTATATAACATGTGTATATAATGGCGTGGCTAACAATTGGCCTCTTTCTAATAAACTCACTCCAAGTCTAAACCTTCTGGTATCCAAGAAATGCCCCACTCGATTGCCACTTCGCCCCCATCCCACCCTCAGTGATCGACCATCAACTTAAAATGTCAGTTGAGGACACCCTTGCAAGTCCCCTTTTTACCCCCATTGCAAACATCACAGCCACTTTATCATCCCCCAACCTTCCTCTTCCAACCACCTTCAAAAATCCATCCTACATATCCAGTTGTTCTATAGAATGTTCTTTCCTTGATGACAAGCTGGCTGATCTCAAGCACGAACTTCAACTAGTCAAGAGCGACCTACTGAACCGTAAACATATAACCCTGAAGCTTGAGAAGCTTTGGAATCCCAGCCGGATCGCTGGAACTTCCAGAACCCCAATCACTAATCAACCTAATCTTACTACAATTGATCGAAACTCCCTGCTTGAATCACCAAACATAAATAACCCACCCATCTTGCACATGAGATCGCGACCCCTTCTCAATCCCTACTCCAGGCCCAACAGGATTACCAATCATCTTTCTGATGATGACATTCACTCCCTTTTGCAATCATAAACCACCACTCAAAAAGACTCTTGTTCTGCGCTGGTCAACATCCAAACTATTTCCTCCAACCCACAGGGAGGAACCCACTCTCAACCTTAGTACCATTAACAAACATAACTTAGTACATGTCCCTACAACACAACAAGAGGCAGTAGTAACTCAATCACATATCAAGTCCATGCTTAAAAACTGCAGATCAGCTGTACAACATGCAGCGGACATCGCAGATCTCATTCTCGCACAAGATCTTGATCTCCTGATTTTAACAGAAACTTGGCTCAACAACACCTCTGCAACCATTCTGGTACCTCTCAACTATGAGAGCATCAGACTGGACAGATCTGAAAGAGTTGGAGGAGGTATAGCATGCATCTATCGCTTGATCCTCTCCCTAAACATGCACAAACTGCACGAATGTCCTCCTGTGAATACCTAGGCTTCGAAATATGGGGCAATGACAAGATGTTATGTACCCACCTGGTAATAATCTACCTTTCATTGAACAATTAATGGAGACCATCTCATCTTACATGGACCAACCCCCCACCAGATCTTTCATGGTGATTTCAATATTCACTGGAACAACCCAAATGACCCCTTACTGAACACCTTCAAATCCTTCCTAGCTGACCTCAACATGGCAAATGTCTACTGATCACTACATACAATCCATGTCAGTCATTTTTTATACAAATGCTAAGAAGCAGCTTAAAAGAATACCCAGCATACACTCTAAACCATGGTTCAGCAGCGACTTTAACAAAGTAAGGCAGAAATTAAGGCTTGCTGAGAGAACACGGATAATCTCCTCTTTCACAACACACCTTCAGTACCTGAGGTCTATAAGAAGTCATTATCACAAGCTCATATGTAGTTCCAAAGCAAACTACTTCAGGACGCAATTGGACAAAGCCAAAAACAGACCCCAAAAAGCTCTTCGAAGTCATCAAACAGCAAGCTAGTGGTAGATCTAACCTCCATCTAAAAGATTATGTGATGCTCCCAAGTGGTGATGATTTCTCCACTCATTTCATTGTAAAAACGAGAAGAACTGAATAAAATCGACAAATTGCCGCTCAACATCTACTAAGTCAGGCCCAATCTAGTCTCATCCCTATGCCTCCTAAGATGTGGTCCCCCCCCTCTCCAATTTCACTACAAAAAAACAATGCTGCTTGGGTCTAACTTCAAACTTCCTAACAAAACAGTTACCCATAACATTATCAATTAAACCCTCTAATCACTTCAAAGATCTTCTACCCGCCAAACTCATCAAAGAGCTTCGTTTTTTCCATACTCCCACTTTGGTCTAAGATTGTCAGTGCTTCTCTTTCCCAGGGCACGAATCCCGTTTGCCTACAGATCAGTTTACCCCATCCCAAAAAAGCCAAATGCTGACTTGAGTGACCTCAACAATTTCCATCCTGTTAGTGTTCTATGACACTTGCAACACTTCTAGATAAATGTGTAGACTTAAAACTCTGCAACCACATCGAACAGTTTAAGCTCCTCGACCATTGCCAATCTGACACACATCGCGGACAACACCCTAAGACTACTTGATCAGAACGAACCTTGTCTGCTTATACTCCTTGAACTCTCTTCTGCGTTTGATACGGTCAAATATGACAACATGATAAACCTTTTAGAGAAAAAGATGGTTTATCTGGTCCTGTCCTAAGCTGGTTTTCCTTCTTCCTTCATAACAGAGCTCAAAGAATCAAAGTCAATCAAACCCTATTGGACATTACTCTGATCTCGATTGAAGTACCTCAAGGAGCCACACACTCAACTACGTTATTCAACTTGTCCATAGAACTGCTTACTGAAATTATTACACACTCAAATATACAATACCACATGTACGCGGATGACACACAACTATATTTGAAAATTTCCTACCCTGAATGTATCAAAACCCTTAACCTTGCTCTACTGAAAACCCAACAATGGTTAACCCACAATCACCTCATGCTAAGTACACTCACAACAGAATTTCTCCTGATCGCCCCCTACAGTCTCTCTACTCCCATAGATGAATGGCTCAAACACCTTACAGTGCTCAACTGCGCCCCACATGTTGTTGATTCTACTAGATCTTTACGTATTACAGTGGACAAATACCTCAATATGAAAGATCACATCAGTGCAACGACTAGAGGAGCTAACTACCATTTGAGGACTCTAAGCAAAATTAAACCCTTCTTACCTCCAGATGACTTTCAGCTAGCAGTCCAATCCCTAGTCCTCTTGTGCCCAGACTTCAGGATTGCCACTCTTGCAGGTCTACCCAAAGCTACATTGGCTCAGTTAAGGGTCACTCTAAACTCAGCTGCTAGGCTCATCACAGGATCCTGTAAATGTGACCACATTACACCGGATCTGAAATATCTCAAATGGCTCCTGCTTAAAGCTAGAACTCAGGTTAAGATAGCCTGCATGACCCATAAGGATCTTCATCACAACTCTCCCACCTACCTGGCAAAAGAAACTTAAACTATCAGGTGGGAGTTGCTATCAAAGAAGTTCTAACTCTCTATTGTTGAAGCCACAGACGTTTAGCAAAAAGAAAACTTATAACCGCTCCTTTTCTTGGCTTGCTCCTAGAATATGGAGTGCAATTACCCCTGAAACGAGAGCTAATCCTTTGACCAACTCCTTCAAAAAAGAATTTAAAATGTTATTGCTTAATAGATTCCTTTAGCAGTAGTTCCTGATCTCACAAAGTTTTGGGCTATATTGCCTATATACATTTCTGTACCCGGAGTACACTAAATCACCAATTTCTATTGTATATATTTTGTTTCTTTCCTGCTCTTTCTCGCTTTTGCTGTTACAACTTATTTGCTATCTGCACAACATACCGCTAACAGTATTTTTATCTGTTTATTACCTATGATTTCTAGGTTTAACTTGTTTTGCTATTTGTATGGAGCACTGATACCTGGTTGGGTCATGTTCACGCTATAGAAAACTCATTAAATTAATAATGTGTTTCTCAGTACATCTAAAACAGAATATTATAAAAGCATCAAGAAGGCATGTTATGAGAAGCCCAAATACTGTCAAATATGTTCCTGAACCGTCACAATGTTAATATTACTTGTATTCAATAAAAAGAATCTGAAAAAAAAAAGAAGGCATGTTATGAATAACAAGACTAAAATTAATATTTCTAACATTGCTAAAATGTCATCTAACACCTAACACCCTAACATCTACTTCTATGCGCTCTACTAAGAGACCAGGGAAGGCAGAGCAACTTGCAGCCTAGAGTTTCTTAGGGAGAAGAGACCCACTGCATACCTTGTTGGCAGTAAAGGCTGTCTTTATCAACGGAGGCATTAAAATAGTGTTTCCCGGCGAAGGGCAATCACACGATGTGGTAGCAGTCAGTCGGTCTTCCTCTGAAACTCAGCTATATCAGCTTCATGCGAGATGTAGCTAGTGCGTAGTGTGCTGGCAGTAGGTGAGACCGTCTCTGGCAGAATCTTGGGCAATAATCTGGGCAAAGGACCTCCCCAGACAAGTGCACAAGTGGTAGACCTTATATACTAAGTCTTATCAGAAATATGATGTTCTGACATAAGTTTAGTAATGTCTAGCATAGATTATGTTCATCAAGGTGTGCATCCTAGAAGTTTCCTTATGAATGTATAAGGTAAAAGGACCTCAATTCAGACTACATTATTTTGGTTATATGTCTGTATGTATTCTTATTTAATTGTAACATGGTGAAAAGTTGACATGTGACCAAGACACATGTCTCCAGTGTTATATCTATGTCATCAATCAAATGGCTTGACGCTTTCACAGTTCTAAGAATGATACAGTCAGGTGACATCTGCGTCAAATGGCAAACATAACAATGATTCTGCATAAATCAGGAAAGATGGTGACTTCCATTGTTTGAGAAGAGGGACGATGGTGACCTCTGTTAGTCAAGATGGAGTCAGGGCCTACATAAGATGGAGCCAGGCCTTAGGGGCTTTACGTCAGTCATGTTGTCCATATGTACAAGTACCACTTTGTGTTTACCATGGAGTAGAAAGCTTTAAGGGCCAGAAAAATGGCCATGAGTTCCAAGTAACTGATGTGGCTCCCCGGGTGAAAGGGGGTCCAGGGGCCCTGAAACGCTTATTGCCTAGATGTGCGTCCCACCCCAAGAGTTATGCATCGGTAGAAATGGTCACCTGCGGCAGAGGGCCTACAAAAGTCCTGCCTATCAAAAGTTGCTGTTCCAGCACTGCACAGTGCACTGAGTGCTGGCATTTATCAACACTAGATGACCAGGCCCCTGAGACCACTGACTGGCGAGGTAGTGCTGACGTAGGCACATGTGAAATTTAGTGTTCGAAGCAATCGCTGTGCAAGATGCCATCACATCTAGAAGTTTCATTACTGTTCTTACAAATAATGGGCTGCAGGTGTGAAAAAGAAGCAGAAGCTGTTGGAATGACATCACCCTCTGCTGGCTGCGGTATGTCTGTCCTGTGACAGCATTATAATCGATTTTAGGAATTGTTGGATTTGTTGAGGTAGGAGATGGAATTTTTGGCATTTACTGCACAGTCTAAGCTGTTAAGTAGATTTAGAGCTGCCAGAGTGTGTGCTAGACATTGCTGGCTGCTGCTGCTCTTGTTCAACCAGTCATTAAGATATGGGAATATATTAATACCCACGTTGCATTGATGAGGCCACCATTACCAAAGACTTAGTGAAGACCCTTGGGGCTGTGGTGACGCAAAGGGTAGCACTGTAAACTGGTAATGCTGGTCAATTACCACAAACTGTAGGTACTTGTGAGGAGCAAGGTGGAAAGGAATGTGGAAATATGGTGTCTTTGAGATCTAACGCAGTCATGAAGTCCCCGTTATGAGGAGTGGGATGACATCCTATAGACTAGGGTCATCATGTGAAATGTTTTCACAGGATGTACAGATTGAGCATCCTCAGGTCTAGTATGGGGTGGAGGGGGTCGACTTTCTTTGGAATGAGAGAGCACAAGAGAATGAGAGAGCACAAGAGAGCATGAGCATCCCTCTCGTGGCAGGCAACAACTGGAGTACCCCAGTAAGGGCTGTCCCGACCAAAACTAGTTTTCACTACTATAGCATAAATTGCCGCTCCCTGACTTACCACCAACAACACATTTATGATTTTCTCCTAGATAAAACACCGGACGCCATGTTCCTGACAGAAACATGGTGTTAGACTTGGCTTTTTCAGCGGGTTTACCCCCAGACTTTTTGCTTTTTGGCCTCCTGTTTTTGACCCTGTGTGTGTTGGTTTTAGGACTCTGGGCACTTTACCACTGCTAATCAGTGCTAAAGTGCATATGCTCTCTGTGTAAAATGTGTTATGGATTGGTGTTTCCATGATTGGCCTATTTGATTTATGTGTCAGTCCCTAGTAAAGTGCACTGCGAGTGCCAGGGCCTATAAATCAAATGCTGTTGGTGGGCTGCAGCACTGGATTGTGCCACCCACGCAAACAGCCCGTAAAGTGCAACTCTGGCCTGCCATTGCAGAGCCTGTGCGCAGCCTGGGGCTGCCATGTCGACTTGGCAAGTGCACACACTTGCCAGTCCCTAAACCTTCCCTTTTCTACATGTTAGTCACCCCTAAGGTAGGCCCAAGGTACCCCTGTGGGCAGGGTGCATTGTATGTGAAAGGTAGGACATGCCCTGGTGTGTGTGGCATGTCCTGATAGTGAATTACAGCCTATTTCGTTTTTCACTATTGCAAGGCTACCTGTCCCCCATAGGCCAGAATGGGCAGTTTTGATTATTACATCTTATAATCCTAACTGACTCCGGGAACATGGTAGAAATTTGAGTTTAGTATGCCTGAACTCAGAATGATAAAATACATCTTTTAGTGAAGTTGGTTTTAACATTCTGTGTTTGAATATACCACTTTTAGAAAGTAGGTATTTTCTTGTCTAACTATCCAGGCCTGCCTCTGCTAGGTTGTGTATTCCTTGTCTAGAGTTTGAGTGACAGGGCTGGGGGATTCCAGGAGACAGAATGAGTCCGCCCAGTGGTGACTAGAGAGATCTGCATCTAGATTGGAGGGAGGAGTTGCACCTGGGACCTGAATAGGACTGTGCCTGCCCCCCACAGTGCTGGCTCCACCCCCTGTGGTGCGTCTGATGTCTCTGCCCTGCACTGTGAAAGAAGAGAAGGAATCATGTCAACAAAGTGCTCCAGGGCTGTGCTTTCCCTCCACAATGCTGGCTCCACCTCCTGTGGGGCGTCTGATGTTTCTGCCCTGCACTGTGAAAGGAAAGAAGGAGTCTTGTCAACAGAGTGCTCCAGAACTGGTTTGGACTAGGCAAAGGCTTCTCTGCCTCCAGAGAACAAAGGAATTTGGGATATAAATATTGGGGCCCTGACCCCATGAATTGAGATTTCGCTGGAATCAAGGAACCTGCCAAGAAGAAGAGCTGGAGAGCTGCTAGGCGGAGTACTGCCCCTTTGCTGAGTTATTGCCTTGTTGGGTTGGCCTGCAGTTGCTGCTTCTGTCTTGGGCAGTGAAAGGACTGGACTGAACTTTCTACTCTTTGTGCTGAGAATCTCCAAGGGCTTGAAACCGAGCTGGCCTCCTGTTAAGAAGTCTCAGGGACTGCAAAGACTTCACAACCCTCTGGGTAGCTCTTCTGGAACCGCTGTTTCAGTTGCCACAGAGGAAGGGAACCGCAACCGACTCCCTCAACCGACTCCATCGCTGGCCCGGTGTCCTGTTTGCACCGCAGACCGCATCGCCCCGCTTCGCACCGCAACCCTGGTCTCACCGACGACGACGTCAGACGCCATCGCCATCGAGCCGCTGCTTGCATCGTGACCTGTGGGCACCGCAGTTCGCATCGCATCGCTTCACTTCACTGTACCGGCCGGACCAGACCGACGCTGTCGCTGCATCTGGCTCAACCATCGTGACCGCATCGCAGTTGGGGCACCGCTCGCACGCTTCGCGACGCACCGCTCCGACTCGCACCGCTGTCCGACGCCAGCTCCCGCACTCCGGCTTGGTCGCCTGCATCGCAACCTGCCAGCACCGCATCGAGCACCGTCTCACCCTGCATCGCCCGCCTTGGTCTCACCGACTCCGTCTGCACGACTGTCATCGAGCCGCTGCCTGTACCGCATCGAGAGGACACCGCACCTTGCATCGCTCCGTCTTGCACCGCAACCGCGACGAACGCCGACCGGCTCGTACACTCCGTACCAGCCACAACGAGAAAGGTACTGTGACCAAGTCTGTGCACGACTCTGCCGGCCCGTATCGACGCGGTCGGCTGGAACTGTTGGACTGTGTTTGTTTTCAGCATCGCGGTAGACTCGGACGTAGCTACCGACTCGCACGAACTTTGTTTTTCACGATTTCGGCAAAGAAGAAGTTATCTTGCAACGTATTCATTTTTAAAGTATTTGTATTGTGGATTTTTTATCATATTTGGTCTTGTCTTGAGTATATAAAAATATTGGTTATTTTTCTAAACTGGTGTGGTGTCCTTTTGTAGTGCTTACACTATATTACTGTTGGTTATGTGCAAATCCTTTACACACTGCCTCTAGAATAAGCCTGACTGCTCGTGCCAAGCTACCAAGGGGGTGAGCAGGGGTTATTTTAGGAGTGTAACTCCCTTATCCTGACTAGGAAGAAGGGTCCCTACTTGGACAGAGGTGCAATCCCTGGCCAACCAGAGACTCCCATTTCTAATATTGGTTGTCAGCGGTGAGGATAGGACTTGTGTTTGCACTTGACTTACAGTGATTGGGGTGCACTACTACCATATCGCAGACCATTACGTACCACATACTGGTTCTTTTTCTTTTGGCCTATTTTTGATCTTGCCAGTTTCAACTCACTACTCTCATCATGCCTGAATCAACTGCATCATCTGTTGCATCCCTGGAAATTGCCTTTGAGGAGGATAGGTTGGAATCCTACAGCGTAAAGGAGCTGAGAGCGATTTGTAAAAACCTGAAGGTCCAAATCAAAGGCCTCACAAGGAAGGAGGAGCTACAAAAGGCGCTGAGGGCCTGGGTAGCAGCCAGACATGCCAGTGGGCAGCCTGGTAATCTCAGTGAGGAGGTGGAGGAGCCTATTTCCAGGGTGGATGTGCTTTTGGGTGGGGGGGAACCCGCCTGGTCAGGCAGCAGCAGTCTGTCCCCAGAGGAGCTGGAGGACAGGCGGGAGGCAAGGCAGTTTGAGCTGCAGAAGCTCAGGCTGGAGAGTGAGCGGGAGGAGAAGAGGGAGGAGAGGAGATTGGCCATGGAGGAAAAGAAGATGATCCTGGATCATGAGCGTAAAATGAGAGAGCTGGAGCTGGATTGGGAAGCGGGTAGGGCTTTGTCCGGCCCAGATGGTGGCAGCAAAAATGTAGTGTCTAGTACTGAGGATGAGGTACACACACACACAGATTTGGGGCCTTGCTTCAAGGAGGGGGTTGACATACACCAGGGGGTTCAGGATTGTGAGGTTACTCCAGTGGTGCATAGTGTCCCTGAGGTGGATTGGGGAACTGGCACAGGGGATCACTTTCCTGGTAGTGGGAGGGACACTCTACTGACTCTAGATGAGAGGTGCAGGGAGAGGGGTTCCCCCATGATAGAAGCCCTGGTAAGTGAGTATGGAGACCAGCCAGAAGAGTATGGGTTGAGAGACAGCAACAGTCAGACACTGTCTCACCGGTCTTGTGAGAATGATGTGGGGTACTTGTCTGAGGCACTGGATGGTTGGGTGAAGGGTAGTTTGGTTAACACCTGTGTGGGGCTGTGTGATTCAACTGTTGGAGAGCATATTTTAAGTCCCTGTTTTCCAGAGCTATGCCAACACCCAGTGGAGTGTGAGTTTTCTGACCCCAGGGAGCTTGCACTGGAGGCAGACCTTGTGGTGGATTCCAGAGGGTCTGGAGAAGCATCTGGGGGTGACCCGGAAGGAAGTGGCTTACGTATTTCCCAACCAAGGGTGGTGGGAAAGGTTCATGGTAGCCCAGCTAGGTCCCGGTGTCATGGGAAGGGTGTAGGGACTCACGTCCTGTCTCCGCGGAGAAGGAGTGGGAAGGGGCTGCGGCCCAAGGTGCCCGAAACCCGGTCCCAGAGCCTGGGTGGTTCCAGGAGGGAACACCAGGTAGGGAGCCTAGGCTGTACTGATAGGCCCTCCGTTGAGGGGGATCTCCTAGAGTCAGGAGAACCTGGAGCATCTGTAAGCAGAGCTCCAGTGGTTCTGGTGTCTGGCGGTGCCGCTCCTAAGTGGAGGGTGCAGAAATCCAGAGTGAGGGGTGAGAGGGGGATGTGTTCCCCAGTGGGAGAACCAGTGGGTCAGGGGCCAGCCAGAAGGGCTGAGCCTCCTAGCAGTGACCATGGTGACACCACTTCTGTCCTGGGGGATCTTCGCGCACTGTCAGATGGACAGAGGTCGGGAGATCTGCGCCAGGCAGACTGTCACACAACGCATGAGTCATGTGTTACCCTCAGGGGGGGCATGCGTGCTCCAAAGGAAGTCCTGGTGCACCGGGCAGGTGCTCAGCTTCAGGGTTTAGTCCCTGGTTGGGAGGCCAGGGTCAGGTCCTGCCTGACCTGGAGGGAAGGACGACTGTAAGCAGTGTCCTGACCGGTTTGTCTTCTAGGGGTACCACTCCAGGTGGGAGGGTGCAGAGCTCTGGAAGAGGGTGCAGAGGGAGGGAGTCCTCGCCTCTGACCCCGGTTCAACCTAAGGGTTTAGATCCAAGGGTGGTGAATCAGTTGCAGGGTCAAGGCCCTGAGCTGGTGGAAGAATTGTGTAGGAGGTCTGGTTCCAGCGTCCTGACAGTTTTTGGTTCTGAGGGTCCCTCTCCTGGGAGGAGAGTGCAGAACCCCAGAAGGAGAGGTAAGGGGAGGAGAGCCTCGCCCGAGACCTCTGGTGAACCTGAGGGTGCGGACCCTAGGTTGAAGGATCAGTGGCTATTTAGAACCGCACTGATGAGAGGAAGAGTGGAGTATGGTTACTATGTACCAGGGGTTACTGCCCCCCACTTTGTGAGTTGGCAAGGACCAGTGGGTCAGGGGTTGCCCGCTCTGAGGTCGGAGCACCCCTGGACTGACCCTGGTGAGGCCACTTCTGGCCTAGGGGGTCTTCATGCTCTGTCAGGTGGACAGGAGGCTGGAGACCTGCGCCAGGCAGACTCTCACACAACTCATGAGGAGTGTATTCCCCTTGGGGGGGGGGGTTGGTGTACTCCCCCAGAAGTCCTGGGTTGCCAGGCACAGGTCCAGCCTAAGGGTACCGGCCCTGGGTTGGAGGACCAGGTTCAGGGTGTCCCCCTGACCTGGGGGAGGGGCAACTGCTAACAGTGCCACTACCAGTTTGTCTTCTGGGGGTGCCGCTCCAGGTGGGAGGGTACAGTGCCCCAGGGAGGAGGACTGGGTGTGGGAGAGCCTACCCCAGTCCCTTGTTCAGCCTCAGGGTACAGACCCTGGGCTGGTGTACCAGTTGCAGGATAGCACCCCTGAACTGGTGGGTGAATTGTGCAGAACGCCTGCCACAGGTGGCCTGACAATTCTGGAGTTGAGGGGGACTGCTCCCGGTGGGGGGATGCAGTGCTCCAGGGAGGAGGACAGGGTGTGGGAGAGGCCACCCCAGTCCTGTGTCCAGCCTCAGGGTACAGACCCTAGGCTGGTGTACCAGTTGCAGGATAGCACCCCTGAACTGGTGGGCGGGCTGTGCAAAGCACCTGCCACAGGTGCCCTGACAATTCTGGAAGGGGGTACCGCTCCAGGTGGGAGGGTACGGAGTCCCTGGGAGGAAGACCGGGGGTGGGAAAGCCTACCCCAGTCTCCTGTCCAGCCGCCGGGTACAGACCCTAGGCTGGTGGGTCAGTGCCAGGATGTCATCCCTGGCCTGACCAGAGGGAGAGTGGACGAGGGTTGCCAGGCACCGGGGGCTACCGCCCCCCACTCTCTGACGCCACAGAGGTTAGAGAGCCCTGAGAGGCATAAGGCCTGGGTCTCCCCACTGACAACTGTCGGTAGCCACTGTGGCTTACTGTCCTGGTGGACAGAGTTGCCCCTGGGAGGGGACAGGAGTCACACCCCGGGGTGGACTGGGCCACACCACTGTGTTGGCCATGTGGGCACTGTCGGCCTGTTGGGACACATCTGTGAGCAAAGTAAGTTTAGGTGCTGCACAGATAGGGTCCACAGGTGAGGAGAAGGGTTCCCCATGGGTCAGCTTATTGGGCCCTGAGAGTGAGGTCAGAGGGATCCAACTGGGTTTAGAAAGACATAGAACCAGAACGTGCCCCCGCTGTTGTGGGCCAGGTCTATGTTCTATCGCCCCAAGCAGGGAAGTCCATCAAGGGATTGATTAGTCTACCCTGGCTTTAGGCTGGGAGGGGGTTGTGTTAGACTTGGCTTTTTCAGCGGGTTTACCCCCAGACTTTTTGGCCTCCTGTTTTTGACCCTGTGTGTGTTGGTTTTAGGACTCTGGGCACTTTACCACTGCTAATCAGTGCTAAAGTGCATATGCTCTCTGTGTAAAATGTGTTATGGATTGGTGTTTCCATGATTGGCCTATTTGATTTATGTGTCAGTCCCTAGTAAAGTGCACTGCGAGTGCCAGGGCCTATAAATCAAATGCTGTTGGTGGGCTGCAGCACTGGATTGTGCCACCCACGCAAACAGCCCGTAAAGTGTAACTCTGGCCTGCCATTGAAGAGCCTGTGCGCAGCCTGGGGCTGCCATGTCGACTTGGCAAGTGCACACACTTGCCAGTCCCTAAACCTTCCCTTTTCTACATGTTAGTCACCCCTAAGGTAGGCCCAAGGTACCCCTGTGGGCAGGGTGCATTGTATGTGAAAGGTAGGACATGCCCTGGTGTGTGTGGCATGTCCTGATAGTGAATTACAGCCTATTTCGTTTTTCACTATTGCAAGGCTACCTGTCCCCCATAGGCCAGAATGGGCAGTTTTGATTATTACATCTTATAATCCTAACTGACTCCGGGAACATGGTAGAAATTTGAGTTTAGTATGCCTGAACTCAGAATGATAAAATACATCTTTTAGTGAAGTTGGTTTTAACATTCTGTGTTTGAATATACCACTTTTAGAAAGTAGGTATTTTTTTGTCTAACTATCCAGGCCTGCCTCTGCTAGGTTGTGTATTCCTTGTCTGGAGTTTGAGTGACAGGGCTGGGGGATTCCAGGAGACAGAATGATTCCGCCCAGTGGTGAATAGAGAGATCTGCATCTAGATGGGAGGGAGGAGTTGCACCTGGGACCTGAATAGGACTGTGCCTGCCCCCCACAGTGCTGGCTCCACCCCCTGTGGTGCGTCTGATGTCTCTGCCCTGCACTGTGAAAGAAGAGAAGGAATCATGTCAACAAAGTGCTCCAGGGCTGTGCTTTCCCTCCACAATGCTGGCTCCACCTCCTGTGGGGCGTCTGATGTTTCTGCCCTGCACTGTGAAAGGAAAGAAGGAGTCTTGTCAACAGAGTGCTCCAGAACTGGTTTGGACTAGGCAAAGGCTTCTCTGCCTCCAGAGAACAAAGGAATTTGGGATATAAATATTGGGGCCCTGACCCCATGAATTGAGATCTCGCTGGAATCAAGGAACCTGCCAAGAAGAAGAGCTAGAGAGCTGCTAGGAGGAGTACTGCCCCTTTGCTGAGTTATTGCCTTGTTGGGTTGGCCTGCAGTTGCTGCTTCTGTCTTGGGCAGTGAAAGGACTGGACTGAACTTTCTACTCTTTGTGCTGAGAATCTCCAAGGGCCTGAAACCGAGCTGGCCTCCTGTTAAGAAGTCTCAGGGACT
Organism: Calotriton arnoldi; assembly: GCA_963921515.1. Lineage (NCBI taxonomy): Eukaryota > Metazoa > Chordata > Amphibia > Caudata > Salamandridae > Calotriton > Calotriton arnoldi. Next base: position 1,277,601 of record CAWUFW010003170.1, on the reverse strand, counting down.
GCAAAGACTTCACAACCCTCTGGGTACCGCTTCTGGAACCGATGTTTCAGTTGCCACAGAGGAAGGGAACCGCAACCGACTCCGTCAACCGACTCCATCGCTGGCCCGGTGTCCTGTTTGCACCGCAGACCGCATCGCCCCGCTTCGCACCGCAACCCTGGTCTCACCGACGACGACGTCCGACGCCATCGAGCCGCTGCTTGCATCGTGACCTGTGGGCACCGCAGTTCGCATCGCATCGCTTCACTGTACCGGCCGGACCAGACCGACGCTGTCGCTGCATCTGGCTCAACCATCGTGACCGCATCGCAGTTGGGGCACCGCTCGCACGCTTCGCGACGCACCGCTCCGACTCGCACCGCTGTCCGACGCCAGCTCCCGCACTCCGGCTTGGTCGCCTGCATCGCAACCTGCCAGCACCGCATCGAGCACCGTCTCACCCTGCATCGCCCGCCTTGGTCTCACCGACTCCGTCTGCACGACTGTCATCGAGCCGCTGCCTGCACCGCATCGAGAGGACATCGAGCCGCTGCCTGCACCGCATCGAGAGGACACCGCACCTTGCATCGCTCCGTCTTGCACCGCAACCGCGACGAACGCCGACCGGCTCGTACACTCCGTACCAGCCACAACGAGAAAGGTACTGTGACCAAGTCTGTGTACGACTCTGCCGGCCCGTATCGACGCGGTCGGCTGGAACTGTTGGACTTTGTTTGTTTTCAGCATCGCGGTAGACTCGGACGGAGCTACCGACTCGCACAAACTTTGTTTTTCACGATTTCGGCAAAGAAGAAGTTATCTTGCAACGTATTCATTTTTAAAGTATTTGTATTGTGGATTTTTATCATATTTGGTCTTGTCTTGAGTATATAAAAATATTGGTTATTTTTCTAAACTGGTGTGGTGTCCTTTTGTAGTGCTTACACTATATTACTGTTGGTTATGTGCAAATGCTTTACACACTGCCTCTAGAATAAGCCTGACTGCTCGTGCCAAGCTACCAAGGGGGTGAGCAGGGGTTATTTTAGGAGTGTAACTCCCTTATCCTGACTAGGAAGAAGGGTCCCTACTTGGACAGAGGTGCAAGCCCTGGCCAACCAGAGACTCCCATTTCTAACATATGGTTACATAAAGCATCTTTGCCAGATGTTATTACAGCACTACTGTATTGCTAGAAGGAACCGCAAGGATAAGTTAGGAGGCGGTATAGACATTATCTATAGAGATATCTATCAGTGCAAAAACGGAGGAGCTTCCCTCTTCTTGCTGCGAAGCCCTTCTCTTCTGACTTGGCCTAACACCCAAATTTACTGTCTCAGGTGTCCTAATCTATCGATCCCCGGGATACGCTGGAAGCTGGCGCTTCACTTTAGCCAACCTAATCTCCCCATACATACTTAAATACGCCAACTTCTCCTTACTAGGAGATTTTAACATGCATCTAGAAGATGCTACGTGCAAACTTAGCCAGACTCTCATAGAGGACCTGGGTGCCCTTAACCTCAATTTAATTAATTCTTCCCCCACACACAAAGCAGGTCACCTGCTGGATCCCATTTTTTTCTAAGGTCATTGGTCTTACCTCTGACCCACCCTTACCTTTACTCTGGTCAAACCACCTTGCAGTGCCTTTTTCTATACTCTCCCATTCCCACAGCAACTAGGCCCAAAGTCAAGGTCAGAAACCGGGCCAAACTTGACCTTTTTGCCCTTAATACTTGCCTATCAAACACTCTTCCTCCACTATTACAGCAGGTCGACAAAGATTTCTACGTGGTCGATAACTGGCTCCTAAGCTCCCTTGACTCTATTATACCAGCTAAGTCTAAATCAGAGTCCAGACAATACCCCTCTGCCCCCTGGTTCAATGAGACATTACAAGAGGAAAAGCAACTTTGTAAGAGACTCGAAAGGGCTTGGAGGAAGCTATATGACAAGGATTTAAAATTAAAATATAAAACGGCCTTGTGTATTTATCTTACGCACTGTAGAAATGCTAAAGCTACCTTTTACTCTGAAAAAATACTAAAAGCCCAAAACCGTCCAAAAACCCTATTCAAAGTGGTCCAAGACCTGTCCGACCCCAGCAACATCACCACCACCCCCACTCTCTCACAGGTCCAATGAGAAGAGCTGGTGGACTTTTTTGTTAAGAAAGTAACAAACATTTGCCTTACCTTGGATGCAGCACGAACTGATGAAAACCAGTCTGGTAACACCAGTCTATATTCCAACTTTATTCCTTCTCCCTCCAAGGAAACAAGCCCCCTGAATCTGACCCGGTCTTCAGCTTTACTACAATCCTTGCTCCCCCTGGACTGCTCCTGTTTTCTGGATTTATTGCAGGCCATTAAATCAGGTTCCCCACTGGATCCTCTTCCCCCATTCAAGCTCAGTTCTCCGAGTCCTCACCTTCTGTCTCTGATAGTTGATCTTCCTAACTCTTCCCTGTATGAGGGATGCCTTCCCAAAGCCTGGAAGAATGCCATGGGGTTTCCCCAGCTAAAATAAAAAAACTCACATAGATCCATCTAACTGGGCCAATTATAGACCCATTTCTTTGCTGCCTATTTTCTTGAAAATATTGGAGAAGCATGTTAACTCCCAAATCACTGCATACATGGAAGCCCAGAATGTCCTCCATCCTTCCCAGTCAGCTTTTAGAGCTGAGCACAGTACAGAATCTGCCCTTCTAGGAGTCACGGAACTCCTACAGTGACTCCTGGATAAGGGTGGCACTGCCTTGCTCATTCTGCTAGATCTCAGCGAGGCCTTTGACACTGTCTCATGATACTCTTCCTGTCAGACTGGCCCACCTAGGCCTTCAAGGCTTGGCTCTTGACTGGTTAAAATCCTTTCTGGCGGAATGAACTTTCCAAGTTTTAGACTTCACTCGCTCACCGCGGGAGTCCCTCAGGGTTCTGCTCTCAGCCCCATGCTTTTTAATATCTATGTCCACCCTCTGGCGGACCTAGTGGAAAGCTGTGGCCTGACTCTGTTCTCATATGCGGACGACACACAAACTATTTTCTCTGTCGTCTGAGCAGGAAGGCAGTATGGAAGATCTCAATTCTTGCCCTGGTCTTGTTTCCTCCTGGATGAACTCCAACTCTCTGAAATTAAGTGGTGACAAGACCAAAGTCATGGTGCTAGGCAGGAACCCCCAGTTTGGTGTCCCCAACACTGGCCCGCTACACTGGGAGCACTTCCTGAACCTGTGTCCAAAGTGAAATATTTGGGCTTCTGGCTTGACTCTACTTTGTCCATGAAGTCTCAGGCTGCTAAAATTGCCTCCTCCTGCTTTGCCATTATGAAATGGCTCAAAGAAATCTTATGGACACTTCCTTTCTCTGCCCAATGAACCGTTGTCCAGGCCATGATATTATCAAGGCTGGACTATGATAATATCCTATACCTGGGCGCTGCTAAGACCGTGATCAGACATCTGCAGGTGGTCCAAAACTCTGCCGCCAGGCTCTTATTTCGGCTCCCCGCGTTCTCTGCACTCCAGTAACCGTTCCCTTTTCACAGTGCTCAGAGTTAGACGCACCCGGATGGGTGGCCGCTCCTTCGCTTTTCTGGGCCCTAAGCTGTGGAATACCGTTCCTGAATCTCTTAGAGGCTGCAACTCTGTGTCCACTTTTTGCAAGGAGCTAAAAACCTGGTTATTCTAAGTCACTTTTGAGGCTGTGGAACCTGTACCTAAGCGCTGGGAAACCCGATGGGTAGCTATGCGCTATACAAGAACTCAATAATAATAAAATAATAACAGGGAGTAGACTTCCCATCAGCACTGGCTGTATTGCAGCCTTTTGGAGGAGAGCTGTGACCTCTTCATGTAAGAAAATAAGGTGGCCTAGACTGATGTTGTGACAGTGTGGTGATATGTTGCATGGGTTGGTATAGAATTCAGGGTATTAGCCCTGGCAGAGGATAGCTAACACCCACTAATCTGAGTTGATGCCATCCACAAAGGTGGAAATCTGTTATTTTCCCCTTAACAGGTATTGGATGATAGGAGGGATGGATGAAGAGTCAGTGCTTGGGAGTGGGGCTCCTTTTCCAGAGCCACCTCTTCCCATCCCTTTACCACTGTTCCCCCTGAAGCCTCCCCATGAGCAACTCCTGCCTGGGACTCAAGAAAGGCCTCCTGTTGGCCCCTGACCTGGGGGTGTTGACTTATTCCTGCCTCTTGTTTGAACCCTACGAAAGAAGACTTTTGGTGTTGTTGATTGTAATGCATCCATGGGCCTGGCAATCTCAGTGTCTTTCTTAATCTTTTCTAACATCTCATCACCTGTGGACCAAAGAGATGCTAACATCAAATGAGATGTTAAGAAGGTGTTGTTGCACCTCTGGTTTAAAACCTGAGACAAGAAGCCATGCACATTGATGTAGCAGAATGTTGCTGAAAACACTGAGAAGGAGCGTCTGCTGCGTCTCAGGCACACCGGATATCCACATTGAAAATGTTTGTTACCTCCATGACTAGTTCCTCACCCTTCTTCTTATAGGCCCCAGGAAGGTGTTGTACTAAGGCATTAATTTACTCGTAATGATACCGGTTGTATCTTGAGAGCAAACCTACGGAGTTGGTGATTCGCTACTATAGGCCTCAAAAAATCTACTCACCCACTTGCAATTGTGAATAAAATTTTATCAGGTCGAGCTATTTTTAACACCTTCTAGTCCCATCTGGCGAGTAAACCTAGGCTGGAAAGGAACCAGTGTTTTGTGCATTCAGAAAGTGAATGAGCAATAAAGATGCCATTAAATCTTGTTTTTATCTTGACACATTTGCTGTCTGTTCAAGGAAAGAGGTCAAATGCCAGTTTATCTTTTAACTCATTGCTGCTTGGAAAATTAGATTTATTTTTCTCTCTTCCTAGAGAGTTAGAGGTTTTTGACAAGTGAGCTGTCTGAAAATGTCAGTTATTTTTCTCTAACACAACATTTAAATATATAGCCTGTAAATTAATATTACAAATATTTCAAAATATATTAGGAATTACAAAAGCAAATGTTTTTGTAATTAAGAAGTGTGATGCAAACAGAGATAATTAAATAGGAGCAAAACAAACCAGAACACTTTACTTGGTGATGTGCAAATGACACATATTTGCAGAAACTATTTCCAAACATTATTGTTTGTACACTATATAGATTTATCAGTAAAGCTGCATGTCAGTGGGAAAGTTTGTGGCCATTTCAATGTAAAATCTGCTGATTACAAATCACAGTGTACTACCACTTCAAGCTTTAGTTATGCATTTATTAAAAGTGATAGTTTTTAAACATGATTTGAAAAACATTCCTGCCCCCGCTCTGATGAAAATGCTGTTAATGAACTGAGAGGCAAGCCAAGTGTATCCTATATATGGCTAGATTTGTATTATATATGGAAAGAAAGTTTGGTCTATTAAATAAAACATGCGTTTTTCGTACAGCAGAAATGCTGAACTCGCACATTTGAAGGTGCTCTCATATGTGATAATGAACAAAATGGCGGCTCAATTATCTAAATTATTTGCCCACAATCACATCATTTGAAACCAGTTTATGGGTCAAGAGCATTACAAATAGGACGAGTAGATTATTTAAGACACTAAACCTGCAGGTCTTGTAAAATTTATATGATTTTTCAAGGCCGGTAACTGAGTAGTTGTCCCTACAATGACGCTTTCCAGCAGCGCTGATACATTTACTTTCTTTATCTGGAGGAGGCGTCTTCTTGCAGTGTGTTCGACAAGGGAATCAGGGGGGGCTTGCCCTCTATTGTAGAGTGGGTCATTAGGAGACGCCTTAATCTTCCTCTCTACTCTAGGTGCAACCACCTGGGCTCTCATGGGATCCTTAAAGTTCTCCGGAGAGGTCTTGAGCATGCCCATGAGCATTAGTAGAAACTGAGCTGTGCGTTCAATCTTTGACAGGGTGTCAACTAAAAAGTGGGTGTCTTCTTGATTGGTGTGCATTTTTACCTTATGAAGGCTATCCGCCCTCTGAATAACTGTATGATACACAGTAGTATTGTCGGGGAGAGGGAGGCGGCTTATTGGATAAGGCTCAAGGCCTGGCTCATCGTGTGGGTCAACATCATAGTCCTCCCATTTGTCCTACTCAGCTCCTAGCCCTGCAGGTTGAACATAATGGTCTTTCTCCCCACAATGGCTCCCAGTGTCAGGAAGAGTGGACTGATCCCTCTGGAGACTCTGTTAGAGAACATGGGCATGGAGGAGGTGAGGAAGTGGGTGCATAAGGCAATGGAGGAGGTCTCGAGTTTTGCTTCGGCAGCAACTTATGAGACAGCTGGCTTTCATCCAGTTAGCGACTTTAGTCATGCAGGCGGAGAACTTGTTTGCTGTGTTGGGATGTTGTCCAAAATGGAGAGTATAAGTAAAGAATGAGCTGATTTGCGTGTGATCTTCCTTAACCTCAATTGGATAGTTTAAGGAATTGCAAAGTTGTCCAATCATGGATGTCGAAGTTATGAATAGCCTGGCCCTTGACATGCACAGGGAACACATGGATCACTGAGCCATTACAGAACACGTCCACACCGGATGGTGTAGAAAAAACGATTTAAGGGTGGATTTAGTGCCCATGCACATTGTGGACTAAAGGAGGAGTCATGCACTACCTTATGACTCGAAGCTTCTTCGAAGAAAATCAACTTGTAATGTCCAAGCCCAACACTAGACAGCAGGAGTATACAAAGCATGTGTATCTACAGCCACTCATGCTGCAATCATAATTTTACAGCTTGGAATTCATTACAAATACCGATGCTCTATGTAATCTAGCAATATACTGGTTAAATGTGAATTATCTAGCGAAACTGCAAAAAGAAAACAAAACATTGCATGGCGAAAGAATGTCCAACATTCCATTGACAAGACTGCAATGACCTTTAGTAACCTAAGCCAGACAATGTTGTGACCTTACCTCCCTTTCAAACATTATAACTCTGGTTATTGCTTAATTTGATTGATCACACCTCACCTGGTGATGCTCAACATAGCTATTCACTAATATTTAGTGAGAAAAGCTAGCCTAATGTAAATCAGCATGATGGCATGCCTTGTACCAAAGTGGAGCTGCACTCCCGAAATGTCTTTTCCAATAAGCAAGACTGACCAATTCCTTTACGTAAGGCTGGAGCTCATGTTGTCTGATGACGTTTGAAATAAAGGATTACCTTACGTAAAGGAATTGGTCAGTCTTGCTTATTGGAAAAGACATTTCGGGAGTGCACCGCTCCACTTTGGTACAGTTTCTAATCTGCTTTGCAGTTTGCACCTAACAGCGGCAGGTGCAGGAGTTGTATGTGCACACCATCTCTCATCACTTTCTGACAATTACAAGAGGAACAGAGCAGTGAGGTGCGGATATTGTGGTCCGAAGTTGGTCGTTATTCATTGATGATGGCATGTCTTATCTAACATTAACTGGAACCCCCACAATACTCCATATTTTGATAGTACCTTCTGATCATTTTATCTAGAGGAGAGCATTTACAAAACACATCCCCATTCAGAACTGCAAACCAATTAAGAAGCCTAGGATGGTCATGTGGTGAACCTATAACACATTAATCCTGCAAAACTACTTTTTTGTAACAAAAGACAGTGATTTTAGACAACTGCCGTACTATTTTGAATGGCTGACAAACTACATCAACATCCATCCTAAAAAACAACATTCCTCCAACCACAGTGAACATCTTTGCGAGACCAACCTTTCAGCCCTCTGAAACAACAGGCAGCAGTCTCTACACCACTGGTGTTCTGGATTCATAACTGTACTTGGGTAGCTTATGGTGATACAAAGCTGATTATAGTCTGAAAGGCAATTTGCTCCATTTATTCTGAAATAAGTAATACAAAACACAAACCTTAAAGATTCTGGCACAATATTTAAATGATGCAGGGTTGCTGGTATCATACACGAGGCAAACAGCATCACACATGACATCAGCTGTAGACAGAAATTCAGAGTCCGGGAGATGATGCAACTGAAGTAAAATAAATAGAAAAAAACAGCTTGAGATAGGAGCCTTATAAATTTAATGACAACATTCAAGTTAAAAATATCTAAGATCAGGCACTTATTTGTAATTGAAGATCTTAAAAGATGTAGCTTAGCAGTACATAACTCAACATCTCCCCAGCATGAACCGTAATATTTGTGAGACATACACTACAAAATATAGTTCTACCACTGCCTTATGCCTTCAAAATTATTGTGAGATTGTTCTCATTAAACTCTGGGCATTCACGTGAGAGTTCTGGTTATCAGCTAGGTAGATGAGTTAAAAAAACTACTCCCGAGGAGCCCAACCCAGAGCGCCTCATTTAAATGACAAACAGAGTGAACACCTCCCCTTTATAGGAAGAGGAACGGTGTTATGATGCCAGTCAGAATCAACGCACTCCTTCCAAATATTATAAAAGAAGCTTGTACTGTATACCCGATAACATATCCCTGAATTATTTCCCAATATTCTTTGCTGCAAACAAAGAAGACACTAGAAGTAGTTCAGATCTATAACTTACCGGTGGCTGACTAATTATCAACATACCAGAAGGACGACCTGTATTACATTTTTAAGACCTAAAACTATAATTCAAATTTGGTAACACTGAGTTTTTGACCTTTCGTTTATTCACTAAACTTATAGGCTTTTTTTAACGTAAAGTATGACCTCAGAACCAGATCTAACTATAACGTAAATTTAACGTTTGCTTTTTTTTGTTGCGATTTGCTCGTTTTTAAATATCACATCGCTTGCATAGCAGGATTTGACAATGTAGTGTTCTTTTTGTAAAGAAAACTGTTACTTAATCTTATTAACTTCTTGCATTGCATTACATATTATTTTCTGTTTCTTTTTACTCCCTCGTGTCTCTTGCGGAAAATACCAAGCAATGAAAAGAGAATGCGGGAATGGGTTGCGACGTCTCTTGTGGAAGAAAACAGAAAATTAGGGAGGTTTTAGTGTAATACGAATTAGTGCTTTCTGCTTAAGTAAGATAATAGATGTTATATAAAAAATTTAGATTACAATGATCACTGAAGTGTTTTATTGTGAATAATTCATTACTTATGAACTTAGATGATCCCGCGGGTTTTTCGCAAGAGACCTGCAAGTGTTTTCTACCAATGACAGGCCCCAGCGGGATCTTGGAGCGGGCTGTACTTTCTGTTGTGCTCTTGCAAGATACCCACAGGAGAAAAACGTTTTATAGGTTGAGTTTCTTATAAACAGCTGCTATTTAGTTTAATATAACTCTAGAGATTTTACAAATGATGAATTGATGATGATTTCTAAGAACTTTTTGATTAATAACTGAACATCTACAGGCTTTTCGGATATCGCGGGTCACTCGCGAGAGGATTGCAGGAGCTTTCTTTGAAAGATGATTGGTTGATATGATTGTCAACTTCTATTTAAAGAAGCACCAAGCCCTTTTTTCTCATTATGCACTTACAGGTGAACAGAGAAGTAGTTTGTTCCCTCCATGTAGTCAGTCTTTTGTTATTTTTTCAATCTCGTATTGCGGAAATGGCATCAGGAGAATAGGGAGAGAAATCGAGAGGGGAGATGGAAGAGGAAGAACACCATCTTGCAAAAAAAAAAAAAGAGAATCTTTAGTTTGACAATTCGTCCACCTGCCTAAAGGCAAAAAAAAAAAAGATTTCCCCAAAGAGCATGATCTGCATTGTATGCAGAAGAAGCACCAACACCTGGAGCGTCTCTTCCATCTGCACTGGGACAGCAAGCATCAGCGCAAGTGGTGCAGCAAGAGAGTGATATACTTTCGGAGTATAAAGACATGGTGCTGGTGCAGCCTTGTAGTTTTCTCGGGAGAAGTGAGCACCCGTGTGCACAATAGTATTGTTAAGGAACACAAGTGTTCTAAAAAGCAGTATTTCTTTTCCTGTTTTGGCTTGTTTCCAAGTTTCCCAACTCCACCATTCCAAATAAAAAATGCACAAAAAAAAACCCCAAAAGCCTTTTCTGGTTTAAAGTAAAGATTGTTTTCTATGCCTGTGTGTCTTGATATGTGCAAATAAATCACCTGTACCTATGCACCTGTGTCAGAGTTTATTAGAGATTGTTTGCATGTGTGGATGATTAAGAGTTTCTATATGTGTATGAGTGATTTGGTATATGTAAGAATGCCTGTGTGTGTTGTAGTGAAAATGTGTGCGTTTCTGTGTGTGTGCGTGTCTCACTATGTTTCCATATGATATTGCATATATGTGTGACTCTATATATGTGTATGTCTGTGTATGTTTTTCTTTATGGCTGAGAGAGAGTGTGTGTGTGTGTGTGTGTCGGTATGTATGTGTTTGTATGTCTGTGTGTTTCTGCGAGTGTGAGTGTGTATATCGGTCAGTGAGTAATGATATGTCTGTGTTAGCTGTATGTGACGAAGTGTGAAAGTGTGTGCTTTTACACATGCAAGTGTTTTTACGTGTGAAAGTCTACATGTGTGCGTGTGTGAGTGTATCCATGTGTGCTTTTGCATGTGTGAAACAGTGTCAGAGAGTGTATGCGTCACTGTGATCGTGTGTGTATGTATGGCAGGGTGTGTGTCTGTCTATGAGTGTCTGGGTGCATCTAAGAACATGCGTATATGTGCGTGTCAAAATGTGTGCGTGTCAAAATGTGTATGTGTCAAAATGTGTACGTGTCAAAATGTGTATGTGTCAAAATGTGTATGTGTCTCTAGGTATCTGAGAATCTGTAAGGATTTGTGTGTATGTGTTTGTTATATATGAGTAAGCGTGAAAGTGTGTTTTCGGTCTCAATATCTGTGTAAGTGTGTTCGTGTGAGTCTACATATTTATAAATATGTGTGTGTGTCTCTGTATGCGTTTGTTCATCTATGTGACAGAGTGTGAAAGAGGGTATGTGTTCAAATGTTTTTATGTGCATGTTTGTACATCAGAGTGACGAGCATGCACTTTAGGGTGTGGTTTCTCTGAGGAGACAACTCCCCAAAGCGACTTCCGTATGCTGTAAGGTGTGGGGAGGGAGTGACTTCTCCACACAGACAACTCTCAAGGGCTAAGGTCGTGGGTGTGTGGAGAGAGTGGTTTCTCCACATAGACTAAACTCCAGGGCAATAAGCAGGCGCTGTAGGGTATAGGGAGGGAGTGGTTTCTCAGCATAGACCACTCTCCAGGGCGAGGGTCATGTGCTGTAGGGTGTGGGAAGGGTGTGATGTCCCCCCCCAGACCACTCCCCAGAGCAATGTGTGTGCACTGTAGGGTGTGGAAAGGAAGTGTTTTATCTGCACAGACCACTGCCCACTGCCCAGGGCGACAATCATGCGCTGCAGCATATGGGGATAGAGTGGCTTCTCCTGAAAGACCACCCCTCAGGGTGACAGTTGTGTGCTGTAGGGTGTGGGTAGGGTATGGTTTCTCGCACAGACCACTCACCAGGACAACATAAGGGCGCTGTAGGGTGTGGTTACTACACCTTAACACATCAAGTACACCTGCAGGCAGCTCACGGAATTCACTGTGGCCCCTTGCACTCCCATCAGCCTCCTGTGTGACCATTTTCTGGACATTTGGATCTAGGTGGTGTCTTTCTAGCCCCCCCCCCCCCATACATGGTCTAGGAGTCAGGCGACCCCTACCCTGCCCCCTTATGCAATTTAACTTTTCATTTTTCAGGACAAGAGGACGGAGTCCCCGTGCCCTGAAATGGTGGCTGGAACTTTTCTCTTCATGTTGGGGCCAACGAACAAGTGTGTGAGCTAACGCAGAAGTTTGCAAGAGCAGGAGCGAGACGGCCAATGGGGTTAAAAAGCCCTCTAGGCAAATCAGATCTCACTATTATTTGAAGTTGAGTGATTGTGGGACTCTCACAAGCCTGTTGCGAACATAACTGTCCAGGTACACAAAGTTCTGAACCTCAGTTTCTCAAAAACGAATGTACGAATTAACACCAAATCACAAAAAGCATGCTTTCTGGAGACAAGATCTAGCTTTCTGTCAAATTTGGTGTAATTCCGTTCAGTCGTTTTCATGCTATTGCTGTTCAATTTCCCTAGTCCCCTGCTTTGAGTTTACATATAAAAAACTTATATAAGGGGGCAGGGTAGGGATACCCTGACCCCCTAAGCCCTAGGGGGAGTGTTGGGGCGGAGGTGTCGCACAGGGACCTCCCCCGGGGCCAAAATAAATTGTTTAAAAAAAAAAAAAAATCACTGCGATCATTTAAAAAAAAAAAAAAAAAAAGTAAATGGCAGCCCGGGACGACGTGAAAATCAAAGGAGAGGGGGGCAGTCGAGCCTCATCGAGGTTCTCGGGATCCCATGCCACGGGCCGAGGTTGAAACGAAAGGGAGGTGGGCGAGCGCCCCCCCCCCCCCCTTCTTAGGCTGTTTACAGCCCTAGTGACACCATCCCTCAGAGCCAATTCTTTAAAAAAAAGGGGAGGGGGATGCACAACCGCCCGAAAAGGACTGGCTCCATTACTGTGTTCCGGGGAGCCCACCCCAGGACACAGTAGTTTCACAACAAGAATGCGGGTAGGGAAACATATTATGTCTGCTCCTACCTCGCAGTAGGGTTGGAGGAGATATGCATTCCTTGCTGGAGCTTGTTTGCTCCCACTCTGCGGGAGCTTTAAAAATGCTCCCGCAAGGTGGGAGCAGCTTTTGTTTCCCTGCACACGCTCTTGTGGGCAGGAAAACTCACATTGCTCCAGCCTGGCGAAAGCAAAGAAAAACAGCTGCTCCAGCCGGACAGGAGCAATGCCAGCTCTCGCAGCACCCAGGATGGGTGCATACGGAGAACTGGCTGGGGTCACGGGATCCTGGGGTTCCCCCCCATGGCCTCCAACATACTGTGGTTTGGTGGATACCCGGGTGGGTACTCGGAGACCCACCCAGAAGCACCTCAGGCCTCCGAGGATGGGTTGCCCGGGGCAACTACGCTCAGGGATGGGCCCCCCCCCTTTTATAAAAAAAAAAAGCTAGCCCCGAGGGATGGGTTCTTAGGGGACCATAGTGGCTTTTCGTGCCCTACGGTTACCTATAACTTGCATCCTCACCATGCACAGATAATTACCCCACATATTAAATCTCTCATGACGTCACTGATAACATCACTGCAACATTTGAAATAACATAATTGATGAGGAGACTGCATGGCGGAGGCACAAGTTATAGTTATCTTAGGGCACAAGTTATAGTTACTAGAGATAACTATAACTGGTAAATTTCAGAGATCTTTTGAGTTTAAAATGTTACATTGCCACTGAAATTTTCACTTAACTATAACATCATTTTAACCTTTGTTTTTTTCAGTGAATATATATATAAATATAGATATATCCACAGCCACAAAGTCCAATATTTAAAGATGCTCACTCAGAGCAAAAGTGGTGTAAAATCGGTATCCTGTCTTTTGTGCACAGACATGCCAACGAATTTCGTCGATATCGGCCTTGATCACATAACAAGCAGTGTACCAGCACACACCATATACTGAAAATAAATAGCGAAAGGACAGTTGCTGGCCTGCTGGGCTCCATCTTAGCATTGCACAATCGTATACATATACCCAAGTTGAGGGGGAAGACAATAGGACCTTGACCCTTAGAAAACAGGAATCTAGGTACATTATTGACCTTGAGACCAAGGGTCCCCTAGGATAGAGCACAGCGGTGGACCTCTGGTTGCAACTGGAGGATAACTGATTGATGGTTCATGTAAAATATGCTGCCCATTTGTCATTTTACCCCTCACGCTGATGTTTCTTGTTTTTATGTAACATGTGGGCTTTTGCTGTTTTATTGCAGGAGGAAAGGAAGGGGACCTATGACAAAGTTGTTGTGGTGATATACGGTGGAAACCCCCTACCCTTTCTTCTGATTTCTCATGTTGGTGATGGAACTCCTATGCTGTTAAGATTACACTAAGTTCTGGAGGGGTGAGGGATCTATTTTTCTTTTGCCTTTGGGACACCAATCGTTGTTCTGTTGTTTATTCTGTGACTAAAGACTTTAGATTTATGAACATTTTCCCTCCCTCATGTTGGGTACTGACATTTGCGCGCGGACGTCAGTTCTGTACACGGCTTTCCGCGCCAGGAACGCAGAGCCATGCAAGAAACTGACCATTGGTGCCATGAAACTAGGGCCCTGAAAGGGATGCCCTTAACCCTAGAAATCAGTTCGCAGAACGGGGGAGGATGGGTGGGGCGGTAAGGAATCTGTCACTAACTAATGTCTCTTACAGATATATCGTTACACAAGTAGTAACTTGTGCATCTGAAAGAGACACGTTAGTGATAGATTCCTTACCTTAGAATAGATACCCCAGCAATACCAACCCCGGTGGTGGGTCTGCGAATAGATTACACCAGAAAGTCACGGAGAACAGAACGGCCAAAGAAGCCGTCTCTCCGGACTTGACTGTCAAGGCAGTAATGCTTGGTAAATGTGTGCAGCGAGGCCCACGTGGCTGCCTGACAAATATCCTGCAAGGGAACGCCGCATCCCAAGGCAGTAGTGGCTGCTGTTGCCCTGGTAGAATGGGCACGCAGCCCCACAGGAGGCTCCTTCTTAGCCAACGAGTAACATGCTTTGATGCACAAAACGACCCACCGAGAGATGGTGCGTTTGTGCACGGTCCGACCTTTTTTGGCGCCCACGTAGCCAACAAAGAGCTGGTCATCCACCCGGAACTGTTGTGTGCGCGTTATATAGAACGAGAGCGCACGTTTTGGGTCCAGACGATGGAGACTCTCTTCCTCTTTTGAAGGATGCGGAGGCGGAAAGAAGGTGGGCAAAGTGATGGTCTGCCCGATGTGGAAGGGCGTGACAACCTTTGGCAAGAAAGAAGGACGGGTCCTTAAAACCAACTTGTCCGGATGAACAGAAAGGAAAGGAGGTTTAGAAGAAAGAGCCTGGAGCTCACTCACTCTTCTGGCAGAGGTGATAGCTACCAGGAAAGCCGTCTTGAGAGTAAGAAGACGTAAAGGACAGTTATGAAGGGGCTCAAAAGGAGCGCACATCAGATAGGTCAAGACAAGATTTAAGTCCCATTGAGGCATTATGAAAGGCACAGGAGGAAACGTGTGTGTAATGCCTTTGAGGAAACGGTTAACAACCGGGGACATAAAGAGAAAAGGCTGATCTGGAAGCCTGAGAAAGGCAGAGATGGCCGAAAGATAACCTTTGACAGTGCCCAAAGCAGAGCCCTGCTGGGCCAAGGAGAGTAGGAACAGAAGGACCTCAGAAAGAGGGGCAGAAAGGGGATCCACAGACTTAGCTGTGCACCATGCCACAAATTTGTTCCAACTGCAGGCGTATACCGATTTAGTGGAGGGACGCCTGGCTGCCAGAATGACATCACAGACCTCAGGAGGTAAGTCAAATGGAATCAGTTGTCGCCGCTCAATCTCCACGCATGTAGGTGGAGGCTGGACAGGTTCGGGTGGAGGACCGTCCCCTGTTGCTGCGACAGAAGATCCTCCCGAAGAGGCAGGCGGATCGGGGATCGATCGCCATGTTGAGTAGCTCGGGATACCAGTATCTTCGTGCCCAATCCGGAGCCACAAGGATGTCTTGGGCCCGGTCGCGCCGAATCTTCTTCAGCACTCTGGGCAGAAGTGGTATAGGCGGAAAGGCGTACAACAGACCGCAACTCCACACGCGACGAAAAGCGTCGCCGAGCGAGTGCCGCCTTGGAAATTCCAACGCGCAGAACTGATGACACTGCGCGTTCTCTTTGGTGGCGAATAGATCTAACCAAGGCTCCCCCCCCCCACTGCAGAAAGAGACTTTGCGCCACGTCCGAGTTCAGACGCCATTCGTGATCCATCAAGCACCGGCGGCTGAGTTTGTCCGCCCTGGCGTTCAGAGAACCTGCCAGGTGTTGAACCACCAAGGTAATGCCTTGATGTTCCAGCCATTTCCAGAGGCGCAGAGCCTCCTGACATAGGGTCCAGGACCCCACCCCGCCCTGTTTGTTGCAATACCACATGGCGGTGGTGTTGTCCGTGAACACCTGCACTACACTTCCCCCTGACAGAGGGAAAGAATGCCTTCAGTGCAAGTCGGATCGCCCGCAGCTCCAAAAGATTGATATGGAGCCGGGACTCCGCCGGAGACCAGAGGCCTCTGATCTCCGCCTCTCCCAGGTGGCCGCCCCATCCCAGGAGGGACGCATCCGTCACCACTGTGTGCTCCGGTTGGGGAAGGGAGAGGGATCTGCCATTGACCCAATCGCGATTCGTGAGCCACCACTGCAATTGTCGTGCAGTGCCCTCCGAGATCTGGACAAGATCGGACAGGTTGCCCTGATGCTGTGCCCACTGGAGCTTCAGGTCCCACTGCAGAGCCCGCATATGCCATCTGGCATGTTGCACCAGCAGGATGCAGGAGGCCATCAGGCCCAGGAGCCGGAGGGTCATCCTGACTGAAACCCGGGATAGAGGCTGAAAGATCGGAATCATAGCCCGAATATCCCGGACTCGCTGCTCGGGAGGATAAACCCGAAACAGCGTCGAATCCAGAACCGCTCCGATGAAGGGAAACTTCTGAGAGGGACTCGGGTGCGACTTCGGCACGTTGATGGAGAACCCCAGCAAATGCAGGAGGTCGGCCGTAGTCTGAAGGTGGGTGACGACTGCCTGGGGCGAACCCGCCTTCAACAACCAGTCGTCGAGGTAGGGGAAGACTGACACCCCTGACCTGCGCAGATGAGCTGCGACCACCGTCATCACCTTCGTGAACACCCGAGGGGCACTGGTAAGGCCGAAGGAGAGCACGGCAAACTGAAAATGCTCCTGGCCTACCGTGAACCGCAGGAAACGCCGGTGGGCCGGCAGGACGGGGATGTGAAAATAGGCGTCCTGCAAGTCCAACGCTACCATCCAGTCTCCAGGGTCGAGGGCAGCCAAGACCTGAGCCAGAGTTAGCATCTTGAACTTCTCCTTCCGGAGGAAGCGATTGACGTTCCGGAGGTCCAAGATGGGGCGCAAGCCCCCCTTGTCCTTCTTGGGGACCAGAAAGTAGTGGGAATAACAACCACTCCCTACTTTCGGCCCAGGAACACACTCAATGGCCCCCTTGGCCAAGAGGGCCGTGACTTCCTGCAGGAGAAGTGCCAAGTTGTCCCCCGACATGCGGTGGAACTGAGGTGGCATGGCTGGAGGGGTGGACTGAAAGGGAAGGGCGTAACCCTTGCGGATGATCTGCAACACCCACTTGTCCGATGTGATAGCGTGCCAGAGGGGGAGATGATGGCGGACCCTGCCACCCACTGGCGTGGGGTGCCCCACAAAGCTCGGATTAGGAAGGTTTGGAGGTAGAAGCAGCGGGGGCGGAGGTGGACTGGCCCCCACGCGGATTCCCAGACCCGCCCCTGCAGAAACCGCGTCCGCGGCCCCGCTGAGGCTGCGCGTTGTCCAAACCACACCGAATGGCGAACTTAGCCGCATCTTTACCCTCGGCAACAGCTAGGGACAGCACAGCTTGGGTCTCCTCAGGACACTGAGGCAACACCTGTGCAACTGTATCCCACACCACGTGGGAATAACGGCCCAATAGGCATGCAGTGTTCACCGACCGCAGCCCCAAGCTGGCCGAAGAGAACAACCGCTTGCCGAACTGTTGCAGCTTCTTAGAGTCCTTATCCGGCGGAGCCGTGGGAAAGGCACTCTGGGACGTCGAAGCTTAGATGACCAGACTCTCGGGCGTAGGATGAGTGGTCAGAAAGGTAGGGTCACCGGGCGCCGGGCGATGACGCCTGGCGACGTTCTTATCCACAGGGGCCCCCGTGGAGGGCAGCGACCAAGTGCCCAGCAAGACGTCAGTGAGGGCGTCATTAAATCGCAGCAGGGGCTCCGACGAAGTGGACGCCATCTGGAGCACCTCCGTGAGGAGGTTAGTTTTGAGGGTCACCGTAGGGAGGTCAAGGTTGAGAACCTCAGCTGCCCGACGGAGCACCATCGTGTAGGAGGCGCCCTCCTCCATGGTAGGCTGGGGAGAGGCAAACCCCGGGTCAGAAGAGACGTCTAGGTCGCCGGCGTCCCCCAAATCGTCCACCCAGTCATGCTCAGAGCCACACTGACGAGCAAGAGGGTCCTCAGACCCCTCCCTGTCGTCCTCCACCTCCGCCGCATGTGGCACCGACCGTGGCGGCAGGGCAGGAGCCGGAGAAGGGACAAACGGCGTCGGGAACGGCGCCGAGTCCCAATGCGGATCCCAGGTAGGAGCAAAATGGTCCTGGAACCTGGGCAAGGGCGGGACAAATGGCACCCACTGCGGCGCCGGAGGCGGAGCCGAGGGTGGCGCTGGGGCCGGAGCCGGCAGCGATGGACCATGTGGCGCTGTGGCCGGAGCCGACAGCACAAGATCCTGTGGCGCCGAAGCTGGATCCGCCGGCGGCGCCGACGGACCAACAGGATCCTGACACGGGACCGTGGGGCCCGAGGGCGCGCCGGCAGGAGCCCGAGGCCTAAGAAGGCAGTACATGGTAGCAAGAACCTCTTGCACCTGTGCGGGAGTCGCCGACGGACCCGGGTAAGGTGGGTAGGCCGCGGGACTCCCGAGCTCCGAAGGAGCCGCAGGGGCAAAGCCCTTGTCCACCTCGTCCGCATCCGGGGACCGACGGGGGGACGTCGGAGAGCGAACACGCTTCTTCGACTTCTTTTTGTGTCGTCTCTTACCCGAATCCGAGGGTGAAGACTTGGAGCCCGAGGAGCGATGACTGTGGCCCCGCGAGCGTTCCCTGGAACGGCCCCTGGACCGGGAACGGCGCTGGGCCGAGTGCTGGACCTCCAGCAGCTTCCGGTGCCGCTCCCTCAAGGCCTTCGGGGCCATGGCCCGACAGGACCGGGAGTCGTGGTCGGTCTCCAGGCAGTAGAGGCAGACATTGTGGGGGTCCGCCACCGACATATTGCAACGGCAGGCCCCACAAGACTTAAATCCAGGCATCCCTACGTGCACCAAGGAAACCAAAGCTAACAGGAGACAAAAGTCTCAAAAAAGGGTAGTCAAAAAGTGACTAAGGTACGTGCTCTAACCGGATCTGCGCTTACTGGCGCGGAAAAAGAAATAACTGACGTCAGCGCGCATGGGTGGCGCCTAAGTAGTCTCCGTGACGTCATCTCGGCGCTTACGACGCCAGCGACGGACGCGGAACCGCACGACGCCACCTGACGCGCAGGGGTACTGCTCGCAAAAAACTTTCCAGATCCAGTCTGATGCCTGGGGATATTCTAAGGTAAGGAATCTATCACTAACGTGTCTCTTTCAGATGTCTCACGTTCACACCGGCCCTCTTATGAAACCAAGGACAAGGTGTTTGAAAGAGTCTCCTACTGTGCTGCCTGGCTTTATTCAGGCAGCACAGCAGGATTAAATGGGAGGTGAATCAGCCCCTGCAGAGCACCCAAGGTCAGAATTATAAAGCTCCCATTGCAACATGCCCCAGCGTGGCGGAGGAAGTCTTTAATTTTCATGCTACAGAGGTGTGTGTGCATACACCTCTGTAGCATGAAAATTAAAGGCTTGCTCTGCCATTCTGTGGTGTGTTCCATATGGGTGCCATATATTATATATACACACATACATATATCGGCAAAGCCATTGACAGAGAAATAGGACTAAATGTTGACACTGCACTGACCATTGCCAACATTTAGTCCTAATTCTATGTCAATGGCTGTCCCGGTTTTTTATTTTGAATATCTGGTCACCCTATCAAAAGTATTTGTGTCCTTAATGTGCTGCTACGTTGTGAAAGGTGTAACTTTGCTGACACTATAAAAACATGCTCCAAATAGATTATCCGCGCTTGCCATGCTTAACCTAGTCGAGCATAAGAAACAACCGTTACCGCCAAGCAGTTCGCAACGTGCCACATCTCAACATATTATAGCCCAAGTGAAAAAGTGTGTTCAAATCAGGGGCGGATTGGCACTGCGGGCACTCTGGCATGGGCCGAAGGGCCGGTGTCTCAGTGCACTCTGTGGGCCGCCCCCCACCCCCCCCTTCCCATTCCACAGAGAGCACTGACAGGGAAAGCAGCTTCGCTGGGCGGCCGTTCAGCGATTATCAGCTGTGGCCTCTCCTTGACCCCCTGCCCTGCCAAGCAATCATGCTGATGGTGGGCTGGGGAGGGGTGATTGTGTGCCAGAATCGGCCTCCCTGGGGGCCAGGTGTTGCTCAGGCCTTTGAGCCATTTTCACCTCGGCCCCCCTGGGGCCCACACAGCCCAGAAACAGTGTTTGCATTAACACCTCGCCCACAGCCCTTCTCATTCAGGGCATAGTGGGCGAGGAAGAATGGGTCTCGCTGTGGGGGCCAGGCGATGTTGGGAACTGGCACCATCTTCACCTTAGCCTCCCCCCCACTCCCATGGATGGCCCAGCAGCTGTGTTTTTTGCTTTATCCCCTCTCCTGCCAGGCCATTGCCCTGAGGCAGTGAAGGGCTGGGGAGGGCTGAGTAATTTACAAATAGCTGGGGCCTCGCTGTTTTTCAGGTGCTCCTGCGCTGGAGGGCTGGGGAATAATTTTGTAATAGAAAGGGGCCTCGCTGTTTTCAGGTGCTCCTGCGTTGGAGGGCTGGGGAATAATTTTTTAATAGAAAGGGGCCTCGCTGTTTTCAGGTGCTCCTGCGCTGGAGGGCTGGGGAATAATTTTTTAATAGAAAGGGGCCTCGCTGCTTTTCAGGTGCTCCTGCGCTGGAGGGCTGGGGAATAATTTTGTAATAGAAAGGGGCCTCGCTGCTTTTCAGGTGCTCCTGCGCTGAAGGGCTGAGGAATAATTTTGTAATGGAAAGGGGCCTCGCTGTTTTACAGGTGCTCCTGCGCTGAAGGGCTGAGGAATAATTTTTTAAGAGAAAGGGGCCTCGCTGTTTTTCAGGTGCTCCTGCGCTGAAGGGCTGAGGAATAATTTTTTAAGAGAAAGGGGCCTCGCTGTTTTTCAGGTGCTCCTACGCTGAAGGGCTGGGGAATAATTTTGTAATAGAAAGGGGCCTTGCTGTTTTTCAGGTGCTCCTGCGCTGGAGGGCTGGGGAATAATTTTGTAATAGAAAGGGGCCTTGCTGTTTTTCAGGTGCTCCTGCGCTGGAGGGCTGGGGAATAATTTTGTAATCGAAAGGGGCCTCGCTGTTTTTTAGTTGCTCAGCTTGTAGGACATTGTCACCTTGGCCCTGTGTCCTTTCCAAGAACAATATCCTCCCACTTACATTCCTTGTGTGTTTCATGAAAGGGCACGCCCGCGAATGTGGGCCACGCCCTGCGAATGTGGGCCACGCCCTGCGAATGTGGGCCACGCCCCGCGAATGTGGGCCACTTTTTTTGTCAGCGCCCGGGCCAAATTGTGATCCTAATCCGACCCTGGTTCAAAGTGCTCAAAACTTGTTTAAAAAGACTCCAGTCCTACCCGATCATCACATGAACCCACTATTTCAGTGATGTAAACTTCTCTGTAAATCAACAAATATGCCCATCAGTGCAAACTCAATGTTTTAGGTGCGTCTATGTGAATAAAATGAGGGACTCACTTACTCGATCGACAGTAGTCAAAAACGCGTTTCTGGTCAAACAATGGATACGAAGTACTGCAACTTCCTAAATAAATTACGTGTGTCTAGAATTAGTAATGTGGCTTAAACGGCCTTCCGTTTCTATGTCTGCAATGACCATGTCATTTACTTTTTAGCCGGAACGCTACAGCGCAACACTCCCTGTCGTCCATGCGATTTATATTGAGTGCACGACTTCTATCCTATTTAAATCTGACGTACTTACGTCAAAAACGGCGCGATGTGGTGAATAATAGACAGGAAGAACAGACAACCACTTAAGCCCAATGTTAGTTTACTGCGATGTGTGAATAAAGTTTTCCAGGTTAAGGTGGTACGATAAAAATAAAATAATAGTCTACTCCCAGTAAACCCAATGCTGGTGCGCTATAATATGTGAATTATATTTTCTATGAATAATCTGTAAACAGTGACGTGCGTGTCCAACTAAGCTTAAACGTGCCTTTGCATGCTCAAATAAATTTGATCATCAACAGCATAAATCGTCAGAGCACCAATTTACCCTTTTGTGTATGGAAAAGAAAACATGGGAAAGAAAAATTATGAAGTACAACAAAATTTAATCCGTATAGGCATGTCTGATTAAGTCAATGTTCAGCAGTTATAGTTACCCGAGCTAATGATAACTTATGCCTCCGCAACGCACTGCGTATGACCTCACATATTCCATCACTAGTGACATGGTCAGTGACATCACCGATGACATCCACAGAACCACTCACACCCACTCACACCCCATACAACCTCTCGTATGCCCACTCACACCACTCACATACCCATTCGCAGACCCATACTAGTACACACGCTCCCACTCACTCCTCCATAGTCACTCACACACCCACTCACTCGTATAGCCACTCACACAACCATTTACTCACCCATAAAGCTACTCATACAACCAACCACTCACCCATACAGCCACTTACACAGCCACACACTCAGCCATACAGCTACTCACACACCCAATTATTCACCTAGTCACTCACACACCCACTCACTCACCCATACAGCCTCTCAACAAAGCCACTCACTCACCCATACAAGCACTCACACACACAAATCACTTACATACCCATTCACACATCCATACAAGCACTCACACATCTGCTCACTCACCCATACAGCCATTCAGACACCCACTCTCCAATACAGCCACTCACACACATACTCACTTAACCAAACACCTACTCAGTCACTTACTCACACATACAGCCACTTACACACCCAGTCACTCACTCATACGGCCATTCAGACACCCACTCACTCAGTCACTACACACCCAGTTACCCACCCATAAAGCCACTCGCACAACCACTCACTCACGCAGCCCCTGACATTTCCACTCACTCACCAATACAGCCACTCACACACCATCTCACTCACCCACACAGCTACTCACACACCCATACAGCAACTCACACACCCATACAGCAACTCACACACCCATACACACAAGGATATATACAGTCACACAGCCACTCCCATAATATATTAGAAGTAGTATCACTCATTAGTAGTACACCTAGTATACTACATTAACTTTTGTAGTACCTTAGTATACATGTTTAACACCCATAAACTCTTATACTCACTTGATGTCATTTGAGATATCATCAGTGATGTCACTGACCAGGTCATCAGTGATGTAATATGTGAGGTCATAAGCAATGCATTGCAGGGGCGTAAATTATAGTTAGCTCAGGCAACTATAACAGCTGAATTTCACTGGTTTTGTACGAGTGAAATCTGAGCATAACTAACATCCCTGTAACCTATGTTTTTTTCAGTGAATATATATAACTATATATATATATATATATATATATATTACAGAGTGGCGGTAGCCACTCTGTAGTTATAGTTAGGGTTACCAGAGATAGGGATTTCATGGATTTTTGTCCCTTAATAACTTTGCACCCCTTAGACGAATCTCCGCAAAACTTTACAGACCTGTTGCACCTGTTACATTGATGGAGGATTAAGTTTCATGGCGTTTGGTCAAGGGGGGGTGCAAAAAAAAACAAGCACTGGCATAGCCAATAGGTCTCGCCTTTGGAACCTTATAAGTGTTTAACCAGAGCTATTGGCTTTGCCAATGTATTTAAGCTATGCTGTAAAGCAGCATGGCTGCTGTGCAGCATGTTGAAAAGTTATAATAAAAAAAGTGTTATAAGTATTTTTGTTACCTTATAAGTAACCAATAAGACATTATATAGAACTGAACAACCCTACTAAAAAAGAATTAACATAAAAAATGTCTTCTAGTTTTCTTGATCTTGCAATGCTTATTGAGAAGAAGTGGAATTAAAAGTATTATTTTTTCTAATATTACAAGTACTTCTCTTTACCTGTTTGTAACTTCCGGTGTCACGCTTTAGACATCAGTAAGACCAGTAACCTTTCTCATATGGTGGAAAAACGTATTCTTAGTCTTCCATGGTACTCCCTGGGTAAAAAATGGTTTTGTGCTTGTAAATTGCCTCTCTTTTTTTTGCATTTTTATATAGCACAAACTCTGACCCAAAGGTATTGGAGTGCTTTACGTGAGCACCAGTTACATTGCACAAGTGCACATTTATTTTTGGTAGGCAAGGGGAGATTAAGTGATTTGCCCAGAATAGATAGATAGACACTACAATAGACACATTGAAGTACACTTGCATATTCACACAATAACGTACAAAGGCTAAGACCAGGGCCACTGGAATTATACGGCAGGGCTCAGTAAATTATGTGGCAGGAGAAGGCAAAATTACATCAACTCACCACAACTCAAACAGACTAGGTATGGAGATCGGTTGATAAACACAAGACCTCAAACACACTTACAGTCACATATCACAGCCTAAACAAAAACACGAACACACACACCTACGGAGGTCAAACACAGATACCTGAAAACAAACACTCTCGAAGAGAGACAATTATACATAAACGCACACACAAAAAGTTAGACAGGGAGACATACTTATGGGCACATAGTTGGACACAGACGTATGTATACACCGAGACAGCCAGCCACATGGGTGCCACTACAGAGACAGTTGGGCACACAGCTATTGTATTATAATTGCTTTTATTCCGATGTTAAAAACACACACGCACATGTGCCACTAGAGATTTAGACAGGTTAGACACGTTGCAAGCAGCTGTACAGAGATGTAAACACACAGTTACACAACACACACCCGTCTAACATCCCTGTGGTGTAATAGGCGCCCCCCACCACTCACACACATACTGCCCGTGAACCACCAGATTGATAAGACAATTTGCTTTTCCAAACTGCTTAGGGTTGGGCCTGTGAGGGGCCTGGTGATGCTACATGGTGTATTACAGCACCTCTCTGAAAACAGATTATATCAAAGGTGATTACTGACTCAGGATAGTTTAACCACAGGATTACCAGCCAGAGACAGGTGGGGGACAGGTGGGGAACGGGGGGGGGAGGGAGGGGCAGCGAGATAAGGAGAGGTGTTTGTGTGTGTTGAAGGAAGAAAGAGGCAATACAGCAAGGTGGGGCTGACAGAGCCGATAAAAAGAAGAAAAAAAATCAAGAGCGGGGCAGCGGTGACAAGCACAATATCTGAGGCCAGGCGAAGGGGGTCAGAAGGCTGCAGTCAGGTTTCACGCACCTCGGAGGGGTGCCAAGCTTTTCCAATCCATAATGTGTTCACTTCAAAGGGGCAATATTTACTGTAACCTTTGGAGAACCGGCTTCGCCCCCTCCTCCCTCAGTGTGATCTACACACAAACACCTTTTTGTGGGGTGAGTGTGTGTGTGTGTGGGGGGGTATCTGTTCTCATATGGATACCAGTGAAAGGCAAGAGAACAGAAGGGAAATACAATAGGAGAAAGGAGCAAGGGCAGTGAGAGGGTGAGGAGACATGGACGAGAAGAGAAGAGGAAGGGAATGTTGGAAACATGAGGAGAGAGACAGGGGACGAAGTAAGGGTGGTGCGGCGTAGGAGGGAGAATGAGAAAAATGAATGAAGTGAAGGAGTATGACTGGGGATAGAGAAAAGAGGGGAAACGACGGAATGCATTGGAATAGGGGTCAGGGGGCAGTGCGAAGGAGAGAATATAGAATAGACAAGGGATTGGGGGTGGGAGCGAAATGCGCCAAAACGAATATTAACTTTATCCATCCAGCGCGTCATACCGCAGTGTTGTTCCCTTTAAGTGAATCAGAAAAACAGGGGGTAAGAAGAGAACACGTGAAACTACCAGAGATAAGGAGGCAGCAGTTCGAGAGGGAGGAGAGGCTATGGGTGGAAACCGAGAGAGGAAAGGCGGGCGGGGAGCGCGAATTGTCGGAGGAAAGTCAAAGAGGCGAAAGAGAGTGGGTAAAAAGGACAGGGGTGCGAAGGGAGGCTGCGCGGAGGAAGGAGGGAAGCAGAGTCGGGGAGAAAGAGAGAAGAAAGCTGAACAGGGAGGGTTTAGGAAAACAGAGTGGAGGAGTGGGGAGAAAAGGACGAGAGGCTGCGGGGGCGGGAGGAGGGAGGCATGGACAGAGAGGAGAGGTGGGGAGTGAAAAAAACAAGCGCGGCCGCAAAAGTGAAAGCGACCGCGCTGTGTTTAATTAGTAACCTGATCCACGAGGAGGAATGAAGCTGCCACCCTGCGCGCCGCTGCTCACTCCCGAGAGCAAATCGCCGTGGGAGTGAACCTTTGGAGAAGAGGTGGGACATGCACCCGCCTTTGGCCATTTGCGTGCTTTCATTATTGAAAGACACACGCAAAGGCCAATCCAATGTGTGGGAGGAGTCAGACCCACACGGAGAAGTTTGGAGTGCTCACAAGAAGCCTCCCATAGAGCAGCGCATGCGCTAGGCTCGACCTAAAAAAGGAGGGAGTCCCCAAAACATGCTCGAAATCCCATGCATTTTACTTAGACTTTTGTTTTTTGCGCAGCGGCTGAACGGATAGTAATGAAATTCCACAACAATGTACATAAGACTATGCAGATGATTATTCAGGTATTGCACGTGATGCTATGAAGTGGTTATGAAGTTATAAGAGCCAACAACTTAATGATATCCTATAGCATAATACGACTAAAAGTAGCAAGGAAGCCCAAGGAATAAACAAGACTGCATATGTAAAGTTTAAGATTTACTACATGAACAACTGAAAGACCCATTTATGGTCACATTCTAATGGAAATCTATAAACAAACATAACTAATTGAATACATCTTAATCTACATAAATTTTCTTTGCATGCTCTCTGGCTCACAAAATAAAACTGTGCCCAACAAGCCAAACAAATGCAAAAAGAATAACTGATGGACAGAAAGTTGAACAACGTCAAACATTCATCAAAGTACAGAGATATGGGCCTAAATCCATATTTTGTTTGCTTCCCATGCCATTCCAGTTTGAACCCATTCATATGCAATTCAGTCTTGACCCTGTTCCCCATTGGAACAGTCCAGCCCGAACTGCCAGGCCAGGTTCTCCCTGGAGCGAAAACAAGCATCCTCGGACCGGTTTCGGGGTAACACCCCTCATCAGCCAGCCTAGCTTGACTCCATGGCATGGAGAGAACGGGTCCCACGTCAGGGCATACCCGTCTGTGACAGACTGGGCTCATCCCGGGTGAAGCGCGTGGACATTAGCGATTGGTGGACCGCTACACCCCTCTCTCTCCCTCTTCTCCCCCCCCCCCCCCCGACAGGACTAGTGGACTTCCAATCCCAGAAACCCCTGCACCGCAAGGACTCCCAGGAGGATGACGTCTCCGATTGGGGAATCCGGATTGACGAGACTCCGCCCGATGACGTCACCAACTACAATGCCTTAAGGAAGTGGGAATCCCGGAAGGGGGTGTGTCGCTACACCGGCGGGAGAGACGAGGCGAGTGAAGAGGAGACAGCGTACTACAGAGCAGTCGTAGAGGCGAGAGAGGAGGGAGATCGGGTGACCGTGTCACCAGGAGCCCCAGCGGAGCCAGGAGGCCAACGTCCCTGTGTTTCGCCCAGCCACGCACCAGGAGGAGCGTGGCTCGTCCAGGTACGCAAGCGCTTCACGGGTTGGCTTGGGAGGGGGTGGGGGAGAGTACCCCCGTAGCCTTTGGCATCCCGTTCACTTCCTTGCGTTATCGTTCACCATATTGCTCGGCACCATCACCTAATCACTTCCTGTCCCGAAATAGGAGTGTGGCACGTGTGTTGTGGAGTCCCCTCACCTTCCCTTCCCTTTTGGGCATAAGAAAAAAAAAAAAGATAACGACGCCTCACCTCTGCCTTTCTTTCTTTGTGTACCCCGACGCATGGAGAGGGAGTCCCTGGGAACCCGACGCCAGAGCCGGAGGGAGCAGATCCGGAGAGAGACGGCGAGGGACCGGACGACTGCCCACCAGGCCTTCACCACCCTATATACACCAGAAAGACTGGCTACAAGGAGGAGACGTGTATTACCTGCAATAAAACCCTCTTTATCACAGCCTAGTGTCCGCACTGATCCTTTGCCCACGCCACACCGTCCCACTCGGGGTGACAAATGCAAAAAGAACAACTGATGGACAGAATGTTAAACAATGCCAAACATGCACCCCAGTACAGAGATCTGGGCCTAAATCCATCTTCCTTATGTAGTCCTGTGTAACAAAATGGCAAAGAGCTACACAAACCTCTATATGGAGGACAGGATAATTGGCCATTAGGATAAACTGATTGGCTTTCATTCACTTTGGGCTTCATATGTAGCCCTATCCTACTAAAAGCAAGAAAGCCCAAAAAGCAAAGTAGACTGCATATGTAAAGTTACAAAAGTACTACATGAACAACTACAAGAAACATTTATGGTAACATAATTATGTGAACCAATAAATAAATACATAACAAATGCAATAGATAAAAAGAAAGAAATCACATTAAATCGGATTACCACTGTGTAGTTATAGTTAGTATTCCCAAACATAGGTATTCCTCAGTATTAAATCCATAAACCTTTTACCCATTTGACAAATCACCACGAAACTTTCCGTTGCATTTTCTACATTTTGAGAAGATGTACATTTTGTGGCTAATCGTTAAGGAGGTGCAAAGGCAAAGGGGGTCCCAAAACGCATTTTTCCACCAATGCATTTTCCGTAGATTATTTTATTTAACATAGTGCGAAAACGGCTGAATGGATTTACAGGAAATTTGACAACATTATACATTACGGTGCAGGGATGATGTTTTTTGGGTACTGCAGTTAAGTAGGGTAAGTCTTTTTTTTTTAATGTTATAAGGCATTTAAAATTAGTGATATCTATCACTAGAATTATGTGAAACTACTGCGGTACATGGCCGTAAACTTATTTAAACATATATAAAAAATATAAATACATTTTCCTACCTATGACTATTTTAATAAAGTGGTAATAGGTAGGGACCTACTACTTACCTATATCCAAGGACCCAAAACTGAACACAACCAAAGTGTAGTAAAAACAATATGGGCTGCCTTTTCATTCTCTAAAAACAGCCATTGCTCAATTATATACTGGCTTGCCTTTGCCATGCAACATGGTATACGGCAAAGTTATCACGGTACAGCATGGCCCAAAATATAACTTAGGCCTAGCTGTATTATTGGATTTCGGTACCCTTGCGTTGCGCATGGTGTTGCATGGGCAACGTAATACTTAAGTCAGATTTACAAAGCAATGCAAGCCCACAAAGAGTGGCCCTGCGTTTATTGGTAAATCTGGAGAAACGCAAGCCAGCGCAATTCGCTGTTTGATGTTACTCTGCATGCCATAATCTACACTGCTGTTAAATTTCACATACAACCGTATGCCACGCCACTGTGGCCACTCCACTTTATGCTATTCCATTATACGCCACTTCACTCTATGCTTCTAAACTGTACGCACCTCCACTCTACATCACTCCAGTCTACATCACTCCACTGTATGCCCCCGCCACTATACTATATTCCACTCTATGCAATTCTACAGTATGCCACTCCACTCTATTCCTCTGTATGCCACTTCACTGTACGCGACTCCATTGTATGCCACTCCACGCCACTTCATTCTACTCCTACTCCCATGTACGCCACTCCACTGTATGCTATTACTACTCTCTACCTACTCAACTCTACAACACTCTACTACACTGTATGGCACACTACGACAATTTACTCCTGTCTATACCCCTTCACTGCACTGTACAACACTGTATTATACTGTATACCACTGTACAACACTCTACTCCACTCTACTGTATGATACTCTAGTCCACTATAGGACACTGTACGCAACTCTTTGTATACCACTCCACCCCACTTTACTCTGACAGAGTACTCCACTGTATGCCACACCACTCTATGCCACTCTGTTCCATTGTACTCTATAACATTTTATGCCAATCCACTCTACTACACTCAACAACACTGTACTGTGTACCACTCCACTCTACAAAAATAAACTAGACTGTATGCCACTCTTCTCTACTGTATTCTACATCACTTTGGTATACTGTACAACACCCCACTACACTCTATTTATTGTACAACAGTCCCCCAATTTCTGACACTTTAGTCAACTGTATGCTACACCACTCCACTATACTGCACTCCACGCACTATAGTCTACAACACACAACTCCACTCTATTACACTTTACTCCACTCTACAGCACCCCGCTCAAGTGTACTCCACTATACTCCATTTTATCCCACTCTACGCCACTATACTATAGTCCCCACACGCCGCTCCACTGTTCGACACTGTACTCCACTGTATGCAACTCCCCTCTACAACACTGTACTACACTCTATGCTGCTCTACTCCACGCTATGCCCATCCACTCTACGCCACCGTACTACACTGTATGACACTCGATGACACACCACTTAACTTCTCTGTGATACGCCACTCCACTATATGACACAGCACTCCACCCTACAACACTCTCCTTCACTTTACTCGACGACATTCCACTTGACGATACTCCACTCTATGACACTTTACTTCAACCTACCCCACTGTAAGACACTCTTCTCCACTCTATGACAGTCTATGACACCCTACTCTACTGTTCGACATGCCATTCCACTGTACAACTCGCTGCTCCAGTCTACAATACTTGACATCACTATATGAGACTTCATGCCACTACACTATATAACACTTTACTACACTGCACGATACGCTACTATACTTTAATACACTCTATTCCAATCTACAATACTCCACTCTATGACAGACTTTACAACACTCTCCTTCACTGTACTGTACGACACTTCACATAATTCTCCACTTGCGACACTGGAGTCTACGATTTGAAACACATTTTTATTAAAAATTAATGAAAACAATTGAAATTCAATGAAAAAAACAAAGGTTAAATCTTAGTCATAGTTAGGAAAACTTATTTTCCTTAAACAAACCAAGTTTAAACTATAGTAACTTTAAAAATTCTAAAGTTATAGGTATAACTTTCATTTATAATTTAGCCACCACCTTCAAATTATTATAAGTGGCAGGCCTACTTACACACTCTTTTCAGCTCACTAACCAGACAACACGAACTAGAACTCGCCACTCTACCATGCACTGTGTCTTCACAAATAATGATACTCCACTGTACAACACTACGTGTTCTCACAAATGATACTCCACTGTACAACACTACACTGTACGAGACTCTCCGCCACTCTACTGCACGACAGTACACTCAACAACACTGGACTATACGACACTCTACTCCACTGAACTCCATTCTATGCCACTACCTCATTCTACTCAATGACACTCCACCACACTCCATTTCATGACACTCCAGTCGAGAACATTTCACTGTGCAACACTCTGATCAACTGTTCGACACGCCACTACACTGTACGACACGCCGCTCCACACCAGTCCACTGTATAACACTTTACTCTACTGTATGCTATGCCACTCCACTCTTTTCCACTCTACAATACTTCACTGTACGACACTAGACTCCACCACTCTCTCCTTCATTGTACTGTCCTACACTCCACTTTACAACACTCCTATCAAAGACACGTCACACTGCGATTTGAAACATTTTTATTATAAAATAAAAAGCATTAATTTACAATGAAAAAACACAAAGGTTAAGGATAATTTATAGTTAGAACTACCTTATGAATTCTTTCTATACAAACCCAATTTAGAAATACACAAACATTAAAATTTGCAAAGTTAAAATTATAACTTACGCGCCACTTTCAAATTACTATGTTGCGCACCTCCGAACACAGTCTTGTCACCTCACTCGCCACACTACATTAACTACAACTCATGCCTTCTCCATGCACTGTTTATAGCCTTGCATGCAAATATGAGGACCCCCTGCTACTAATATTTGTTCCCAGGGCAGGGGAAATACAATTGTTCAAGAAAAATTCCTAGGCAATCAATGATCTATATAATGTGTGAAAACATTATTATCACATACTAAGAGAGAACTCAGTGTCCAACAAATATCATTAAATTTTTATTCGTACAAACTGACTTTAAAACCAAAATGTGTTCTGTTTTTCTTTTTTGGATAAACATATTCAATAAGATCACATCACATTAAAAACGACAAATTTAACAAATTGATTTATGCAATACATCGAACAACAGACAACACTTTCTACCTTAATGATATGGTCCATAAATCTAATCCTGTTCATTATTATCAATGGGTTAAATGAAAAAAAATATGTCAAGACAATGGTCAGTTAAAAAATGCAAATGGAAAAAAAATAGAAATGAGACCAAACAAAATGGTGGCTTTAATACAATGATGGCTCTTCAAACAATCTACGCGCGTTTCGGGTTACCTTATGAAATTTAATAAGTGCTAACTTTAGATTAGGAGTAGATGGATATTTGCTCTTTACACTGAAATGAATTGTAATGTAAAATCCTCTTTCATGGTAAAGTTATAGGATTTTAAGTTAGAATTCTGAAAATGTAACTTTTAGAAAGTTCGTTTTTTTTTTGTCCCAAACATTTGTGCCTTCTGCCAGTGTGCTGGGTCACACGACTGTCAATTGCTCTGCTGTTGGAGTTTGTGTTTTGCTTCCAGACAGTAACACAAAGGGGGCTTAGGTGTGGACAGGATGGGCCATTCTGGCAGGAGGGCTGTACCCAACCCCATTTATACTTTGAAGAAAACTCACACACACACACACACACACCAGGACTGCCTTCCCTTTTATCACCCACAGACAGTTTAGAGCCTTTCCAGAACCAGATATGGGGGTAGTGGAAAGAATGCCCCCAAACAAAGGGTGGCCTCGAGAAAATTATTGCACCTTCAAACCACTCTTCAGAACACTCTTGGACCTGTGGACATTACAGAAGAAGTATTGCCCTGCTGCACTAGCTAACCCGAGTGACTCCAAGGGTAGGTTGGCTGACCTCCTGTTTGACCTTCAGGGTTATAACAAGCTCCACAGGCCTCCCTGCAACTACCCAGGTGACCTGCTGCAACAGGACATACCTGAACCCTGCTGGCTTATGCTGGAGTAAGTTCCTTATCCCTGAGAAGCGCCCCCCAGATTGCTATATTTACTTAAACCTTCAAAATTGAATATCTCTGGCTCTGATGAATGGATTTTTGTCATTCTGGTATCATTTTATCTATTACAATTTACTCTATCTTTCTAAATTGGTTCGGGATTTTTCTTGTGTGGTGTTTTTACTTTATTACTGTATGTGTGCTGCATAAACACTTTGTAAATTGCCTCTAAGTTAAGCCTGACTGCTTTGTGCTTAGCTACCACAGGATTAAGCACAGGCTGATTTAGTGACTTCTGTGGCTCACCCTGACAAGGGTTGTGGTTGCTGCCTGAGTGGGCTTCCACCACCCCTCAACCAATAACACAATTTCTTAAATAAGGCTAAAGAAGCAGAAAGACCTGCTTCATGGCCCCACTAGTTGCAGCAGTGCAAGAGAGCCTATGTCCTCCTCATCTTCTATGAGACCCCTTGACCCTACGTCATGTTATTGGCACTGCAGATCGACATCAAAGGGTTTGAAATTGAGGCATTGTGATGCTAGGTTCTCGACGCCAAAGCAGCTGAAGGCCCCTAACTCTACACTGAACTACTATTCACCAATCAAAGCCTCGGAGTCTAGGAGAGGGTTACCCTTAGCACCTTCGACATGGAGGTGCCACACTGACTTATAGTGGAAAAGTGAGAGCCTGTAGGTGTATCCTAAATGTTCCTCTTTCCCCAACACCTTAACTCTCTATATTATGGTGGGCAATGACGCTCGACTGCCAGTGGGTCAAGAGGGTCCTATCATCTAAAGGTGGCATTGCCATCAACGGACAAGTTACTTACCTTCGGTAATACATTATCTGGTTGAAACAATATCTAGCTGCAGATTATTTACCTTTGAATTTCCCAGGTATCAGACTGGATCCGGAAACTTTTGCATGAGCAGTACCCCCGCGCGCTGTCAGGTGGCTCCGTTCAGCTCCGCGTGACGTTGCCGGCGTCGGTTGTGATGTCACGGTCGCCAATTTAGGCGCCACCCAGGCATGCGGACGTCAGTTCCTTTTCACATTTTCCACGCCAGAAGCGCAGAGCCATGAAGTGAAAACTGACTTGTGTGTGTCACAACTAGGGCCCTGCAAAGGGAGCAACCCTAGCCCTATAAATGAGTCAGCAGTGCGGGGAGGCATGGGTGGGTCTGTAAGGAAATGACAGCTATATATTTTCTCTACCAGATAATGCGTTACTGAAGGTAAGTAACGTGTTCATCTGATAGAGACTTTTAGCTGCAGATTCCTTACCTTTGAATAGATACCCAAGCTATACCATCCTGTCGGTGGGCTGCGGACAGATTTGTTAGACTAAAAAGTCTGACTGTCCAGGCAGTAGTGCTTGGCAAACGTGTGCAGAGACACCCACGTTGCTGCCTGGCAGATATCCAGAACTGGAACACCACGAGTCAATGTCATGGTCGCAGCCTTCCCCAAGGTGGAATGAGCTTGTAAGCCCTCAGGGGGCTGCTTCCTAGCCAGGGCGTTGCAGATTTTAATGCAGATAACGACCCAGCACAAAATGGTTCATTTCTGCTCTGCCCTACCTTTTTTAGTTCCCACTTAACCCACAAAAAGTTGGTCGTCCACCAAGAACTTTTTTGTACAGTCAAGGTAGAACGACAATACTCTTTTTGAGTCCAGACAGTGGAGACGCTCCTTCCTCTTCCTTAGAGGGATGAGATGGAGTAAGAAAGGTGGGCAGCGTGACCGATTGACCCAAATGGAAAGGGGTCACCATCTTTGGAAGGAAGCACCACCTTATCCAAGAATGTCATCAGATACGGATCCTTGGATGACAAAACCTGCAATTCACTTCACCCTCCGGGCAGATGTTATCACCACTAGAAAAGCCGTCTTGATGGTAAACAGCCGGAGGGGACAGCGGTGTAAAGGCTCTAAAGGAGCATACATGAGATATGTGAGGACCAAATTGAGAACCCATTTTGGCATGGTAAAGGCTGTAGGTGGAAACATATGTACAAGCCCTTTTAAGAACCTATTTGCAATAGAGGATTTGAACAAAGAGGGTTGGTCCAGCAACCGCAAGAAAGCAGACAGAGCAGAAAGATAACTCTTGAGTCCCCAAAGCAGAGCCCTGCTGGGCAACGGTAAGAATAAAATGAAGAATATTAGAGAAGCAGAAAGAGGGTCAATAGATCTACCTGTACAATATTTTACACATTTTTGCCAACAGCAGGCTTATACCGTCTTAGTGGAGGGCCGCCTGGCTGCCAAAAAAACATTACATACTTCGGGAGGAAGGTCTAAAGCTATCAACTGTCGCCGATCAATGTCCACGCAAGGAGACAGAGTTGACAGGTTTGGGTGCTGCGACAGAAGATCCTCCTGAAGGGGCAGCCTGAACGCAGGATCGATGCACATTCCAAAAAGCTATGGATACCAGACTCTCCGTGCCCAGTCCGGAGTCATAAGAATGACTTGGGCCCAGTCGTTCTTGATCTTCTTGAGAACTCTGGGCAGAAGTGGTATGGGCAGAAAGGCGTACAGGAAGCCTGGGCTCCACTTGTGACAAAAAGCGTCGCCGAGTTATAGATGCCTTGAAAACTCCAGCGCACAAAAATGCAGGCATTGCGCGTCCTCTTCGGAGGCGAACAGATCTAACCAAGGCTTTCCCCACTGCTAAAACAGACCTTTGCTACCTACGACTGGAGACATCATTCGTGATCCACTAGGCATCGACAGCCAAGTTCGTCCGCCCTGGCGTTCAGAGAACCTGCCAGATGTTGAACCACCAGGGTTAAGCCCTGCTGTTCCAGCCATGTCCAGAGACGCAGGGCCTCTCAACAAAGGGTCCACTGCCCTACCCTGCCCTGCTTGTTGCAGGACCACATGGTGGTGGTGTTGTCCGTGAACACCTGCACTAACTTCCCATTGACAGAGGGAAGAAATGCTTTCAATGCTATCCGGATCGCCCAAAGCTCCAACAAATTGATGTGGAGCCCCGACTCTGCCAGAGACCAGTGCCCCCTGATATCTACCTCTCCCAGATGGCCGGCCGCTCCATCCCAGGAGTAACGCATCGGTCACAACTGTGAGATCTGGTTGGGGAACGAGAGGAGTTTGCCTCTGACCCAATCACGGTTTGTCAACCACCACTGCAGGTCTTTTGCAATTCCCGCCGAGATCTGGACCACATTGGAGAGATTCCCCTGATGTTGCGCCCACTGGAACTTCAGAGCCCACATTCACTATCTGGTGTAATTTACCAACAGGATGCAGGAAGCCATGTTCCCGGCAGCCTCAGAGTCATTCTCACCGAAATCCAGGATAGAGGCTCAAATATTGGTATCATAACCTGAATATCCTGGACTCGCTGCTCGGGAGGACAAGCCCAAAACTGCACTGTGTCCAGAACAGCTCAGATGAAAGGGATCATCTGAGATAGAGTCAGGTGTGACTTTGGCATGTTTATAGTGAACCCCAGCGAATGCAGGAGGTCCGCCGCAGTCTGGAGGTGGGAGGCGACAGCCTGGGGCGAAGACGCCTTCAACAGCCAGTCGTCGAGGTATGGGAAGACTGACACCCCTAACCCGTGCAGATGAGCTGCAACCACCGCCATCACCTGGGTGAACACCCGAGGGGCGCTGGTAAGGCCAAATGGTTCTGTGAATTGAAAGTGCGCGTGGCCTACCTTGAACCGCAGCTAACGCCTGTGGGCAGGCAGGATGGGGATGTGAAAATACGCTTGCTGCAAGTCCAGCCCTACCAGCCAGTCTCCTTGGACTAGGGCAGACCAGACCTAAGCCAACATGAGCATCTTAAATTTCTCCTTTTTGAGGAAGAGATTGACAGTGCGAAGGTCCAGAATGGGCCGTAGACCTTTGTTTCTTTTCGGTTTCAGAAAGTAGCTGGAGTAACAACCACAGCCTACTTCTGAAATTTGAACCTTTTCTATAGCTCTCTTGGCCAGGAGAGCGGCAACTTCCTCTTGGAGTAAAACTATAAGATCCTCAGCCAGCCGTTCTTGAGCTGGCGGTAAAGGAGGAGGAAAAGAAAAGGAAGAGAACAGCCATCCTGAATAATCTGCAAGACCCATTTGTCCGATGTTATGGACCTCCAGTGGAGAAGATGGTGTTGAATTCTCCCTCCAACTAGAGTGGCGTGGTCTTGCAGAACCAAATTAGGAATGCTTGGAGGCTGCAGCTGCCAGGGGCTGGGTGGCAGACAACTTCTGGCTACCATTCCCACAAGGTCAGAATGAACCTCGTCCACATCCACACACAACTTGAAGAGTCTGTGCAGGATGGTGGCTGGGATATGGCGGACGTGGGGCGACAAGCTACATTGGCCACGAGGTGTAGCCGAGAGGCCCAAGAATCTGGCGGTAGCATGAGATTCTTTGAAGCTCTCCAAAGCTGAGTCCGCTTTCTCACCAAAAAGACAAGTCCCATCAAAGGGCATGTCCAAGAGGTTAGCCTGGACATCACCCAAGAAGCCAGATATTCTCAGCCAGGTGTGGCGCCGTAAGGCCACCATCGACGAAACCGCTCTCCCCAGAGCCAATCGTATCCAAGCCACACTTAATGGTGAACTTTGCTGCATCTCTCCCATCTTTCACTGCCTGGGAGAGCATAGCCAGGGCCTTCTTCGGGACAGGTGGCAGCACAAGGGCAACCGTTTCCCAAAGGATGTGCGAGAAACAGCCCAATAAGCATGCTGTGTTCACCGATCACAATGCCAGGCTGTTGGAAGAAAACAGTGTCTTCCCAAGTTCATCCAGCCTCTTGGATTCCCTATTCGAAGGAGCGTAAGGGAACACGCCATGGGACTTTGAAGCCTGAACCGCCAAGCTCTCAGGGGTGGGGTGTTGGCTGAGAAAACATGGATTGCCCAGTGCAGGGCAATAGCGGCATGCTATTGTCCTGTTCACAGAAGCCCCTGTGCTAGGCTTGGACCGTGTGCCTAAAAGGACATCTGTCAGTGCTTCGTTAAAGGGCAAAAGGGGTTCGGACGAGTAAGCCCCAGCCTGAAGCACTTTGGTCAAGAGATTAGTCTTGACCTGCACTGAGGGTAGCTCCAGGTCAAGGACTTCTGTTGCCCTTCTCACTACCATGGCTTAAGAAGCCCCCCTCCTCCGTAGCCACACTAGGTGGAGAGAGCATGCCAGTTTCTAGAGATGTGTCCAGTCCACTGGCTTCTCCAAGGTCCTCATAACCGTCCAACTGTTCACAAGGGGCCAACTGGTGTTCCAAAGGGTCCAGGAACCCCTCCCAATCCTTATCCATGCCTGCAACCTCTTCAAAATGGACAGGGAACAATGTAGAACCTCTGGGCTCCGTCGCACCGGAGTCGACGTTGACCACGTCGATCCAACTCCGAGTCGTTGGGTATCAGAATGGGACTGGCGGTAGGTGCCGGCATCACTGGAGGCATTGATTTCGGGTCTGGTGCCAGGGAAGGTCGTGTTGGAACGACCGACGCGACGCGACCCGGACCCAGATCTATGAGACCCCCCACCGGCAGCAGGGCCAGAGCCATCGGCGTGCAACCAGGTGGGACCTCTTAAGACCCCACAGGGTCTAAAGGTGCACCGGAGGGGTCGGCCCGTTCA
The DNA here is from genome assembly GCA_963921515.1 of Calotriton arnoldi. Lineage (NCBI taxonomy): Eukaryota > Metazoa > Chordata > Amphibia > Caudata > Salamandridae > Calotriton > Calotriton arnoldi. The sequence continues at coordinate 1,238,924 of CAWUFW010003170.1, read as the reverse complement.
AATTCATAGCGCATGGCCTTGTAAAAGTCTTCAATCTGAGCAGGGGTCAATCCGGCTCCAAGAAATGGGGGGGGAGTGGGAGCGCAGAGTTGAGCCCAGCAACGATTCTGTGGAACCGTACCTAGAACGTCGATGCTCCTTACCGGTCTCGTCGATGGACAACAGACTAGGTGACGTCGTAGTCCATTTGGACTTCTTCTTCCTCTGATGCCTTATCCCAATTGTCCCGAGGACCTCGAGTGTGAAGAAGAGGGCTTGGGGCTCCTGGAGTAGTCCCACGACCTTCTCTTCCTCGATCGGGACCGGGATATCCGAGGAGTCTGAGCACTACTTCGAACCGTGGTCGCGCTCGAGACACCACAAGCAGACGAGATGGGGGCTGGTTACCAACATGGCACAGTGACAGGCGCCACACGACTTGAACCTTGTACATCTAGAGGTCATCCCTCGACACAAGAAAAAACCTTTTGACAAAAAGAGATAGAGGGGTAGCTCTTCTCCGGATCAGCGCTTTACTGGCACGGAAAGAAAAGAACTGACGTCCATGCGACTGGGTGGCACCTATATAGGTGACCACGACATACCAACCGCCGACGGCGACTTCAAGCGAGCCCGAACGGAGCCACTCGCCGGCATGCAGGGATACTGCTCATGCAAAAGTTTCTGTATCCAGTCTGACACCTGGAAAATTCAAAGGTATGGAATCTGCAGCTAGAAGTTCTATCAGATTTGAATTTCCCAGCATTCTATTGACAGTGCTAGCATTTCCAGTGACCCAGCCTCCTCTCCTCCCACCCCACACCTAGGTCTTTAATGGACAAGTCCATAAGCACTGAAGCTATGTGGGTGGAGAAGAACACAAGCTTTACAAGATGGAAAGGAAGGAGCTTTGTTCTCGGGAAAAAGAAGTCAGAAAAGCAGACGCAGATCTAGGGCACTGGATCCCCAGGACTCTTCTTAACCAAGCAAAGTATCTTCATCCGTTTCCTCTATTTTAAAGCAAGACATGAACACTCACTTGGCAAGGACCCCAGATTTTAGATGGGGTTCCACAAAGTGATGAATAAGTTGGCTGAAAGTCTCAATATTTTAGGATCCCTTCCTGTATTTGAGATCTCTATATTTGAATTACTACTTCAAGCGAGTCTTTCAATTGTCTCTTCTGGGACTTAATCCATATTTTTGTGATGTCATCATCCATAAAACTAATGGAGAGGAAAAAAAAGATGTCCGCAGTTGGACACCTTTCTTTTTCTAAGAAACTCCACCTCTTGCTTGCTTGGTGGTCTCAGCAGTCTGAAAATGCGACGACAATCTCTTCTCAACTTCAATGGATTTTCTGGGAAAAGACAGCAAGAAGATGGACTTAGTTAAAAGAAAGTCTGCCAGCTAAGTCCACTGTACTACTACAGGGATAGAAAAGGGACTTTTGGAACTCTTTAAACAGCTTAATTGATCTACTGCCCAGAGAGAATAGGATGGACTTCAAGGATATTCTGAAGAAAGACATGATAGATTTCTGACTAATCCATCAATGTTGCAATAAACTCTGCAGATGTGGCAGCACCATACATTTATTGTGGTATTTCTATGAGATGTGCCTCATGGCTCTAACACAGCACAAACTCCCAATTAACCTCAGCAAAAAATATTGGATTGCCTTTTCAGCCTGTTTTTTGTTTCTTACCCATGCAATGAGGAAATCTAGTGAACAAGAAAAGTAGCTGAAACCTTGAAATCTGTGCACCTTGAAAAAGGCAAGATATTCCTGACGGGGCAGTTCAAAGGGTATCGGAGGTCACTATCACTCCAATATCTCTCACCAGAAAAGGCAGCTACAACATCAAGAAAAGCACAGCAGAAGCCCCCACAAAGGCAGTATTTTCAAAGACAGAAAACACAGAGGGGCAAGGATTCTCACTAACATTTCTCAGGCACGGATAAAGCTCCCCCGCCAAGCAATGATTCCCTCGCCCCCGATATCCACACAACACCCTGGTGGAGGAAACACGTTCTACTCCTGATAATTCGGCGCTAGGTATTGTTAAGAATGGATTTACAATCCATTTACATTGTCTTCACTAACCAATCCACTAAGAGTGTTGAGCCATATTTTTCTCCACAGTTTAGTGCAAAAAGGACAACCTCTTAATAAGACTGCATGGAAGGAGTGCCAAAACTCCAAAAGACATTTACTCCCAATTCTTTTGGCAAATGACAAGAGACAGAGCGTACTTTATCATCCTGTCCTAGAATTAATTTTAGCAACAAATGGGTGAAGAGTGAGAAATTCTTGAGACTAATTCTCATTGGATCTTCCCTCCGCTCCATCAAGGAAACATGTCTACTGACTTAAAGAATGCTTATTTTCACAACCCGATATTCACATAGCACATGAAATTCCAGAAGGTTACAGATAAGGGGCCCCCACTATCAATTCCAAGTTCTTCCTCTTGGCTTATAGCCATTCCCAGCTGTCCTTTTCAAGTGCACTGCTGCGGTGGCAGGAGAATGAGGAAAAACTGCATCTTAATCTATCTGCATTTTGGATGACTAGCTGATGAAAGTTATCTTAGCGCCGAAACGTCAACAAGACCTACAGTCAACACTGTATCTTGACCTCCTCAAATCAAACAATTGTAACTATGGCATTGATGGAAGAACTGGGAGCACATATGAGGAGGTTCTCTCTCTGATTTATTTAAAAGGTCTCCAGGACAAAAGCTTTACTATATCAATACAATGGAGCTGAACACAGTTCACCACCTAGCCATATAACCCATCTTCTTCTATTTGATAACTAAATCGGCAGGCAGGACAATATAACTAACAGCTTAGAGTACTGTCAAGTGAACCACAGATAAATTGGTATAGGCCTTGAGCCAACCATGTTATCGGTACCACTTGGGGGGATGGGTTCTAATATGATTTATTGGCAAGGTATGGACGCCTAGAGAGGGAACATATGTGATAGCAAGCCATAACTCTTTGCCTTTTGTGTGCTACCACTCCACTTCCAAGATACCTTGATGTAAATGGACATTTTTTCATACTTTTTATTATTTTGAATTTTATTATAAAAATTACAATTACAGTAAATGTGATTATATACATTGATAATAATTATAATAGTAATTATGATTATATGAAGTACACCAAGTAAAATTTATAAATGTTTTAATTAATTTCTTTTTCCAGAGCTGGTGGTGAATGACCATGCAGCATCATGAAGAAGATTGAAACAAGCACATCCTGTCCCTCTGATCCCCAGGGTATAATTCATTTATGGTCAAATGTCCAACATGGAGTTATGCTGACAAGCCTGCAGGACTACTCATCATGGAAAACTTTGTTAGAGACAGCTCAAGTAAGGAATCACATTCCACTGTTAAGACATTGAGAAAAATGTGGAAAGCAACACGGTTCCCCAAGTATTCTACCACAGGAAGTGCAGAAGCCTGTTTATTAGAAAGAATGATTAACAGACTATTAAGCGAAAAGCTGACGCAAGTGTCGATGATGCTGGAACAAGGTAGTGCACGAGTAAACGCTTTAACAGAAGAACATCATTAAAGTCAAACGTGTATGCTAAAGAATGTATATTTTGTGAAAAGATAAAATGCTGCAATGGAACATCAACGCGTGAGAAATTAATCAAGGCACGGAGCTCAGAGGTGACAAAAGGCTTCGAGAGTGTGCTACCATTAATTGTGATTCAAAGTTCTTAGCAGTTTGTGGTAGGGATATAGTGGCTGCAGAAGCCCATTATCATGCATCTTGTTATAGGAACTATACAAGGGTTAAAGCAAAGGAGGAAGAAAAAGCATCTAGCATTCAAACAGACGATCACTACAAAAATATGAGAGAAGCATATGATGAACTATTTCAATAGATTAGAACTGTGATTATTCCTAACAAAGAGGTAATAAATGTGACGACTCGCAGTAAAAGGCTTGAAACCCTCATGACATGCGGAGGAATACAGGAAATAGACAAATCAACCAAGAAGCATATTAGAAGAAAACTGGACTCCGAGTTCAGTGATAGCCTCCACATATTCCCAGACAACCAAGGAAAATTATTGACCCAACCTGATGGTGTCATGCTACAGGACGTTGTAAGAGAAAACCAGAGTTTGAAAAGATAATTATCAGTTTTAAAGGTTAAGGCATAATACATGAACAAGATCATTGATCAAACATCATCGCTCATAAGAACAATGATTAAAACAAACTAGACATCAACACCATGGCCATAGCATCCATCAGACGTTGATAAAGATTCATTTACAGTGCCTGATTACCTTAAACGGTTCCTATTGGACTTCTGACTGGAGATCCAGAAAACACAAAGCCATCCAAAAGGTTTGCCTTACTTATGCAATCAGTCAGTCAGGACATTATATTTGCAGTGCCAAATGGTCAGCAGAAACCCCCCAAGCAATTATTGCTACCATACGATTGTGTTTATATTCACTCATGATATACATTGCCTAAGTAAGATGTAACAACTATTATTATTTGAAATTGTAAGTGAAAATTATGCATATAATCTATATCAATATATGAGCAATACAATGAAGTTTTATTGTTATTATTTTAAGGACTATATTTTTATTATTACAATTAATAATCATAATTATTTTTAAATAATATTGAATTTAACCAATCTGGTGGAATTCGATTTATTTTTCCACATATTATGATGAATTTGTATGCTATTTATCAAAAATATGAAAACCATTATTTTTTTCGGCTATGGTTGCTAATCCAATAATATCAGACACAACACGAAGAGTGATGACTTGCTATCACATATTTTCCATCTCTAGGAATCCATACCTTGCAAAAAAATCGAGTTAGAACCCATCCGCCCGACTGGTACCAATGGCCTAAATTCAGGGTCCTGGCTAGCATCTGTAGGTCTCCTAGGACTCCAAAACTGGAAAGCAGACAAGCTCAGCAGGCATCACTAAGAAGAGCACAAGTGGGTACTACATGGCAATGTTACACAAGTCATCTTTGAGGCCTGGGGAACACCACACAATTTGTTTGCAACCACAAAAACATAAAAAAATTGAACAAATTCACATCCAGTTTTCAAAGCCTCAGTCCACAGGAAATTTCCTTTTCATAGACTGGCTGAGAATATTCACCTATGCATTTTCCTCCTATCCCCTAACTCTCATCAGATGACACAATGCAAGAAAACAACAATCCCAACTACTTTGTGTGGCTGTGACAGTGGTTGTACCTGAACCTTCTACACCCAGTGTTGCAAGCATATGGGAGCTATCTGAGCAGGCTGTGCCTTCTCAGGAGGATGTAGGTCAAGATCTCTCATACTAGCCTGTCACTGTCGTGCTCGACTGCCTTGCTCTTTACTAACAGTGGAATGGCTACCTGAACTGCCAATATAATTGCTTGAGAATCCTAAAATTAAAATGGACTTTAAGTGAAGAATTTATGTATCTGGTGTTTTCAAAACCATGTTGACCCACGAATGTGCCATGAAGAATTGGGCCAGTCACATTTTCTTTTTTTAATAACATTCTGCCTTCAGTTTTTTGACAAAATTCTTTTTATTAAGAATTTTACAGAATAAGACCTTACAATTGGATATTACCCCCTTCATAAACTCCCGTCATCATACAAGTATCTGCTAATAGAAGTTACAGTTCCACGTAATGCAAGAAAGATACAATATCAGTAGTGTCTCTCCAAATTCGGGTGGTAATCCTTGTTGGTAGATATATTAAGCTTCTTGATCTTCTTAGTATATCCTCTTCCCTCCCCCTCCCCAACTGGTTAACCCTCCCTAATTTTAGAAGAAAGAAAAGGGCCCAGAACATTGGGGTGAAGTAAAGAAAAAAACAATAATAACAAAGAAACAAAAAACAAAATGTACAAGTAATAAACCGGTTCTGCTCAGTAACGCCTATTCCTAGCTGTCGAGTCTGATCTCTACTTATTATTTTGGAGAAACCTAGCCTAGCAATGTGGCCACCAAGGGTGTCCTCTTATGTTGGAGGAGGCAGATGTCTAAAATTGGAACAAGTGTAATGCTCTCGTCCTCGGGGAACATGCTGTGAGTGGTAGGCCCCTAGAGAGGAACGACACCAAGGGGCCCCATGCGTATTCAAAATTTTTGTAATCGGCCCTGAATATGTCGGCCATCCTTTCCATAGTTTTTTTAATTTTTTTTATATTTGTTTATTAAACAGCTTGCACATAAAGATCATGCATCACCCCGAACACCGGGGATACTAAGCCCTGTATACAATAACTTAATGCAAGCCGATTTTTCCTTAGTGTTACAGCTTAAAGCAAACATGGAGCCCCAACTAACAACCCTTCACCCAACCCCCCCCCCAAAACCCCGGCATGGTTGCATAGAATTATTACATCTTCTGACAGTACATTGTTAATATGACAATACTTCCCATCAAGCCTAATAGTCCTATCGCACCTAATAGCTCAGTACGTACACTGCCTCACTGCAAGTCTGGGTTCCCAAGAAGATACCCCGTCAAGGGGGCCCAAAAGTCCTTGGGTCGTGAGGCCTCAGGTAGCTCTTCAGCATACATGCCCAACTGATCCCTGCAATATAACAAATCACGAATCCACTTCTGCACAGTCGGAACAGCTTTTGCACCCCAACACTGTGCCACGGCCCGTTTGGCAAACAGGGTAGATATAGCTACTAGCCGTCTATTACAGGGCTTGAGCTTCTGCACCCATCCCAACAGACACACTTCCGGTACACACTCAACAGTTTCCAGGACTACAGCCGTAAGTATGCGCATAACCTTCACCCAGAAGTTGTATACACCCATGCAGCTCCAGGCAAGATGCATAAAATCCGCATCCTCCTGTCCACAGCGCACACAGCATGCATTGTCCCGCAACCCAAACCTTCGCAACTGCAACGGTGTATAGTAAAGCTGGTGTATGTATTTGAAATGAATTATGCGAAGATTACAGTTCGCCGTCAAGCGCCCAGTTAACGTACAAAACTTCCAGGAGTCTATCGAGAACGCGTCGCCCAAGATTGTCTTCCATTTATTATAGGAAGGTGAATCGGTAAGATCGGTTTCTCTTAGGGATGCATTGTATAATTTGGTAATAAGACCACTGCGTTCTGCACTCGCCAGCACCGCCCGCAGTGCCAGCAGAGTGCGCGGCTCTGTCGGGTATGCTGGGTAAACCGCACAAATTGCCTGTCGCACCCGTACATACGTGAAGCGCAGCATCAGTCCGGCATCGCGTCCGCCCTGGAGATCCGTCAGTGAGCGAAAGCGACCCTGGCTATATAAGTCTCCCAAAAGTTTAATCCCAACACCACTTAGCGCCTTCAGAGCCGCCGGCTCCTGCGCCGCCGATATACCCGGATGCGCAGCGAGGGGGAGCGTTGGGGCATATAAATACTCCAGATCCACCCTTTTGGCCAAGGTTTTCCATGCCCAGGCCGTACAATGCACAGGGCAGATTTCTCCACGTGAACCTCCCGCTCCACCCATCAAGGCTGCAGCAGCCAGAGGCACCGGAAGGACCGAATCCATCCTTTCCATAGTTAACGACTGCCACAGATGTGTGTGCCATTGCGTGAGGGAGGGACCCTCCGGTATTTTTCATGTCGCCGCTATTGTCAACTTGGCTGCTCCCAGGCATATCCTTATCGCTTTTCGCCTGATACTGCAGTTCATCATCCCTAAGCCCCAGTAAAATACACCCTGGAGTATCTGGAATGGGGCAGGCCCAGGATCTCTTTGATTTGCGCCAAAATCTGACCAGAAGGGTCTGATGGATGGGAAGTCCCACCAGATATGTTTTAATTTCGTAGGATAGAGGTACCAGTCGTATAACATTTTATAGTGTGCCTCCCGCATGCCCATGGAGTGATTACATTTAGCAATATCACTCCACAGTTTCTGCCAGTCCCCTTCTGACACTTCTCGTCCCAGGATGGTCTCCCAGAGGCCCATGTGTCTTGATTGAGGTGAGTGCTGTGTTGTGAGGAGAAGGTTATAGAGGAATGTGATGGTGCCTCTAGACGTCCCCGCTAGTTGTACAAATTGCTCAATGGGTGTCCGACTCCTCGTTGCTGCCTCTCTGTCGGTTGTCAAAGCCAAATGTTTCAATTGTAAATAATGAAAGAATTCTGCAGCTGGCAGACTATAATCCGTCTGCAATTTTCAAACGTCAGGATGTCCCTATTATGGAATAAGTCTGCCAGCGTGAGACACCCTCCCTCCCTTCAGGCGTCAAATGGCCCCGACTCCATTCCTGGCGGGAATGCCGGATTGCAGTGAATAGGAGTATACGAGGAGGGGATGGTCATCCATCCTGCCCTCTTTATTTACCCTACCCCAGGTGCTGAGAGTCGTTTTGATGGGGGTACTCAGATAGGAATTGGGGGGGCGGTGTTCTTTCGGTTTCCACAAGACATCCCATATGACACACCCCACAATCGCCCAGTCCATGCGTAACCAATGTTTATCTGATTCTCTCAGGGACCACTCAGTAATAACCCTCAGCTGTGCTGCCTGATAGTAAAGATGAAAGTCTGGTAATGCCAATCCCCCCTCCCGCTTTGGGCTTCGTAGTAATCTCTGCGAAAGTCGCGCCCTACCCTTTCCAAAGAAATCTGAGACAGATGGATCCAATAGTTGAGAAGAATTCCCGGTTGACCTCTATAGGGAGTGCTTGAAACAAGTAGAGAAACTTCGGCAGCACTGTCATTTTGAGTGCATGTAGTCTCCCCAGCCATGAGAGATACATCGGAGACCACCTTTTAAGATCTCCTCTCAGCTGCTGCACTCCCAGGGGGAAGGCGAGGGGGAGAGGGGGTGTGGGGGGGGGAGGGGGAGTTCTTCTGATATAACGCCGATAGTTTAGGCGTGATTTTAATTCCTAGGTAGGTGATCTCCTTTTGAGCCACCTGAAATGCAGTGTCCCCTACTAGTCTGTTCATTTCTGCTGTTGGCATGATTACGTTCAACAGATAAGATTTGGTGAGGTTTATGCGTAGACTTTGCTAATGCTTCAAAGTTCTGGAGTTCGGACTGTAAGGTTTTTAATTGAACTCCGGAGGGACGTTAGGGTTAGTAAAACATCATCGGCAAATAATGACATTTTGTGTTCCGTCTCCCCGAAGAGAATGCCTTTAATCTCCGGTGTGGATCATATTCGCGCCGCTAGGGGTTCTATACTGAGGGCAAAAAGAAGCGGGGAGAGGGGGCACCCCTGACTTGTACCTCAGCCTATATCGAATGGTCTGGATTGTACTCCATTGATCATTACTCTTGATTGAGGTTTCGCATAGTTGGCTCGGACCATTGCAATAAAGACGTCACAGAAGCCAAACCTTTTCAGAGTGTGGAACATAAAGGACCAGTCCACTCGATCGAACGCCTTTTCGGCATCAAGTCCCAGTAAGACTGCTGGAATCTGCTTCTTAGTGGATTTCGCGATCATATGGAGCACTCTCCTGATATTATCGTGGGTTTGTCGACCCTTAATAAATCCAGATTGATCCGGATGGATCAGATCTGGCAGAAGGTCCTCTAACCGCGTGGCAAGGATTTTTGAATAAATCTTGGCGTCCAAATTGAGGAGCGCTATCGGTCAGTACGAGCTACAGAACTGGGGGTCTTTTCCTGGCTTAGGTATAACCGATACCAGGGCCTCACTCAGAGTACGACACTGCTTGTACCTTCGCTATATGGTTAAAAAGCTGCGTTAGGTGGGGGAGCAGATCGGGACAATAGGTCTTGTAAAACTGAACCGCGAGTCCATCTGGCCCGGGCGCTGTATGCGCTTTGAGGCCTCCTATTGCCTGTCGCACCTCATCTTCTATTATAGGTGCCCCTAGCAGGTCATTCTGTGACGCCAATACCTGGGGGAGTACTGTAGACTGGAGGAAGCATAGCTGTGCCGCCTCCTCAGTCTGTTCCGCTGTATACAGAGATTCGTAAAACGATTTGAATTCCTCTGCCTTCCCTTCATCCATGACTATCTGCTCCCTCTCCCTCCCCACTAACCCTCCTATATATTCCCTTTCCCGTTAAATTCGGAGCTGCCTCGCTAAGTGGGCCCCTACGTTGTTCCCCTGCTCATACTCGGTTTGTTTTAGTTTCAACAGTGTGAACTCCGCTTTATTGGTGTAGATGGCATTTAATTTCCCCTTTAACAATGCTACTTATCTCTGGAGCGCTAGCGTCGGAGATGCTTTGTGCTCCAGCTCACATTTTCTCAATTCTTTTTCCAATTGCCCCCAGTCAGGAGTTCTTCGTGTATTGAGCTGGGACATTAATTGTGTGCATTAACCTCGTATCACAGCTTTAAAGGCGTCCCAATTATTTAGAGGGTTAGTATCTTTGGGGCGGTTTAACTGGAAATATTCTTGTATAGCTCTCCTAAGTTCATCCCTTTGGAGTCTCTCTCACCAGGGGTCTGGGGAAATACCACCTCCCTCTCTTGGGTAGTGGCAAGTACCACTCCAACTGAGCCGATACCGGGGCGTGATCTGGTAGTGCAATCAGATGTATGGGCACCGCTCGAAGCTCAGGGAGAAGGGTTTTACTAATAAAAATATGGTCAGTCTGGAGTAGGATCGTTGGGTATGTGAGTAGAAAGTGTAATCTCAGTCATTAGGATGTATGGCCCTCCATGCGTCTACTAATCCTAAGTCGTGTATTGCGGCTTTTAGGCTTTTCGGGAAGCTACCAGTTGAAGATCTGTGGGGGTGGGTGCGGTCTATGCTGGAGTTCCACGTCAAGTTAAAGTCTCCCATTAAAATGATGTCTCCCTCTGCAAACCGCCCAAGATTTCAAGTAGAGAGAGAGGAAAGGGACTTTGATTGGTGTTTGGAGCATATACGGATACGGAAGTGCACAGTTTCCCTTTGAGACTTCCCTTAACCATTACTCATCAGCCTTCTCTATCTGTCTTGTAGCTTTTTGACTGAAAATTTACATTGGCGTGGAATAGTAGCGCCACCACGTTGTGTTTGGTGGATGCAGAGGATTGGAAAATCTAAGGATATCGCTTATACTTAAATCTTTGATCTTCCACTCGAGATGCGTCTCTTGTATAGCTATGAAATCGAAGTGTGATTCTAGAAGATACTTCCAGATTTTGTGGCGCTTAATTGGGGAGTTAAGTCCCCAGACATTCCATGACAATGGGACAATCATTTCTTTAGTCTAGTGTAGAACATTCTTCGGCCTTCCTCTTTCCTGGTGTCCTCCACTCCTCTCCCCTCCTCCCTCCTTCAGCCAGTCACTTGTACCCTTATTGTAGACCCCTTAGCTAGCCTAAGCATTCGAACCTCCTGGTGCAACTTGATCGAATTGTCTATATTGACTGAGCAGAACAAAAACTGTTTCCCTAACTTCCCCCTCAGAACTGTGTGACCCTCCTGTCCCTCCCCTCAGAACTGGATATCAAAGTTAACATTCTATGAGGCGATTCGGTCAGAAACCGCCACCAACTGGTAGTAACAAAACGAATTCTTGGGCCAGTGTCCATCTCGTGTCAGCTGTACCGGTGTAGTACTCATTGCCTATCGCCCACTGAAAATGTCGGCAGGACCACAGAGATTCCGGAAATCTTCACCTCTTGGTTAGCGTTTCTTGGTTGACCATGGGGGTCTCTGGGAGAGCCATGCACCTTCTCCCTGGGAGCCGACGGGGTCCAGTGTCTGAGAGCCCTCGGACGTTCCCGATTGCTGCCCCTCTTATGGCTGAATCCCCAACACCGTCATTGCCTCTGTTAGATCAGACAGGGTTTATGATATTCAAATACCAGGCCGAAAGGGAATGTCCATCTATATCTGATGCGCTCTTTGTTCAGTTTTTCTGTCACTGGGCGGAACATTTGGCGTCGGGCAAGCGTGGCTTGAGCCAGGTCTTGGTATAAAGCGCAAGTGACCCCTTGAAAGGACACCTTGTCTCTCTTTCTTGCTGCTTGGAGTATGGCTTCTTTGACTTTAAATGAATGAAGTTTCACCAAGACATCCCTTGGTTGCTTTTTCTCTCCCATTAGGGGCCTCCCTACTCTGTGTACTCTTTCCACCTTGACTTTCATCTGCGATTCTCCAATTAATTCTCCAAAAAGACCCACGACAAAGGCTTCCAAGTCAGGGCCCTCGACTCCTTCCTCCAGGTCCTTAATTCGAATGTTTTCCCGTCGCGATCGATTTTCCAAATCTTCATTTTTCAGAATAGTCGTGTGCAGTTGGGACTTTAGTTTGTTGCGTACGGTGTGCCAAGTCTGTTGTTTTTGTTTCGAGGTCTATAGTTCTCACTCCCACTGAGTCGACATCTTGCTGGAGTGTCATCACGCGCCCATTTAATTCTGTCTTGAGAGGCTCCAGGGACGATGTAAGATCAGTCTTGAGCTCCTCTTGCAATTTGCGCTTGAATTCTCGCAGGGAAGCAAGGAGATCATCTTTCGTTAGTGCCATTCCTGTCCTTTTCTCATGCTCCCTTATGTGCTCTTGTCCGTCTCTCTTGGCGAAGTAGCTCGATACCCTGTTAGTCTATGCTTGGGATTTCTTTGGCGGCATCAAGATGTAACTCCTGTCGCGGAGGTTGGGTAAATGCTGATTCGATTTGATGAACCCCACTTTTTGGGGGGGCTCCCTTAGAGCGAACCCTTCCGGTATGACTGACTCTCCACGAGCTGCCTTCTGCACCCTCTGTCGATCCCGTCACTGGTTCTCTCCAGTCTCCCTTTCCTGTTTCTTGTAGCGCGTCCGGGATGCGCTCAGGGGCCTCTCTCTCCGTCTTCCTTTGTTTATCCGGCGTCCCCTGGGAGCCACAGCTTATCTCCCCTAAGTTTCCTGTTCTCCAGGGGATCCCTTCTCTTCCTTCACCCTATTCAGTAGCTCCCCCTGTGATGCTATCAGGACACCATTTTGGGGGCAGGCGGCTAGCTCCAAGTATTGTGGCTGACTGGCTACATCTGGCGTCTTTGACCGACTTTGATGCTGTGTGTGCGATTGGGGCAGCCTAGAGCATACTGACAAGGATCGCTCCAGCCCCTTTCCGGAGCCAAGTTACTTCAACTGTGCAACACTGTCCATACCGCCGCCATGTTTAGGTCAGCCCGCGGTCCCGGTGGCTCTTATTTTCTGCTTGACTGCACCGTTCCCTCTGCCCCAGAGCCGCTCCTCACCTCTTCTACTGGAACTCTGCCGCCCTTCCTTTCATCCCCTATCGACGGGCGGAGCTTCAGGTGAGCTTGCCATAGATGTATCGGGCAGACCGCCCGACAAGCACCCACGCAGCTCCGGCAATTATTTGCGTCCCTTCTTCCTCTCTGCGGCCGTCGATATTTCGGCTGAGCGCACTTGCTTTCCCGGGCCTCCTCTTCTTCCCACGGTGCGGTCTACGCTCTACCTTGGCGCCAGTTCTCCGCGAGGATTCCGGTGCAGATTCAGGGCCGGGCCTCCACGTTGATCTCCGCGATCCGACTGCATCTGGCGGAATCCCCGCGTTTGGACCCTTTCCTCCACGGTCCTGGTCTTTGTCCGTTGGCTCCTACACCAGGTCGCTGGGAAAGCCGTTAATCAGTGCCTCATGCCCCGTCATTCGGGAACGTTGGTGGCGGAGCCTCAGTAGATTACATCCTCTCGGCCATCTTGGCTGGCCACGCCCCCTGCCTTCAGTTTTTATCTTCCTTTATGTTTTTTATTTTAGAAAATGGTAAAATACAGCAATGTTTTCAGACTAATGTACTTTCTGAACCATTTGGCTATTCGGTGCACTTTTTAAGGTTAGAAAAAGGTTACAAAATGTTGCATTCCACTGGAACATTCAGGTTTCTTTTTTATCATTGCTATTTTCATATGAAAACGTATACAATAAAATAATGTTTAGTGAGCCCATACATTTGCAGAGAAAGACTCAGGGAAAATCCAATGACGGATATATGCCAATTTCCCAATGAATTCACAAAACGAGAGGCAACAGAAATGTAAATTTCGTATAAACAGATGGTCATAAGTCTTGAATGTTGATGCAGAACTTTTCTTTAATATATATTTCCAAACAAGCGCAGCCAACGCGTTTCACCTTGAGAAAGGCTTCATCAGGGCTGCAAATACGAAAGAATTACGTGTCATAAATTTGAAATATGTACAGACTAATATGTACAGGCTAGTAGTTAAAAAATGTTTTTTTCTAAAAGCAGGTCAAGTGCACATAGCACTATATTCACATCACAATCTATCACATAAGAAAAAAGGAAAAACCCAGATCCTATTTTCTCAAATCAAAATGAAATAAATATTTAAGCACAATTTCTTCAATCCATAATATTGGAAGAGTTAGATCATTACAAAAAGCTCTTTCTATGCCATGCTAGACAAACTGTCAACTGACACCTGTATAATTGCCTATTCAAGAACTCGAAAAACACCAGAAAGTGCAAAAAACAATGGTATGGATTACGGGCAGAGGAGCGTGAAAAGTAGATCAGTATTAAGCCACATGCACACCCAAGTCTAGTAAAGTGATCTATAAAATTGCAGAAGAAAAACACCCATACAGATTCCCATACAACTGTCCATGCAATGTGAGCTTAAAAAAGACGAAGAGTCCACATGAATAGTGTGCCTCTTACCCAATGAACTGGGCCTCTGTCAAAGCCAGAAAAATTCTAGCAGCACCTTAATCTGTATCGGAGTTATAAAATGCACCTAAAATCAATACAAGTTTATAGAATTATTTAACCCACAGTCTATTCTTTGCTGTGTGTAATCTCAGTCAAAGAATTTCTTAATATTTGAAACTTACATGCAGGTCAAAATTAGTTTTGAATCAAAAGATATTAGTTCAGGGGTCGTAACTTCTAACTCCTGATCTAACCACAGGCGGCGTACGTCCAAATGCGTCATATAGTTCACAAACCAGTGGTTCTTGATTCCACACTGTATTCTGAGTGGAAAAAAGTAAATTAATCACTAGAAAAACGATAAAATAGCACAGTATTGATTTAGTTACTTGAGCTAAAATGGATTCAAAATGTAAGGTGCAAAATGCACCAGGGTGTAAAAAACTCAAAGCTTGCCAGACACAAGGAAAATGAAGGGGATCGAGCCTTTATTTATAAAGACAAAGTGCATTCAAAAGACAAAAATAGATTTGTTCAAAAATGAAGCAAAGAGAGTTAGGATAGCAAAAATAAGTTTTATTTAGAGTAGAGCCCGCATATTACGGTACTAAATTAGACTAGTGCAGCGTATTTTTTGTCGCCTGATAAATGTCATAATCACGATAGACAAAAGCTTTATTTATAAAAACAAAATGCAGTCAAATGGCTAAGTAACTTTGTTTAAAGTGAAGCAAAGAGCATTCAGACAACAAGAATGAGTTTGACCGGGGTGGGGCCAGATCTATACGATAGATTGTGATGTGAATATAGTACTATGTGCACTTGACTTGCTTTTGGAAAAAACTGCATTTTTTAACTACTAGCCTGTACATATTAGTCTGTACATATTTCAAATTTCTGACAAATGTATTTTTTTCGTATTTGCAGCTCTGATGAAGCCTGTCTCAAAGTGAAACGCGTTGGCTGCGCTTGTTTGGAAATATATATTAAAGGAAATTCTGAGTCAACATTCAAGACTTATGACCGTTGGTTTATACTAAATTTACATTTCTGTTGCCTCTCGTTCTGTGTATTTAATGTTTATAATAGATGGTCAATGTGCAGCGGACCATTGAGGAGGGCAACGGTATTGTGTATGAGTTCTTCTGTACACTGTAGTGACTATTTCAGGCAGTGCGGCTCTGAATCCCGGTCCAGTGGAGTGGCAGAATACTGAAATCGGAGGCACAGTCCAGAGGAGTCTGTCAACAGTCATGAAACTTGCCAATAATTCACAACATAGTTGGGTCTGCTCAATTGCGTGCAGGCAACCCACAAAAGCAAAGAAAAAAGAAAAACCCAAATAAAAGGCAACAAGTCAATCGAACAACTGGGTTCTGAGCAAGGTAGCCCTTCAAGAAAGGAGCATCAACAGAGGGGCCCTCAGAAAACTTTGCCTAGAAGTTGCGGGTGCTCTCATGCACCACATGACCTCCAGAACTAGGTTCGGGTCAGGCCAACGCAAGTGGACAGGCACCTTCTGTTATCAAAGATACAAGATGTCATGGGGAAGGTCGAGCAGGCAAAAGCAGCAAAAGCCAAAATGGAGAAGGCTCGAACCCACAGCCACACGGCACAAACCACACACAGCCACATTAAGAAAATCGTTTTAACATATTGCCAATAATAAAGTTCCCATACAAAGGCAGATTGGCGGTTTGGGGGTAGATGGGCTTGCCCAGTCTCCCCCGGGGCTTGTCGGCATGTGGTGCGCTCTGGCAGCGCTCACGGGGACCCATTGTTAATACGGTGGGGTGGGTGGGCACATAGGTTAGATTTTATATGGGGAGGACGGTTGGCAGGTGGCATCTTTTGGCTTTGTCACACCCTAGAGTAGGGAGTTTTTGGTAGGCATGACTCGTGTAGGTAGGCCGAAGAGATTAGCATTTATTTAAAATTGGGCATAGGTTCACTCCTGTGGTAAATAACATGGTAGTAGTAAGTAGAGTTGTGGAGGCGCCAAAGATTTTGCCAGAGGAGTGACGCGAGGATCTGTTGCAGTCAGGAGTGCTGGAACAAGCATGGGTAGGCTTGAAACGCCCAAAGAGTGCTGGTGGGGAGAGTGGGGGCCGCTGTTATGGCATGCTCACGCCAGCATATAAGCGCAAGCAATTTAAACAAAAAAGTGTGGGAGGCCATAGGGGCGCGTGTTGCTTGCCAGGCGGGGTACGGGAGCTCCACTGACGCAGGAGAGCTTGTTTTCTGTTGGAGCCCTGTCTGGTTCAGTGAGATGAGGAGCGCTGCGTATGTCTCAGCTCAGCGGCGTAGGTTTTAGGGAGAGTGGGGGGTACAGGGCAGGGAATGCAGGCGGGACCTGCAGTCCAGGCAGTGTATCGGCAGAGCGCAGAATTTTCAGGAGTCTACCCTCGTGTGCTGCAAAATGTAGAGGAAAGAACCTTAGCAGCACCAGCCAAAATGGCGGCGACTGCAGAGAAAAGACCCGTAGGGTTACAGGCCAAGATGGCAGCGCCCATAATTATAGAGGATTCAATTGTAATATCGGACTCTGAGAGTGACAGGGGGCAGATAGGGTGATATAGAGGTTCATTTTCGACAAGCAGGTGGTGAGGAGGTATTTGTTCAGGGAGAAACCAGGGTTATCAGTGGAGGGATGATAATCCCTAGTTGGGTGAGCCCCATGCTCAATAAGGTCCAGAAGTGGGAGGTAGCGAATTCCTTGGAGGTGGTTGAGGGGAGATTTTTGCAAGGGGAGATAGGTGAGAGTCCTTATTGCAGGCAGCCAGCAGTAGAGAAGGGTGACAAAGGTGAGGTGCATCCCATACATAACTGGGTATGGGGTTCTAGTGAGCTCGACAAGGAGACGAGGACGTCCCAGAGCGAGTGGTTGGGCTACTGGGTGTGATGACTGTGGGCATGGCCTGCCTTATGGAGACAGGCCAGCGAATGTGACCGTGTCCGTCTCGAAATGTATCCTGACACTGTTAGGGGACTTAGATCCTCCTGGGTACCGGGCTGAAGAACCTACGGAGCGACTGTTGTGATCTGATCACTTATGTCCGCACTCGGACACCGTATTGTATCCAGCTCCCTGTCACCAGCTGTCAGTTCTGGATTGTCGACAGTTGACAGCTGGTGACAGGCAGAGCGGCTGTATCTCCTGAGCTCCGCACCACAGCGGAGCCTGTGTTGGTGTAATTTCAATAAAGATCTTCACTTCCATATTGTACTGTTTATCTTTCCCTACAATTTTTGGCGACGAGCACCAACACAAGAACCCACGAAAAAACAGGCTGAGCACCTTACATTGCTATTTAAATCGCAGAAGCCAGTAAAGATTATAATACCAAAATCAAGATTGGCTAGACAAACTTCAAAAGACAGATGCAGAGCGCGAATAATGAGAGTTTTGTTGGATTCTGATTCGACTACAAAGATCAGGTCAGTCAGCGCGCACTAGATTTATCATCCGCACTACATTAGTTTTGCAGATCAACTCTTGTGCACTCTGCAATATCTTCATGACAGCTACTCTTGTCCTCACTTTGGCACGCAAGAGACCTGCTTATAGTCAACTGCGATAGTGCACCTTCGATTCATATTTGTGATCTTGAGGCAGCCTTTGTCAAACCACGGTACGTCCACCGCATTTTACGAAGTGTAATGAGAAAATGCAAATTGATTGTCTTTAGTGTGTCGCCAGCATTTCTCAACTTTTCTCACTTCCTGAGGTGATTTCGACACAGACAGATTGATTCAGCGCAACCTTACTGTTACAAAAATGCTGTTGACAGTTTAACGGCAAAGTAACGTCTTCGCCCAACTGTCAGCTGCTCGGTCCTGCGCGCATGTCATCAGCCAGCTGAAGCATTGTACCACGCTGCTGGGTAACGACGCACGCATGTCTACGTCATTGGCCGCCATCTTACTATTCAACAAAGTCGGCGCTTCAGTTCTTTATTGTGACGCGTTACGCAGCTTGCGTGACGCCATCTTTAACACGGGGTACAACTTATCCGAATCTCTTCAGACGGAAGGAAACTCAAGATCGGAAATGACTCGCAAGAAGGGCAATTCAAGAATCCACAACAGCAAGAGGTACTTTTACCAATGCTCGCTTGCGTTTATGGGCACATCTGTCCTGCTTCGTACACCCCCCTATGCTGCCTCGCGTGTTGTTAGACTTGCTTCTACCTTCAGTTTCACAATGTTAATTTTCGTGTGCTCGTCCACGCTGATGGGCACAGCATAACTGTTACAACGAGCAGTTCCCTTGCAGCCAACCTTGCTTCTAGCACAGCACTTGCTTATCTATCCGTGTGACCAGTGCCTGTTTGAGCAGGTTACCTTGTCTCTCTCTCTTTCCACCCCTTGCCCTCATAAAGCCATTACTGCACAGCCCTTCCATTTGTTTGGCTAGTCCTCCTCCCTCCTCTGTCATGGCGTCTGGGTATTTGTGGAACCTTTCTCCTCCCCAGACATTCCTACCTGCTGGAGGTGAGCCTGTACTCAAATGGGAGGAATGGAGGGAGTATTTCAAGAACTACATATCCACGTTTGATGACGAAGAATTTACTGCTGAAGAAAAAAAATACAAAATGTTGTTGCATTGTTTGGGTGCCGGAGGTATAAAAGTTTATTACAGCATAAATAAGAAAGTTAGAGGGGAGGGGGACGGTAATATATTTGCAAATGCTATTGATGACCTGAATGCTTACTATAAGCCTACTGTCTGTGTAGGTGTGGACAGATACAAGTTTTTCCACAGAAAACAAGGCAAGGAGGAATCAATTGATGATTATGTATCTGCATTGAAAAATTTAGCCATAAATTGTCGTTTTGGGAATTTGCACGACGAATTCATCAGGGCCCAGATTGTCATGCAAGGTTCTAACACCAACATCCAAGACAGCCTGTGGGCCAAGGGTGAATCCCCTCTACAAACCATTATAGACATTGCCAGGAGAGCTGAACTTACTGGTCGCTGCGCTAAAGCGTTTCTCTCTGAGAACAAAGAAAAGAAAGAGGATGGTACTGTGAGTAGGGTGGTTGATTCCAAATCCGTGTCCAAACAGTGCAGGAACAATAGAAGTTACAAACCTGCTGCCAGCAGAATACAAAGCAGCAACAAGAGACGTTGCTACAGGTGTGGTAGCTCATCTCATATAGCTGACGATAAGAAGTGTCCTGCTCGAAGTGTTAAATGCTCCTATTGTGGTATCATAGGGCACTTTCAAAAAGTATGCCATAGAAAATCTGCAAACTCAGTTAAACTGGTCGAGGTTGATGAGGATGCTAACTTCAACACGTCCGACGACAATGAGGTTAACATGTTTGTCCTCAACATAGAAGACAAGTGTGTTTTACAAGTTAATGATGCCCACACCACCAAAACCAAGAAGCCAGTATGCGACATGACCATTGGGGGGTTGACATAAGCATAGTTGCGCACTCCGGTTCCCCCTACACCATTGTCAACAGCAAAGTCTGGTAGGAAAAATTTGTTCCACAGCTAGGGAAACAGTTGGAAAGAGCTGACATCACCATCAAAACATTCACTAGGGATCCCATTGAGGTATGCAGTTTTAGAAAACTAAATTTTGCCTTCAAGGGGAAGAGAGTCCTCAGGTAAACTATACGTATCCTCTGTGGGCCCCTCCGTTTTGGGATGGATGGATCAGGGCAGCCTGGGAATTATACTTGATCCCAGTAAGTCCGATCCAGTCTTGGTCATCCAAAATGATGAGGAATACAGCAAGACTCTGTTAAACAAGTTCCCCAGAGTTTTCAGGGGTGGGATCGGTGCCTTGAATGGGTACAAACACAGAATACGGGTTAAGACTAATGCCATCCCAGTTGTGCATAAAGTAAGAAATTTACCATTTGCAGTAAAAGATGAGGTGAAGACCCAACTGGATAAACTTCTTCAAGATGGTATCATTGAGTGTGTAGAAGCCTCAGAGTGGGTGGCCCCGTTGGTCGTGGCCAAACGGCCCAATGGAAACCTGAGACTATGCGTAGACTTGAGCGACCTTAATGACAACATTGTAATTGAGCAATTCCCCCTCCCTAAAATTAATGAGCTGTTGGCAAGCACTAAAGGAATAAAATGGTTTTCTACCATAGACCTTAAATCCGCTTATCACCAGGTTCCCCTGCATTACGATAGCAAGAACCTAACCACATTCATAACCCCTTATGGGTGCTATCGGTTCACCAGAGTACAATTTGGGTTGGCATCTGCTGCCGCAATGTTTCAGAGATTGATGCACCACATCTTCATGGGAGTCGCAGACATTTTAATGTTTTAGGATGACATCCTCGTGATGGGAAGAACAAGGGAGGAGCATGACATGAAAGTCAACCAGGTTCTTGGGATCCTTGATGCCAAAGGTTTGACGGCTGAGCATAACAAATGCTGGAGGCAGTACGGGTATTGACAGTTTTGCCTCTACCCTTGTTATTATTGCCCCTGTAGCCTCCTCTGTAATAACCTCTGGTAGAGGAGGTCTGGGTGGGACTTTTATAGGACGTGGAGGAGTTATCCGTGGTAAAACCTCTAGAGGCGCCCCTATAAGAGGAGCAACGAAAGGAACTTCTGGGAGTTTGCGATTGCAAAGCTCCCATTGATTTGGCTGTGTCGGTGTCTTTTTTCATCTTTTCTAAAGATGAATCCACACTAGGTCCAAATAAATGTTCTTGGTCAAACGGCTGATTTAATATGGCAGTTTGAACCTCGGGTTTGAACCCTGAAATACGGAGCCATGCATGTCTACGCAAAAGAACACTGGTGTTAACGGCTCGTGAGGCTGTGTCTGCAGCATCCAGAGCACATCGAATGGAGGTATTTGTTATAATCTTGCCTTCCTGGATGAGATCATTGGCTCTTGTTTTGTATTGATCTGGAAGGTGTTGTAGTAGGGTCTCTAGCTCGTCATAGTGTGCCCTATCGTACCTAGCCAGCAACGCCTGTGTGTTGGCAATTCTCCAAATGTTAGCTGCCTGGGACGCTGTTCTTTTACCAGAAGCGTCCAAGAGTTTTGACTCCTTATCAGGAGGTGGAGCATCGCCTGAGGTTTGGGAGTTAGCCCTTTTCCTGGCGTTAGAAACTACTAAAGAATCTAAGGGAAGTTGCCCTTTAATGTAAACAGGGTCAGCTGGGGCAGACTTATATTTCTTTTCTACCCTGGGGTTAATGACTCTAGCCCTTACAGGATCTTTAAAGACTTCAGGAGCGTGTTTGATTACCCCTTTCAACATTGGGAGAATAGGAGTGGACTTTTGAGATGGTGCGAAAGTGTCCATAAGGAAGTCTTCTTCTATAGGGTCTGTGTGTAAATCTACACCGTGGTACTCTGCTGCTCTGTGAATGAGCTGAGTGAACCCTACAGTGTCCTCTGGAGGGGATGGTCTAGATGGGTAGACATCCTGTGGTGTGTCAGGAACATCTGGTGTGCCATAATTGTCCCATGGGTCAGTTGGGATATTAGGAGGGCTAGGTTCTCCTAAAGGTTGATCATCGCCCTCGTACTCAGAAGGGTCCTCATCATCCTGAGGTGGAGGGGATTGTGAGGGTACTGGAGATGGAATAGGAGAGATGTGGTGTGGAGGAGGAGGTGGAGAAGGGATCCTGAAAGGAGAAGTGGCAACGTGTTTTTTCTTGAGAGGGAGTGGAGCTGGTGCAGGTTTGTCCAACTTCCTCTTCCTGGAAGGACTAACTACAAGTCGACCTGTATTTGGGTCTATTTCCAGAGTTTGTTGGGTTGGATCGGGTTGGAAAAGCTCCTCCTCTGAAGTGTGGTGTTTCGGCGCCGATTTTTTCGGGTCCGAATGTTTGTGTGGCACCAATTTTGGAGTTGTCTTATACTCCCTAGGTTTGGAAACGGGAGTCTTTGTCGGTTCCGTTGGGGTCTTTGGAGACGGTTCCGATGATTTTTTCGGCTCCGAAGGTTGAGTTCCAGCGGTTTTCGGAACTGGTTGTTTGCTCGGTTCCGATGGTTTTTTCGGAGCCGAAGGCTCAGTGCCGGTGAGTTTCGGTGCCGAATGCGCCGATGTGGAACCCGGCCTTGGTGCGGGCGTAGACAGTGGTTTGTCTTTTGGTCTTGGTGCCGGGGATGGGGTTTCGGTACCGAGGGTAGGCTGGCTCGAGCCCGAGCGGCCTGAAGGCTTATGTGTCGACTTCTTGGCCGAGCCGGAAGGCGGGGCGTGGGAAGTTTTGTCCCGGTGTGCACCTAGGCCCGAAGGTGAAGGTGTTACCGAAGCCTTTGCCGGAATGGATGGTGGGGAGGGGTCGACGTCAGTACTTACGACCCGTTGCCCAGGAGTGATGTCTTCGACGTCGGAATCGTCGGCTTCGGAGGCGCTGATGAGGCCCTCTTCGAGTTGTTCCTGTTCCGGTACATTGACGCCTTCCTGGAAGATATCGTCTGGTATGGATGTCGACGATCGAGCCATGTTTCTTCGAGCTCGACGATCCCGTATCGTTTTCTTGGAGCGGAAAGAGGCGCAAGCTGGACAGTCTTTGGCCTCGTGCTAAAGGCAGAGGTTACACACCTCGTGAAGATCGGCGTGGGGAAACTTGGATCCACATTGAGGACACTTTTTGAAGGGAGTCCTTTCCATGAGCCAAAAGGCCTGATGGCGCAGCCAGGCCCGAAGGCCTGCGTCGACGACCGGAATCGAAGGATTGGAGTTTGTAGAGATGCGTGTCGAAAAGGAAAACGCGATCGAAAACAATACCGACGAAAGGGTGAAGGATTGCGCGTCGAAAGTTAGAACGGTGGCGACACCGAACTGGAGCGCGAGAAACACATCCGAGCCCGATGGCGGAAAAAAACAATCTGAAGATGGAGTCGATGCCCATGCGCACTATTGTCCAAAGGAGGAGTCACCGATCTCATGACTTCCAAGGACTTATTCCAATACAACAACAAAGTGCAAACATCCGGGCCCAACACCAGATGGCGATCTATGCATAGTGTGTGATCTGCAGCTCATATGCCTCGAACCTTGTGTTCTGCTTTGGAAAATCCGGATGTGGTGCGCCGGAAATTGGAGAAGGAGGTAGGGTGGGTGGGTGGGGACATAAGGTGCGGTTTTATAAGGAGTGGACGGGTGGAAGGCGGCCTCTGTTGGCTTCATCACATCCAGGGGCAGGGCGTTTTTGGTAGGCGTGACTCGGCCCAACCTCCCGCCCCTGATTTGAGGGCTGTTCGGTTATCCCCCTTTATTGTGATTGTTAGAGGTTTTCGTTGGGTAGGTCTGTAAAGTTGTAGTTTGGTGTTGCTGCTGGTAGGCCGGTGTAGTGCTGTTTTGGGCGTGGCGAGAAGACATTTGTTGGATGGGAGGAGGTCAAGAAGGGAGTGTGAGCACAGAGCAGAGGGGTCACAGAAATGGGCAAGGACCAAAGGGATGGAGAGGACAATGTTAACAGCTGGAACTTGCAAGCACGTCAGATGGGACCAGGAAATGTGTCAAAATGTTGGGGTGGGAAGGTTGAATTCTTGGGAGTCAGAGTTTTAGGGTGAGTGGGATTTTTAGGAATTCACAATGCATTAGTGAGGCTGGATACGTTTTGGAAGGCATTTTGCCCAGGTGGTTAATGATACAGTTTCCAGACCTGTTCTATTAAAGGAGGCCTTTTACCCTTAAGATAGATGTGTGAGCATGGTTTTTGTGCGCTATCTCCACCGACGAGCATGCTGAAGTAACTTCTGCCACTCCTCTAATGACCAATGACTACTGCGCCCTGTTAACACACCAGCCTGCCTGGGTCAACTCAGAAACCTGGTCATAAATAGACTCTCAGGCTACGTGTCAGCCAAAACCAGTTACTTCTTGGATTTAGGGGAACCTGGAGTGGCTAAATTTGGAGTATAATACCCCTAGAGAGGTTACAGTAAACAAGACCCTGGGCAGAATTGTGCACAATACACAACAGGTCAATCAGAGTCAGGGGATGGACCATCTGAAAAAAGCAAATTATAACTTAAGGCCAAGGAAATTGCAAGTCATTCTGTTGTATTTTATTCAGCAGGATCAATAACTCATTACTCTTAATGGCTTTAGTCAGATTTATGAGCCAGAGAGGATCGGAGACATCGCCTCTCCCAAAGCGGCTCCAGTATCCATATTGTCTGAGACCCAGTTAAGAGTTAATAAAACAGTTAAATCAAACACCAGCCCGAAGTCTCCACATAGCGAGTCACAAACTGTATCATCCTAAAAAGCGGGGAAAATGGACTGATGGGTCTCACTTCTAGATATATTCCAAGCAAATGTGGATGCCTTTAACTACCACTTTGAAAAAATGCCGACCCAAATGGAACGGTTTAATATGTTTGCAGTCACCAGCAGGGACGCCAAACTAGAGAACCTAACTACTCAAACAAACTGCGCCTCGCATGAACGCAACAAAGATTTGAACTCACGTACGTGCGCCCTCTGAAAGGCAAATTAAGTTCCTTCCCAACCGTACTTTCAGAGATTGCTTCTTAAATAGCTTGAAATCCCTCCAAGCTCAGCAGGTCTGGGACCTGCCGCTCTTTTTGCAGTTTTCAAAAAACAAATCAATAATTGCATACGCCAGTTGTCTTTCCTGGAAGACAAAAACACGCTCGCCAAGAGATCTCATGCTTGGATCACGATAAACAGCTATTGCCAATTCGGCAGGCAACCCTACCTGGACAGCTGCTATTCAAAAGTCACTAAAAACTCAGTTTATGAACTAGTGCTTGGGTGGCCTGCCAACCCAGGACCATGTGGCTGGCAAAGACTACAGATACAACATGCAGATGGGGTCATTAAGCACCAGAATCAATACTTCACGTTACCTGCGTTTGTCCAGCACTCTTCGCAGAGTGTAAACTCCTGTTGCGCCCACATTTTAACCCCCTGAGAGGGCGTTGTTGTAGACAATCTGTCATCAAGTGCTACAACGGGAATCACATAGGCTTAGCACCCAGATAATCAAATTTCTACCTATAGTCGCAAAAATACTTCTGCCCACACCCGAGTAGTTTTTAATGAACAGGCTTTTTGAGACTGGACTTTTATGTTAATACTTGCACTTTTTTCTTCAGCTTTGACACATTGACACTAAGAACAAATGAAGTTTTTAAGCAAATTACGTATTACAATGAAATGTTGTTTTTCTAGAACCCCGTATTTGAAGTGTACGAGTTAACTTGTATTCTCTTTTTAAAACATTGCCTGTGTTGTTTTGCAAAGGTTTTAATTAACTATGCAATAAAATACAGTTGACATTTAGAAAAATGATGGCTTGTCATTTTTAAGGAAGGTGACTTGTAGACTTTGAACCTGGATTGGCTGGGGAGGGAGGAATGAAAGACTGAGATGGAACTGCGAGAGAGAGGAGGGTTTTGGCACAAAGGGAGAAGGGCCCATACAAGGGCACAGCAATGAAGCATTTATGCAGGGATCTGGCAAACGGCGCTCAGAGGGCACTGCATTGAATTGTCTCACGATCTTTGTGGTATAGAAATAGTAACGTGGTTAGTATGTAGAATTTTTATGGGAGTGAGGTGAGGTGGTATACTCGTACACATTCTGGTGCAAGTAACTTAGGGCACAAGACATGAAAACAGCAACCATAAATAATACTAAATCACTGGGTAAGAGGGGCGCTAGAGGGCGCGCACGCAAGATGGCCGCACCAGTGTGAGGCTCCAGCGGCCCGGGAGATATAATCCGTCACCATCCTGCTCCCGCATGCTCTCTGATCTTAAAAGCTACAGAAGTTAAAATCGGAAAGTGCCTGGATATAGCTGGTACGATCTGATGAGAGCTGCGAACGCAGGAATCAGGCAAGCCTTCCCCAGGCCCTGCAGAAGCGTGTGCGCAGGCAACGAGAGTGAAGCCGGGTAGGCGGAGCTGAGGCCTGCAGCTGCTGGAGGGGAAGCCCACCCTGACCTACGAGAGCACCGCGGCGGACAGCGGGACTGGACCTCTGTCCCTGAGGGCCTGGACGCAGCGACGATTGGCGGCTGAGACTGCCGCGGGACCCGATCCCTGTATACACGCAGCGGCTAAGGCACGGCCGCTGGCCATTCAAGTAAGCAAGCGAGGCCTTCCCCAGGCCCCGGGGGGACGGGGCCTATAGAGAGACGTGTGTGCGAGGTGCGAGAGTGGAGCCAAGTGCGCGAGGCCGGTACCAGACGCGGCTGAGCGGGGACACCTACTCTGCCCTGCGAGGGAAGTGTTGTGAACGGTGGGGCCGGGCGCCCCGTCTCTGGAAGTATAGGCGCCGCGGTGACTGGCGGCTGGGGCTACTGCGTGACCTGGCCTTTGAAAACCTGCGGCAGAGAAGACGCAATCGCGGGCCATACATGCAGGAAATCTGGGCCTGCCAACATACATGGCGAGAACGGACTGGACAGTGCCCTCTACTTTATTAGGCTAGCATCCGAGAGCGACTAAATACGGCAATCTGACCAACCGGAACGGAAGGTGAGGAGAGTAGTGAACCACCTCCCTTCCCAATAGCAGCACGAAGAGTCAAGGTCTCTTGGTGGAACTCCACTGCTCATTAGAAGCGGGCGACTTGCGCGGCGTATCGACTGCTGGCGAGGAGCGACCGATGCAGCAGACTCAGACAATCTTACGACTGCCTGGGTGAGTAAGTGCTAAGAGGTGGAATTAACACGAAACAACAGGATAAGATTCCTGGTGCTGCATTGGCCCCCTCTGAACACCTGGAGACGATGTGAGCTTGATAGCTGTGCCAGCTGGATCAGACTCATCAATGAAGGGCCGTGGCAGGCAGTGACTGTGAGCCAACAACTGACATACTGAAAAGCTGATCGAACTACACCAGCAACTTGGACGATACTTTCTGGCACCTACCCGCCACAAGCATACAACGCTAGCAACTTCCAGTCGGCATGTGAACTAATTACCGCAACTAACTAAACATTGCCTCGTGTGTAAACAGCATAGACACTGTATTACTCAGTCAGATAATAAAACTGAGCGCAACAGCTGGGCAGGACAGAAACCAAGCAGGCTAAACTGCCATTTGAGCCCCGGAAAACACCCTGAAGACAAGGTGATAATGAGCAGCAGTCCACTGATCCACCAAACGACGCCCTGCAGCCCGCAGAGGATGACCTAAAAGCGCTCCTCATCACCATGAAGCATAGTCTCACCTCAATAGAGACCAAAATGGACACCATGTGCAACCGGATAGACTTCATGGCCCAAAAACTGGAGAAGCATGATGCACTCATTGGGGAAGCAGAACAACGAATCTCCGATCTAGAAGACACCGCAACAGCCAGGAAGTCACCATTGACACGAATGGACCGTCTGTTAAAAGTCATAGCTGCCAAGAATGAGGATCTTGAAGCGCGCTCTAGGCGCAACAACATACGTATTTTAGGAGTGCCGGAAAGCGCCAACACCGGCAAAATAGAAGAATATGTTGAACAAATGCTCTACAAAGTCTTCGGCACCGACGCATTCTCTGCTCAACTGGTGGTGGAGAGGCACATCGCTCCCTGGGTCCCAAACCGCCTCCGGGAGCACCATCCAGGCCTATAATAGCCAAGCTGCTCAATTACAGGGACCGAGACACAGCACTGCGGATGGCAAGAACAAAACAGCAACTCGTGTATGAGGGACACAATATTGCTTTATACCCTGATTTCAAGCTTGCGGTCCAAGAAGCCAGGAGGAAATTCGCATCGGTCAAGAAGAAACTACTCCAGCCGCAAATAGACTACGCGATGATGTATCCAGCACGGCTTCGAGTCACCTATCAGGGAAAGCAGTAATTCTTCACTAACCCACAACAAGTGGAGGACTTCCTTAAGAAATTAAAGAAGCAACGGTCGAATCGGGAGAGGGAGGACTCTGAAGACCGATCGCCATTGCAGCTGTCAGATAATGATTGACTGAAACTGTATTGGACTAGTCGTGAGTATGAACAGTGAACCGCATGATCGAACATGCCCCTCATGTACCAAGACTAGCTTAAGGTTTTAATATTTGTAAAGCAGGAAGCCGATACAACTAACAGGTGCGCTTGATTGTCTAAATGGGCCTATGCGTTTTAGTGAGCACGTATTCTCGCTCTCCCGGGCACCCTTCTCCCTCTCTCTCTCTGAGGAGATGGGAGCAGGCTGACGCGCCCTCTGATGTTACCCCACAGGGTGATCCCCCGCCTCTATTTCCTTTCCTATAACGCACCTGAGTGATTTAACTTGGTGTCAATCTTGTTCCTTGTTTGTTCGTTTTCCCCCTTCCTTACCCTTTATCTTAGTGGGCCGTATTTTTAGGTCAAGCCTAGCGTTGCAGCGCATGCGCTGCTCGCTCTGCGAGGCATGCTGTATTAGGGTATGTTTTAGAAGTGGTGTGGAAGCCACGCCCATAATTTTCATTGGCTGGTGTCATTGTCCTTGGTAAATGCTGGCTTATCATTGATAATGAGGCTTCTTAGCCCCTCCTTGTTACTGCCCTGTCTCCTATTGTGACCGCCCATCAGGACTGGATCTTTTACCTGCGGCGTTACACGGTCTCCTTCATAAGTCGGTAGGCACTATGTTTTGTCAGTCGCCTTTGGCAATGGCGGCCGCGTGTTTATTTTTGCATCGCGCTTTCACTTTAACAATAGCTGCCGCCCCACCCCTCGAGTGCTGTGTGGGTCGGCAGCTATTGTAAAGTGAAAGAGTGATGCAAATCTAAACAAGCGGCTGCCTTTGCGCAATGGCGACAGCTTGTTATGGTTTCCTGCTTGTGTCTTGCTTCAGCTAATCTCCACTTAATCTTCCCGTGCGGTGCCCTCCTCACACTACCACCTCCCACTCGTCGCTGCTTGCCACACCAAACCCCCATCCTGCTTTAACCATTTTGTCAGTAAGCTCTCATGTTTTCAAAACCATGGTGATTTCCGGACGGCCAGGCTTCTCACACGCGGTTCGTTTTCTGCGTTTGCCGTTCATAACTTTGCTTAATCAGAAAATGTGCGTTGTTGGGTCTTGTGTGTGTTCTTGGGTCACCTGCAGTTTAAGCGTGAGGAGGGCTTTAAAGCGGACTCTTAAACGCAGCATGCGTTTAAACACAAAATCGCTATACGGCCGATTCCTTAGTACCAACAATGGAGACTTTTGAATTATTTCTTTTCCGAGTGCCGAGAATTGACCTAAGATGACCGCTAGCTTCTGTCATCAAGCTGCCGGCGTCAAATAGGTGCGAACTATCAGCTGCACGGCCAGGCCAAGGAGGATGTGTGTGCGCATCTAAACCAGCAATGAAACGGATTCCAACAGCGCCGCCCAAAATATATCGGTAAATAATCACTGAATTGCTGCATAATCTTGTTTAGTGACTGGTGCCCGTGTTAATTTTCTCTAAGATTCATGTCTGTCTACGCCCTTCAGGCTTTGGTGGGCATGTGAGAGCATTTCACGCATGTGCACCGAACGGCTTGCATTTCAAACTCAATGTCCTAATAGTGTATTTCCTTTTCTGACACACTGCGTGTGGCGTTCCACTACACGCATGCCAGCCTTTTTCCTGAAACAATGCATCCCGACTCAGCGCCTTGCAGTATCGGTGTAATGTGACCACCCCCGAGGGCTAATTTACATTTATTACTTCAAAACATCCCTTTCAATGGGGAGGTGCATCAGGCTTCGAGAGGACTCTCCGGACTCTGCCTCTAACGGGGCTTGTTGTGTCTGCCCCTCTACTGAGTGATGGCTCTTAGCGCCGCCTGTTGACATTCAGATTAACTATTGGCCTGCTTGGGCGGGGTATAGCATTTCAGAGACCCCCCCAGCCCCCTTCCACGCCAACGCTTCCTCTGTGTCATCCCGCAGGATTCACCTTCACCATCAGAGGGTGGGCTTAAGTTACAAAAAATGTTGGTGACGCATGATAACGTTTTTCTTTCTTCAAGTATTTTTATGCGTTTCCACAGCATGCGCCAGGCCTCATGGGCATCAGATAACTGTAAATTTGCATTTATTTATTTCTTACAGAAACAGTTCATTGTTGAGGAGAGCAAGAGCACAGTAATCCATATATAGCTAAACGCAGTGTTTCTTTACAGTAAAACACATATGGCAGTCTTCATACCACATAATTACACTACACAAATACAATACGCACCACACAATTCCACCCCACTCAGTTCCACAACTGAGAATTTCAATCCAACCCACATACATCTACTCCACACCCAAACACATTTGTAAAAGACATGTCATTTACAGCACCAATAGCTCTAACTCTCTGTCATTTATTCCATCCTGTTTTCATTTTTCTCTTTGTATGTTGTTCCCTTCCCCCATTAAGTTGCAACGCCACTTCCATTCTTTCCCACAACTGTCCTACATATGATTTCACTCCCTCTGCACTTCCTGCTTAAACATACGCTTCCATACTTTA
Organism: Calotriton arnoldi; assembly: GCA_963921515.1. Lineage (NCBI taxonomy): Eukaryota > Metazoa > Chordata > Amphibia > Caudata > Salamandridae > Calotriton > Calotriton arnoldi. Next base: position 1,207,896 of record CAWUFW010003170.1, on the reverse strand, counting down.
TAGCGTGCACTTAGTTTCTTTAAAAAAACACTCCACTGCAAATAACACAAATAAAAATACAGTGTCATTTGTAAAACCAATAGCTCTAACTTTACAAATGCGAGACTTATTGCATTGCAAATGCTTGTATTTATTAGCGATTAGGCAGAAATAGAATGTATAGGTCATGGACTCAAAAGTTATTCAGATCTCTCCTGTATACCCTCTTTATGAAACCGTGGTAAGGGTAGTACGTGTCATTAGTGACTGTTCAAATTAATGTGTAATCACTTGCTAAGAGGTTATTCTGGGGAGCAGGGTGGGGCTAGACTGGTAAGACATTTGGGGGTTTGACCTAGAACGTGTTACAGCTGTGGATAAGGGACCCATTCCAGCATAAATCACGAGTCACAGTTTCCAAATGAGACACAGGTTAGTCGTTTTCCCTATTACAAAGCTTCTACACAATTACAGCTTACTACAAGCATGTCAACAAGACATAGTGTGTTTATACCCTATATTGTTTGATCAGAAATTGTTAAAATAACATATCTAATAAAGTAGAAAATACTTTCATCGAAATACAATCCAACACAGTTTTTAATGTCAAAACCCTTTGAAAGTATAAAGGGAACACACACACACGTGAGGGAGTTTATGTTAATTCAACACAGTGATAAAGGCAACTTAATTGGAGATGGAATAGAGGATGCCCCTGCAGGATGAATCAAGAGCCCTTTAAACAAGCATTTGCAATGCAATAGGTCTCGCATTTACGCGAGTTTAAGCTATTGGCATTGTAAATGACAATGCCTTTTATTTATGTTTTGAAAACGAAAATGAAAATAAAAGGCATTGTTATTTGCAATGTCAATAGCTCAAACTCGCGTAAATGCGAGACCGATTGCATTGCAAATGCTTGTTCTCCCTTTACATTGTAGTTTTTGCTTGGAACAATTGCACTGATTTATTATGAAGATTATAAGTAAATTGCATTCACTGCTGAGGCAGTCGTTAGTTACGAATTTGGATTATGTGGAAGGGTACAGAGATCACGACAAGTTGGGGCTGTCAATGTGGGTGGGGAGAGGCAGAAGGGAATGTTCGGTTACAAGCAAATTGCATGATATTGAGAGATATGACTTGCATTTACTAAGAAGCACACAATGATCGATTTGCTGTACTCTATGATAGACTACATAAAGAGCCACTTAGATGACAGAATCTCATAAACAACCAGAGATACGCTTTATAACCCGGAACATAAGGGGACTAGGGAACCCACGTAAGTGTCGACAAATACTGGCATACCTGGACAGACATGGTATACACGTAGTGATGCTACAAGAAACCCACCTCGACCCTAAGCGGCCCCAACGATTCGCTGCCAGATGGGCAGTGCATAGCTGCTTTGCATCCTTCTCTACCTACTCGCGAGGCACAGTGATTCTAGTTAAAAAAACACTCCATATATACATATGGGTTACATCTCGGACACTCAAGGCCGCTTCAGCATAATATGGGGTAAGCTGGCTTCTCACCCTGTTACACTAGTTAGCTGTTACGGGCCCAATATTGGTGTTCCAATGTTTTTTGCCAATCTATGGGGGGGAAATGATAGACATAGGCTCCACTCATGTCATTTGGGGGAGGTTTAACACAACACTTAACCCGGCGCTGGACAGATCACACCCACATCATTATACCCATGCCCAATGACAAGTATGTAATATCATAACAGAGAACTGCCTAATAGACACTTGGCGATATCTACACCCAGAATGGAGAGAAGGTACATATTATACCGCTGTACATGCGGCATGGTCGAGGTTGGATTACTGGGTGATTTCTAAGGGGCTCAGCACATGGCTGACGCAGGTAGAACACCTTGCACGCACCTACTCGGACCACTCCCCAGTGGTCATGAGCCTCACTCCGCCGGCATGGTGCGTCCCTCGTATGACTTGGCGCCTCAATCCGGCTATGCTATTAGATACGGCATTCCGAACGGAAACGGACCAGTAGATCCAAGACTACTTCCAACGTAACGTGGGTACGGTTAAGCGAATGACGACAGTGTGGGAGGCGTTTAAAGCTACCATCAGATGGATATGCATTGCCATGGGGGGTGGGGTGCTTAGGGACCTACGCTCAACGCTCACTCCATTAGAGAGCGAGATAAAGCAAATGGAGCAAGAAATTAGTCGCTCACCGTCTGCAATCAGACAAATAGCACTCAGAGATAAGATAACTGAATACTGAGACACAGCAGATAGAGAATGTTTGTTTCGAGGCAAATACTTTAAGGCTCGCATGTATGGGGAAGGGGAAAGGCCAGGTAAGGCACTAGCCGAGCAGATCCGTAAGCCCTGCTTCTCGAACTACGTCCTGGAAATCCAATCACCAGAAGGGAAGACAGTTAGAGATACGCCAGAAATCCTCCATACATTTCAGGCCTTTTACTCCTCGCTCTACACTACAACACAACAACATTCGCTCATGCTGCAGCAATATCTAGAGCCGGTTGCTCTCGGCTGGCTGGGTGACGCTTAGAGAGAGTTCCTCTCTGCTGAGATAGAAATAGACTAAATTCGGGCCGCTATTATGCAACTTCGATCAGGCAAAGCCCCCGGGCCAGATGGCATACCAGCTGACTTTTATAAAGCATATATAGAACACCTAGCTCCCACCCTCAAAAAGGTAAATGAAGAGGCTATGGAGGAAGGTACTCTGCCACCCACAATGCGCGAGGCATCAATTATCTCCATTCTTAAGCCTGGGAAGCCGGCTGATAGGTGTGAATCCTACAGACCGCTTTCCATGATAAATTGAGACGTGAAAATATTAGCTAAAGTACTTTACAACCGATTGAGTCTCCTCATAGGAGCATTAGTATTACCAGACCAAGAGGGCTTGTGCCAGGACGGGCCACCTCCCATAATCTCTGAACCCTGTTTACGGTGATTCAAGATATCGATCCGGACCTTACAGCGGTTGCAGTGTTTTTGAATGCCACCAAGGCATTCGATTCGGTAGAATGGGATTATGTGTTTGGAATACTCCAGAGGATGGGAATGCCGCATAGCTTTCTGTCCTGGATGCAACTGCTATACCACCAACCACGGGCCAGGGTAATAATAAACTGTGTTAGCTCGCCCCTTTTCCCCATCACGAGAGGTACGCGGCAGGGGTGCCCGCTCTCTCCGCTATTATTTGCCTTAGCCATTGAACCATTGGCGGCTAAGCTCCGGCAGCACCATCAGGAGTGGGCTCTTGAGTACCCCACCAGGCACGTGTTGATTTCATTGTATGCAGATGATATCACACTCTATGTGCGGGAACCTCAGCTAAGCCTTAACCCCATATTGAGAGAATTTATTGCCTTTGGAGAATTGTCGAGGGTCAAAATCATTTGGGAGAAATCCCAGATGTTCCCACTTACTGCTGCTGCTTAACCCTATCCCATGGACTACCCCATCGCTTAGTGCCCTGACGAAGTGAAATATTTGGGGATAATTGTCACCAGAGATAGGGCGGAGCTGCTCCGAGCAAACTATGGAAGAGCACTAGAACACCTAACAGAATCGGTCACTAGATGGATCACCTTGCCCTTGTCTATCGCAGGGAGGATATCCCTGATGAAAATGGTCATTCTATCTAAACTATTGTATTTATTTATCAATATCCTGTATGCTCCGGGACACGTTTTCTTTAAGACCCTGAAAACTCAAATGATACGGCTCGCCTGGGGGGGGGAAACAACCTCGACTGAAGTGGGAGATCCTGACCTTGCCCTTTGCGCAAGGGGGATTTGCGGTACCTAATTTCGAACTGTATTATCTTAGTGCACAGGCACATTACGCAACTTATTGGTTTACACCCCCCCCCCATATATGGCACATTTAGCGGTAGAACAATACTATATGCAGCCAACGCCAATGTCCGGATTCATAGCCACACACGCGAGGGATACTGACTCCACTACTGTGGCATGTACTGTGGCAGCGTGGCAAAAAATTGCGAAAAGACTAGGCATTGCAATGATATATTCGCCCTTGCTCCCAGTGGCTCGCCACCCCGACCTAGAAGTAACCCAGGAACTAAGGTGCCGCCTACTATTAGATAAAATTGGCATTACGAAATGGGGAAACCTCTATATTAATAAGGTCTTCCGCACCACAGAACAGTTTTTTACAAATATAGACCCTGCGGCGATGGATCTGTTTCTGTATGTTAGACTGAGACAGAGTGTGAGGGCGGCCACATTCCAGAATTCCACAACCAGCCACCTACACTGATCCCACTACACCGCTTACTACAAAGTACAAATCCCGCACATGTTGCATCTCTTATATACCATAGCACGTAGATAGCAACACAGATGACTGGGATGACAGCTCGGGTGCAGTGGGAGAAGGAATTGGGTGAACCCCTTAGTGAAGAAAAGTGGAGTTATTGCTGCCAACAAACTGGAAATGTATCAGCGAGTAGTCGGCTACGCATCATACATTTTAAATATCTTCATAGATTATACTACACCCCTGCTAAAATGTTCAAATTCAAGCTACGCGACAATGATACCTGCGATAGATGCGGGCAAGAAGCGGCGGGTTTCCTACATGTTGCATGGGAATGCGCGACAGTCACATTTTATTGGAGCCAGGTCTTTGCAGCTCTAGGACAGATGACCCTAGCGCCACTAACAGAGTCACCTGTAGTTGAACTCCTGGGGTACATGGAAGACATACCCTCAGCATACAAACGATATGTGGCATTGGGGTGGTTACTGGCCAAGCGAAGGGTGGCATGCAGGTGGGGTAGAGGACGGGCACCTAAATTTAAAGAATGGGTTCAGGACCTTCTTCTTTGGTAAGAGCAGACATTGACTTACGCGGAACTACTCGCTATATCCTCTAGGCCAAAAGACATCTGGGACCCCCTGCACGCGTATTTGATAACTAATCCAGGTGTACTAGATAGGCAGGAGGACCCCCCCTAACAGGCAGGAGTGAAGACCCCCCCCTAGGATTTCAAGAGGGGTACGGTCACACTGGGACCCTAACCCACAAACAGGCCATCACTTGGGTTCCAGGGAATTAGAAGCCAGTTAAAAGGCAGGGAATACCAAATACTCAAGAACGTACAATTCACTCGCCTGTCATCTGAGTTATGGCACTAAGATTTAAAAATGTACATGTCCGAAATTGCTGTAATGTGCATTTCGCTTCCTAAATGTTATTGAGATATTAACGATGTGCTCATGTTGTTGTTTTCTTGTATTGTTCTGAAAATGACAATAAAATAAATGTTATAAATCACTGGGTTAATCAAGCTTAGGTTGATATTCTTGTTTGACCAGAAAGACTGTTCTTTGCATTGGCATCAAGACCCAGCCAAACACTGCGTTGTTCATAAGGCAGAAACACAGGATCCAAATGGACTGAAAATACTGCTAGTGTAAAAATCATGAACTTCACGCCCTTCCTGTCTCAGCAACTGTTTTTTCATCCATACTCTCTTTGCTAATGATGCACACAAAGTAATAGTTAATTTATTGCTTTTCAACGAAGGCTGTATATGTTTATGGAAAACGAATAAAATACGTTAAAAAACATAACAATGATGAAATTGAGTTTCTAAACCTGCTAGCCAGTTATGTGTATTCTAATCCAGGGAACAATATGAAAAACCGACAACTTACCAATAAATATTTTTCTTGTCCATATACATAAACTGTGTTGATTGCATAGAAAGATTTGTGCTCGTCTCGTATATGCCTCTGTCTCTGAAAAAGAAAAATAAGCATCCTTTGTTTGGTTTGTTTAACACTGCGTTAAAGTCCGTTAGTGCACCTGATACCACCAGTAAATCAGTCAACAGAACAGAAACGGGAATGGAGAACTGCAATGGTAGATGGGGCAGCTTCTATTCTTGTCAAACGTTTGTATTTGAATCTTGAATAAGTTGTTCTTTAAAGAAGAAATAGAAAGAAGACAAACCACTTCGTAAATACCTTAAATTATGTCTGCCCTATCATCAAAGAAACCACTGTGAGTAAATGTCATTAAGCTCGATCAGCTGTTATATGGCGAGTTTGAAAAATTGATTTTGCAAACAATATAAAATGATCCAATTACAAAAGGATCTTTTGGCTGTGTAGATCATTTTCATCAGTAGCTTTCTGAGTCAATTGTGACTGCCAACAAATGATGGCTAGCTGCAGATGCACAAAAAGCTAACATTATATAAAATGCAATGCTATAAATAACAGCACTGCCTACTTGGAAATAGACTCAATGGCTGATAAGAGAAAAAACACCTCCAGCAAGAATTCTCAGAAACGATATGAAGGCTTCACGTGCTCTTGGAAAAACACAGAAGCCTGTTGCCAATTCCCTGGTATCACTGAAGAATAAAGAGTGCGGTACAGGAATAAGTACCATGTTCTTTTCATTTAAATCAAACAAGTTGCTGGAATGTTCTTTCATGTTTAGCATAGTCTCGCAACCATGAACCGTGACCTGAAAAAACCTATTCTCCTTGGGCTAGGTCTGTCACGGACTAAAGAGGTAAGCACGTAGAAAACCGAATGACATTCAGGTAGTGTACAACTACAGCTTAAAGGAAAAAAACACAAACAGTTGAAGAAATCCCAAATTCCATTGAAAGCTGAAGCATCACGTACAATAACATTCTTCAGGTCTGTATTTGACCGAAATACTAAAGAATGGTGGTAAAATGATAGATGGAGCATGGAGGTGTTTTAGGCTAAGCTAACACACAGATGAATGAAACTAATATGTTAGAGACCAGCAGGTAGTGGATGACATCGTAGTAGCCAGGAAAAATGGTTACCAATTAAAATGGACCCAGGTTGTTAAATTAAATTTGATCGACTCCATAATAGCCCAAGTAAGTGATAACATCTTATACTGCCTGGCGGAGGATTTTCCTCCCTCCCAAATAGTCACACAGTTTAGAGACTTATTAATAAAATTAAAAGGCGCACTTACCCGTCCCAAACCAGCCAACGATTTCCATCTGAGCCGCTGGTTTGATACAGTTTGCTCTAAAGCAAAGAGATCTCTAGTAGCGCCTTAAAATCCAACGCCAGAGACCCGGTACTGGTAAGAACACTGAGAAGTGAGTATAAGCAGGCGAGATCCAAACGAATAAAGGATATAAGGGAGAAGGCATGGGAGGACCTTGAACAAGCTGCCAGGTCTGGGAACAGCCGGGAGTTCTGGAAAATCATAAACACCCCCTACTTCAAAGACGTAAAAGATCCGTCACTAGATACGCATGTAGGGGAAGAGGCGTGGATAAAGCATTTTGAGGGCATTTTTAGTTTAAAAGCTACCAACGAATCTACGCAACCGGTCCCAGTACCCCCCCCCCATGTAGCTTCTTGACTTTTTCGACCCATGAAGTAAGAATAGGGTTGGCAGCCTGCGTCCCGGGAAAAGCCCCAGGCCCAGACGGGGTCCCCATTGACCTCTTTCAGGTAAATGGAGACATGTGGGTCCCACTTTTGACAAACGTATTTAATAGCATAGCCATAGAGGGACCCCCCCCCCCTTCCTGGAAACACAGTGTTCTAGTCCCCATCTTCAAGAAGGGAGATAGGGGCTGTCCCAAGAACTATAGACCCATCTCCCTTCTGGATACAACGGCAAAATTAATGGGCCGGCTACTACTAGCCAGATTGGAGCATGGGCACTGGAACGAAACATCTTAATGCAGGCTCAATATGGCTTCCAGAAGGGAAAGGGGACGGTGGATCAATGTCTTAATCTTTCGCTATGCATAGACAAGTACACAAAGGCCAAGGGCGGAAAGCTATACATGGCCTTCATGGACTTGTCAGCTGCGTTCGATTGTGTGTCTCATCAGGAGTTGTGGCCCATAATGGTGGAA